>CM069535.1:19597972-20197972 GCA_035773235.1 Eospalax fontanierii
TGATTCTGTATTTTAGACTATCTGGGTAAAGCAAGGTTCAGTTATATTTTTTAAACAACTATAAAACAGATGGAAAAGGTACTTTTCAGCCTGTCTTCCAAATCTTCAAGGACATGTGATCCTATTGCTCTGATACCTTTGAAGGAAACCGAATTAACCTCTCACTCTCTGTTTCCCTTCCTCTGTTCTTTGTATTTTTATCTTTCTGTGTAAATTCATAGAGAGCAGTGAGCTGGAGATGGGGGTGGACACTACTGTACTCTCCAGAGGAATTTTATTCTCCATTTTGCACATACCTAGATTTCAAGAGAGAAGTTCACGTCACAGCAGCATCATAGCATATAATTTGTACTAGAAATACAACAAAACCGTGAAGGCAGGCCCAGGTGATCATGCATTGGATATAATGATGATAAATGCATTATCACAAACATTTGAAGAATGCTGTGAAGTATCAGATAGCAGAAGGGGAGCAATAGGAAATGCCTTGAAGGGTTTCCAGGTGAATGATCCCCCAAGTAGTTTGAACATGGAAGTAGTAAAGTTTGAAGGTGAATTAATTTATGATGAACTTAAGGCAAAAAAAATGGTTTCAAAAGTTAGTTGGACTTAAAGACGCAATCTAGAAGTTGAAGATACATATAAATAGCATAGAATGGACTCTGAGGTGGTTAAGATTGAGCAAATGAGAAGGGACAATTTTCCAAAGGGAGTCAGAGATGAGAGCACTTGGGTGTTATTTTAGGATGTTACTGCTTGGCTGTGGTTCACTGATAGGGTATCTGTATTTTCATTCAAATTCTGCTCCTTACCAGGGGGTGTCTCTGAGTTTATAACTTATTCCTGGTTGATTTCATAGTCTGTCAGAATGACAATGGTTATGCAACATTGTTGAGAATTATAAACAAACTTTCTGCTCAAATACTCCAAAGACAAGAAAAAGAACATGTATTCTCGGTGGTTTAAGGCCTCACTGACGAGTGGGAGATTTCCAAGTGATTTCATGTGCTATCTAAATATACATATGAAAATTTCTCTCTGCACCGGATTTGGAACGGTGAAGAATTTCAATGAATATTAGCCTAGATACTTGATCCTGTTTGTCTGCCATAGACCCCCCAACAATCTGAGGGCTCTAAAGTGTCCTCATTAAAGATATAGATGGAAATCAAGTATTGTTATATAAATTTGTTAACTCCCTTTGATACGTTGGCATGGATTTATTTTTGTGCTTTGTGGAAACTAATAAAATGATGGAACTATTAAAGTTGGGTGTTAGAACAAAAGCAGGTAGGAGGGAAATAAACAGAAAAGTGAAACATCAGTTTTTGAGCATGGTCTTTTGCATAAATACCAAGGGGGCAGTAGAAAATGGGTTGAGGCCACATATCCACCCTGAACATAACTGTTTAAAGAAATGTCAGAAAAAGAATAACAATGCAAACGTTTCAAAACATAAGATGTGCTTCCATTTGAACTAAAGCGCTGTGAAAACTCTTAAAAGTGGAAAACAAATCAAAGTGAATAGAGCTTTACTGTATGTACTCTATGATTGCATAACTATTATGACCCTGTTTCTGGAAGCTGATGTTCTGGAGGTGTAGGGCAAGATTCCCTTAGTATTATGGTTCTTGGAACACTTTGTCCCTTATCCGCAGCATCTGATATCTTAGCAGGTCTGGTTGTACTCCCAGCCTCAAGCAAGTGTCTATATACAGCTTTATTTGCAGAGATTTGTTGAGAGGGAGCAGAGACCAGGTGGATGCAGAAAGGACCAGGCTGTGAAGGTAAATGCTGTGCCCCCAGGTTCCCTGGATGGTTCCAGCATACTAGAGAGCTGAGTGGGTTAATGGTGAGAATGCAGGTGTTGAGTATGCAACCCTGACATGTATGTGAACTGGGTACGGTATGCATAGTGCTAAACAAGTGTCCTTAAGTGTCCTAAGTTTATGAAGGTCAACGTCTGTTGAGCCCATGTTTCTCACAGCTGGCCTAGTGAATTTTGCTAATTGTCACTTAGGAAGGAAAAGAGAGGGCACAATAAAAAATTGGAAGTTTTTGTTTCTTAGACTATAGAGAGGTTTTGAAGTATTGAAGACTAAGGACTGAGATGACAGGAGGAAGCCGGGGTCTCAGAGGAGGTTTTGAAGTATTTATGAGGAGACCTGTTAAAGTCCAGACCCAGGGGCTGGAGAGATGGCTCAGTGTTTAAAAGCACTAGCGGCTCTTGAAGAGGACCTGAATTCAATTTCCAGCACCCACATGGCATCTAATAGCCATCTGTAACTCCAGTTCTAGGGAGTCCACGTCGTCTTCTGGCTTCTGCAGGCATTGTAGGACATGAGTGCACTTACATGCATGCAGACAAAGCACTCAAACACATCAAAATGAAAAAAAAATTTTAAATCCAGATCCACGGGTTGTTCTTTTAACCTTAACATTGTAATAAAATACGCATTTCAACTATTTGTACATGTATAGCTCAGTACTATTGTGTACACTGTGCTCCACTGTCTAGCTGCAGAATCCTTTCTACTTTGTAGTCCTGAAATTCTGTATACATTAAACAGTTTGTTCTGTTCCTCCCTTTCTCCGGCCCCTGGTCACATTTCACTTTCTATTGCTTCTTCTAAATGTCTCATATAAGTGGGATTGTGCAGCATTTATCCTTTTGTATTGACGTTGTTCAACTTACCAGCTGTTTTCAGCATTTATCTGTTATTGTATCTGTGTCAGGATATAATAACATTTTAGCGATAAATAACATTTCTTTGGCTGTATATACCACATTTGTGTATCTGTTCATCCTCTGATCTGAATTCCTTTTGGCTAGTACGGATCAAGCTACTATTGTCACAGAAATGCAATTTGGAGGCCCTGTTATGCTTTGGGGAATACAGTTGTCTTTACTTACCGAGTTTCCCCTTTCTGTGATATGTTACCAATGATCAACATTGGTCTGGAAATGTTAAATGCAAAGTCACAGAAATAAGCATTTTGTAAGTGTGACTTATGGTCCTAAGGTCAGTGGTCTTTTACCATCTCTTCCCAATGCCTGTGTGCTTGACTCAATCTCATCGAAGAGGCACAGTATCATCTCACATCATCAAAAGGATGAGTAATACACCAGCCGAGACATCAGCTTTTCATGTTTATTGAAGCATTTTGTTATTCGTATTCTTTTTGATTACTAAATGCTGTTAATCTAATTGTGCCTAATTTATAAAACTTTACTATAGACATGTACAGATAGGAAAACCCATGGATTTTTAGAACAAAACCCTTGTAGATAAGGGAGGAACACTATGCATCCGGAAGAGAAATTGATGAGTCATGTGGTGATAATAGTCGTACTTTTTGTGAGAAACCATCATACTGTGTTTCACAGTGGCTGTCCCACCAACAGTGCATGGGGCTTCCAGTTTCTCCACATACTCATCAACACTGATTTGCTTTTCAAAAAAATATGTTGGCCTCTGTGTATGCGTAGGGCAGTGTGCGTGTGTGCCACGGTCCTTGTGTAGGGACAAGAGGGCAACCTGTGGGAGTCAGTTCTCTCCTTCCACCATGTGAGTTTCAGGCATCAAATGCAGATCATCAGACTTGGCAGCAAGTGTCTTTACCCACTGAGCCAACTCATTAGCCTAATACTGGCCTTTCTAATGAATGTGAAATATCCTATGATGATTTGGGTTTGCAATTTCATTTAGAGCCGTGGAGCATCTTTTCAAAATATACTTATTGGTCATCCTATATCATCTTTGGAAAATATCTATTCAAGACCTTAGCCTATGTTTGAATTGGGTTATTTAGGATTCATATTATTGTTCAGTTTGGTTTTTCTACCAGTCTTTGATTCCCTGCCTCTGGAGCTGTGCACATCTGATATAAGTCTCCAGTGTTATCCTTGGAATGGGGTCATCCCCTTAAACAGAATGTAAAATCCCACTGTTCATACTGAATAACTGTTCAGCCATTCTCTAAGCTTTTGAAGGAAGAAGCTACTGGATTCTAAAAAATTAAATTTTCCTGTGGGAAATTTATGAAATCCTCAATTTGATGTCTAATCTTTGAGAAAATTAAAACACAGCTCCTAGGGCTAGTACCCATGCCACCCCTGAGACGCAGGTAAAGAATACTGCCAGAAGCATCTGAGATACATTGTTTACCAAATGGCATATCCCCTGCCAGATCATAACCCTAACCCATTAACCTGTCTCCACAGCCAGTGGACTGAGGCAGAAACTAGACGTGCCTGGTAAAGCTAGGCTGGATGGTCAGCATCTCAGGAATGTGACCAAAGGGAGAAGATAAAAGAAGGTGAAACGGGGGCAGGACAGGTGTGCAGAATGTCACCTGAGAGCTGACTTTTAAGAGGTATGGCGCTCGCCCATGCTCTGTGTGCAACCCCACCTCTGAAGTACAGTCATGTGGAAGGTTAGAGGAGTGGTCCTCTAAGGAGAGAAAGAACTTGTCAGCCCTGCTTACTCCTTAAGGGCTCCCCCTGGGTCTAGGATTGGCTAATAATTTATTCTGTAGCTCAGGAGTTTTTAAGGTGATTTGTTCTGCTTTTGAAGAAGTGATAAATATTTATGCTGTGTGAGGGAGGCAGGAAGGAAGAGCAGTACTGCTAATAACTAAGCCAAAGAAGATTTATGGACAGCCTAACAGCAGCTCAGACCAGCGTAACAGTGTCCCTCCCTGTAGAGAACAACCACTGTGTGACAGCCAGTGGAGGAAGCTTGGTGGCTCAAGGGGAGGCTGTGCTCAGACTTCCCTATGCTCTGGCAACCCTACAACATGCTGGTGAATGGTCCTACTGTGGGTAGAAACAGCTGTGCTGTGTGCATGACTTGTGATGGGAATTTTTTTCAGGAGTCTGAAAAAACATGCTGATAAATTAATGGTGAAGAAGAGGAAAATGTTGGCTACGTACAAGCACAGCAGGCTGTGTTCTCCCACGGTGAGGTTAATTAGATGAGATTCTCTACATCTGTTAAAGTGGCTACTGAAATGTTGAACTGTCTTTTCTCCTAGAATCAGTGACCCCACTGGTTCTTGTTACCTCGGTGCCTCAGTACGTTTTCCTTTGTAGTTCTGTGGACACACATGATGGGAGCAAATGGACCCTGTGTCCTGTGGGGACAGGTCCACACAAAGTTAGTCATGAATGGGAGCCAGGGTGGGCACCATGAAACTCGGGGCACATCGCAATGGGGACAGCACTGAGAGATTTGAAACAGCAAGAGCAGCAACTTGGGAAAGTGAAAGGCGAAAGAGAGGAGAGAAAGGACCCGTGAGTCATGAACGAAAATATAAAGCTATTTTTTTCTAGTTTTCAAGTCCATTGTCGTTTTTTCATGATAAATATAAATTTTGAAGTAGTAAGAAATGTTTTTTTTACATTCCAAAAGAATCTAACTTGTATTATTCTTTTGAGGCAATAATTGTGAAAGCTGAGCTTTCCTTTTATTAATTTTAGTTCTTTGTGTGTGTGTGTGTGTGTGTGTGTGTGTGTGTACATGAGTGGCCTGCACACACACATGTGTGGGTGCCCAGGGGGGCCACAAGAGAGAATTGAATGGTTGGGAGCTGCCCAGTGTGTGTGCTAAGAACTGAATTCTGGTCCTCTGCGAGAGCAGCAAGCATTGTTAAACTCTGAGTCATCTCTCCCACTCCTGGGCTTTCTTTCTCATTGTAGTGACCATTCGTGGAATAGGAAGTGGACCTGATGAGTCACTGAATACATCTGTCACATTGACCCACTAGGAAAAAGTAATTTTTAAAAATGTTGGGTTTTGAGTGAAGGGTTTTGTAACTTGATTTCCAACCCCCCTTTTTTTTTGTTTAAAACTATATTGAATTATTTGATTGTAGTGTTAATATGTAAGCTAGGCTGCTATACATAAAGTATGGTTGAGAAAGAGAGAAGGAGAGAGACGGAGAATAGCCAGGGTGGGGCAGGTAGGAGTTAGAGTGGGAAGGGCTCTCCGTGCGGATGTTTGCTTGTGACATTCAGCATCCTCTGGGAATCCTGTGTTATTTTTCTTGTTGCTGTGACTAAATGCCTGACAAATGCAATATAATACAGGATTTATTTTGGCTCACAGCTTGAGGGAACACAGCCCATCATGACGGGAAAGGGATGGAGGTTAGAGGGTCTATCTGCAGCAGCAAGACGTGGGCGGGGGGGGCGCTGGTTGCATGCATCTGCAACCAGGAGGCGGAGAGAGGCATGCTCTTTTGTATTCTTTATTATTGAGTCAGGCCCTTGACGTGGTGCCACCAACATTCAGGGTGAGTCTTCTCTCCTCAGTTAAATCTCTCTGGAAACTTCCTTCACAGACACATCCAGAGGTTTGTTTCCTAGACAATTTCAAATCCAGCCAAGTTGACAAAAACAGATGAACCAAAGAAGTCATTAGAAATGCCCTAAAAATCAGCGCTGTCTCATTATGGGATAGTTTATGTGTTGGGAAGTGTTCAAACACAGGGTAATGTGGTCCTTTGGTGGGAGAATACTGAAGGCAAAGTTTCTACAGTGGCTTTGACATTGGATTGTGTGTTTTGAAAGTTTCCCTCAAAGCTGGGAGTGTTGTCCCATGCCTTTAATCTCAGAACTCTCAAGGCAGAAGTATAAGGATCTTGAAAGTTGAAGCCAACATGCTCTACATGGTGAAACTCTGTTCAAAAAGACTAAAATGAACATTGCCCTCCTACCCCACTCTTATGAAAGGATGTTTAGTAGAAATTTTATTTTTTAAAACAGAGGAATCTGAAAACGAGGAACACAATATAAATTTTGTTTTTGCATTTTTGTTATATCCAAAGTCAACCTCGAGTTTTATTTTGATTTTCAATTCAACTTAAAGATTATTGAGTTTTGTCAAGAGTACAATTTTTCCTGTGATTAGATGAAATACCAGCCTTTAACCACCAGAAAACAAATAACTTAGAAAAGAAACATGGAACAGTTGTAACCAGCTAACTTCAGAATGAATCTCCCATCAAAGCTGCAAGAACTCAGACTTAGCTTGACATATTGAAAATTTCAAAGCTTTTTTCAGCTTGTTAAAAGTAGAGTGTGGAATACAGGTTGCCAAGATCGCCCTCAGTTTATCAAAGGCCAGCTAGTGACTTCTAGTCATTTCCTGTTAACTTTTATCTATAATGAAGGGGAGGAACAGAGAACATGAAAGTGTGGCATTTTAGCTGTTGAATGCTGACTACTTCACCTTGACTTTGATAACGTTCTTGTTACTGACAATCCAAAATCACTCCTTTTGCTTTGTGAGTACAGAGGGAATCCTTTATTACGTTTGGTAGGAATTAGGTTTACATGAGACGGTGGGAGAAACCAGAGTTAAACTCTCTTGTAAAGTGTATTACCTGTCTTCTCTTGCCTCTGTCTCAGTCTGTATACTACTGGAATCGAATCATTTACTCGTTCTCTCTGCAACATACTCTCTCTCTCTCTCTCTCTCTCTCTCTCTCACACACACACACACACACACACACATATGCACCTTGAATGTGAGGTCACCTGAAGCAGACAGTTTTCTTAAGAATGGGGCTATGATTCTGAATGTAAAATATAACGTGTTAAATGCAATGCTTGCTAAGTGTTCTTAAACCGAATGAAACACGTTTTCTCTTTCCTAG
The DNA here is from genome assembly GCA_035773235.1 of Eospalax fontanierii. Lineage (NCBI taxonomy): Eukaryota > Metazoa > Chordata > Mammalia > Rodentia > Spalacidae > Eospalax > Eospalax fontanierii. Next base: position 19,605,635 of record CM069535.1, read on the forward strand.
TGCCACCAGTGACTGCATGTTAAAATGAGGCACTAAAGAGGTTCCTGTGATCTGCAGGGGCCTCCCCAACCCCAGCCCCCTGGGTTATGTTGGGAAACACTTTCTAGTCACGGACTGCCACCTTCTTCTGAAAGCACCTCTTTTCTGTCATTTGTCTTTACAAACTCATTTGTTATTTTAACGTGTCGGTTAAAACATCATTTATTTCAGTGGTGGACAGAGAACCAAGTAGGGCAGCAGAGTCTTCCTCCCAGTGGCCTCTTTACCCAGAAAAGGATAAAGCGATAAAAGGCAGGGGTCGGGGGAACATTGCATGGAGCAATCTCTGGGTATTTTGGAAAGTTCTGACTTTCCAGGTGTCCTTGTATTTTGCAAAACAAGGTAATATGTATCCTCTGCTTAATATGTTGGAGGCCTTTAAACAAATACGGACAGTTGGGATAGTGGCTGATGATGCTCAGTTATGAATTGAGAAAGCTGGGTGATGGAGGGCTGGGAGTATAGCTCAGTGGTGGAGCACTTAAGCTAGCATGCACCAAGCCCTGCTTGCCATCCCCAGTACTGAAAAACAGACAAACAAAGAAATAAATAAGGTTGGGGTGGATGAGTAACTTGTCTTGGGTGGACATAGTCCAGTAGACATCTTGCTTCCTTCTTGTGATAGACAACTTGGACTCGGGGCTAATATAAAATTCCAAATGATGGAGAAAACTGCAGAGTGAGCCATGTGCCCCTTCAACACCGTAACTCATCTTCCCTTACAAACCTCTTCCTGGAGATAACTGCTGCCATTGTCTTATGTGATGCCACAGAATCTGTCTGTTCATTCACAGTATGTATGTACACACTGACGGCTAAAAATATCCCAGAGAATCAGTATATTCTACTCTTACCAAATCCTCTCTTCATGGTACATTATCTTTCTAAATTATTTTAAACAAAAAATGCTGTCATGCTCGACTTCTTTGTTGTGCCTTTGTGCCCATTTATAAACTCTTCTGTTAAAATAAATCTAGGAAGGGGAATTTAAAAGTCAGGAATATTGTGTATACGTTATTTCGAAATGATTTTAAAAGTGTCCAGTTGTCATCCAAGCAAGCTCAGCCCAGTCGTGTTTAGCCAATGCTTATCTCCACCACCCTCATCAGCTCCCGATCAATCTCATGGCTTGTTTCCCAAACTCATGAGCAAAAATGTACTTATTTGGAAGAAGTATCGTTTACCTCTTAAAAACGTCTCTTCCTCTGTCTATTATTAGCAGCTGCTGACAGTCACTGTTTTCATTCAGGAGTGCTGATTTGATAGATACTGACTTTTCTGGATTGAATCTGTTTTGCCGAGTTTCTCCCACACGTTAAGACCATTGCCAGATAAGCTGAAGCATATTACATGTTTACAAATATTGGAGATGTAGTGATTCATGAGCTGAGTAGCTCTGGGATGCAGGTGATTGTTACTTGAATTTGCTCATTTTAAATGTAACAAACATAGTAGATCTTTACTATTTCCATTCAGTTGCCTATTTTGAATTTAAGGTGTTGATTTCCTTTCTATGTTCTTCAGAAATGTATTAAAATGATTAAGACTTTATTCATTTAGTACTGTAAGTTTTCTCTATAAGCATTTCTTTTGTACAATCTCACGTGTGTTTGATATAGTGTGCTTTTATTTTCATTTAGTCGAGAGTTCTGATTCTTAGCTCTTTTTGTTGTTGTTTTTGACAGACTCTCTCTAGTCACAGCTTGCCTGGAAGTCACGAGGTGAATTGGGGTGGTCTTGATCTCACAGAGATCCACCTGCCTCTGCCTCCCGAGGACTGGGATTAAAGACCTATGCCATCACACCCAGCATCAAAATTCTGATTCTTAATTTCTTCTTTGATTTGTGGATTATGAAAATCATTTAAAAATACCTAATATTGGAGGGTTTGTCAGATTTTTCTGTTGTTGTTTCATATTTAATTCTATTTTTGGTCAGAGAACACACTTCTGTATCTTGAAGTCATTTTCACTTTGAGACTTATTTAAAGCTCAGAATATGGTCTACTTGGTGAATGTTCTTAGTGATCTATGTGATAAAGAATGACTCCTAAGTTTTTATTAGAATTTTCCATAAATCTAAGTCAGTAAACTTAGCTATTATCAAATTGTCTACAAGAATATTGATTTCTCAACAAATAGTTCTACCTATTAATGGGGAAAGGGTTTTGAGATCACTGAGTAGATGAGGATTTTTCATTTTCCATTATGATCTTTTAGCTTTTGTTTTATGTCATTTTAGGTTTGGTTATTAGTTGCATACGTGTCTAGCTCTAATCTCTTGATTTGAACCATTGTCCTTATCTATTAAATCGTCCTCAAATTTGGACAAATTTTGGTATTAACATTTTTCAAATATTTTCTCCCCCTCTTCATTTCCAGAGGCTCTAAGTACGCACATGGTAGGTCACTGACTTTTTAATGGTCTCTGTTTACATAGAGATCACTGGTCTTATATTGTAACAATCTATTAATTCCATCCAGTGAATTTCTTGTTTCTGGAATGTAGATGTGTGTAATTTGTATATTTTCCTTATCTTTCTTTAGAATAATTATCTTCTTAAATATGTGGAGTATAACTATAGTATTTGTCTTAATGGCTGTATCTAGTTCAATCACCTGTGTCATTTCTGAGTTGATTTCAGCTGAACGAGCATTGTCTTCACTGTAGATCTTGACTTCTCAATTCTCGACATGCTTGATGATTTTTTTTTCCAAGATGCCAAACATTGTGAATTTTGTTTTGCAATATCCTGGATACTATAGTATTTTTTTAAATAATTCTTGAGTTTTAGTCTTATATATAGTTATTTGTCAACCACTGATCTTTCAAGGCTTGAGTTTTAATGTTTATGTGTGTGTATGACAGTGGGTGTGTGACAGAGAACAACTTGCCTGAGTTCTTTCTTTCCATCATGTGGGTTCTAAAGATCAAACTCTCATCATTAGGCTTGGTGCCTTTACCCACTGAGCCATCTTGAAGGCCCTGTGATTTTTTTTTTTTTTTGGAGAGAGAGAGATCGAAGCAGCCTTGACTCTAAGGAGAATTTTCCCCATTTTGATTTACTAGGTCATATCCTAAGTGCTGTGCTTGGTGTCCATGTATTATAAGATTTTTTTTTCCCAAAGTTGGAAAACTCCAACTTTCCCTGGTCATGTGGGTAGACCAAGGATTGTTCTACCTCTTCCTTTCAAGAGGCCATTTCCCAACTGAAGATAGTTTACTCTCACGGTACTCAGCTCAAAACTTAGACTTTCTGAAGGCCTTCAGTGCTTTCTTGTGAAGATCTCTCTTCATATCCTGTCCTGTCAACTCTAGTTGCTTTGGTCTTCCTAAAAGCCTGGCTTTCTCTCTCCAGCTCAAACTGGTGAATTATCCTTTGCTGCTCTTTTTTCTGTGCCTTTGTGTGGAACTCACTGAGTATTCCTCTGGTGCACAGCAGAATCAGTTCTTCGTTGCTGACATGCAATCTGTACAAGCCAGTAAAGCCTTGACTTTAGCATACCTCAGGGAAGGACTGTGGAGTGAGAAAAGGAACATTTTAAGGACCCTAAAGAACCTGAGTGTGAAGTGGTAACAATAAAGGTTTCTGAACATGCTCACCCAGTACGTAGTTTGGATTTTCAGATTTGTTTCTAGAATGTCATTATCTTGCAACTTGGTAAGTCACCAGATATGATGACACTGAATCTTCTAGGTGATCTGGGAACATGACTAAGAATACAGTTTAGGATATATTTTCAGTTGTCGGAAAACCCTATATGATATCACAGCACTGGGCCAACTGTTCAACCTCAATTTCTACACTAATAGACCACTCTGGGGATTTATCGACTAAAACTAATGATAATAAGACAATAACTAACATTAACCTTAAGCAGAAAATGAAGAAATCCAAAAGAAAACTATAAAGAAAAATATTTGAATCTATAAAACAAATGTAAATACTTAGGATCCAGAGACTTCAGTTAAATACCAACACTGTTTCCAACTGGTTAGATTACCTTGGGCAACTCAAGAATCATATGTCTTTGAGTCTATTTGTATATCTCTCCTTGGAAAATATTTGTTCCAGAACTTGTAGCTTTGTAAGGATTAAGAACTATATACATAAAAGTTGTATTTTACATTTGATCATGTTATTTTAAACTTGTCATTTTGCTTTTAAAAGAACTTGTAAGTAAACGAAGAATAATATGAATAACTTTAATTTTTGCCTTCAAGTCCATGGCTGCAAATCCCTAAGAGCTTGTTAAATGCATCAGATTCCAGTACTCATAATTCTTATTTAATACTCTATCCTTAGAGGTCTTATAACTCTGTTTCTTACTTGAGGTAAAATACATATAATATGTGACATTAAAATAGTTTGAATGTTAGCATAAATATATTTCTTGACCAAGAGAGTAATTCATTTTCATTTGTATGGAAACTTCAGTGACAAGATAGGCTGATGGCGGATATTATTTCAAATTTCGTTCTCTCCTAATATGTTATTAGTGAAGTTTGGATTATAGTCATGTTTACTGATTTTCCTTAAAACTTTATTGCATTTGATTCAATTCAAACAGAAAAGTATGGTTCATATAGATTTCTGAAATTATCTGTTCAGGAGTAAAATGAATAAGTCTCAGGGACTGGAAAGATGGCTTAGTGGTTAAGAGCCCTGGCTGCTGTCACAGGGTTAAGTTCCCAGCATCCACATGATAGCCAACAACTTTCTGTAATGCCACTTCCAGAGGATCTGACACCCTCTTCTGACCTCCATGGGCCTTGCACAATATAGGTGCACTTACATACATGCAGCCAAACACTTATCACATAAGATAAAAATAAAAATTAAAAATAAGTTAAAAAGGAAAAGAGAAAACGTGCTGTGAAGGTGAGTTCAAGGTCAAGCTCATTCACGTTCAGCAGGATTTAGCACAGGTAGAAACGGTGCTGGAGTCCCCCATCTTACCCACAGCTTCCCATTTTGCGATTTCAGTGGTCAAACTGTGGCAAAAAATAACTACACAATTCCAGAAAAAATTGCCTAGTTTTAATTTCCATGCTATTCATCTTGTTATGACACATCACACTATCCTTCTCTGTCCAGCCTGGAAAATGAATCATCCTTTATCCAGGGCACTCACACTGCAGGTGCTGCTACCCGTTACCTGGCTGCTCGGCTATCAGATCAGCTGTGAGATACCGCAGTCTCTGCATTCTAATAACACTTATTTTTTAATTGAATCGTCGTGTATTTCATACAGAACATCTCAATGAATCTTAATCATCTTTGCACCCCCTTCCCCACCGGCATCTCCCCAATAGCCCCCCAACTGGAATCCATACATTCTTTCGTCGTGTTAAGGTCAAGTTAGTGTCCACAAATGTTCTGCAGTGCAAGTTTATCCACCGAGGTCTTGTCAGCCTATCCAGAGTCTCTTGCTTTAAGAAGATTAGCTCATCCTCACCCAACAGGAATCGGTTGCCAATATTTCTTCAGCAAATTTTGGGGTCTGCTGCCCACTTCCCCAGTTCCATGCGGGGTTTTTGTCTGCTTGAGTTTGCATGGGTCTTGAGCATGCCGACACCATTTCTGTAGGTTCCTAGGAGCTTGTAGGATTCTATTTCCATGTGGTCACATACCTCCTCATTGGCTCCTACAATCTTTCTGTCCCTCTTGTGCAATGGTCCCTGAGCCCTGGGTGAGTGAAACCCAACATAGGAGTCCTGACCAGGGACACACACTCTGCTTTCCTAATCTCCATGCTTTGGTCTTTTGTGGCCTTTTGTGTTACTGGCCCTTTGTTGCATGAGGAAGCTTCATTAATGAGAGTTGAGAGAGTCATTCATGTCCTCTGTATCCCTTGTGCTGTGTTGCATGAGCCTTAGGCGTAGAGGTTGCATTGTAGATGTGCGTCTTAGACAAAGACAATGTCTGTGGCCAGTTGTGGTACTTTGTAGAAGTCTCCATCTGGTGCAAAGAAGCTGTGTTGATGAGTGGTGACTTAGTAAGAAGTTACATTAGCCTAGCGATGTGACAGCCTTAGGGATCTCTCCAAGACCTCTTAAGCCATGTGTATTTGGCTATGATTATAGTACCACACATGATTTTCCTCCCATTGAGTGAGCGTTAAGACCAATTAGTAGCCGTTGATTGCCCCCAAGATAAAAGGGCGACTACTGCACCAATGTCATATGCTATGCCAGTCTTTGATGCGGTTATTTGGCCATGAAGCTGATGTTGGGCCAGAGATTCATGTTCTCCCTCAGCTGCCTGCATATGCTCTCCAGAGCTATGAGAACTAGCCTTCAAGGAAAGTGGTTTCCAGATCAGTTCCAGCTCCATTGCTGTAAATCCAGCAATAGGGTCTTATCTTCAAGTTCTGGGAGGCACAAGAACTGTGGCAATAACCTGTGTAATCTGCGGAATCTCTTGGACCACGCTGGCCAACAACTCAAAGGTTTCTCCTGTCTGGCCCTGTTTCTTATAATAATGCTTATTTTAGATGCCAGGAAATAGAATGGAGAAAAAGGAGCCTCTTCAGTGAGCAGCACTGGAATATTGAATATTTTGTACAAAAACCAATTCAAAATGGATCAAAGACTTTCATGGAACACCTGAAACTTTGAACGTCAGAAAAAAAGTAGGAGAAACATTTCAAAATATAATCTTAGAATGACTTTCTGAATAGGACTCCAATAATTCAGGAAATAATTGCAAGGATTGACACCAAGAATGGGATTTCAGTAAATTAGATAGTTTCTGTGTAGCAAGAAGAACCTACAGAACCAGGTAAAAAATCATTGCTAGCTATTTAGACATGGGATTAATAAAAAATTGAAGCACCCAAAACCCAAATACTCCAATCAGTCAGTCAGTCAACCACCAAATAACTGAACAGTTACTTTTCGAGAATACAGGACTGCATAATAGTTAAGTCAGTAAAGTCCTTCTGAGAACCTGGGTTCAATCCCCAGGACCCCTGGTAAAAACAAAACTAAATGAGAAGCTGAGTACCAGGCATGGTAGCACATACCTTTCATCTCAACACTCATGAGGCAGAGACAGGCAGGACTGATACCCAGGGTAGTCCTCTGGCCTCCGTGTGCGTATGCATGAACCTGCATACAAACATACACAAAAGTAGTCATATACGTGGCCAATAAATGCATTAAAAATGTTTGGCAGAGTTAGCTGTCAGGGAAACACAAATCAAAGTCACATTGATATTCTGTCTCACATTGGATGTCATCAAGGAAAACAAATTGAAATATTGTTTGGGATGCTTGGGGGTGGGCGGAGAGAACATCTGTATAATTGCTGTTAGAAGCAATTTGAGTCACTGTGGAGGCAGTTAAGAGGGTCATCAAAATACTAGAACTACCATATGATGTAGCTGTACCACTTCTGGGTATATAGACGTGTCATTTCACTGTCAAGATTCCTGCACACTGTGTTTCTCGCTGCACTATTCACAGTGGTCAGGTTATGGAAGTGAGAAGTGCCCACCAGCAGACAGATGGTTAAAAGAAATGTGACATACATGCGCAGCTGCCAAAAAGAAACAGAGGGAGCTCATCATGTTAAGTGAAGTTAAGCTAGCTTTACAAAGACAAATACAGCATTTTTCTTTCACAGATTCTAGAGAGGAAAAAAAAAATACATGAAAGTGGAAAGGGGGCTGTAAAGGACATGGAGAGAAGAGAGGGATGAGGGGGAACAAAAAGGACCAGAGAGGTGGATGTGACTACAGTGCATAATGGGAAGGTATTCATGAGATGATGTCATGAAACCTTTTACTGTACAAGGGAGAGAAATCAGGAGATATGGAGACAGAAGAAAAGAAAGAGAGAGAGGCTGAGACAGAGGATGAATCAGGCATGATGATGCGCTCCTATAATTATAGCACATGGGAAACTGAGGCTGAAGGATCATGAATTTGAGGCCAATCTAGACTACATACTGAGAGCTTGTCTCAGGGGAAAAGAATAGCTACCACAAGAAATCTGCATTTCATTTAATAGTGGTAGTCATGTTCTTAGCTATCGTTGATCTCCGATTGTGCCTAATTTATAAATTAAACTTTAACATAAGTGTGTATCTAGTCAAACCCAATGTGCTTGACTGTCTATGATTTTAGGTATCCATTGAGAATCTTGGAATATATAATTCTGGCACAGGGGACTACTGCAAGTTCAGAGTGAAGCTTCTGGGACCAGCATCATCAACACCATTTAGGAACTTATTACAAATACATATCCTTGGGGTGATCCTGAGAACAGTTGAATCAGAAACTGCAGGTAGGGCCCAGGTGTAGCTATTTTAATAAGCTTTCCAGGTGATTTTGATACACATTGAAATTTAGAAATAGCCATTTAGGATTTTGAGTCCTGAGACTGGATTAGAATAAATTCTTTTTAAAACATTTTTCAAAAGTATCATGTGCGTGAGTGTTTTGACTGCATGTATGTGGGTCTTCTGGCACCTGCGGGGGCCAGAAGAGGTTGATGCATCCCCTGGAACTGCGGTTACAGATGATAGACACTGTGTGGGTGCTGGAAATTGAACTCAGGTCTTCGGTAAGAGCAGCCATTGCTCTTAACCTCTGAGCCGTCTCTCCGGCTCCTAGAATAAATTCTTAAGAATTAAGCCTGGCCTGGTAATGAAGACCTATAATCCTAACTATTTCAGAGGCTGAGGCAGGAGGATAACAAGTTCAAGCCTACCTGCTCTGCAGAGTGAGTTTAAGACCAGCCTGGGCAACTGGGTGAGACTGTCTCAAAATAATAAAGTATAAAGGGATTGGGGAAGTTGTTGAGTGGTGAGCACTTGGCTAGTGTGTCAAGGATCAGGGCACACCCCCAGGGCCATGATAAAAGAAGAAAAGAGCTTAGAAAGTTCTATTCAGCAGTTCGCTCTCTGTTTCATTCCTTCCTGTCCTGTTTTGATCTCTCAGCTTCTTTCTTTACACATTCTGATGTTTTCTGTTTATTTATATATTCATCTTATTTCCCTAAAACACTTGGGAGCAACTTACAGAAGTGGGTAAAATATGACAGTGTATCAACAGCTGGAAGCATTCACTGGGTGCACCTTCTAGCTACTCTTGCAAATACTCTACATTAAATGCCTCGTTTAACTTAACATAATTCATTGTGACCTTATGAAGCAGTTGTTTCATTATCCCCATTAACAAATAAAGCTGAAAGGATAGCAAAGGGCCTTGCTGATTGATTGATGGCGCTTTCTTGCATTCTGTCATAGCAGAAAAGGGTGCAGTTTCTCTCGGACGTTTTAGATCACCTATCCCATCAATGTGGATTCTGTTCTCATAACCTAATTACCTTTCAAAAGAGTGACTCCTAAAGGAGCATTTAGAAGGTTGGAATTTTAACATGAACTTGGGAGCTGGGACATGAGCATTCAGACCCTACCAAAGGGAAAAGTGGCAAAAATCATTTGCCCTGTGCCAGCAGTGTTTATTCAGGCCTGGCTTCTACATCCTTTAGTCAGCCCTAGAAAATGAGTTGTCCCTACCTGCAGTGCTTAGCCTAAGGATGAGGACATGAGAGGGGTCAGAAGCTGAACCTTTAGCTTCAGTTTCTAAATGAAAGGCAAGTGTACAACGGTTGTTTGCGTCATTGCTGGGTATTTGGGGAAAAAAAAAGTGTCAATTGCATAACTCTTGACGCTAGAATCTGTTTATAACCCATGACTTGAGCATCTGTTTCTAGATCTTGTAGCCATTCTTTGTGGCATGAATCTGATTAGAAAGAAGGACAAGCTTGATCAGAAGCTTGGAGTATCTACCCTTGAATTATTTGGCAGTGTATAACATGGTTTATCCAGGATTGAAGGCTGTGTTGAGGGATAAACATAAAAATCTTGTCTGCCCCTTTCCAGCTGTGACATAGTACAGCTGTCCCAGAGGCCATGCCATGGAAACCTGGAGTATGGGTTCTTGAGTTGCCTAGCGACCATCGCGGCCCTGACAGCATTTCTTCTCTTTCTTTCTTTTCCAGTCCCAGCAGAAGTGCATCGTGATCTTTGCCCTTGTCTGCTGCTTTGCCATTCTGGTCGCGTTGATATTTTCAGCTGTGGACATCATGGGAGAGGATGAGGATGGACTGTCAGAAAAAAACTGTCAAAATAAATGTCGGTAAGAGGTAACAAGCAAAAATTCTCTTTTAGGGGGTGGGCAAGAAAGTAAAAGAAGGCCCTGGACAGTGAACAGAAAAAGATCCTAACAACTTGTACACATCTGCCCCCGCCCCCCGCAACCCCAGGGTTAATCTGAGGCCTCTCCCTCCCTCAGAAGCACTTGCTTTCAGATCAGGCAGTAAATGTGAGTGATGATTTAATTCAGTTTACAACGTGGTCCTCTGCTATACAGAGAGGTAGATGACAGTTCACATTCAGAGACTTCTGTGTATGATGTTTTGATCCATTCTCCAATAAAACCTGGCAGAAGCAAGCGCCTGTCGGTCAGAAACCATGTTGCAAGTTGTTATATGAAGTAGCAGTTAGCACACACAGCTCAGGATTCTTCATGTCAGGTAAGCACAGAAGCCTCCCCAGTCAGCCACAGTTTAGCACCCAGTTGTTGGATTATAAATCCAGATGTTGTAACAGATTTACCAATTACTTTATGTATAGTCATGGGCCACTATCAGGCGTCCCATAAGATTTATTATGTAAATGTTCTGTGATGTTCACATGGTGATGAGATCAACCAAGGATGCACTTGTCAGAACATGTCTCCATCCTTACACAACATGTACCTGTGTGTTGTGCTTCTTTAGTTACGCTGAATAACATCTCCCTGGAATCATTCCACACTGGCAGAGCCATCACGAATCTCCTCTTCCACTCTTCCCTGAGCTGTGGCTTTATTAAAAATTACATTTTATTTAGAGTATGTGTGTGTGCATGTGTGTGTGTGTGTATGTATGTGCAGATATGTCTCCCACTCAGGCATTTGAGTAGAGGTCAGAGGACAACCCTTAAGAGTCAAATCTCTCCTTCTACTGTGTTGGTCCTAGGACTCAAACTCAGGTCAACAGGCTCTACAGCAAATACTTTTACCCACTGAACCATTTCACCAGCCTTGATTTTTTTTTTTTTTTTAGGTTGAGAAATTATGTAAAAAAAGTGCTCAAAAGAGGTAGACAAGTGACCTATTTTTACATAAATATTATGCAAAGTTGAACTGAGGCCACAAAATTCTGATGGCAATAACGAAGTAGAGCTTATGATGAATTTTAGTTGTAATTTTTCTCTGTGTCCATTTTTTCTAGCTTAATGCGCAAAGCAATCTGGTAATGGGTATGCGTGTTTTATCCTGGATATTTTGTCTTGAAGTTTAATGTTCTAGCTTAAGGGATGTCGTGAAAAAAAAAAAAAGGAAAGTCTTTTTCCTCCCCAACCTATGATCCCCTGAAATCTTTTACCAGGTAACTGGTATTATATGCAGGGCAGAGTATTCAAGAAAAAAATCAACATCCATTTTGGCCTTTTTTCCTTCCTATTAGGAAACTGTTCCATTGATGCATTTACTTCTCAGACTGAGTCTGGGAGAAAGATCATTCCGGGATACTGATAAGGAAAGCAACAGAAAGCACACACATCACTGTCATCTTCAACTAATGCTGCCTATCACACATCAAATCTCAGTACTCCTGGACAAGAGGTCAGAGACCAGAGACCCATATTTATTGCCTGGAAATATTCTTTTCTCATTCACCTCACTCTTTAGTGAAGTCTGCTTGGTGCTTTAAATGCAAAGCCCAGTACTTAGGAAACAATTTTACACAGACCAAACCATGAAAACATCCTTAAAACCAAATTCCTAGGAATTTTCAACCCCCATTCTCAGGTCTTTTCAACGCCCATTATCAGATATTGACTGGTTTCAACAACAGATTTTTTAAAAAGACACAGTCAGAATTCCCTCTTGTTTTCATGAGGGGAAGTTGTCATTTGCTCACATGTTTACTTCTACTTTATGCAACTGGAATTTGAGTCTGGTTGTTTTCTGCCTTAGTATCACAAGTCTGAGATGCAGCATGGCTGCTCCTACGCAATATTCCGGTCACCACCCATTCTCCTTCTTGCTTTCTTTCCTGCGGGGAGGTGGAATCTGTGTGCTGGTTACTAGATGCCACCCCGTAGGTGGCCGCGTCTTCTAGATGGTGTCGCCTCCTTGACTTTCTTCTGGCCTCCCTCCCACGCTTGCATTTCTTATGTATTCTCAGCCATTTCAGTAAGTGCTTCCTGCGTGTCTGCCCTGGGGCTGGCATCTGGCTTCTCCAGCTTTCTCCCTGGAAATCTCTGCTTTCCTTCTCTCCAGTGCACAGAGCTAGGGGATAGGGTTCATGATGCCTTGTACCCGGATTCACTTCCCTTACATTGTTCCGCCATCTTTTATGGATCATTTGCCTTTGAACTTGATGGCATTTTCTTATAGCATCTATCTCCCCCTTTATCACACGGGCAACATCATCTTCTAACTTTGGTGAGTTTCTCTTGTCTTTTGTGCTTAACAGACCTCTCTAGCATCAGTCCCATCCCTCGCCAAAGTCCTTAATAACATATAACCTTCCCAACTCCTTAGCCTTGCTGTTGTTTGGCTTCTTTGGATCAGTAAATTTATCATGCACCCGTCTTACCTTTCTAACCACCTTCCAGAAAACAACTCCATTTCAAAATCATGAAGATTGGAATTCAAAATTACATTCTACCCTCTTATGGTTCTGTTAACTTAGGCACAATATTAATTGAGCTATTTAATCCATCAATTTTTTTGGAGAGCCCAAGAGACTGAGCTAGGAGTTACAGCACAGTTAATAAGTCACTGTGATAGACTGTGACTAGTAAAGAGATGAGGGGAGGGGCCTGGTAGAGAAAGAGGCTTGACATAGTGAAAAAATACACCTGTCCTTAGAGTCTGCTGCCCTTCAGATGGGATATGAGAGTGGGTTTAGTTTTGTTTCCCTTAAAAGATGGTGAATTCAGGGACTGGATACAGGAATGCACTTTCATACACACACAAAAAAAATGAAAAATAAAGTTTTTAATAATGGTAAATTTGTAAACAGTCTTTACCAGGAGGTTTTTGAGTTAACGAGTTGTCTAAATCCATAGAAAAGCACTGAGAAACACAGCACACAGTGCACAAACATTTCTTCTCTCCCAAACACCCTGAAATCTCTCTTCTTTATTCCCACCCAACTTCACACTTCCTACCTACCCTGAATCTACTCTTTATCTTGATTTTAGTCTTTGGTTCTAAGGAAACATAGGAATACCAATCTCATGAGAACACAGTGTATTCCAAGGTTATTCTCTCAAGGAAGTCATCACCATCAACAATGCTTTGCAGAGACTCAGAGGCAGGTGGAACAGAAGAAAGACATAAGAGCTGTGGCTGATCTCAGAGGGAAAGCTGCCCCTGTCGGCAGCTAGAAGTATGGCACAGTTTCTGACCACTTAGACAGACAAAGTGTGCTCAGCCTTCCTTAGCTGGCCCAGACTGAAGGAGGAAGCTGACCTGTGGAAGCTGAGAGTTCCTTATCAAACCCTGGCCATTCGGGGCCAGCGTCAATAGCAATGATTTCTTAGCATCTGCATCATTACTGGAGATGGCAACCTGATTTCATACAGGTCTAGGCTGTGTGGGATTGCAGGGAAGGAGTTGGATTCCTGGGCATGTTGCTTTAAGATATGGCCAGAGTTGAGTCATGTTTTCAGTTATGGTGTGGCCATAATCCCTTTACATTTTAGTCTTCAATTCCCTGAACTTTCCCCTGTACACTCAGCACCCATCTGCATTCTTGTTTGTTTGTTTGTTTGTTTGTTTGAGTTTTCTGAGATAGGAACTTATACAGTCCAGCATGGCCTGGTAACTCTGATTCTCTTGCTTCTTCCTCCCAAATGCTGGGATTACAGGAGTGGGCTACCACGCCTGGCTAGGCTCTTCTGCTTTAAAGTTTTTATTTAAGCTTTCATTTTTATTCTTTTCAGTTATGTACATGTATGTGTGCCTGAGTGTGGATTTGTGTGTTTGAGTATGGTTCCTCTGGAAGTCAGAAGAGGGTGTCAGATATCCTGAAACTGGAGTTCTGGGTGGTTGTGATCTGCCTGATGTACATCCTCTGCAGGAGTAGTAGGCATGCTTAACCACTGAGCCATCTCTCTAGCCCCTGGGCTGTTCTGTTTCAGTTTGTTCTATCCTTCTGCTAGATCATGGTATCTGTCGCCATGCTTCCTCCAGTATGAAGGGTGACTTTGCCTCCTTGGAGCTCTGGCTCCAAGCATGCTGTTAATTGCTATGCTGGTTACACATCCTTGCCCTCCATTCCATTGCTGCAGCCCTCCATCAGACAGAGGACAGTGAGCTCTACCTTCCTGAGTATTATGTTCTTGGAGGTAGGGAGGAGACTACAACTTCCAGTCCCTCCTCTGACCGCCTCCTCCCTTCCCTGGCTCTGACTTCCCAAGTTCTTCCCAGACTTGCCCCCAAGAGGGCGTTCATTAGCTCATATGGCATTAGTCTCTCAGGACAGTGACTTTTACTTAAGTAGTGTTCTTCTGGTAAGAAGAAATGTATTAGAAACTGTGTATTGTGCTCTGAGCAACCTCTGCTGAGATCTGTTGGTTGAAAACTAAGCTTCTCCTATGTGTCTCTGCTCACTCCTGAAAGTTGAAAGAACACCAGATGTTCTTCAGCCCGTCAGCTGTCGGCATCCTTCTCAGTGTTTCGGCAACCTCTTACCAAGCTCTCTTCTTCCTGTGCTGTTTTCTTCTCGTTGGTTTGTTGGCTGTCTTTAGAGACAGTGTCTTACTATGTAGCACTGGCTGGCCTGGAACTCATTATGTAGACCAGGATAGCCTTGAACTCACAGAGATTCACCTGCCTCTGCCTGCTGAGTGCTGAGGCCACAGGAGTGTGCCACCACACCCTACATCCGTGCTGTGTCCTGAGTATATTCCTGTAATTCACCTTATTCTACTGACTTGTCTTTCCATCCTCAGATAGATTCTGGTCTGAATCACACTGCCCACTCTGTTGCCCATTTTTGTTTTTTAACATATCTCCCCTATAAAGTGTTCTCATGGTTTTTCTCACTGGACCCTATTTCTTCCTCTTTGTGTTATTCCTCAGGCACATTACTATACTACTTGCCATTAATCCTTCTCTCACTAATCGTCTTTCACCTATATACAATGCAATAATGGATCTATAATGATACAAACTGTTTCAGAATTATCTTCCAAGTGCTTTTTGTTTAAATTTAATGAAGAAATCTTACTACATTTCCCAGGTAGACCCAGACATCCTAGACTGAAGTGATCCTTCTGCCTCAGACCCTCATGTAGCCAAAAGTACAGGAACCTATCTTGGTGCAAGACTTTAAAGTGTCTCTAACCAGCCTCCAGTGTTAGGCCAAGAAGGAAGATCTTTGGAGTTGTCTAAGTGGCATTGACCTGTTTCTTTGTCTCTTCAGATTAGATTTCTGTGCACTGTTCACATTTTGATTCAGCTTTTGTAACTTTAAACCTCATGTCACATGACAAAAGGCTAAATTTCAAGTTTCTATATAAATACCCAGTAGTAAGATTGATGACATGGTCATTCTATTTTTAATTTTTTGAGGAACCTCCATAATGGTTTTCCTAATACACACTTTTACCAAGAGCAAATTGTTAGTGTACAGGATTCCATGTTCTTCACATCTCTGTCCAGACTTGCTATTGTCTGTCTCTTTGGTAAGAGCCATTCTTACTGGTTGTGGTTGTGACTGGCATCCCTGTGCTGGCTTTCTCCTTCAAGACTCTCTTCCTGTAAGGACCCCTGTTTTTGCATAGTCTCAGACTCCTGTGTTTCAGAACCTCTACAAAGTTTGTTTTTTTGTACTTTTGCATAAATGGTCATTTCTTTAATGCAATGTTGGCTCTGTTCGTGCTACTGACGTTTTGACCCTTTCATCATCACTTGCTAGACTGGATCAAAAGTTACCTGAGAACAAGAACTCACAGTTTTCTTTTCTCTCATTATGTCTTATGTAGTACTTCATACATCAGAACTGTGTTTTTAATGGGTAATAATTTTCATGTGATACAAGTTTAAATCATTGGGATAGTTTGGTTCATCAAGATAATATGTGTGACTTGGATCAGTTTTCTTTGGGTAAAAACTGAGGATTATGAGAGGGACTACTAAAGTATAGATGATATAACTAAAGGCTATCTTGTGAAAATTAATTATCAGAAAACCACACAGGATTCTGTGCACTCTGCTGCTTGGTAGAGTGATGGAGAAAGAAACACTTTTATGACAAACCAGCTTTGCAACAAAGCAGCCAGCATGTTGGATGATGACAGAATTTGTCTTTCAATGACAGCATTCCCTGCTTCCCTAAGAGGAGAATCTTTGATAATGACTTTTCAGAGGGAGCTATGTGAGCTCTAGACAGATGTGTGCCTCAGTTGTGCACTGATTCAGAAAGCTGCCTCTCTCAAGTGTTGCTGCATGTGTCTTTTGTCATTCATATGGATCAAGAAGAGTTGGGTCCAATAGATCTCAAGAACTCAAATGATGAAAGTTCCTGTGTGGATTAAAGTGACCTAGGCCTAGTTTTGTTGTGATCACTGGGTCTGACAAGTCCTCTCCCCCAAATGGCTCTCTTCCTTTACTTGGGAGCAGGGACAAAGGTGTGTGTTCAGGAGGGAACAGTGGTCTCTGCATTCCTAGCTAAATTCAGGGTATAGCAGATCTACCAAAGAGACTTCAGTGGAAGCTAGTCCTTCAGCCAGAGCCAGCAAGATAATGTAAGCACTTCTGAGAGCTGTGTCTGGGACCGGAGCAGAGCTAGGGTTGGGCAATGAGGATCGATGTGCTTTCAAGGAAAAGAAACTTCTGGAGGAATTGTTAAAATGTATCTTGATAATCTAAGGTTATAGGCTTTTCTAAGTGGCATTGAGTGACTAGTTTTTAATAATAATTAGAAGCAGGAGATGAAAGCTTGATTCTAATGAAAAAGACCAGTCAAGCTCTGAACTCGACTTTCTCATGTAATGACGCTTATTAACATTTTTATTTCACCATTGAGCCCAATCAAAATCATATTTCCTAAGTTCTGGGAGATTTTATTAGCACTCATACCCAGAAAATGATGTTTATATCCCCACAGCTAAAAATCTTGAGAGATTATTTTTAAAATAGTATTTTATCTTTAATGTATAATGGTTGAAAGAGGAAATCTGGGAGAGCGTGACACTTTCTAACGGTCTATAATTACTACTCGGGGAAGCAGTAGAAGCTAATTATTTCAAAGTTGTGATTTTAATGAAACTTAATATATGACTAATGATGCTGACATTTCCTGTTGTCAGGTTGGTTCTCCAAGAAGATTATGTGAATGTGGTGTGTATTTCTCAAAAAGTTCATGGAAAACCTGATAGGCAGAGTCATACCTGATCCCTGTGAATAATGCTGAGCACAGATGTCTTTGTGGAAGACAGCCTATCGCAGCCACCTTGTCCGGAAGGACCCCAGCTCTGCAGTCATTCTCAGAGTACCATGCAGTAGTAGATTGTCGTTAAGCCACTGGAAGTGGAATTACTAGTTCAAAGCATAGGTGCATTTTACATTTGGACACTGTGCTGATTAGTTTCACCTGCCTAGAGTCACCAGGGAAGAGGGCCTTAGAGGAGCAAATATCTAGATCAGGTTGGCCTGTGGGCATGTCTGGGGGGGTTGTCTTGGTGTTACCTGAGGTGGGAAGACCCACCCGGACTGTGGGCAACAGCGTTTCAGAGGCGCGTCCAGGACTTCTGAGTAGCAGGCAGGCAGGCAGGATACGTGCACACATTTCTGTCTGTTCTGTACTGCGGATGTGATGCAACCAGCTGCTTTAAGTTCCCGCCTTGACTTCCCTCAGAGTTGGACTGTGACCTGGAAGTGTAGCCCAAAGGAACCCCTTCCTCTCCTAACTTGCTTTCGGTCAAGGTGTTTTATCACAGCGACAGAAATGAAACCAGAATAGACAGACAGTACAAATCATATTCCAAGGAGTCTGCATCATGAAAGTAGGATATTACTCATTTACTCTACTCTTTGCCAACATTGTGTTACCCAGTACTTTATGTTGACTAATCTGAAAAAAGAAAAGTGATCTGTAATAATTACAAGTGACATAGAAAATCTGTGGTTTCACGAGTCATATTTGGGTTTTCATATGGACACGCCTGTTTGTCCTTCACCTACTGCAGACAGAATTTGTAAAATGTAACAAAATAAACTGAAACCAATGCAACAATAGTATTAAATGTAACAGTAATAAGCTAAGGGATACCAGACACAGAAAATGGAATTTCTCAGAGAGGAATGTATGATGAAATATTTGAACCTGTCTTTTCCATGGAATTAGACAGATCAGAATTGTGGGACACATCCAGAAGTAATGATCAATGTGTTTCACTTCCATGGAGTATTATAAATACTCCATGTGCACCTATAAGGCAAATTTTTTACCATGATTTCTTTGTTTCGTTAATTGAGACATTTACTATGTGAACAGGGCCAGGTCTGTATCCGTTTTAAAGGAAGTACTTTATCCTGACACTCTCAGAGACATTCTGGCCTGGGAGATTTAGTTATTTAACTGTCAGGTAGGTGCTGTCTGGTCTTTGTCATGTAATGCTCAGAGCTGGTATTCCCTAGTAACTGAAATTAGAGCAAGCTGTTATCATTGCTATTACACATTACTTTTTTTCCATGCCTATTTTGGAGCCAGCTCTTATCACATAAAGAATCTGGGACTGGAGTTTTAGGTGGAGGTAGGCTGTGGCTCATGGCAAGACACCATTTTGGGAGTATCATCAGGTATTATTACTGTTACCACTTATTGTGACTTTTCAACAGGCCAGCTACCAGATAAGGTACTTAAATCCTCTCTCATTGGTTCTTACAATAAAGAAGACGTTATACTTTTTGACGATGAAATACTAGGTTTAAAATAATTAAGCAAGAGCTGGGAATGGTGGCACATGACTTTAATCCCAGGACTTTGGAGGCAGAGGCATGCAGGTCTCTATAAGAACAAGGCCAGCCTGGTCTACATAGTGAGTTCCAGGCCAGCTGGGACTATAGAGAGAGCTTGTCTCAAAAAACATCAAAATAATAATAATAATGATATTAACAATAATAATAAAATGATCTTTCCAGCGAGTAAGGGATCAAGCTAGGTTCTCTACAGGAAGAAATGCCTTTTCCTCTGTTTTTTTAGATTCAGTTTCTGAGACCCTGCAGATTATATTGATAAAATACAGATTAATAGGAAAAAAAAATGATTTGTTCAAGTCCCCTGCCATGCTGATCATCTCCATCTTGGATGCCCCTTTATTACCAACATTACCCACTGTCATGGCCACTCCACATGGCTGCCTGACCCCCGACACCAGACCTCAGTGCCTCCCTGTGTGCTGCTTTCTGCCCTGATGCAGCTGTCCTGCCTGTCTGTCTCCCCTGGGCCTTGTTGGAGTCAGACTTCCTACAAGACATGTGTTCTGGCCTCCATGGCCTTGGGGCACCATACTGCCCAGAGCTAGAAAACTCTTTTTTTTCTACTGATGAACACCAATATTGTGAGGGATTCTTTCCCAGTAATTTAATCTGTATTTATCTCCATAGGAGTCTTAGGTTGGAAAATAAGTATCTTGAGGTCATTGAAAATTCCCATTAGAAATGTGGACTAGCCAGGTGTGGATGTTCACACCTGTATAATCCCAGTAGAAACCTGAGGCAGAATACCTGTGAATTCATGACCAACCTGAGCTACATAGCAAGACCTGTCAAAAAAACTAAAAAAAAAAAAAAAAAGCAAATTGAAAATCAACACATTTTTGGGGACTGGAGAGGTTGCTCAGCAGTTGAGATCACTGACTGCTGTTACAGAAGACGGAGTTCAAATCCCAGCACTCATATGGCGGCTAACAATCATAACTCCAGTTCAGGGAATTCAACCCCCTCACCTGGTTTTTGCGGGCATTGCATGCACATGGTGCACCTACATACATGTAGGCAAAACTCTCACATAAAATTTTTTTTAAGTTTTGAGAAAAAAGAAAATAGACACTTTCAACTCAGTCTACAACATTAACTGAGCTGAGCAGCTTGATGTAAAGGCTCTGAGTATGGTTGTCAATTGTTTGTATTTTAAAAAGCAAAAGCAGAAGTGTAGGTAGGAGAGAGCCTTTCCTCTCTTGTTTTAACACATTAGGAATATTGAGCATAGAATTCCCAAAGCATTCACAGCAACTTTTTATTAAAATAATCTTAGAGCATGAAGATCGAGTTTGAATCTTGCCTTGCTATTAATGAAAGCGGAATCCAGGGATAATTTAGCAACTTAAGATGTGCTCAGTTTAAGTGTGTATCAATCTAGCTTGGAGATGAGATAGTGCAGATTTTGCTTTGTACCTGTTTCATTTCCTTTCATGTTTAGATACTAATAACTATACCAGACTGGAAAGTTGGCTTGCTGCACAAGCCTGAGCACCTTGGTTTGGATCCTTAGCACACCATGTAAAGTCTGAGTACAGCAGCAGTGAACATCAGTAACCCCAGAACTGGGTGTGGGGGTGAGGGAGAGACAGGAGAATCCTGGGGGAAACAAGGAGCTCCACGTTCGGTTAGAGTCCCTGTTAAAAAAAATATATATATAGTGGAAAACAATAGAAGACACTGAACACAGACCCCCCTGACCTCTATATGTACACCCAAAGGTGAGTGCACCTGAAGAAACAGAAAGAGAGGGGGATGTACCTTCAGAGGTCACTATTGTCAGAAAGTATTAAATAAGTTCCTTCTTCTCTCCCTCTCCTCTCCCCTCTCCCCCTCCTCCTCTCTCTCCTCTCCTCTTGCTTTATTCCTATGACATTTGCATGACAGGAGAGCCAAGGCAAGCATTCTCACATGTTTATTTGTCCTTTTTCTGCTTGACCTTTTGGTCCCTATAGCAACTTTGACAAATAAAGAAGTGACATTTGTCTTTGTAAACATTACTATCAATTTTTCATTCCTTGTTTGATCCCAAGGATGCTTGTCATGTCAAGAGCATCCATTTGGTTCGGCTCGAAGGCAAGCATTTGCGAGACTACATCTGAATTGCTGTATCCTGAGCTGTTTCTCTTCCAGACTGCAAGCTTGCCAGAGTTGGAAACATTTATGTATATTTGCATTTGTGGCAGCGGGCACATTGCCAGTGCATTTCAAGGACCCAAGTGCCGAGAACAGTAGGGATGAAGAAACACAGTGTTGAGATAATCTGTCTGTTCCAAAAATGCCTTGTGCAGGGTGCTCAAGTAAGTTATAGGCTGGTACAAGAGTGAAGATGGGGTGTGAAGAGCAAGGGAACTGGGTCAGGGAGAGAAAAGCTTTCAAGTTTCCATGGGACTTGCTAGATAAACCTGGGGAAGTCACTGTTCTGAATTTATATTTCTCTACCTACAAAATGAAGCAATCACCTAAGATGACATGCAAAATTTCTTCTTTCTCAGAAAATAAGTATAAAGAACACAAGACTGAGATCTTTGATAATGTGCTTCATTAACACATCTGAAGAACGACTAAACATAGCTACAGAAGTCTTAAAGTTTTTGGATTATCTATCCATACACTGGATTGATTGATTTTCTGTCAAGAGTATACTTTGTGGAGGGACTGTGTTACATATAAAGCTATAGAGAGTAACGATAAGCTTCTGTCATTAAGAGTATGTGAGATGGATGAGTTCAGAAGCACATTTATCAACACATAAAAGTCTAAAACTGACAGATGGCCTACTGTTATAAAGTCACAGGAAGAAGCTGCTAAGCCCAAAGTCTAGGAGAGCAGGTCACTGGATTTAAGCACTCTCTAGTCTTCTAAATGAGAGCCAAAGAATATTCTTAATAGAGCAAGCATCTGGCTGTGTGTCTGGAGCACACAATGCAAGTGAGAAGCAGATGAGGGAAGTAGACTGTGAACTGGTCCAGGAAGGCCACACATGCCAAGCATAGCAATCTGGGCTTTGTTTTCAATTTCACTGCGAGTCCCTGAACAGTAAATAAGATTTGGACATGTTTCTACTTGCATCTCAGAGAAAATGTTGATATGGCTCTGATGGATGAAGTCATCTGTTATTTCTCAAAGTCTTTAAATGGCTAGTTTTGAATCCTATAGGTGTTGTGCAAATTGGTTTGATCAAACTCCAAAGGATCAGAAGTTCTGTGAGTTTGGCTTAGAAATCTGCATTAAAGAAATACAATTTATATCTAGTTGGGCTTGGTGGTGTAATAAGGGCTGTTCAGCCCGTGGTTTTAATCATGCCCAAAATTGCACCTTGATGCATCTGGAGCACAGATTTATATTGTCAGGGAGTACTTGATTGATTCATTCAATAGCAATTATATCAAATGAGCTAAATGTAGTTATAGTTAAAAAAACCTTCATAAGAGATAGGAAAAGATACCTAATAACACGAAAAACTTAACTTCATGTTTTAAGCAACGAAAGAGCTGTAGTTTTTAGTTTAGTTTTGTTTTTCTAAGCTGAGAAGAAAACTGGTGAAGCATGTAATAATTTCTACCAAGGTCTCAAGTAAGAAACTTTAAATGATATATATGATATATGTGAATACTATATATTATTAAATTATATATATATATATTAAATCAAGAGTTCAAAATAAAAGGGCTTGCTGAGTCAAGCCAAGCCTTAGGGTTGAGCCAAGCTCTCCAGAAGTATAGGATCATAGCAGCCATAGAGGCGAAGGACAGGACCAGGTCCAGACCGACAAGCTGGTGAATAGATGAACGGGAATTCTAGTAGGCCGCATCAACACAGGGGATTGAGCTGAGCTGAAGACTTTGGAGTAGACTGGAGTACTCCTTGTGCACACACTAGGTGCTCAGATAACAGGTCGATGGTGGCCATCACCATCACAGTGTTAAATATCCTCCTCTTTATGGAGTCCGGGTGAGGGCATTTCTGCCTTTCCTTGGGCAAGTTGTGTTCCACAAGTTCTCAGGCCTGGATTCCTTAAAATGATTTTCATATATCAGTGTGCTCATATGGTCCTCATTTACTTGGATAAATTAATAGGGTGAAACTCTTTTTGTCATTAGGAACAAGTCATTTTTCAGGCTGTGTCTCATAGGTGGTGCGGTGCAGATGATCTTCTCTGCATGCCCACTAAGGATCAGAGTCATGATGCGTCTGTGTCTGTACTCAGCTGAGGTCGGTGCTGCAAATAGAGTCATCCAGGGCAAGGCACAGCCCAAAAGCCACCAGCAGGGCAGGGCACAGCCTGGTCTCAGCATTCTAAATAATCTCCGAGATCTGCAGGATTGGCGGGGAAATGGCACAGCTCCTACACTGTCCCACATAGATGTGTTCTGCCCGTTGGTCCCTTTGTGAGTCGTGCTACTCCAGGTGACAAAGCATGATGAAATTAGCTACACAGCAAGGGCTGGAGTTTGAAGAGGACGAGATCCTTGCTTCATAGCATGTAATCATTAAAGTGCAAGTGTGTGTCTGTTTATATGTGTGTGTGTACACGCACATGTGTCTGTGTATGTAAATGTGCGTGTGGAGGCCGGAGGTCAAGGTCAGGTGTCATTCCTCAATCACTTGGTATATTTTCACAATGGAGTTCTACTCAGTGGTAAAGAAACATGAAATCCACTTAATATTTTTATTTTATGTGGATGACTATATTGCCTGCATGTATGTAACTGCACACATGTCATGCAGTGCTCATGAAGGACAGAAGAGAGAGCATCAGAACCCCTGGAACCGGAGTTACAGATGGTTGTTAGTGGCCACATGGGTGCTGGGATTCGAACCCAGGTCTTCTTCAAGAACAGCCAGTGATTGCTTTCAACTGCTGAGCCATCTCTCCAGTCCCTCCACTTAATTTTTTAGTCAGGGTTCCTCAGTGAACCTGGAACTCACCGATCTGGCCAGGCTAGCTGGCCAGCAAACCATTAGCCTCCTGTCTCTGCCTTCCCAGTGCTGGGATGCAGGCATGAACTGCTATGCCTGGTCTTTATGTGGGTTCTGGAGATGGAACTCAGGTCTTCATGCTTGTGAAGCCAGCATTTTAATGACTAAGCCATTTCCTCAGCCCCTCAGTTAGTCCTTACCCTGGAGTCAGCCCACAGACCCTCACTTTGACTTTACTTCCACAGCATGTTACTATATAAAAGAAGTTCACCCAGAACCTTCAGAAAGTTGGAAAACAATCAGCTAGAGCTTTTGCTTATTTTTGTGGTAGACCTAGAAGGACTTTCAGGAGACATAGGGTGTTTCCTCTCCTCGTGCTCAATAAACATTTGATCAGTACCAAATCTGGACTCCATAAACCCATTTCCTTTGTGATTAGCAAAGAGTAATTGAAGTCACTTGTGCTTAACGTGCAAATTAACTTTGTAATTCCACTGCCTTTGACCATTATAATGGAACCAACTTGCTTTTACCTCACCCAACCTGACCATATCTAGATTTATCCCAACATCTTGGGTTTGGACTCAGCATTCACTCCTTTTACACTTTAAGGAGTTCCCATTTGCCTAAAAGAGTCCTGAGAGCTGCCTCTTTAAGTGCAGTTATGGCCAATCATTTTTTTGTGATGGGGAAGATGAAACTGCAGTGGGTTCTGTTTTCATCTTTCCCTGTTGAAATTGTAGCTTTCATCCTATGCGTTTGGTGAAGATAAAGATTTTAGTGCTTGGCTGTGGAGATCTAACTCCGCAGGAATGTTCATTCTCTTTGTTGAAAATATAATGATTCTCCAGGATTCCGCCCAGAGTACACTCCATTTATTCTCTTTTTTCTTTGTCATCTGCGGCTTCCCCCTACCTACTGGGCAACCTCGGATTCTAGATACTTCGTTCATTAAAATAGTTCAGGGACAGAGGAGCTGAACTCTTGTAAGAATGTAAATTTTTTCTGCTCTTACAGTGGGAGTGAAAATAAATATTTTAATGTGTTTTCCACTGAGTAAGGGTTTGGTAGTTTGCAGGCTTACATGGAGCATTCTGATGAGGACAGTGGTTGCAGCCATCCTAGAGCATTCAAGAAAGGCTGCAGGCAT
This sequence comes from Eospalax fontanierii, assembly GCA_035773235.1. Taxonomy (NCBI): domain Eukaryota; kingdom Metazoa; phylum Chordata; class Mammalia; order Rodentia; family Spalacidae; genus Eospalax; species Eospalax fontanierii. The sequence continues at coordinate 19,630,805 of CM069535.1, forward strand.
TGCTAGCAAAAGGGCCTGCAGGCATCTTCTGTGTTTTCTCTATATAATTGGAGAAACCCCTGTTAGATGTTAGAGTGGCACATTACCCCTTCTAGAAAGCCGAATACAGCCAGGTACAGTAGTGCTTGCCCTTAGTTCCAGCACTCAGGATGATGTCTGTTGACAAACCATGGAAGGTGACAGTCAGGTGCCCCTTTTGGAAATGACAGCAGTTCACTAACTTGAAATGAGGACAGTAAAGATAACAGGAGGAAGAATGAACTTCTCTTTGCAGCTCCATAGAGGAAGCATCCTATCACATCAACACCCGACTGAAGCCTTCCCTTTATGCCTGTTTTCACTTTCTGCCTTCATCTGTTTGATTTTCCTTTTAGCTAAATGGAGAATAAATCCTTTTTCGCACAGGAAGGATTTCTGTCAATCAAAATAAAAACAGGCAGGTGAGGTGGCTCAGTGGGTAAAGGTTCCTCCCATCAAGCCTGATGATTTGAGGTCTATGTCCTCCCTCCAGAAAGAAACACTTAATATAACCAAAAATTTTAAATGGACACAATAATAATAATAAGAATATGCTGTAATATTACCCAATCTTTTGTTCGATAAGTTGTTGATTTTACTAAATGCCAAAAATGGTTGAGCATCATCGTGTGGGAAAGAGCAGGGGTGGGAGAAGAAGAGAGAGGGAGAGAGAGAAAGATGAGGTAGCGGAGGAAGAGGGGGAGAGAGAAAGAGGGAGAGAGGAAGGGAGCGAGGGAGGGTGGGAGCTAGTAAGCAAAGGAGCCCTCCTGGGGAACTTAGACTTTAGCAGGGAAAGGCAATAAGCAGAGAGAGAGAGAGAGAGAGAGAGAGAGAGAGAGAGAGAGAGAGAGAGATTGAGAGAGAAAGAGAGAGAGAGAGAGAGAGATAAATGATGCTAGAAAAGGAGAAGCTGTAGAAGAAAGCAGCAGGAGACACGGAGGGAAGGGCTTCTACAAGCCTGCAGATGGATTTGTTTTCACCGAAGATTTTAGAAAGCTCAGTGTAGGTCATCTCCTTATTAAGCAGCGAACTTTTACCTCTTCTCTTAAAGGAACCACTTGGATATCAGCTAGTACAGGAATTCAGAGGGCTCCTCCACAGGGGGTTCCACTTCCTTATGTCCCTCAACAAGGAGCAGAAGCAGTTTAGTAAGAAATAGTACATTTCAGGGGTTAGGAAGCTGGCTCACTCAGTAAAGTGCTTGCTGTGCAAGCCTGAGTTCAGTCCCCTAGAACTCATGTAAAAAGCCCGGCCCAGTGGTGCACGCCTGTAGTCCCAATACTAGAGAGGCAAAGTCAGGATTCCCGGAGCTCACTGGCCAGCCAGTCTGCTTACATCAGTGAGCTGTAGGTTCAGTGAGAGACCCTGACTCAAAAACTAAGGTGAAGACATTGGAGAAATGGCTCAGCAGTTAATAGCACTGACTGCTCTTGCAGAAAAACCCATGCTCAAATCCCAGCACCCACGTGATACCTAACAGCTGTCTATCTGAAGCCTTCTTTTGGCCTCGTAATTGCATTCATGTAGGCATAACGTGAGTACACATAAAATAAAAATAAATCAAAATTTAAAAAAATAAGGTGATGAGTAGTTGAAGAAGATACAGAGCATCAACCTCTGAGCTCCACATGCACACATATGCATGTGCACACATATCTGCGTGCACACATATCTGCATGCACACAAAAAAATAAGGAAAGTGAGATAGTACAGTGCCAAGGGAAAGACGCAGGCTAGAGAAGAGAAAATGTTTAACGACTCAAAATAGCCCACCTACAGAGGATGAGGACTTTTGTATCACACAAGAAGGGCTTTGGGCGTGACTTGTACAGCACAGGCTTTCCAGGAATGTTCTGTGTGTTACAAGTAGTTTTATATACAACTTGATTCTTGCGTGTCTTATTAGCATCTTACATCTCCACCCAAGGGTGTGTATCCAGTATTATTATTTTTTAAGTGTTTTTGTTTTTGTTTTATGTGTGTAAGTGTATTGTCTGCATGTATATAAGTGCATCCATGTCGTGCAGTGCCCACAGAAGTCAGAAGAGGGCATCAGATCCCCTGGAACTAAAGTTGTAGATGGCTGTTAGATACCATGTGGGTGCTGGGTCCTCTGCACGAGCAGTCAGTGCTCTTAACCACTGAACCATCTCTCCAGCCCCAGGTGTCCGGTGTTATACGGAGCTAAACGGCACCTTCGGAGTCTATGGAGTGTCTCTGTGCCCACATTAGTGGTCGTCCAGCCCTTTTTTATTCTTATGCTAACTTTGTAAGACTTTGCACAGAGCCTTCCACACCTTGCTCTCTGTCCTCTTCTCCTGCCTCATCTTTTCGGCTTCTCTTTGGCACACCTAAGATGTCAGCATGGCAACTTGAATTCTTGAATTTTTGTACTGCTATTCAGTAAGGCAAGGGTTACAGGAACACAAGCACTGTGAAATCTCTACTGTCCTGCCCATCTGATGACCAGGATGGCTGCTAGTGACTGACAGGCAGGGAACACGTCACGGACTGCTGAACAAAGATGATTCACATCTTGCCTGGACAGAGTAGAAAATCATTAAATTTTGTCATAGTTAGTATTAGCTATCAATTTGACACAAACCTGGACTGATCTAGAAAGAGAGAACTTGAACTGAAGAAGTTCCTCCATCAGATTATCCTGTGGCTATGTCCCTGAGGCATTTTCTTTATTGCTAATTGATTCAGGAGAGCCCAGCTCACTGTGGGCAGTGCCATCCCTATGTAGGTGGGCCTCACTGTGTAAGAAAGCTAGCTGAGCAAGCCAGGGGAAGTAATCCTGCAAGCAGCATTCCTCTGTGGTCTCTGCTTCAAGCTCCTGCCTTGAGGTCCTGCCTTGCTCTCCCTGGATAATGAACCATAAACCCAGAAACTGAAATAAACCCTTTCTTCTCCAAGCTGCTTTCAGTCATGGTATTTGTTGTAACAACAGAAGCCAAACTAGAACAAATTTCATTTTGCTGTCTAAAACAGCATGTAATTTAAGTTTTATGTATTGTTTGTTTATGGGTTAAATATTTTCAGACTACAGTTGACTGAACCTATAGGCGGTGAAACCTTGTATAAAGGGGAGGGAGGAAGGCTACTGCATCCAGGCGGTCTTTGGAGTTGGTGAGTATTGGACCCTGACAGGAAGGAGAAGGCTCCAGGAGTAAGGAGTAATAGAGCTGATGTGTTGGAAGAATGGCATCTGCACAGTACGGCTGCAGCAGAGTGAAGAGCATCTGCATGACAGGGATTATATGTACCATACTGTGTCTGTGCCATGAGGCCTGGCATGTAGCCAAGGAGCCAAGGCTGCAGAGTAGAACACTGCCATCAGGCTGCTGTTTCCCTGGTCCTGTCTGCCAAAAGCATAAAATCTTCTTAAGGTAAATTAAGGGCTCACAGACTTCTGTGACTATAACCAAATACCTGAGATACAGAACTTAAAGGAGGAAAGGTAGCCAGGTGTGATGGTGTAGGCCTGTAATCCCAGTGCTCACCAGGCTGTGGCAGGACAATGCCCTGAGTTAGTTCCAGACCATCCTGGATTACACAGCAAAACTCTGGCTCAAAAACAAAACAAATCAAAACAAACAAACAAACAAACAAAAACCAAGCAATCGTCCAGAATTTCATAGTACCTCACAGAAACTAGGAAGGAGCAAGAGAGAGGTACCCAGGATCCCAATATTCCTTTTTGGGCATGCCTCCAATGACGTCATTTCCTCCCACTAGTACTAACCCTCACCCCTTAAAGGTTCTGCTACTTCCCAACAGCAGCAGACTGGGGACCAAAGCATTTAACAGACCCGTATCATGAAGATTAACGTGGACCTTGAGCTCTCTGTGACCCTGACATCTGCCTTGATAGCATCTGGGCCCTAATCATGTTGTTTTGCTTTGCACAGATACTCTTGTGGATGCTTTGATGAGCAGAATGTCTTTCTACCCGTTAAACTCATCAAGGTTTTATAGTGAAAAGAGAGTTTCTAAATGACTGATTATGGAATGTTTTCTTCTACTCTAAGGAGTTTTCAAATTAATCACTTTAAACATCTTTGATGAGGGAACTTTTTCTCAACCCTTCAGGTAATGAATCTCATCTATACCTAAAGAGCTTTTAAAAGTCCTGCCCGACAGCTCCCCTCATCCCAAATCAATCAAGTCCCACGCACTGGAGACGAAGCAAGATATTTTTTTAACGTTGCCACCAGGCTGTCAGGGGTGAGAACCGCCGTGCAAGTGACCAGACTGAAGATGACCACCATGCCCAATGGGCTAGTGTCAATAGGTTTACTTTGAACTTTGGTATATTGGCTTCTGCTCTCTCGATTATGATCTCTACAAGAGCCAGACCTTCAAATCTCTCATCCTGTCTTCTCATCTTAGCTGAATTTATGACTTGTTTTCATTCCCCAAGCCCAGAACAGAGCTGGCGTATGATCAAGCTTCTCTCTGTCTGTGTGTCCATCCATCTCAGATGCTCACGCCAGCTCTCCAGATAGAGATCAGGGGCTCTGGAAGCAGAGCAGGTCCTGCATCCCCACTCCTAGGGTCTCTCTAGGCTCTGCCTGGTGCATTCAGTTCTTTCTTGCTTTGACTGACTGAAATACTCCCATTTTTTATTAGGAGGCCTATGTACAAATATCAGTTTGAAAATGTGACTAGCCGCTGTATGCGAACCGTACTCCATGCTGCCCTCTGCAGTGCAGTCTTGGAATGACCCATAGATACAGGAAAAGTCACAGTGTGGTGCTGTAAAGGAGTGGAATGCTAGCTTCCATATTTTCTTTTTCAGCAAACAATCAGATATGTTGGTGTGTGAACACACACACAATATTTGTATCTGTAGGTATGCACCTCATCATTATGTATCTATATACTTATATAATCATTAGAAATACAATCAGCCTGAAAGTCAGCTGACTTTTCTTCAAAAAGACTATTTTTTATTTTTTTCCTAGAATTTTAGTTTTTTTTTTTTTGCTGTGAAGTCTGTTAAAATCATGTCATGTTGATGACATTACCACTAAAATTTTTGGGTTTTTTCACCTTTTGCCAAATAAACGATGAACAAATTCAGTGTTGTTCAATGTTACTTTCATTTAAATTTTACTGGTTCATGATTTAAAAAAGAAAACAGCATTGGAGATTTGAGTTTGACTTTAACAGTGCAGCATCCAGAAGTTTCTTTGGGATTGTTCCTGCCTCTCCATGGCTCATAGTATTAACCTCCTCAGTGACACCCACAATCTGAGTGAGACAGAGTTATTCCTTTGCCACCATTTGCAAGGTCATTCTAATCACAGTGAGATTTCACTTCTCAGTCTATACTACCTTGGTACTAAAACCATTTTTCTTGGTCTTTGGATTCTTTTCTTTTTTAGATGCTCAATTTTCCCAATTCCTACGATAAAAAAAATAATTAGGGTTTGGGAGTATAATTCAGTGCTTAGCAGACTCCATCCTGAGTTTGATTGCCAACTCCTAAAAAAAAAAACTACTGGCCAGACATAGTGGTGCACACCTTTAATCCCAGCATTTGGGAGCAGAGGCAGGTAGATCTCTGTGAGTTGAAGGCCAGCCTGGTCTACATGAGTTCCAGGACAACTAGGACTACAGGGAGACCCTGTCTCAGAAAAAAAAAAAAAAATTAACAGTATGCTTAACATCCCTATGGAGGCTTCTTATAGTCTCACTTGAGATTCCACAATGCACAAAATAGTTTCATGAAATTAAAATGCAAAACAGTAAACCACAAGGCCTCACTGAGGGCGGGGCTTACAGGCCTCACTGAGGGCAGGGCTTACAGGCCTCACTGAGGGCGGGGCTTACAGGCCAAGGAGGTCTTCCTGACCTAGGTGTACTTGCCTGGGAATTAGCACAAAGTATTCACATCCTGACAAATTGAGCATATGTAACAGCAGAGAAATCTGAAAATTAACAGAGTTCACCTCTCCTGCAGCAAAAGAACACAGTGACCTCCTCAGGTCCCCGAGTCTTGAAGGAACACACCCTCTGCAGTCCACCTCACGTGCCTAACACCCTTTAGTCATCTAAAAGAATATTTGTAAACAGAACCTATGTAAACATCGCCTTTTCTTTTTGATTCATGATCTCCTCCATAGTCCCAGGGTACATCATTTACATATATTAATCCCTCTATCATTCCCCTGTTCGGTTTCTTCTATGCAAGCCATTTTCCCAGAATATTCCAACATTCTTATGCTAAACCTCCATCCTTCAAGTGACTGATGAAGTCCCCAGTGTAAGTAACAAATTTTTCTTTGTTTGAGACAGAGTCACATGTAATTCAGGCTGACCTGGAAATTGCTATGTAGCTGACTATGAGTTCAAACTTCTGATCACCCTGCTGCCACCTCACAAGTACTGGGATTACAGACGTGCACCACAACACTGTGCCTGACTTAAGCAATGTGTTCTTATGTCTGCTTGGCCAGGTATTCAGACCTTGTTCTCTTTAGCAATGGTATTCAGTGACATTGAGCAGTAAAGTGAGGAATTTTCACTGAACCTCCATCAGATAAAGAATAGAATTTATTTTGAACATGGAACACAGCCAAGTTTTCTCTTTTAATGAGATTCTTAGCTATGAATCTATTTCTTCTTTAACTAGTTCATAACTACTTCTTCTGACCTAGTTCATAAGATTATCACCAGAATCAGAGCTTAACACAGAATGTGATTCTTCGTGAAGTTGAAAAACTAATACTATAAAATCTCAGAAGAAGAGCACTGTTCATTCTGAGAGGAGGCAGCAGGCTTGGATCTGAGCTTTTCTTTATAATCATTCAAATCAGAATAGAAAGGTGGATGGACTTAATATTTTTATTAGAAAAAGCATTTAACAATTTCCTGAATTTTTCTCAATTATAGATGAATTTATAAAAAGAATTACTAAATAACAGCATGAAGATCATACATCCTGTTAATGATAGTGATGGTAACCAGAAATGAATGTAAGTCTTGTATCGAAAACAACCAGCACTGAAGGGACATTTCAAAGTTATCTTGTCCAACTATTCTCCCAATGGAAGATACCTATGCCAGCCCCTACTCCAAACCATGAAGGTCCTTTAGGTCATCTGCAGTCAAAGCATACTGTTTCTTGGGGGAGATAGCTCTATTGTTGAAGGTCTCTGTTAGAAACTACAAGAAATCAAAACTACATCTCTGAAATTTACTACCAAAAAGTAAAAGTAGGCATTAATTTTTTATTATTTATTTTCATTTTATATGTATGAGTGCTTTGCCTGCATGTATGTCAGTATACCACATGTGTGCAATGCCTGTGGAAGCCAGAAGATGGTGCTGGATCCCCTGGAGCAGAAGTTACAGATGGTTGTTATCCACCACGTGATTGCTGGGAACTAAACCTGGGTTAAGATACTCTTAACCACCAAGCCATCTCTCCAGCCCACTAGACACTAATGTAAATGTGTACTCCACATAGAGTAAATCATTTAATGCTGATCAGGAAAGAAGAAACCCTGGAATTGTCAGTCACCCACAGGATGTGTGTTAGTATCTGGGAATCCCAAGGACGTGCTGCACATGGCACACAGGCGTGAGGAAAATGTGTGGCTCTTCTTTGTGTTACCTGGGATTGCGTTTAATTCATAGAGATGGGAAAACACTCTGGAGTTCAGAGACAAATCAATGCTTTGATTTGTAAAACATTGACTTAAGACCAAAGCTTTACTCAGAATGAACGCTTGTCCATGCTGAGGATCTGTGGCAATTGATAGACAGTGAGAGCGGGAGAGTCGGTTTTCCTTACTGGTATTCCACTGGAAGTTTGACCAGATGCTCGGAGACAGACACACACCCAGGAGCATTTGAGAAACATGGGTTAGACTTGATAGGTAGGCCTTTAAAAAAAGACAGATAGGTGCTGGGGAGATGGCTCAGAGGTTAAGAGCACTGACCCCTCTTGCAGAGGGCCGGGTTCAGTTCCCAGCACCCACGTGGCAGCTAACAACTGTTGGTAACTCCAGCTCCAGGGGCTCCAACACTGTCTTCTGACCTCTGCAGGCATTGCACTACACAGGTGCACTTACACACATACATGCAGGTAATACAGTCATACACATGAAATAAAAATAATAAAAAATGAAAATATAAAAAAGACAGTGATAGAGGATATGAAGTTGGGGTTAGTAAGATGGTGGAGTGGGGAGGGGTTTGAATACGGTCAAAACAGAGTGCAGGAAGTTCCTGAATCAATAAAATATTTTAAAATAAATTGTATTTGTTGGCGTAGCACAATTCAGAAAAAAAGAAATTGCTTGTCAGAATGAAGTAAAAACAGCAACCATTAGCTGACCAAGGAGGGAACTGAGAGCTCTATCTGCCAACAAATAACAGAATAAGGTGAACATGCCAAAAAAGGCTAACCAAGGTGTCTTGGATGTGTTTTTCAAAGTAGAGATATTCCATGATGAAATTTTAGGCAAGAAATCACATCTCACATTTAGAGGAAATGTGAAAGAGGACAGGAAGTGAGTCTGCTACGGACACATGGAACGCAGCGCAGAGGAGCCCTGACTAGAACAGAGGAACTTTCCTCGAGGGAACTAGCTGTCCCTTAGGCAGGCTGGCTCCTGAGATGGTCTGTAGATGCAAACTACCTTAGGTGAGAACACCTTTTGAAGACCAACAGTCTTTTCTCTTTCCTGACCCATTCTTCAATCAAAGCATAGACTGTTCAGCTTCTCTGTAGCTTATAAACAGTGATGATTTATGCTGGCCAGCCCTGCTGGCATATTCCCAGTGGTAGCAGATTAAGGTAGAGTCATCTAATGTGTCTCTTTGAGCTTGATTAATGAGGTTTGGTAATTGCAAGTGCACAGAGCACAGAGCCAACCAGGTTTCTGAGTCTGCAGATCTAGAGACACGACTTGAGAGGATGTTCTGACCAGGGCTCACAGCCCCAGTAGAGGTCTCTTTAGGTCATCAGTTGATCGTCTATCAGGTGAGAGGTCCTTAAGAAATAGCAGGAGCCTTGTAAGGTCCATGGGTTCTCTTGCTGATAACTTCTCAAGTTCCAGATAACTTCTCAAGTCCCAGATGACGCTTGAGACTATGAAGAATGCTTTTGACGTCTGCTTCCCTGAGTTCTGATCTTCCCTGTTACCTCCTTCTCCAAGGTTGTAGCACCCTAAGGTGATTTTCACTTTGCCAGCCCTGAGGTGTCTGATATTGATGCAAAGCACTGCCTTTTGTTGGCTTTGCAGTGTTTCCTCCATTATAGAACCAATGAAGTATATTCAGTCCAGCACATCTTCTGTGACAAAAGTCATTGTGTTTGTTCACCAAAAGAAAAGAAAAGAAGAAAACTAAAGGCAGATTGGAAAAGATAGAGCTAGTCTCATTATTTGACCAAAATGTGGGAACTGATGAAGCCATATAATGAACATGGGTTGAGAATTAGAGATACAGAGTTCCAAAGAGAAAAAAAGAGACTTCAGTTCTCTGTTGTTTTATCACGTATGAGTGTGTTAAAATTAAGCCTGGGAAGGAAGTCAAGCCTCATGTCTATGTGTAGCTTTTCAATACTGCCAGTAGAGAACACTTCTTTTGAACTTTGACAGGTTGTGACAGTGGAAACTCCTCTCTAAAGTTGAAAGCAAATGTGACTTGGGAAAATCTAAAACATGAGAGCCAAATATCTTCCCTGAGTATTCTGTTGCATGTACCCAGTATGGATAATGGACATACCATAGCACTGGAGAGAAAGAGACACTGCTGTTGAATAGGCAGGTACTAGTTTGAAGGAGAAGGTCTACAGTTGTGAAGCAATATTTGTCAGTGTAGTTGATATACATACAAATATATGTATTTATCGTTGTGTTTATTTATTGAGACAGAGTCTTCCTGTAGCCTTGCTAGCCTAGAACTTTTGATCCTCCTGCTTGAGCCTGCCAAGTGCTTGGCTCATAAATATGTACCATCATTCCTGACTTGTACTAATTTGTAACACTGATCGGTGTCCAAAACTGATAAAGATTTTACAGTAAGAAAATACTGGGATAGCTCTTTTATGCGTAATTTAATCACCTCAACAGCTCTGTGAAGTAAGAGTAAATTGAATCTTAAAGAAATACAGAAGTTCAGCAGCATCATCAGGATGGTAGTCTTAGAAGTCCTGGGCCCTTGTTTCCCCTGGTTGAAATGCTAAATAAACAATAAGATTTATTGAAATCATTTTATAAGAGCTCCAGGAATCAGTCCAAGAATTTCAGCAGCCGAATAAATGGTCAATAAAGAAAAATCTACATTCATCTATTTAGATAGCGCTATGTATCATTATATGCAGTTTACAATACATGTGTAACCTGTAGCTATAAACATTTTGTGCTATAAGCTCTCATAAAAAAAGAAAGAAAAATCTACATTTAAAATAGTAGGTAATGTGTTTCTATTCACTCTGGTCCCATCTCCTTCTCAGGGTGACATGGTACGATTTGAAGGGTCTCCCAATTTGCTTCTGCAAATGGGAGAGTTTGTCCTAAATTTCTGTCTTCCAGTCTGTGTGGAGGATGCTTGAGATACTGATCTTTGTGTGTCATTCACCAAGAGGGCAGGCAGCCAAGTGGCAAAGTTCCGATCTCAACCTGGAGGAAGCTATGTGATACAGCAGGCATGGCTGGCTCATGGAATTGCCAGGGCTCTGCCAACCCACAGTTGCTTGATATAAGAAATTTTTTTATTGAAGAATACAACAAAACATGTAAAGTCCCCCCCAAAAGAAATGAGGGTGAAACTTAAGGAAATTGAATCATTTAAGCCTAGCTCTGTATACAAAGCAGAATCATAACACCTGGGCCAAAGGACAGCATTACCAGAAAAATCTTAAGGCAATATTAACCTTCCCCCAAAGGACTGGCTAGTCAAGGCTACAGTGCTTAGAGCTGGTTGTCAAAGATGAAGAGGTGGCTTTTAAATTTTTTTTCCCTGCCCAATTTTGTATTAATGGTCACAAGACAGGGCCATTGAGATGGCTCAGCAGGCAAAGGTGCTTGCTGCCAAGCCTCACGATCTGAGTTCAATCCCTGGAACCCAAATGGTGGAGGAGAGAACCAATTCTCAAAACATGTCCTGTGACCTTCACAAATGAGCCATGATGCACACGTCACACACAGCACAAACAAAACTAATAAAATGTAATAATCAGAAGACATACAAAGAAATGGGAAGATACAGCTTATTCAAAGGAGCAAAGTAGATCTTCAGAAATAGTTCCTCAAGAAACATAAACATTAGACTTACTAGAGACGGGCTTAAATATGCTCAGAAAGCTAAAGGAAATCTTAAAAATGTATAAACAAAAATACTAAGACAATGACAAAGTCATGAAAAGAATCAAATATAAATTCTGTAGCTGAAAAATGCAGTAAATGGTTTGAAAATTCACAAGCAGGGTCCAAGTAGCACAATTAAGTAAGCATTCAGGAAGCTGAGGTAGAGTCTAAGGCCAACCTGGGCTACATAGGAAGACCCTGTTTTGAAAAGTAAAAAAAAAAAAAAAAAGTTTCCTTTTCATTAGACATATTTCAATTTAGAAGCCTATACTCATATACTCATCCACTGTGGTTTATTATGAGCAAATTATTTATGAAGATGTATTTTATAATATATAATCTCTGCAATATACACTTGTGTGTGCATGTATGTATCCTATCTTTCTATAGTTATAGAACTTGATTTGTCATTATTTTAATGAGTTTACATAAACTGAGGAATTTAGAACTGAATAATTTTTTTTACCTTATCATTCATAATTATCTACATTTTTATACTTCACAGAAAGGACCTCACATTTTATATCTTAATTAAGATACTATGTCTTCCCTAGAGAATAAAGACTCAGGAATATATTAAACAGTGTCTAAACACTTTAAAATGACTAATTAGGTAAGGACCCAAGCAGTAGCAATTTGAAAAGGTTAAACTATTTAAATGTTAATGGCTTTAAGGCCAAGCATGCTGGCATACACCTGCTATCCAAGCATTCTGGAAGCTGAGGCCAGAGTCTGATACCAGCTTTTCAAGCTAGGGAAACCATCTTTTCAAAATCGGAAGACTCTGTTGTGAAAAGTTAAAAAACAGATATTTTTATTAAACACATTTCAATCTAGAAGATGACACTCATATTTACTATGGTTTCATTATTATGAGCAAAATAGTTATAAATATATATCTTTATATAATTATATAAAATTCCTATAATATATAAACTTGTGTGTACACACATGCCTCCTCTATATCTATAGTTATAGAACCTGGTTAGTCATTATTTAATGAGTTTAAAACTGGGAAATGTTGATATTATCATTTGTAAATATTTATATCTTTATACTACATAGAAAGGACCTCACAGGGTGTCTGTTATCCCCCAACATTTTATAGGTGATCAAAGTAACTGTCAAATAAACAGCTTGAGCAGGAGACAGACTCTGACCTGGAGTCAAGTTCCTATGACTTCAAGTTCAGCCTTCTCTCTTAAGCTGAATATCTCCTACATAGATTCTAATTTTGACTTATGAATTTTAAATTTCCAAGATTAGAGAATTACAAGATTGAAGTTTTTCATAGCCTTGTTGTAATGAGAGCAAATATAAATTAGAAGGTGATTGGAAATGAATCAGGAGTCCAAATTTATAACTTGTAGGATGCTACTTAAATTTAAAAGTTAATTATAATGTGAATATGAATGAAAGGTTTATTACTCATTATTTAAAATATTTACATATTTATAAGAAACCTCATAGAAGTTACTTGAATGTTAATTTTTCTTGTTTCTGTACTAACCTAATAACATCATTATGTGGTATAATAGAGCTCATACCTTTTAAAATGCATTAAAATCCATGGAGACATTAAGTTATGAAATTATGCCCCTTAGAGATTGAACAGTCTTTTGAAGGATTGATAACAGCTGTTGGAGAAAATTGAAGTTCAAATTGGCTAATTAATGTGATACATACAGTATTAAAAATTCATCAATGTATTAATGGAGCATAGGCAATTATTGATAGCGGTAATAAATGGGTTTTATTATATGGCAAAAGGAAAACAGTGGTGAAGCGTGGCTCCATTCATCTGGACTAACACACAGTTGCTCTTGCTCAGCCCCTGCTGGGCTGGATCTGCATGTCATCTGACAGAGTAACAAACAGCAAAGACGATTTCCAGGGTGAATCCTTACGTAGGGGAGATTTTGGTGCCAGATAGACAAGACTTGAAAACTGGTGCTGCTGCTGCCTGAGGCTTCAGACCTAGTCTGCTGCACCATTCCCAAGTCCCATGTCTTCAACTCAGTAACTGAGAGCTGAACTCTCACATGATCCAGCAGTCTCACTCCTCTCCATATAGCCCAAGGTAATTAAACTGTAGTCAAGAGACATTCCTGATTTCATTTACCTTTCACTGATTTTAACACTACACAATAGCAAGACTCCAGGTCAGAGTCTGTCTCCTGCTCAAGCTGTTTATTTGACAGTTACTTTGCTCACCTATAAAATGTTGGGGGATAACAGACACCCCGTGAAGTCCTTTCTCTGTAGTATAAAGATGTAAATACTTATAAATGATAATGTAAACAATTTCCCAGTTTTAAACTCATTAAATAATGACAAATCAGGTTCTATAACTATAGATATAGAGGAGGCATGTGTGTACACACAAGTGTACATATTATAGGAATTATATATAATTATGTAACATACATTCATAAATAATTTGCTCATAATAGTGAAACCATAGTAAATATGAGATAGTCTTCTAGATTAAAATATGTTTAACGAAAAGGATTTTTTTTAACTTTTCACAACAGACTCTTCCTACCTTAAAGGAAGATTTTCCTTCAATCTTGTGCATTTTCCAAACATGGAAACAACCTGAATGTCCATCAGTTGTTGAATGGATAATGAGAATGCAGTACATACACCAGTGGGATACTATTCAGACACAGGAAGAATACAATAACTTGAACATAACTGGAGATCATTTTGTTAAGTAAGCCAGGAACAGAAAAACAAGCACCTCACGATCTCACTCATAAAGAATCTAAAAAGGACTGACTTCATAAGAGTTCAGAATAGACTAGTGATTACTCCAGCTTGGGGAGAACATGGGAATAGAGGGCTGGGGAAAGGCTAATCAATGGATACCAAGCCACAGTTAAGTAGCAGCGAGAAGTTCTGTTGTGTGGTCTCATAGTAGGGTCTCTTCAGGTAGCAGTTATGTACTGTAGATTTCAAGAAGACAGAAGACAGGAGTCTGAATTTATTCACTATAAAGGAATGCTGAATGCTTGAGAAGACAGATGTTTAGCCTGATTTAAGTGTTACACAGTTTATACATGTGTGAAAACATTGCCTGCTACTCTGTTACTCTATACAACTTCTATGTTTTAAGATCAGTTAAATAAAGAGAAAGAAAAACATTACAGTGGAATAGCTAATATTTGTGTATCATGGGGTGATATGGTTATGTACCTGACACATGTACATTCTCAATCAGTGATAGCTATCATCATCATCATCTTCATATTTAAAAATATACATCAGGGCTGGAGAGCTGGCTCAGCAGTTAAGCATTCTTGCTGTTCTTGCAGAGGACCCAGGTTTGGTTCTCAGCACCCATATGGTGGCTCACAACCATCTGGAACTCTAGTCTCAAGGAATCTAAAGTCCTCTTCTGGCCTCTCTGCAGGCACACACATGGTGCACCTATATACATGTAGGCAAAACACTCATATATTAAAAAAACAGTAAATAAATATTTAAACAACAATAACATAAAAATAAAACCAGATGCCTATATTGGCACTTATGTACATCTTCCTGTAGTTCCTAATGTTCATAGCATTGCTCATTTTCTAAGATGATAGGTAGCATCCTCCAACAGAGGCAGATCAGTTAGAGACACCGGAAGCTTGTGCCACTCATCCTGTGCCGCATGCCCCCAAGAAGTTAAAACATGTAAGACTCATCTTAATGTTCTGCATCCAGACCAGAAGTACTGTTGGTACCTGGAGGCTTCCTTTCCAGTAACATTTAAATCTCTCACCAGAACAAAGAAGCCATCAAAGGATGCTTTGCCCTGTGCACTGATGATGAGGGGAGAGCAAATAGCAGCTTAAGCCGAGACACACAGCTCTTAGCTCCTTTGATCCATCCTTTGGGAAGCTTAATGTAACTTCCCTATCAAAAAGTTAATGGAAAATGCCACTTCCTGGGAAGGGCGTGGTGCACTGATGCCCTGTAAGGATTTTATGGGATGAGTTAAGTTTCACCTGGATTTCCTATTTGCATCCTACACCTAAAAAGATGTTTGTATGCATAAGTATATGTATGTATGTATGTACATATACATATATATATTTCATTACATTCCCACTATGCAGGGTGCATCTGTAATACCAGCCCTCATCAGCTGAGGCAGGAGGCTTGAGATTTGAGATTTCAGGGCCAGGCAGGCTACATAGTAAACCCTATCTCAAAAACCACAGCGAAATGAATGTATATTACCTTTCCATTAATGGCTTTTGGTAATAAGATTCTTTGTCTGTTGCCTGATGGAGTTGGTTATATGGGGAAAAGTAATGAGTTTTGCTGGGGATAGTGGTAGACACCTGTAGTCCCAGCTACTCTGGAGGCTCTAGCAGGAAGAGTACCTGGGCCCAAGAATACAAAGTCCGCAGGGGCAACATAGGGAGACGCTGTCTCTTAACAAAATGATGAATTTAATTTGTGTATTGTGTTTATCATAGAGGAGCAAATGTTCTTTTGTCCAAATTGATAGGCATAGATTATGTTGGTTTTTTTTTTTAAGAAAAAAAAAAAAACATTGGCTAGAGAATATCATTATTTTTTTTTCTAGAACATCATAGCTTAGCCTCAGATCCTTGCCAGAATGAGCTAGCTGTAGTCACAGGACGTTCTCCGTGTGTCTGTCACAAAACATTCCTTCATCATAGCTTAGCAGGCTGGAGCAGAGGCTCAGGATTACCTCACCTGACTGACCAAGGACCGCATTTGTGTCACAGCTGTGAATCTCAGCTCCCGAAACTCCATTCACTGGAAATTCCAATCATTTTAAAAATCAGCTTTAAGTCAACCTTCATTGAAACACATGACTCTTTGCTGACATGCTAAGGAATTTAGTCTCAGCACTGAGTGCCCAAAGCTCTACAAAATCCTAGATGCTTCTCAGCATCAGTCACTGGAGTCCTTGGGGTAAGTATGTTTACCCAAGCCAAGTATGAGTAGAACCCATCCACACAGCCTCATACCTCTTCAGTCCTGGGACCCACAAAACTAGGGCTCAGGGCCCTGTCTGAATGTCCACAGCACACAGCTGGTGAGCTGAGGGAGTTTGCCCCCTCCAGGGCTATCTGGGTGCTAATGGTGAGCGTCTCTTGAGGCGCATGCAATACTGGAGACTCCCCCCCTCCCCCTTCCAGGCATGGCAGGGTTCTCCTCTCCATCTCACTGTTTTCTGGAGGTATTCCTATTCCTCTGTCCCTTTCTACTCAGAAATACTTCGTGTCATCTCTCTAACAGCTCAGGATTTGGGACAACAAAGCCAAGAATGAGAGGTAACTGTGGTATGGGCAGCCTCTGTTTAGATCCCACAATAAAGCTCACCTGAGGTTTTATCTTCTTCCAGTTTAATAAATGAAGGGAACAGATCTTAATGCATTACCCTGCATGCTTTGAAAGATGGAAACACAAAAGTCACTAAGTTCATGAGTGTGTATGCAGAGAATACTTCAGTTGCAAAAAATAAGAAACAGTAATAGTAGTTGACCGCGAGCTAGAGAGCTTGGGCACACAGCCACCAAGAGTGGATGTGAAATATGCTGGTGACCATCTGTAGCATTCAAATTTATTTAACCTACTCATGTAAAGAAGTTTCCTTGACTCTGAAAAAAAAATTGAGTTAAATCACACTTATTCGTATTCTTATATTTTATGTCTGTTTATGGATGCAGTCATACATGCTGGTAATCCCAGTATTCTGGAGGTAGAGGCACAAGCAGGAACAATCAAAAGTTCTGGGTCATCTTCAACTACATCACAAAGCCAGACTGTGCCAGAAACCAGTCTCAGATATAAAGGGGGAAGGAAACCTTTGTTTTATAAAATCAGTCAACAAAGCAATTTGTTACAACAAAACCATTTGATGTTTTTCCTCAGTTGTTTTGTTTAAAACATTAAATAAAATAACCTTGAGTTTCATTCAAATTTAGATTTGATAGCTAAGATTCTTCATACATGGAAATTTGAGAGAAACACATTTAGAGCATTTAAAAAAGTATCTGCATGTAAGATACTTTTGGCCCTTGGGAGTCTGGAAGGGCGTCCACCTGCCGATTTCATTTGATCATTTAGCCACATTCAGTCATGACAACGTTGTTGGATCCTCTCTAGCGTGTCAACTCTGAAGGCACTCAAGCCACAGGCTGTGAAAAGACACACTTTGAAGGACTGTTTTAAACCTCTGGCCAAATGGCGTTCATTAGTCCTGGAGAACATGGAATATGACAACTAAAATCATCTCTGTGCTGAGCAGCCGCAGTGCCCAAGGAAGGGACTTACGCTGTCATGACTTCCAATTTCTCCTGCCAGCTGGGCCACTCAGTTCCCAGTTCTGATTTTCAAAGGCCCCTTTTTGTTTTTCAAGAAGTGCCAGCCATTTGCAATTTTACTGAAAGAGAAAAATGCCGTTTTCCCAGATCTGGATTCTCCCTGGGTTTTGCAGTCTTCTCAGGGCTTAGAGGATTGACCCAAAGAAGGTGTTAGGCCCAATGGAGGCCACAGGTCAGCTGTTCACTTGTTCAGTACCACTTGGGTACTAGTCAGCGTGACACAGCTAGTTCTTGGTCCTGGGTAAGGAAGAATTTGCCAAAATAATCTGATTTATTATTTGGCTTCAACTTCTGGGAGTTGCTGAGATTTAACATAGGGGGGGAAAAATAAAAGAAATAAAGATGCAGAATATTTTGGAAAAAACTTACTACCACCTTTGAGTCGTGATGCAACAAAGCTTAATTGCTTCCCGGTTACTGGTTAAGAGTTGGCGTAAGGCAGGCATGTGGCTCACTGGCAGCATATACAAGGCCCCACTTCCATCCGTAGCATGACAAATTTGAAAGAAAAAAAAGCTGGTGCTAAAGACCTGAGTCAACCACTCTATCTTTTTCCTGGCCCTTACTTTGAAAACAGATACTAGAAATAACTGATTCTCAAGTAAGTAAAAATTTCACTATGCTTTAAATAGGAGACAATTTTAATCCAAAATTTGTTAGTTGAAAATTTACTTTAAAATAAATAAGTCCAGATAGAAATGGAGTCTATAGATGGTCTAATCTCCTCTATCTTTTCACAAGTAGAGTTTGGAGATCATTACCTTGAAACTATTTCACATCTTACTTGTCTCCATCTTCAGAAAGTCCCCAACATTTCACCTTAGCCCTGGGTTCCCCCTCCTCCCCTTCTGCTCCTCCTCCTCTTTCTCCCTCCTCCTCCTCCTCCTCCTCCTCCTCCTCCTCCTCCTCTTAGGCTGGGGACTGAACCTAGTACCTCACACACGCTAGACACACATGTACCAGTGTGCTGCACCCCCAGCCCTACAGGGAGTTCTAACTGGTCTCCTGCTGTGTGTCTTCTCTATTTCTACAAGTCTTCATTTTCTTTTTGTGCCAATATTTAGAAATACTAAGTCAAGGAAAACGAATGTGTCTTCCTGTCCCTGCAGACTTCTTGGTTGAGGTGGAATGACAGGGTGACAGAAAGAGCAAGGGAACCTCAGGGAAGAAGCCACTAACTCTCACACCTTCCTTGCCCTCTAGAAGGCAGGATCAGAGTCTTAGTCAAGCTGGCCTGTCCCTGAAGGCAGTGGCCCCTGCTCTCCAGTATCAGTCCGCTTTGCCTACTCCCTCCATGGGCTCAGAGTGTGCTTAGGGAAAACTTCTTGAATTAGCACAGAGCACCAAACATATTGTCATCAAAGGTACAGAAAGAGACAATGCTGAGGGGGAGATGCTGGCTCTGTAGCTTTCTCTGTGCCTACATGACATCTGGCCCTCGTCATCATGTAACAATCATCACTGATCCACAGGATTCCTTGTTGGTGATGGTCTATGACAATGTCTTCAGAAGTGCTTTTATACTGCCACATGCAGAGGAAAATGACGACAACAATAATACTTTGCTGCCATAGTGTCTGTCTTGAAACAGCAACACCCGCCCCCACAGTTGTTCTTCTCTTAGAACTCAAGGTTCTCATCTGCCTCAATCACTCACCTGTTCTCTGCAGCAGCTCCTTTTGAAAGTCATTTTGAGCGGTGAGTGATGGCCCAACACTCAGCAGGCTGAGGCAGGAAGATCATGTGTTGGAGGCCAGCCTGGGCTACTTAATGAGAACCTATCTCAAAAACTTAAGATATAATAAAAACAAAGAAAACCACAAACAAACAAAATCAGTTTAAAAGTTAATAAAAATGGGCTATCTGGTGATAAAAAGAAGACATCAGAAAATTGAAACCTGGCGTAGTGTCTCATACCTGAAATCCCAGCGCTGTGGACTTGGAAAACGAAGGAAAGAGGTTTGTGAGTTCAAGCGTGAGCTACATGGTGAGACTCTGTTTTAAAAAAGAAGAGGAAAGAAAATTAAAAGTATATTAAAAAGTCCCAAGATAAATGCAATGTCCTGAGGCTTGTCTACCGGCAATGTGTACAATCATTTTAGCACAATAATTTATGTGAATAATATAATACTTTCAGTCTAAAAAGGAATATAAGAGTCTATACTAATAAAATGAAATAGATGTTTCAAAATGAGAAAGGTGGTTTTACAGAAGAGCACCAACTAACTAATGATGAAACAAGTAATTTAAAACCTCACCAATCTGCACCAACATGGTAAGAAATAGATTTCAAGGATCACAGGTGGAAGTGTATTAATTCACCAAATGAAATGTTGCAGAGCAAGGTAATTCTGCCTCCTAAGCCATCTGTGCACAAATCATTAATTAGAGGCGAGAAAGGTCCTGGTCAAATGGAGAAGTCTGACAAATACTCCCCAAATCGCATGAACAAATGTCTTTAATAGTGGGACCAACTGATATCTGGTGACACCCTTAGAAAGACAATTACTAAGTTGTGTTCCTGTGGGTAATCTAGTCACAAAGAAAAAGCTGAGCAAATCCAAGTCCAGTAGGATTCAACATACTTATACATACTATTGTCATGGACACTACTTGATGTAAAGGAGGACTTGACAGAAGGACTCTCCTGGGATAAAGGAGATCAAAGACAGGACAGCTAAATGCAGCAAGAGAGCATCCATTGGACAAAAACCCACAACAAATTAGAAAATGGGAACAAAGGACATTGTTGGGACAACTAAGGGAATTTAAATGCTAGATAGTAAAATCATATTAATGTCACATTTCCTGTATGACACTGTGTTGTGGTTATTTAGAGGCCAAAACCTGCAGTCTCAGAACTTGGGAGGTTAAGGTGGGAGGATGCATAGGATGTTCAAGGCTAGCTTAGTCAGCATAGTGAATTCCTCTCTCAAGAAAAAAAACAAGCACGCACTAACATTTAGAGCACCTTTTAAAGCTAGCAACTGCAGATTCCGTTTTTTTACTAGCTTCTTACAGGAAAGTACAAACATTTTCTAGGTCTAGTATTGTTCCTAGATTAAAGCAAAAATATTGATGATTGCAGTAAGTTTGGAGGATAAATACAAACTATTAATAGCATAATTCTATTTTTAAAGCTATGAAGTTGAAAGAGACTTTCTTATATCTATCTAGTCCACCTAGCTCCCTGAACTCCCACAGTTTAAATCATCCATAGTCTGTTTTAAAGTACCATGGTGACAGGCATAAGAGGATTAGGGACAGCATCCTTGCTCAGCTTTCATCCTAGTTATTTGGTGTCAGAAAGTGCAGTGGCCTGGGGCAGAGCTCTAGAGAGGGAACAGGCATCACAGGGATTTACCCAGAAGTGAATTTTAATGAGATCTGCCTACTTCTTTTCATTTCTTGCAGCAGAAGAATATAACCTGGGTTGTGAGGCCATGCAAATGAATTCTGCACATACACTAATTAGATGGGGCCCCTGGAGAGCAGCCAGCTGTTGGTTGTTAAAGGAAATAAAATGGTAGGTCACAGAAATGAGTCAAGTCATTTCAAAGCTGATTTCTAGGGGACTTTTCTAAAAGGGCCTAGTAAGCTGACTCCCGTCACAGATGGAACAACCAGGATCTTCCTGTGAAGTAAAAGGACCACCTAGAGTCAAAGTCACTGCTTGGCCATTGTTGTGATCTCATTCCCAGAAATCTACTGCCAAAACAAAGTCTGGCCCCCAGAGGTCTATCTTTACCTTTACTTTCAATTCAGATTTATTGTGATAATCCTTAAAAGTTTACATTAGTCACTTTTCTGCTGCTGTGATAAGACACCATGGCCAAGGGGACCTGTAGAAGGAATAGTTTCTTTGAGCTTACAGTTTCAGGGGGAGGGTCCATCATGGTAGGGGAGGAATGGCAGAAGGATGTGGCTGGAGCAGAAGGGCCAGCAGGCCAGCAATCACATCTTCAAGCAAGCCCAGGAAGCAGAGACAGGCAGGAAACCCAGCAAGGTTGAAGAATTCTTAAAACCCACCCATAGTGATGTGCTTCCTCCAGCAAGGTCATACCTCCTAAAACCACCAAAACAGTGCCAACAACTGGGGATTAAAATGTCCACATATTTGGAGTCCATGATGGGGAGATGGGGAGACATTCTGATTCAAACCACCACATAGCAACAAAGAAAAGAAGTTGATTTTCCTAACATCCAGAGAATTTTATGCTCTCCCTTTTCTTCTCCCCAACACTTTCTTCCTTCAGTCTTTCACTCACCTCACTTTCACTACCAACCAGATATGATTATATTAATTAATGATTGGTTAATATAATCATTATATATAAATGATTAATATATAGATGATATAGGTGATCAATTCCCCATATTTGACTTTGACCCAATTCTCTTGAAAAACTCTCTTGAAAATGTCATCCATTGTTAAGACTTCTGTTACTAAGGAAATAAAAGCTATAAAAGATCAGAGATTCCCCATTGATCTAAGGAGGGTTTTTTAACCTTTCCCATGCCGTAGGGTCTGTGGCAAACTGATGACATCTGTGGCTCTTTCTTAGAAGAGTTAGTTATATCAGATGGATAAGTTAAAGCACAAAGAATTGTGAGGGAAATCAAGAAAGCCAGAATGAAGGTGAAGAAACAAATTTACAATGTGGAAATACATATTTTATATCACATATTTGATAGCCTTCCCACACTTTCAAAGCATCGAAGATAACTTATGAATTGTTGACAATGACTCTTACTGTATAAACTTTCTCTTTTTAAAATTATTTTTTCTTTTCTTGTTTTAGGAGACGATGGGGAATTGGTCCTCTCTATGTAACATAGGTTAGCCTCAAATTTATGATTGTCCTGCCTCAGCATCCCGAGTACAGATTACAGGCATGCACCATCATACTGGGCTCTTTTAAACTTAAAACATCTGCATTCATTCATGTGAGGAATACAATCCTCCCCTAAAGTTTATCTTTCAATGTGTCCAACTTAACTGAAATAATTCTCTTTTCATTCCATGTATTATTGTGATATAAGATCCAGGATGTAGAAGATAGACATATGAAGAAGATTGGATGGTTACAATTGCAGGTGGACATTGATGGGCATGTGGAGATTCTCTGTACATCAAAGGGTTTAGTAAAAAACACTTGCATTGATTTCTGGTAGTCAGATTGCTTTCTGTGAATTTTTACCCAGCTCCGAGTCTATCCAAGTCCAGGTCTTCCAGCCTGGGGCAGGGCTGTCTCCCTCTCAGTGTCCCCCTGACTTTGTCTAACTGCTTCCCTGTTGCTGCCGGTTCTTTGGATTGCTCCATTGCTTCCAGGTTCTTTTTTAACTTCTTTTGTTCAGTCCATTGACTGATTGATTGATTGATTCATTCATTGATTGATTTTTGTCTATTATAAGGTGTCTAGAAGTGGACCAAGAGGCAGCTTTTGATGATATGTCTGTGGAACAAGAATAGGTTCTAGGCGAGGTTACAGCTCAATGGTAGAGCCTTTGCTTACCATGTGGAAGAGCTGGGCTCAATCCCCAGTAATTCCAGGAACGAAAGAGTCAGTGCCAGATCTACTCTTGTCACTTCTTGCTTCCTGCCCACAGCTTTTGAAGTTTGCACATTTGTTTGTTTGTTTCGTCTCTGGAGTCTTCTTGCTTTTACAGTTTAATTTGGTTTTGGTTTTACATTTGTGTGTATGTGTGTGTGTATGTGTGTGTGTGTATGTGTGTGTGTGAGTGTGTGTAGATGTATGCCATGATGCTCCTTTGTAGGTCAGAGGACATCTTGTAGGAGTCAGTGCCCCCCTCCCACTATGTGGGCTCTGGAGTGTGAAATGATGGTCAGCCTTGGCAGCAGGCACCTTAACCCACTGAGCCGTCCCTCCAGCTCACTCTCTTTCTCGAACTCTCTGATAGTTTGTTTTTATTTTGTTTTGTTTAGAGACAAGGTCTTGTTTTTTAGCCCAGGATGGCATTGAATGAGCAACCTTTCTGCCTCTGCCTCTGAAGTGCTGGGAGTACAGGGCTGCGTTGGTACCCTGGCTTATTTCTTGATGCTGGAGGGCTGTAAGTTGTTACACCTTTAGTCTCCTTACTGAGTGTTTCAAATGCAACTGCTTGATAAGCTACTATTTTTGTTGGAAATATTCCATTCAAAACTTGCTCCCAATGAACCCGCTATAACTCTGCATCTCATGGAACATTCTACTTGTGTAAGATAATGCCAATGTAAAGCCAAACCTTGTACCCAGTATTCAAACATAACCAGGGGCACACAAGGCTGACAATCTGGACACTGAAGAAAACATGCAGAATCAGAGCCCAGTGGTTTAGAAATAAGGTTGTAGTGTTTCATATTCCGTGTTCTATTCGTTCTATCAGATATCCACATCCAGCTAGGTCTAACATGTCTTGAGGGTTATCATTGGCTCATTACAAGGACCAGTTCCAAAGTCAAATGCAAGGATCACATTTCAAGTTGAAAATTGTCATTTTGATGGGCGTGAAGTCACAGGCAGCATGAAATTCAGAACTGGATTCCCAAGCTGCATCCTAGATGGGGCATTCTTCCCGTGGTCTGACCTCAGCTTTCCCTGTGCACTGTGCTGTAATGTAATTTGTTCCTGTTTGTAGGGGGCCCTGTCTTGCTAACAGCTTTGTTCCAGCTATTACCAACACAGTAGGAGCCTTGTGCTCCATGATCATACTGTCATCCTTTTTTCCCACTTTTGTAGCAAAACCTGAAGTTTACTATTTATCTTTCAGGTGCATTTCAAATACAATATAATGATATTATGAACAAAACTTCTAATTAAGAAAATTTTTCTTAATCTTCCTTTTAAAACGTCTCACAAAATAATTCATAAAATCATAAGCAATATAATGCCTATAAATCCATAGGTACAATATATAAAACATTAAAAATATATGTAAGGGGTTGGAAAGATGGCTCAGTAGTTAAGAGCACTTGCTGCTTTTTCATGGGTTCAGTCTCAGAACCCATGTTGGGTGGCTAACAAGCTGCTGTAACTCCAGTCCAGGAGATCCAACACACTCTTCTGGCCAACAAGGGCATCTGCACACATGGCACAAACACACACACACACACACACACACACACTCATAAAAATGTTAAAAATACATTTGAAGGAATGGAGAGGTGGTTTTATGGTTTAGAGCACTGGCTGCTCTAGAAGAGGACCCAAGTTTGTTTCCCAGCATTCATAGTGGCTACCAACTGTTCATTAACTCCAGTTCCAATGTGCCTGATGCCCTCTCTTCTGGCCTCCTTGAATATTACATGCATATGTTGTATTTACATAAATGCAGGCAAACCACTCACACATAAAAATAAGTGATTAAAATATTTAAATTACAGCATTGGCTTTCATAGTTTTGCATGCCATCAATTATATTATTCTGTCTCCAGTTTTGTATGTTTGTCCCAAACATTTTGTTTGTGAGAATCCAGTGGACTGATGTTTATATCCCTAGAATATCTGCACTTACATAGGGTATTTTTTGGTAAGAAATTATTTCTCTTGGGGCTGGCAAAATGACAGCGCATAAAGGCACTTGCCGCAAATCCTGACTACCTAAGTTACATCCTTGGAACACACATGGCGGAAGGAGAGAACTCTGTAAAAAATTGCCCTCTGACCTGTGTACCACCGCACAATACATGCATGTCCCCCCAAATAAATAAATAAATGCGAAAACATTATTAAAGAGAAATAACACCCCTTGATAATTGCTGATCTTTCAATGCTTGTTGTTTTCCTCTATTAGTGTATGATAATTATGCAAAATAATGAGTTTCACTATGGTATTTTCATACATATATAAGGTACTTTGATCTATTTACCTCCTGTTTTCCTCTCTTGTCTCTTTGCCAACCCTGCTGGTACTTGAGCCATTCCTCTTCATCCTCCTCCTCCTCCTCTGCCTCCTCTTCATTCTTCTCCCCCTCTTCTTTCTCCTCCTGCTGTTTCTCTTCTTTCTCTTCCCCCTTCTCCAGAGCCTCTTTTTTTGCTCTTATACTAATACTTCTTGGATGCCTCTTGTACACATCATCTTTGGCACATGTGCAAGAGCTACTTTAAGATTTAAACATGAGTGGCCACTCCTCAATGCACAGGAATTTTCTTGGCTAATCTACATGACCTGGTGCAGGGCATGTGACACTGGTACGGGTAGAGGCGATGTCATAGAATCATTGACTTTTTCAAGTCTAAGTTATTTGCATTTGTGTTAAAATAGGTGTTTTCAAAGAATTAAATCTCACTGTGAAAATTTTAGGCACAGTTGGTTTCACTTACTGACTAGAACTGACCCAGTTTGGCCCATGACCCTAAAGTTGTAGGTTGAATATCTTCACTGTATCATCTTTACAAATCATACAAGGTTGCCATGTTGTCAGGAAGAGAATTTGGGGCACACTGCAGTTTATAGACTGCAGTGCTCTATTGTTACTGAATTTGAAGTATTTGCTTTTTTTCCATTGGCTATGATAAATAACATTCCATATTATTAAAGGTGTAATCATGGCAATTTTCACCGTATTCACAAATGTCAGCCCTGATGTAGAAAAGGCTGAATGATTTCAGCATGGAGACTCTGTGGAGAACAGCAGGCCCCCTTGGAAACCCTGTGCTTTCTGTAAAACCTGGTGGTCCATTCATTCACCATGTGCAGTCCTTATCATCAGACTGGGAAGAGTGGCGGGCATGCATCATGTTGTTACAAGAAACAAAGAAAGAAAGAAAGAAAGAAAGAAAGAAAGAAAGAGAGAGAGAGAGAGAGAGAGAGAGAGAGAGAGAAAGAAAGAAAGAAAGAAAGAAAGAAAGAAAGAAAGAAAGAAAGAAAGAAAGAAAAGATTCTCAGTGGTACCCAAACAACAGAGTCTACCAACATTCTTTTTATTTATTTCTTGTGTTCGTAAATGGACTGCTGAATTTTATTTAGAGATTAAGGAAAATAAGAATGTAAAAGTGCAGCTTCATAGATCAGCAATGAATTCTGTCCATAGATTCAATTTAAAGAACACTTGGTCCAAAGATTTCCAAAAGGATGGGGAATCCTGACTCATTTATATGCCTAGCAGAAGTCCCATGGCACAGTATAAAGAAAGACATGGCCTCGACCAATCTACAATTTTAGCATCATTCTCTTTCATTTCATCTCTTTCACTTACCTCCTTTCATTATTTCATGACTTTCTTAGTATGTCTTGTTTAACAAAGTAAGATTAAGACTAATCACTTCTCTTTGTTTGGTGAGTCTTATGATTTTATTTTGATAGGGAGATTCCTTCTTGTGTTTTGGATGATTCCTAAATATATGCATTGTTTGTAGGGAAGCCTGAACCTGCTGATTACCTTGAATCATTTATTGCCACTCTGTCTAGCTTCTGCTAACCGATAATTGGGCTTTACACGTGGATAGAATTAAAATATCTAATGTCAGCCTCTGTCTACTGCCTCTGAATGTTTCAAAGTAGATAAAATTCAGCGTTCTCTCATCTTGACTTCCCTAACACTGGTCTCTTCGGCATTCTTTCATGTTCCCCTCTGAAACGTCTCATCTGCTTCACGTTCTACCAATCAAAGTAAAAGTAAGCATGTCTCCTACATTAGACTTTAGATGGTTTTCTCTTCATTTTCTTCTAC
Source organism: Eospalax fontanierii (assembly GCA_035773235.1). Taxonomy (NCBI): domain Eukaryota; kingdom Metazoa; phylum Chordata; class Mammalia; order Rodentia; family Spalacidae; genus Eospalax; species Eospalax fontanierii. The sequence continues at coordinate 19,658,182 of CM069535.1, forward strand.
TTTTGTATCTTTTCCTAATTCCCAGTTTACCTCTTTTCTCAAGTTCCTTTCCATCTTTAACAGACCTCATCCTCATTTTCTGTGTTGGTCAGATTTTAATAAAACTCAGTATAAATTCTTTGGGAAACTTCTATCTAATATGTTAGGTACTGGGATACAAACACAGATCCATGGTACATGCTTCTTCCTTCATGTACACAGCTGTGTCCAGGAAAGCCTTCATGGACAAGGGATTTTTAAGAATGATATATAGGAAGACAGAGCAAGAATGTGTCATCTTTGGGAGCTGATGATAAGGAAGTATCACCTATGTTGGGGCAGAGGGAAGCCTATTAGATGAAAGAATATTAAGACTGGCATTTTGGAAGCTTTGTTGAAAGATTGTTCAGTGGCTGGTGTAGGAATTGGGGTTGGGGAAATGCACTCAAATTATCAGAGTCCAGGGAGAAAAGCAGGGAAGCAAGAAAAGATGCAGCTGTGGTTGCAAACCCTTGGAAAGGCATTAGAGTCCTGTAAAGCCACTGAGAGACAAAATAGAGACTTCTGTGGACCTCAGTGTGGCTAGGGCGTGGCAGTACCCTAAAATCGGTAGGGAGCCCATAAAAACTTGAACTGGACAAAAACATTTGAATTTGCTTTTCAGAAGAGTAATCCAAATGTGGTTGGAAAATGGTTTAGAGGAAGGAACAAGTTCTATAAGGAGACCATTGGAGGTGGTTATATGGGGTGAGACAGCTTGTATCTCTGCAGGAAAATCGAAGCCTGTCTTATCTGCCTGTTCTTATTCTACCTGTTCTTCAGACCCATAATGACACTACAGTTTTAAGATCTGGCTTCTAAAATATCCACTGCATGCCTCGCATTATTTGAATTGACCTCATTCAAACTTCCTGCATTTCTTTACAGAACTATTCCAACCCCTCTGACTTCTCATCTTCTAATTTCCCATCTCTCCCTTGTCATCATGCTCAGGTGGGCTGCCAGAGTCACTCCCCTCTGAAACACATTTGGCTGCTGCCAAATGCCTCAGAACCCAGTCCAGACTCCTCCACTGTGTGCAGGGCCTTCCATTGCTAGCTCACGGATGCTGCGGTTTCTCCACCTCACACGCTGCCGCTCTTCTCTCTTACCTCACTCACCCTGTGGCCCACCAAATCACCAGTGGACAGATACACTAAACTTTCCCTTCTACCCAGAATATCTTTGTCTTCTGAGTGACTTGTCAAAAAAAAAGTCCTATCTGACAGATTCATTTCAGGTCCCATTTTCTCCCATTCCAGATGTCCCTAACCAGAATTAGTTTCTTTCTACCCATGTTGCAGTCAAATGTCATGTTCCCATTTTACCACTTACTGGAGTCTACTTCCTGTTTCAATCAGTGTGTATGAAGTAATCTCTGCTACTAGACTATAAGTTTCTGAGGATCAAGAAGATCTTTCATAGTCTCTTGTTTTATGTTGTGTTGGTCTTTTTGAGACAGGGTCAGTCTTCTGGTAGCCCTAGCCAACCTGGCACTGATCGTAGACCAGACTGGCCTCCATCTCACAGAGATCTGCCTGCCTCTGCCTCCTGAGTGCTGGGACTTAAGGTGTGCACTACCATACCTGGCTTCAGAGTCATTTCTGTATTACATATTGTGATTTGCTTGTCCTCTCCTTTTAAGGTGTGTTGTATAAATTTATTCTCCATGCCTTAGCAGGCGGGGTCTGGTTAATCCAGCTGGATAAAATGGAAACTGATCTTCTATTTAGAAAGGTTTATTTATTTAAAGTTTACAAAGCTACTGGTTATCAGCGGCTCGCCTGTCAGGTCTGGCACTTGGTTCTCAGTGCAGAGCCCTTTGTTCACAGCGCCAAGCTCTTGGACCATTTCCCGCCAACATTTCATTTCCACTCACATGATCCTTGGGACCACCAGGACTTAGAATGCTGCTTCCTGGGTTCTGGCCTTCTGTGTGGGCCTGGGACCAGGGCATTTTCCTTCCCGCGTGGATACAATCTCTGCCTGTCCCTGGGAATCACTGCTGTGTATCTCCTGCTTACTCCCTGCCTCCCTCCTCCCTTATTGGTCAGAGGGCAGGACTTGGGAAAAAAAATTTCAGAGAGGATTCCGTTCCCTCCTACAAGGGGTGTGTGTGTGTGTGTGTGTGTGTGTGTGTACATAGTGCCAAAGATCAAATCCATGGTCTCATACATGCTAACCACATGATCTACCACTGAGCTACATTCTAAGCCCCAACTGTGCATCTGCCTCAGAGCATTTGACTACAAATAAAATAGATCCCTGTTCTGGGAGCACTTAACAGGTATCTACATGAATTTTGGGATTTCTCCTTTGCAGGAGAATATATATTTAGTAAATTCTTTTATTAAGAATCTATGTGTTACCTAAATTAAAAGTGGAAAGCACAGTAGCTTTAAGCACAATACCAAAGAGAATCATTACAGACATGATTTTACTGTATTAAATGCAATAAGAGAAAAATTACTAGTAGACTGATGATTTTGTTTTATTTAAGCCTTGATTACTGCATATGTTTGCAAATTCTTTATCTCTGACTTTAATAAAGCCCTGAACCAGGCAGTTTTTATAACTTTCCTCCCAATATTACTTATCTCCTAAAGTTGAGAAGCACCAATTGAAGTGTTAAAGCCAGCATGATTACATTTATTGAATTCTGATATGTTTCCAACATTGTATTTGACACAGAAGATAGGAAAAATTTATTCCTGGTCTCAAATCATGTGTAGAAAGTAGTATTGCATATAAGAATTTATTGTTCCAGCAAAAAAATCAAGAACATGTTACTAGAAGAAAATGCTTATGTAAGAAGCCCTGATAGATAGTTTTTCGGGGCTAATTTAAAATTCAACATTAATATATACTAATTTTTTCTGAAATACAGATGCTAACTATGGAAAAACAGATCATAAATTTTCAAGATACCTTAGAATAGGGTAGAGGAAAAGCAAGAGGCCTTTGGTAGAAAAACATAAATTATGAGAAAAAATAGTAGAAACATTAAAGAATATTTTCTAGGTGTTTCTATATGAATGTGCTAAGAAAGATCAATGGCTTCAAGTTTGACTAGCTTTTGTTTGTTTGTTTGTTTGTTTTTCTGAAATCTTTTCTAAGAATTGCCCTGGTGGAAAATATTCCTGAAGGCCTTAACTATTCAGAAAACGCGCCATTTCACTTACCACTTTTCCAAGGCTGGATGAATTTGCTCAACATGGCCAAAAAGTCTGTTGACATAGTGTCTTCCCATTGGGATCTTAACCACACCCACCCATCAGCATGTCAGGTAAGCTGCATCCTCTACATGAATGATGATTTTTTTGTGCATTTGACACTCTTTACTGTCCTTACCTTGCACAAGACCAGCTCAGCTCGCTTTACAAAGTCTGCCTTCACCCAGAGTATGTGGACATTGTGGCGCTTATGTAGAGATACTGTCATCTATCTTATATTATTCAGCTTCTGCAAGTACCTTTGTGTCTTTTTCAGGGCAAAATTATGTTTCAACTTTGCCTACACAGGCTGTCTATATAGTGATGTCATGCTACATGGCTTCAGGAATGCCATTCACATCCTAGCACTCTCTAAGAGCATGGTGCATGGCATAGAATTCTTCTTTATGTAATATGCATGCTTACACATCTAATGGTCTGCCTGCTGAGACATGCATTTGGCCGAATTGCATTATAAAATTCATGTTCAGGCATCCTATCTAACATTTTTAAGTACTGAAGTCAAACTTAGAAGGATGGTTTATAAATTAAATACTCTGAATGTAAAAAAGATCCTGATGATTTTAAATGTATTTTTTATATCGGTACAAACATGATCATTTCCATTTGAGCTATCCTATCCATGTATAATCATTGGCATGTATCTAAATGTCCTATGGGTCGAGTTGAATCAGTTTGTTGCTTTGCATACAAAATGTGTTGGTAGAAGCCTATAATCCGTGTTTATTGCTACTTTGAAATTCATTTATACTACTTTAACTATTTAAAAGTCAAGAGTTATGGGGCTGGGGAGATGGCTCAGTAGTTAAGAGCATTGACTGCTCTTGAAGAGGACCTGGGTTCGATTCCCAGCACCCACATGGTGGCTAACAGTCATCTGTAACTCCAGTTCCAGCTGGAATCTGACAGCCTTCTTCTGACTTCCACAGGCATTGCATGGCATGGGTGTGCATACACACATGTAGGCAGTACACTCATACACATAAAATAAAAATAATAAATACTTTTTAAAAGTCAACAGTTATCAGAAAATATGTATAGGCAAGTAAAACCCACAAAGGTCATACAATAGATGTACTGAATAAAAGTATTAAATGTATGCTGCATTCTACACATTTTCACTTCTACTATTTAAGCAGAGGGTTCTGGGATTTATTTTTGCACCATATAACATCCCCAACTTAGTGATTTAGAAAACAACCGTCATTTACTGACTCATGGTTTGCAAGTTTTGGCAGAGAGGACTCTGACCTGTATAGTGACTGGGTTACATTACTTGGGGCTGGAGGTGGATCTCGTGTGTGTGGTATCTTAGCTGAGGTGGCTGGTTGTTTTCTGCGTTCCTCTCGTAATTCTGTAAACTTACATGGACTCTTTGCTGGTGGCTGGATCCTCTAAGGGAAAAAGGAGAAGCTCAGAGGTTTGTTAAAACCTAGACTCCAGCATTCCATTGGTTGAAGTAAGTCACATGTCCAAGTTGGGAGGAGAAGCATCCAAGGACTGTACTGAATAGAGCTATTGGTGGCCATCTTTGGAAATGATAGACTTTCTGACCACAGAAATTCAGGTCTCTTCAACATGCAAAATGCAATCACCATGTTCCCCCAAATGTGGTTGGATCCATGACATGAAAGGCTGTGTGCTTGGATCTCTTCATCCGCACCGATCTTGTCCTCACATGGGTTTCTCTGATTTGGAAACCTGTGAGCTTAAAAGTCTGTCTATCCATTCCCAATACACACCACAAATATGCAGTGTGGGGGCAATAAAATGATTATGGGGACTTATATTCAAAAAGGGGAAAGGGACGGCACACTATCAATCACTCGTCTGTGGCAATTTTGGATTAGTGTGGCATATCTCACTCATTTTTCTTACTGTGGAAACAAGAATGTGTTTTAAGATCTAGTCCTTTACCCTGTGAGTGTTTTCAAACTGTGTCTGTCTGTGTTCCATTTTGCTTGTTTGTTTAATGGTGCTGAAAATGGAACCCAGAGTCTGGTGCATGCCAGAGCAGTGCTCTAGCACCAAGCCACACCCCAGCCCTTGTTCTTTCTCATAAGAAACAACCCAGATTTCCTTCACTTTCTTTATTATGGTGGTAGGTTTTGTTTGTTTTGTGAGATAGGTGCTCATGTAGCCTAGTCTGGCCTTGTATGTAGCCAAGTATGTACTTGCTATGTAGCCAAAGAAGTGCTGAACTTCTGATCCTCTTGACCCCCTCCTCCCCAGCCAAGTGCTGGCATGAGAGATGTGAGCCTCCTCACCTGCTTTTATGCCCTTCTGGGGGGTCAAAGCAGGGCTTCATGTGTGCTAGGCCGGTTCTCTACCAGCTGAGTTAGATCCCAAGAGCTTTGTATTTCTCTTTTAAAGGAAGTGTTTTTGACTTGAGGGAGAGTAGTCAGGTGTGATCATTATTTCTAAACTAACAGGACCTGAAAAGTGCTCAAGGAGACCGTGAATGTAGATAGTATAAGTGAGAAACAGCCTGTCTATTTATTACAGCACAGCTTTAAGAGAACTACACCTAGAAACTCTGGATCATGGCAGCCAGGCCAAGTTCAACAGTAAGCATTGTGCCTGATGGGATCTGTGTCTCTTCTGGTTGAGAAGCCAGTTTGTAAGAGTGGGTGATTGTCATTATCAGCAGGCATGCTGAATCTGGGCTTTTAAAAACTTGCATGGAAATAGAAATATTGCTTAAAACTGTATTTGTGTGTCTGCCCCAGAGGACTGCTGTGTGCCTGTGCGTGTGCAAACGTGTGTGCCTGCATGTGGAGGCCAGAGGTCAGCCTCGGGAGCTAAGCTGTCCCCCTTGTGATTTGAGATAGGGTCTTTCAATAGGACCTGGGCCCACTGATTTGGCTAGGCTGGCTGGGCATAAGCTACATGCATCTGCCTCTCTCAGCCAAGATTTTTACATGGACTCTGGGGCCTGAACTTGGGTCCCCATGCTGGCACAGGAATCACTTGGCAATTGAGCTCTCTCTCTCATCCTGAAACTCGCACTTTGTCTTTCCTACAACTCACCAAGGGCATTAGTCCTCGTGTCTGCTTCCTTCTGTGTCTGTGCTACATCGAGGCCCCCGCTGAGGGCTACTGCAGTCTACAGTTCCACGGTAACCATAGCTTCCAATTTAATGAAAATACTTGGTCAGGAAAAGAGATTTTGTTTCTTTCTGCCAAGATGATAAGTTTAGCTATTAAAATATTGAAATTTTCAGGATGTTTTGATTACTAATTTATGAGATAAAATGATGAGAATTTATGAAAGCAAGACTTTTCAGAAAAAGCCAAGAAATGTGGCCAATGGAGGTCGATCAGTAGGACCACCTCACCCATTCAGTAGCAGCAGCCCAGTCCTTCTGAGTTCACCAGAAGGAGCCAAATGAAGTAATTAATGAGCTGAAACAACAGAATGTTGAAGTGGCCCATTTATGTGAAATCAATTAGATGCTGGCCTCCCAGTGAGCTCCCAATTGACCACGATTGCCAAGTGATGATGCATCACAATTGTTTGATTTTGAAAAATCATGATTTTTAAACATAGGCAGGATTTGGTGAAGTGAATGAAGAGTAGGAAGGCCCATGATCAGGAAGGTTACTTGAAAGCATACCCTGGGTCCTCGCTCTGCACAGTAGGTGATTAGCAGATTTTAGAAAGACCAAAACAATGAGCCCAAGGAGTAGCTTGGATTCTTTGACCCACCAATCAGCTGTGTTGACCTTGAGTGAGATACAGAACTCTGTGCTTCAATTTCTCCATCATCAAAATCAGGGTGGTAACGGACACAGTATAGTTTAAACTGGAGCCTATATATGTATTTATTACTACTTGTCTATGTATGTACTGCAACTCTAGTTCAAGTCAGTTTAATTCTGCTAACCAACAATATGTTATTATGGGCTTCACTGTGTTAGAAATTGAATGGTTATCTATCCAAAGGTGATTATAATACAACAGTGTGGATCTGGGTAGATAAAAATGATTAGGGAAACCAATATCATGTGCAGATTTCCAGCTTTCATTTCCTCTATTTGTTTCAAATTTTTAATGGATGTACACACAGAGACACAGAGAGAAACACACAGACAGGCAGACAGACAGACAGACAGACAGACACACACACACACACACACACACACAGAGGAGACAGAGGCACAAGGACGGAGAAATTGAGGCCAGCTGTGCTACAGGGCCCAGGTAGGCTGCCCTGTGGGGCCCTGATTCTTGTGGCTGCGCCCTGTGAGACTCAGATGCTGCTTCTAGCCCTCACATTCCTTCCTTGCAGTACTCTTCTTGACTGACTCTCAGTGTAGCTTGGCCAACAAACGGCCTTTCCCTCTTCTAACTTTAAAGCTTTTCCCTGTCGTGTTTCCTTCACAGCTATTGTTCAACTTGTTCATAAATGATATTAACATAATGTATCGTAATTGCTTTTCATGTTAGCTTCTAATGCCTGTTGCCTGTCCTGAGGATTCCCATCATCCGGTGCAATCATCAATGGGTCTATGCACTCTACTACCTCTTGCTCCCATTCTCCCTCTCATCAGTTCTCCATCGACAGTGACTCTCTAAGTCCCTCTTCTTTTCACACTTGTTCCTGGGTGCGTCTCCATTCCTTCCTTGGGTCTTTGGAAAGAGATCCTTTATCTATCATGCATATGGTCATGTATTTGTAACACAGGACTCTTACTGGGATCCAAAGAGTCCTATATTTTATTGTCACTAGAGGATGTATACTAATTTTCTCTTAGATTTAAATTTTTTGACTGATCCATATGTGTACATATTTATGAGTTGTGGTTTGATATTTTGAGTTATATATATGGATTAATGATCAGCTCAGAAATTATCAAATCCATTTTTTCCATCGCTTCCACATATGTCTGTTTTGAGACATATAATACGTTATTGTTTATTGTGTTTATCCTCTGACCCATGAAACAATAGAACATATTCTTCCCGTCAAACAAGAGTATCACACCCGTTGCTCACTTGGTCCCTACTCCACCAACTCTGTTTTCCCACTCAGTCTCTGGTAACCACTGTTGATATTCTCCACTTCCATGAAATCAATGTTTTAGATTGCACTTAGGAGTGAGACATCAGTGTTTGTCTTCTCTGCCTGATTTGTTGCATGTAACACAATGCCCTTCAGGTCGATCTCTGTTGTTTCAGTGACAGAACTGCATGCTTTGTAGGCTATTAGGAGGTAGTAGAACCTTTGGATTGATGAGCCTAGAGGGAAGTCCTGAGGTCATTGGGAGTGTGCCCTAAAACAGGACCGTAGAACCCTGAGCTCTTCCTCTGCTTCTGACTCATGGCTCATGGGGTGAGTGGTTTCTTCCATCATACGCCCCACTGCAAGGTGCTGCCTCACCAGCTGCCCACAAAGATTTTGTCCTCTGTGAGAAGCAGCTGGGCTAATTCTACCCAGAATGCACCTTGATATTGTCCTTCGAGGTTTAGGTGAAGAAAGGAGGACAAATGCCTCCACTCCTAATGTGACAGTTTACAGCTATGACCAACAGTCAGAATCATCACCTGGGGGCTTTAAAAATAGACCGAGGCTCTCATCCGCCCCCACAGCACTTAAATTATAATATCCGGATAAAAACCAAGCTTAAAAAATGACTAGAGGAGTCCCCGGGGCAGCAGGATTCAGAAACACTGCTGGAAAATATCCCAGTCTAATAAACATTATTTGATTTTCATGTTTCAAAACAGCCCCATTTGGTCCCCTCCCCACCTGGTTTGTCAGCCTGATTTCGGCCCACTTCAGTTCAACCCTCTGTATGGTAATTGTTCTCTCTCAGCAATGTATTTGAATATTGCACATATTCCTGGACTCTGGGGTCTGGGTGATGTTTATCCCTGTGGCTTGATTGTCTAGCATATGGCCAGAACAAGCAGGGAGCACAGACTGCTGGTTGATGTGAAACCATAGATGTACAAACCCCCTCATCTCCAGACTGAACACAGTTCCAGCAGAATCCCTGGTGCGTCAGCATAAAACCAGCGTGACCTAACGGAAAGAGTGCCCCTTGCTTCAAACTCGCATCTTTCCCCTGCTCCGCCGCCTCCACATCATCAACACTCAGCAAATGTTTATTTCTGTTAGCATTCTTCCATTTGAAAGTGTGACAACAAATGATGTTGGATGTGCTTTTGTTGAACAAACATTTATGAAGGTACTGTGCTGTTTTCTAGAAACACCAAGTCAAATAAGCAATGGTACAGCTTGAAATCCATCAGGAAGACACCCAAACCACCTAGCAGCTCACCTCTAAAGATGGGAGCGCAGCCACACCAGGAGCTGCCAGTGTGAATGCTTGGGAAGCCTGTCTCTGACCTTTGCAGCTCAACAGAGCTCTGAGGCTCCTGTGAAGCCTGGTCCTCTCTCAGTCCTACTCTTCCTTGATATATTCCTGCTGCTTCTCCACGCTTTTGTAGCCCATCTGTTGAGTAATTCTGATTAGGCTCTTCTTGCTTTCCAATATATTTCCAACAGAAATTATTATTCTGACATGAACACATACGCAAGATTCTCAGCAAGTCTTTAACCTCTGTGATTTCTTTGAAACCTGGCAATGTAGATGTCAATAAATCATGACCCCAAAGGTATTCTTCCTAATCCTTTGGGTTAAGTACTGATTTTAAGGTTGTCTTATCTGAGCCTCTGAGCTTCATTTCTTTGTTTGTTTCTCTTTATGAATTCCCTATCTTATGATAGTTCTTTATACCTTTAGTACCTTCTTTCCTTTGTTTTTTGTTATTTTGTTTTTCTTTTTGTCTGCTTTTAAATTTCTAATTTTTATTATATATCTTATTTTGAAATTTTTATTAAAAATTTTTTGCTTTATTTGTTTTTATTTTATGTATGAGTGTAGTGTACCTGTGTTATGCAATGTCCATAGAGGACAGAAGAGGATATCAGACCCCCTGGAACTGGAGTTACTAACAGTTGTTAGCTGCCATGTGGGCGCTGGGATCTGAAACTGGGTCTTCTACAAGAACAGTTAGTGCTCTTAACTTCTGAGCTATCTCCCCAGCCCCAAATTTTTGTTTTCTAAAGTCACAACCTACCAGGCATTACATCAATAGGAAAATCCATCAATTGTTAATAGATACTCAGCTGAGGCTGGGGCTTCCTGCCCACCTCCCCCATCCATGCTGGGCCCCGTCTGGCATGGGTTTGCATAGGGGTTTGCCTAATGTACCGTGCACTGTGTACTGTGAGTTCATATGTTCATATATGCAGCTGACCTCTGTTGTCTAGACAACGCAGTTTCCTTATGTTCATCTCTGGCACTTACTATCTTTCTGGCCCCTCTTCTGCAGAGATCCCTGAGCAATGGGAGGAGCAAATAAAAGATAGGTGTCCTACTTATGACTGAGTACTCTGCAGTCTCTTATTCTCTGCATATTGATTAGTTGTTGGATTCTGTGTTAATTACCATTTGCTTAAAGAAGAATTTTATCTGCTGAGAGTTGAGAGATGTACTACTCTATGGGTATAACAATGCCATTATGAGTCAGTTTAATACTGTGTCTATTTGGCAGATTGATAATAGTAGATTTTCCTCTATGACCTGTGACTTGCCTAGCCACAGGTTCTTGCCCTGGTAACAATTTCAGGTGTGCACTCCCTGTTTTGAGGCAGACCTTAAATCCAATTAGAAAGTGGTTACTCCCATAATACTTGAACCACTATTTCACCATTGAACATAGTTTGCCAAGCCAGTTGTCATTGTAATTCACAAGGGTCACACAGATGGGTAAGGATGATGATTACCTTTCTCTGTCAGTAACATGCGTAGCACCTTCTAGTACTATGAAAGCTAGCCAGCAGAGACGCTGCTTCATGATCAGTACCAGCTTGGTTTCTCTATGTTTGTTCTGGGACTCAGGATGTGGTGTCTTTAACAATATGGTCTTAGCAATTGAGTTCTGGTGGGAAACCAAGTGCACTGGCAAAAACCTATATTGTTTGAAGATCTTCAGGATCTCTCTGGTCAACAACTCGAGAAGAGGGGCTCTATTCCTGGCATTGGGCTTCACATTTGTTAGCCTGTGGTGTCCATTAGGGCTGTTTGAACTCCTGTTATAGGTAGCTACATTTAAACTCTTTTTATATTCTGTTTGTATATATCGATGGATGCTTCTAAGGTAGGCGTCTCCGCAGCTCTTTCAAAGGCCTTTAGTGTTGGTTACTCCTCCCTTATTCCCTCTTCTGCCCACTCCTCCGTTCTCCACCCTACAAAATCCGTCCTATTATTCCCTTTCCCATCTACTCACTGCATTCTGTCTCCCGTCTTGTGACGCGCTAAAGATTTTCCTACTGAAGCATATCTATTTAAAGATTGAAAGCTAGAGCCAGGCATGGTGACATATGCCTTTAATCCCAGCACCCAGGAGGCAGAGGCAGGTGGATCTCCGTGAGAGCCAGGCCAGTGTTGGTTGGTCTACATAGCAAGTTCCAGGCCCACTGGGCCTACATTGTAAGATCCTGTCTCAAAAAGAAGAGAAAAAAAACATTGAAAGCTTGACTCCACTGGATCTCACTATGTATCTCCTGGCTAACCTTGAACTTGCAGCAGTCCTCCTGCCTCTATCTACTGAGTACTACGATTACAGGTATGCACCATTGTGTGCAGCTTGGTACTTTCTTTTAAAAAGAATAGTTGGAATTTTTCTTATTATATTAGCAATAGCCTCTTCTTATAAAATATCTGGAAAACTACAGCAAAATCAAATCAAGGCTCCCCTGTGGTCATCAAAATGTTTTGGAGAGTTGGTATTCCATGAATAACTTATGTAAAGATAGATATAGACTGCATTATAAGACATTTGTATCTTTATCAATTTTTTCATTTTGTTTTGAGACACGGTCTTCCTGTAGCCATAGCTGGCCTGGAATTTACTATATAGACCAGGCTGGCTTTGATCTCACAGATATCTGGCCTGCCTCTGCCTCCCAAGTATTTGGACTAAAAGCATGAACCACCACACCTGGCTTATATGTTAACTTTGAGCTAACATTATCACATAAGTACACTCCAATTTTATTAGAACTACTGGTAAACATTTTTTTAATTGTCTACATAAAATACAACAGAATGGCTTTACCTGGCTAAAATTCATATCGTTATTGGACTTCTTTCTTTTTATGAAGAAATGCTGCTGTGGTGATTTTTTTTTTTTTTCTCATTTGCCTGGCATTGATCCTTAGAAGTAAATTGAGACTGCTGAGGAACCTGTGGTGCTTTTGCTAAGACCATGGGGAACATTCAGGGAGTATCTGTAGCCTTCCGCGGGGAATGCTGCCTCTCCAGAGCTGGGTCATGAGGACGGAATTCTGCCTGTGTTATACTAAGCATCTCTTTGAGTTTCCTTCTGGCCCTGTCACAGTTCTTTCCTCTGCAGCAAAGGGATGGCGCAGGGCTGGAGCTAGCTAGTCATGTGCACTCCTGAGGCTGTGTTCCAACCTCTCAGAGTTCCAGCTGTTAGGAGACCTGATACAAATGTGCTGTTCCTGAGATTCATCCCTTGCTGTTTCCCAGGCCAGTGCCTCATCTTTCTCCGTCTGCCCTCCAGGGAGTTACTGTGTTCACACTCACAGGATGCATCATTAAGGAAACCATCATCACAAGGTCTTGATGATGAGTTGTGTAGAGTAATTAAATCCCATCATGGGATGGAGCCCCTTACTAACTAGTGGATGGGCAGCCAGCTGGCCTCCACAGCACATGCTCTCTGCAGGTATCAAGGAGGTAATTCTGTTTCGTTGTGGGTATTGTTGCTCAGGGCATTGTGAGCTAGGCCTGCGGTGCTGTCTGATCTTCTCGTGCATTCATTGATCCAACTTTGTAACCTTTGTGAAGAGGTACAATGGTGGCTGCCTTCGGACTTTTGATGATGACGTCTATATTTTCCTGTCATAAACTGAGCTCCTCCATTGCCCTTCAGCCTCAGGCCTTATCGCATCCATCACAGGGCTTGTCTCATGAGAACCTTCACTCCTCTTTCATTGCCTTGGTCACAGAAAAGTGAGGCCACGTTACCTTGCACCCAGCTCTGCTCCACCCCTTGAGCCGCGCCTTCCACACGCAGGCTTGCCCTGTAGGAGCCATGCTCCAACCTGAAGTAAGTTCTTTCAGACATTGTTAAGGTTATTGTTGTTGTTGTTATCGGTGGTGATTTGTTTGTTTTGTGGTGGGACTCGAACCCTGCACATTGCACATTCTAAACATTCTCTATCACTAAGCTACACCACCAGGTCTCAGGAGAAAAATTTGACTGTGATTGTGTCTTTTCTGTGTAAAACCCTTCAGAGACCCGCATTGCTTTCTGGATGAGGGGAACAAGTTTTACTCTGGTTTATAAAAACCCTGAATGCCTCTTCTTACCTCTCTAGTCTTCAGGGTCTTTCTGCTGTCGACTCCCCACCTGGACGTCTCTTGCTTCCTTTGCTTCCTCTGGGCATTTTTCCCTATGTGCCCTAGGCTGGGGTCTTAGAACTCTATCTATATTGACCCTTGGATGAGATTTTTCCTCCATCCTGGAATTTGATACACTGGAATTACATTAATTTAATCTACTTATTCCCCTCAGTGTATCAAAGGCTTAGCAAGGTCCCTGGCACATCATTAGGCAACCAGAAAGTACTCTGAATGAATGTTTGCTTAGGATACTTCATTCTGTTTTAGGGACATGTGAGAATGAAAATTGACTGACTGATACACAAGTAAATAGTGCGTAAATGTTTATAGCCCTCGCAAAATGTGTTCATCTTACAAACTAAAAACGTCAGTAAAATATGAGTAAATATGCAGGATGTCAAATGTATAGTGAATTTAACTAATTAATTAAATAAATAACCCAGTGAAAGGAGTCCAAAATGGATGTATATGCATATAGTTTTAAAACCTCAATCGTACTTTTTTTTAAGTGAATAAATTCTAGGCAAGTATATTGTTTCAAAAGAACCCGAGGCTTAAATCCTAAATCTTATTTTATCATCAAGTGTTTAACAGTTTAAATCAACCATATTTTCAATTTGGATGTCAGCTCTCTTTGAATTCAGTTATATCCACATTTACATGCATATACATCACATACACTTGCCTATGCCACGGCATGATAGTTCCATCTGTAAGTATACCTATCAGCGTTCATTTAAGGATGGATAATAGTGCTCACAATTGGTATAATAACAGACCCATGACACATGCTGCATTTTTCCATGCTATGAAATTATAAGTGCACACATCCATCTATTCCTGCATTGAGGGTTCTGCTTCTGTGTTGAAGGTTGGCATCCCCAGGTGTACTGAAGCAATGCTACACTAGCATGTCTTTTCCCCAACTTAATGACAAGAATAAACGCTGACACCCTTAAACTTTTATGAGCAAAAGGACAGATCTCCCTATTGCTCTGCTTAGCTTCCTGTCATTTTGTTAGGTCAAGAACAGAGAATAAGGCATATAGACTACTTTATGGCTATTGTTAAGGCTTTCTTTATAAAAAAAACTTTATTAATTTTATTTTATGTGTATGAGTATATTGCCTGCATGTAGGAAGGTGCATCAATGTTTTGCAGTGCACAGAGGTTAGAAGAAGGTGTTGGATCCCCTGGAACTGGAGTTACAGATGGTTGTTCGGCTGCCATGTAGGTTCTGGAATCCAAACCTGGGCCTTCTGCAGGAGCAGCCAGTGCCCCTAACCACTGAGCCATCTCTCTATCATCTACTTTGAGATATTTCTGACATTGGTCTTCCGATCATGAACTTGGACCTGAATAATGGCTGTCATATCTTTTAGTGACTCTTCTAAATCAGTTCTGAAGTAGTGATGTCAATCTCAGCCACATCTGGTTGTCCTGAGGACCTTACATTGGAGTTTCACCCTGGCTCCAGTCTTTCTAGTGGCCTGTGTCATCAGGTGCCCACTGCGTTTGTGTCAGCCTGTTTTCTATCACTGGGATGAAACCCGAGATAGGCAATTTTTAAGGACTTGTTTTGGCTCTCAGTGGTGGAAGCTCCAGGTCATGGTAAGTTGGTCCTACTGTAGAAACTTGTGGCAGAGCAATACTATTCAGCTGCTGGCTGGGAAGTAAAGAGAGAAAAGGGAAGGGCTGCAGTCAGACCTTCAAGACCTGAAGACCTCCCCAGACCCACCTCCTGCACAAAAGCATCCTCCCAAGTTGGGGACCAGGCCTGTAATGCATGAGTCTTTGGGAGACACTCAGCATTCAAACCAGTGTTCAAGCATCGAATCTCTCTCTCTCTCTCTCTCTCTCTCTCTCTCTCTCTCTCTCTCTCTCTCATTATCTCTAATTTATTTTTCCCTTAGTGGCTTCACATTGTGATTGTGATTTTTACATTTTGTATTGAATTTTCCAATTTTCATACAATATAGTTTGATGGTATTTAGATTCTTCCCCCTATTGCCATCTCCTTTGATTGTCCCCTGCCCAATTTATTATATATATGTATTATATATATATATATATATATATATATGTGCCTATAGTCTAATTTGTGTCTCCAAATGTCCTTCAGTGATCCACTCTGTTTTTCTGGGTCCCCTTAAATGTATTGAACCTCAACTAGCAGGGTGCTGGTGGCTTCTTCCTTTCAGGTGGAGAAAGGTAAAGACTGGAAGTCTAGCATTAGATAGATTTCTAGTTCCCTTAGGGACAAGTGGAAAACGCTTCCCAGTCAGTACTTCCCTCCTGTCCCAGGCCTAGGGTGGAAGACTGGGTGCCTGCCATGCCTCTTAGGGAAGAAGCAATTGTGGGCCGCTGGAGTAGCATGAGAATCATCCTCCAGATGCCTGTGCTCCCCGGACTCTGACTCTGCTGATAATTGATTGTCCTCTTAGCCCCACGCTACTTGGCTTGGGAGAGTCAAATAAACCCTAGCTCAGAGTGAAAGGGACGCTAGAGTCCTGGGAATAACATTCTTTCTAAAATACCCCATCTTTTCCTGACTGTAACACAACAGAATGTTCCTATAGATAAAACGACACTAAGGAGGAGAGCCAAAGCTCCTTGCCACCAGCAAGGTCAGGATCATCAGCATCTCACCCATTCTCTTGTTCTTCATGTCCTCATTTATTCAATAAATACTAAGATCTAAAGTACCCTGCAACTACAGCTCTCATTTTGTGTGAAATCTCACAATCTTGAACATTCTGTACTGAACTCCACTGTGGTGAAAGGTAAAATTCTGTGACTTTTCCCGTGTGTTCTGTGCAACCTGGGATTCTGTACAGGAGAACAGAGAACACAGAAAGACGCAAGAAGATATTAAGCTTAACATTTTATTTGCAGAGTTGGAGAGATAACACAATAGTAAAGAGCGTGCCTTGTAAGCATGAGGCCTTGAGTTCAATTCCCAGAACCCACATGAAAGGCTGGGTATGGTGACACATGTTGGTAATCTCAGTAATTAATAGTAAGATAGAACATTATTATTATTATTATTGTTGTTGTTGTTATTGTTGTTATTATTATCAACATCATCATCATCTCTAGAGCTCGCCAGCTAGTCACCCTTATGTACTTTGTCAAGTTCCGTGTCAATGAGAGGTCCTGTCTCCAGACAAGGGTGAAAGTTTCCTGAGAAACTACTCCTAATGAGCTTCACACACACATGTACACACATGTACATATATAAACATGTGCACACATAATATTTAAACAAAAACTTTATTTGAACAAAGTGTTTGACTGTAAGACAAGTTTGAAAGCCATTACCAGGTTCCACGTAATCCCTGAAATGCATCTTCTCAAGTGTGACATCTTTGTTAGTTCATTTTAATGTTTTTCTTTCATGAACTATTTGGGCATTTTGTGCTCTGTGCCAGTTGTTTCAGTCAACAGAAACAAGCATTGTTTACAACCTCTACTTGCTAAGGATTGAAGGCTACCACCCCAACATATGCCTCCAGAACATATAGATTACTTTGCCTAATATCATTTGAAAGCCAGCAGATATAGGAACATCTCTTTACCACTACCCAAAATAGAGTATGTAGTTCCATTTTTGTAAAGGAAATTTGCATTGGTAAAGGAACATTCCATTTGTAAAAGTAAACTCTGCACTGAGAAGAGAAAGCTACTCCTCAAATCAGCTCCTGTCACCTGAGAGACTTACCTGCCCTGCTTTGCCACACGTGTCCGCGGCTCAATTTCCTGTAAATTTCCTCCTTGACCCACGGCTCCAAGCTCCTTTTCATTGTCTAGCCCAAAACACTGCTCAATCATCTGGTCACCGTGAGTCTCAATTCTTCCTGGGGAATTGTCTTGGTGACTTTTCCTGTTGGTGTGATAGAATACCCTGAGAAAAGCAGGTTAGGAAAGAAGGGTTTGTTTTAGCTCACAGTTTCAAGGTGTAGTCGTTCATCATGCTGGGGAAGTCACAGTGGCAGGAAATGAAGCACTGGCCAGGTTGTATCAACAGGCACGAAGCAGAGGGAAGAGAGTGCTATTGTTCCGCTCACTTTCTCTTTCCATCAGCTCTGGACCCATGGAATACAGCCACCCACAATTCACTGTATCTGGATACTAGATACTCCCTCATAGGGATGAACAGAGGCTTGTCTCCTAGGTGATCTTAGATGCCATCGCATTGACAGTATTAACTATCATAGGATCCCATACATGTGTATGGATATTTGTACATAATTTAAATTTAGTCTTGTTCTTGTTAATTTGTCATTAGTCATTTTGATTCATGGGTTCCATTGGTAAACCTGGAAGGACAGCAGACCTCTAAAATGTCACCAAAGGACTAAGATAGGTCTTTGTCTTTGGGATGGCATATCCTTCACAAGACTGTACCACCCATTGGAGGGTTTTATAGACTTTATTTTTAAAATTGGCCTAAAATAGGTCACCATGCCTCTAAGTCATTATCTTGGAGGAGACTTATTTGCGTTTAAGATGTTGGTTAATGGTTTTGGGGATATAGGATAAAACTTTTAATTGCTGATACCTGGAAAACAAGGGGACTGGAGTTGGTTCCCAGCACCCATATCATACAGCCCACAACTGCCTTTAACTCCAGTTCCAGGGGATCCTACACCTTCTTCTGGCACACACAGGCACTTGCATTCACATGCACATATATAAATATATAAATCTTTAAGAAACCAGTGTGCTCTGGAGTTGGAGAAATGGCTCAGTCCACAAAGTGGACTATGCAAGAATGGAGGTTCGAATCTGATTCCCAGAACCCATGTTTTAAAAAAAGAGCCAGGCATGGTGACATGTGTTTGTAATCTCTGAAACAAGTGGATCCTCAGGGGCTTGCTGGCCAGCCTGCCTAGCCTAATTGGTGATCTCCAGGCCAATGACGAGACTTTATCTCAAAACACAAGTGAATGACATCTGTGGAATAACATCCAAAACTGAGCTTCCACAGGCATGTACACACACACATGAACCCTACAATGCATGCACATACCCAACCCCCCAACTCCCCCCACCCCACAACACACACATAAATTGATACTTTGTGAATGTTATAACAAAAATGACTGGGCACTAACGTGTCATACTGAAGATGCAAAACAAGTTGCATTCAACTTCATCTACAGAAGGTTTACAAGTTCATGATAGTGAGTGTCACCATTCAAATTGTAAGATTCCCTAGGATGAGCAATCATCACATACTAAAAATAAAATAAGCTTTTAAAAAAATGACTGTATGCCTGTGTCTGTAGACTTCTCTTTCTTTTTAAATATTTTATTTTTATTATATATATGATATATATATGAGTGTATTGTCTACATATTCACCTGTGTTGTGCAATGCTCACAGAGGTCAGAAGAGGGCATTGGATCCCCTGGAACTGGAGTTAGGTACAGCTGTTAACCACCATGTGGGTGCTGGGAATCGAATCCAGGTCCTCTGCAAGAACAGCCAGTGCTCTAAACTGCTGAGCCATCTCTCCAGCCCCAATTTCAGTTTCTTTTTTCCTTCATGTATTAAGGTATAGGAGTTCTGACCTTTGCTTTAAATTTCACAGGGAAGTGAATTTAAGGCACAGGGTCAGGAATGCAGATAGGTTAGGTGATAACTTACATTTTATTGGTACTAAATATGTTTTGCCAACTAAGTAATATAAAAAAAAAAAAAAGAAAGTGAATTTTAAAAAGTACTGGGCCCACCAACCATGGAATGTTGCCAAACACACAGTTTTGCTCTGTCTGAAAGAGAAAACTACAACTAACTTATGGGAAGCCTGTTAATCGTAGTTGAGGGGCAGGGCAGCAATCTACACCATGCAGACAGCACCAGACCTTCAGCAGTGTGTGCCAGTGAGTCACAGGGCCAAAGCTGACAGGAAGGCTTGCTGGTGTGGAACACAGAACACAGACAGCCACAAACCCCACAGTACAGATTTGCCCTCAGATTGTGTAAAGAGCTTCTTGACGCCTCAGCCCTCACTTAAAACTTACAGCCCAGGGTAACAAAGAGATGACTCAGTGTTTAAGAGCACTTGCTGCTCTTCCAGAGGACTCAAGTTCAGTTCCCAGCACCCATGTTCAATGGTTCACAACAACCTATAACTGCAGCTCCAGGGGATCTGACACCCTCTTCTGGCCTCTATATATACCCACACACATGTAGCATACACTTGCATAGACACACATAAATGAAAACATGAAATATTTTTTTAGAAAAAAACTCACATACCAAGAGTTGCAAAACAGCAGCTGGCTTTTCTCTGTCTCCCTATATCTTTGTCTCTCTGTCTCTGTCTCTCTCTTTCTCTCTCTCTTACCTTTCTATTTATACCTTTTAAAAAAAGGTGTTTGCATCTGTCAAGTGCCCTTTGCCCAGCAAAGTCTAGTGGAGTGAAGTTGTTTCCAGTCTCTGCAGTATTGAGAACTTCAGTGGCTGGGATGGTGTCCACACTGGGCAGTCTTAATCCTTACTAACAGGATGGAAGGCCGAAGTGTTCGCCAGTGTACAAGGGATATGGATCTCCGGCTATTGGCAGCTCCAGGCTAGGGTACATCACCACAGCATAGGCATACCAGCTCCTTGGAGTGTTAGGTTTTTAGTCTTTGATCTTTTCCCTCCATTAGGAGGAATTTCTGGTAGACTGGTGCTTGAATCCTCATTTGCTTCATCTCAATCACCAAATACTTTATATATAATCATTACCATCTATAGACTTCTTATCAAGGTCAGATAAGGTTTAATGATCCACTTGGGACCATTAAAACTCAAGCATTATCACCCGCCTAGCCCTTGAAGATCTTTTTGTTAGAAGCGCATACAAACAAACCTGAAAGGTCAATAAAAACAAACCAGTTCCTTTTTATGATAAGAAAAGATATCTCTCAAAACGCAGGAGGGAAAATGAATCGGATGATATTGCAATCTCATCCCTAGAGATAAGGTAAATGCCTGGACCCACCATTAATAACCCAGTCTCCCTGAAATTAATCTTATTATAAAGATTATATACTTATGAAGCACTTACCTAGAAAGCTCTAATGTTTAAATTTTTTATTTGTTATTCTTACACAGAACATTTGTTTGGTTGAGTAAAACAGGTTTTCAGAGAAGATGAAGTAAATTAAATCACTGATTAGTAACCACAAAACCTCCACAGTCCCCATACTGATCTCTGTCTCACTGAAACCTGAAGTAAATATGATCTGCCTTTACAGAGGAAGAAACTGGAAATTAATGAGATTAAGAAACAGTTTCTAAACTGGAAAATCAGTTGGCCTTTCTGGGCCAAAATATAATTATTAAATATTCTCTATTGCCTCTTTATACATAGGTAACTGCAGATTTAAAATGAAAAGACAGTAGATTCACATTGTGATGTTGAAATTATGATTGCAATTGTTGTTGAACTGTATGATGCTCAACAAGATGGAAAACAAGCTATGCTCACCTTTCTATTCTAGCTATGTAAACTCTCCTGAGAGGATTTCACAAATCTGTGAACAGTATCTGTTACTTTCTTTTTAAACTGAATGTATAGCTTTAAGTATTAAGAGTTGATTTATACCAACTTAAAACAGCAAACATTTAGGTGTTCTCTTTCTTTGTCTCTGAATATTTTTTCCAGGGTCAACGTCTTTTTGAGAAATTGCTTCAACTGACTTCGCAAAATATTGAAATCAAGCTAGTGAGCGATGTGACGGCTGATTCAAAGGTATTAGAAGCCTTGAAATTAAAGGGTAAGGCCAAGGTTGACACTACTTTACCATGGATAGTCTGTTAGATACTTTGGATTTCAATTGAGATAGTATATGATTTCTCTATCATCAGTACACACCACTTAGTATATTTCTTATTTCTCCTTTGAAAAATAGCCCAATTAAAGCTTTTAAATGAGGAACTAATTAACCAATGCTACTGGGATTTTTTAAAGCAGTATTTTGTATATTAGCTTTTGCAAATCTGCTGGCCATTAAATTAATTAAAAGGAGAGATTTGTCTTCTCTGTATACTTCAGTGATTTAATTAGAAAAAAGATCTGCCTCCATGAAAACAAACATTAGATTGATTTCCATTTCTCTTTTGCCTATCACATGGAAATCCTCTTTGTATCACTGTTTTCAAAATCATATGGTTGGCTGTAGAAATCTCTGAAGCATTGGGCGATTCCTGACTTTAGCATAATCCCTCAGGAAACACCCTTCACCCTGACACTTGGAAGTGTGTCCACAATTTCAACAAGATCGGGAATCGTTCTGACATAACTTCCTTTGGCTGCAATCTTGTCCAACTAGACTCTGGATTCCAAGTAAATCTTAGAAATTTGTAAAAAATTAAAAAAAAATGTATTCAGCATGTATTATCCAAATTGTCCGTAGAAAGAATTGACACCTGCAAACCAGTGAAAATGTCCCCACTGCTGGGTGTCCCTCTGTGAGGAAGAGGTGACGTCCTCAGTGAGTCTCCCTGTTCCACATGGTGGCACTGGTCTCTGCCATCAGCTGTTTGAATTTCGTAGATGAGGTACATCCAGGTCCCCCACTGTTTTTCCCATTTCACATGCCTGGCTTCTCCTTGACTCAGAGGCAGTGAGATGCTCCATCCCTCAAGGCCAACATTAGCCTGCAAGTGGGATGCTTTCAAAACTTGGTTCTCATGAATCCTTTGAAGCCAGGGAAGGATTTGAGGAGAGTCCCTACAAATTCAAAATGGGGCTTTCAGTAATCATTTTCTTAAGTTTACATAGTAACCAGGCCTGCCTATATCTCTATGAACATATCTAGTGAGAAGTGAAGCTGAGAGTGTATTGCCCCACCGCATGAATTCCCAATGTGGTGATTTTTAGAGTCTCCTAAGAGCAAGTGAAGCTGGCGGGTTCTTATCTGGGTTTTTCCCCTGGTTACAGGCCATTGCAAACATCTCTGAAAGCTTCACTTCTCCCCCATGTAGCCAAGATCTTCTCCAGAAATAGTTAATTACTATTTCAGCTTTCTGCATTTGTTCCATAACTGGAAACACAGAGCACGAGCTCTTTTGTATCTGGATTCTTTTGCTCTGTTTTATATTTCTAAGTCATTCATGTTGCATACAGCCATAACATCCCATTCTGTGACTGTAATTTATTTGTTCTGCAAATGATAAAAAGTTGGGTTTTTACCAATTTTTATTTGTGATAACTTGTGCTCCTCCAAGCATTTGTACACATGTCTCTTGGATGTCGGTATTATAAACTCCAGTTGTTATTTACCCATGGGGAATTTCTGACAACATATAGGCTGTATGTAGGTTTCACTGCAGTGAGCAGTCAGTTTCCCAAATGGTGCTACCATTTGGGTCTTTGGTTGTTCCTGCCTAGGGGAGAAGTATATTATTTCACCCTTGTCGTCACAGCATTCAGTGCTCTCTTGCTTATTTGTTTGTTTAATTTTAGCCATTATGGTGGGTGTTGTGACTTTAGTGTTTACTTCCCTGATGCTGAATAGTGAACATCTTCCCATTTCCCAGCTGACCCGCTCTGCCTCTCCCTGATTAGGGGGTTCCTGCAAGAATTTTACCCAATGTTTTATTTTTTTACCACCCTTACTAATCATTAAATTGGATATAAATCTTTGATTGGATATGTGGATTCTGCATAATTTTTCACAGTTGGGGAGGCTTGTATTTACCTCCTTCAATGAACTCTTCAGATACATGGAAACTCGTAATTATAATGAAACTTAATTTGATTCTTTGATATTGATGCTTGTTACATTCTATGTAAAATATATTTGTCAGAAAGCAGTTATGATGAGATTCTCATGTGTTCTGCCCTGATGTAGTATGTTACCTTTTAGATTTACGTCTACTTCCATCAAGACTTACTTGATTTTTATGGTTACTATAAAATAGAAGTAATGCTTAATTTTTCCTATTTTTTGTTTTTTAAAATATATTTATTTATTGGGCAAGGGTGAGCACACGTGATATGAAGCACACATGGAGGTCAAAGGACAATTTGTGGGAGTTGGTTCTCGTCTTCCACCATATGGGCTCTAGAGATGAGATTCAGATCATCAGGCTTGGCAGCAAGCACTTTTACTTGTTAAGCCATTTGACTGGACCACATTTTGTTTTGAGAAATAAAATAGCTTAGAAACTCTTTGGACTTATAAGCAAGCCATTTATTGAAAAAAAAAATCTTCACTGAATTGCATTCAGAAGCACCCTTGTTAAAAATTAGATGTCGCATATTTGGGTCTGTTTCTGTATTCTCTATTATAGTCCCAAGAGAAAACTGCACTATTTAATTATTGCCTTTAAACTACATGTTATGGATAACCTAGATTCACTCTTTGTTTTTAACCTTTAAATTTTTCAGTTATTTTTGGCCCATCGTTTTTTTTATTGATTCTTTGAGAATTTCATACAATGTATTTTGATCACATTCAGACCTCTTCTTCTATCTCCATACCAATCTAACTACCCCCCACCCAACCAGGCACCACACCTGTAAGGGAAACAGACTCTTCCTCTCCCAGCAGCTGTTTGTCAATAGATCTTCAGCTAGGACTGGCCTTCCTGCCCTCCTTCCCCATCCACACTGAGTTTTTGTCTGACTTGGGCTTGCACAGGTCTTATGCATTCTGTCACGAGTGCTGTGGGTTCTTACGTACAACCCTGTGGTGTCCAGACAACCCAGTTTCCTTGTATCCATCTATCGCCTCTGCCTCTTAAAATCTTTCTGTCCCCTCTTCCTCAGTGATCCCTCATCCTTAGGAGGAGAAGGTGCGATACAGGCGCCCCATTTAGGGCTGAACACGCCATATTCTCTTACTCTCTGCACATTGAACAGTTCTGGACCTGTTAATCACCATCTGTTGCAAGAGGAAGCTTCTCTGCTGAGAGTTGAGAGATGCACTAATCCATGGGTATAACAAGTCATGAGGAGTCAGTTTAATTCTATGTCTGTTTAGCAGAATAATAGTAGTAGGCTCCTCCCTGTGTTTAGCCACAGGTTCTTGGTCCAGATAACTGTGCCAGGTATGGGCTCCATCTTGTGAAGCAGGCCTTAAAGCCAATTAGAAAGTTGTTGGCTACTCCCTTAACATCTGGGTCATTATTATACCAGTATGGCCCTTAGACTTAAAAATAAATTTAAATATCATTTTTGTCACAAAACTGCTAAATCTTTTACAAAAATTACCTAGACTCCGTAAACTTGAAGAGAATCATCCAGATTCAACATTCACTTTGTAAACATGATCAAATACAGTTTTTCCTCTTGAATATTTTTCAGTGCAAAAGAAGTTTCTAGCCTCTACCACAATGTGTATTTTAAACTGTAGGCTATTTGGAAATGAGGCCTTACATTCTTAGAAATTTGGGAAAATGTTCTAGGTATCCTTTTTCTTACTTTCACTGTGACCAGAGACCATCCTTTGCATGATTTCAGTCACTAGAAATTTTAGAGAAATACTTTGTAAATTTTTTAAAGATTCATTATTATTATTTAAAATTATACGTGTCTATTTGTGTCTGTGTCGGGGTATGTGCACATGAGTGCATGTGCCCACAGTGGCCGGAAGAGGATGTCAGAGTCCCTGGAGCTGGAGTTACAGGCAGTTGTAAGCTGCCCCATTTGGTTGCTGGGAACCAAACTTGGGTCCTCTGGAAAAAAACAGGAAGTGCTCTTAACCACTGAGCCATCTCTAGCCCTACCTTATAAATTTTTATGTATAGAAATAAATACGCTTGTTTCTACGAAATCTGAGGCTTTTTAATGCTTTCATACGGCTTTTCATTTTTGTTTTTGCATTTTTCATCTCTAGTAGTTGTCCTGGCCAGAGATTGTTAGTCTGAAAGCTAATGCATTGTGGCTGAAAGTGGAAATTGTGTGAGGTGGCTTCTCTGTCTAATACATGACACTCCACGCAAGGCCTCAGAGACAAACTAAGTGAGGTGGAGGACTGACCCAGCATCCTACAAGTGGGACACATTGTCCACCCCTTGTATATGGATAATGGGGCTTTTTTCACAATTCTCTTGAGTCCCACTCTCCCTGGTCACTCCTCCCAGTAAACTCAATCAGTGCCTCACTTTTCATCAAACCCGATCCGGCTAATGACACTACCCATTACTAAAATCTTGTACTAATGAAATTGTGTAACAATAGTAGTAATGAGTTGTGCATTCTAGCGAGGGAACAGTAATTTTTAGTTATTTTACTGTTTTGTTTGTTTTCTTTTATAATTATTGTTGCAATGAAATTGTAAGAATTATTTTTGTCTATCCATAGCAGCTCAGTTTAATTTTTTTTTAGACAACACTTCCTGTATAGTTCAAACTTGTTTGCAGCTCAATGTGCAGCCCAGGCTGACTTCAAACTCATAATCCTCCAGTCTGAGCCTTGAGCGTTGGGGTTATCTGCACTGGGCTAATTCGGAGTACTTGCTATGATAGAGCTGTAGTATTTAATATCTCCACCAACTTGCAAAAATTAAATAAGGCTCAGAAAATATTCATTTACTTTTGAGAAAAAATAACATCTTAACCTCTTCATGATTGGGTGATAATTCTTCAGTAGGAAAACTACTAAAATAAAAGTCATCAAAGAGTGAAAGTCAGTGACCAGAAGTAAGGTCGTGTTTCCTCTTTTCTTTTATAATGTAGTTGAACCATTCTGGATCTGAACTCCCCCATTTCCTTCTCATTCTTGCTCTTTTTTGTTATTGATGTTCTAAGTATCTGAAAGCTAGATGTGACTTCTGAAATATAAAATCCCTTTTCAGAGCTCTGTTTCCTAAAACCTGCTTCCCCTGTGCCTGAAACACTCTTCACTTCCTGTCTACTTCCTGTTTTTTGAGGTTCTGCTTTGAAGCCTTCCCCATCACATTTCACCTTTCACCTTCATCTCTTGTTCTATTCATTACTGAGTCAGCAACCTCCCAACCTCCCTATCATGTGTCAGAAATCTGGGTTTTATACATAGCAAGGCAACTGGAGAGTTTGATTGCGAAACCAATGCAAATTGGAATAAAGGGAGCAAAGAACTGTGAAAACATCCACAAAGCATCTGATTTTGCTGAATCGCTTTTGCATCAGTCATTGATGCTCCTGTCCACTCAGTCATCATCATCTCTGTACCATCAGGAGAGGGTGGTACCACATCTCCCTTCCACCACATCTCTCTTCCATTGTTCCTTTTCCTTTCCTCTCATCAGAATTCCATTCTGCTTGGCTTTGAAGCTTATCAGGAGATGTCACAGGAAGACAGACAGTATCCAGGGGTCAGCTTCCAACCTCAAAGACTTCTTAATTTGTTGACTCTGAGAAACTGCAGATGCCTTTGATGACAGGACTAACAGCCCAGGCTCCGCAGTGGCTCAACTGCTACAGCTATCAGCTTGCTGCCTGGTCCGGAGTAAGCCTGATCTGGACTTCAGTGTCAGAGATACTAAAGTGTAAAAATAAGGTGTCTTAGGATCAAGGACATGTGATAATAATACTTAGAAATATTCAAAAGTAAGTTATCAAATTCAGCTTAGCAACCATTCACTTTAATAAATTAAATTTAAAATGGTCATTCCTAAGACCACCTTGAAAGAAAGATTCTAAACAAAACATCTCCCAGCTGCTGCCTTGCTATTTGGTGACCGTACAAACTCAGTGAATGGACATGCTGAGCATCCACGCTATGTTAGTTTCAGAACACACAGGCTGCCCTTCAGAGAACATTTGCTGGCTAGTGCATGAGTAATAGGAAGTGTTCCAAAGAAAGTAAAGAAAAAGACAAACAAATGAAAAAACCCTGCTGTATTAATGGGAATTAGAAAGTTATACAAATTGATTTTTCTATATACAATTTCTATAGGAAAGCCAAGACAATTAGAAACCCCAAGCATACCAGAGAACAGACAGGATAGTTAAATAGACCAAGAATATTGCAGAAGCCCTATGTTAGGCATTCAGCAAGAAAAAATCTGCAACCCAATGGAAGAGACAGGACATAACTCTAACAGAATAGAAAGGCTTGGGTGACTGGTCCTACCAATAACAGCTGTCAAAACAGTAACCACACAATGACCAACTGCATGCACGGGCTAAGTTCTGTCACTTGATGTTGTTATGTGTTTAACAAACACTTAAAAAACTTTATTTATTTGACTTTATAATTAACCATTGTATATAGTGATCATGTATGACCTGAAATATATATTGCAGAGTGATTAAATTGAGCTAATTTTATATACATTGCTTTATATATTTATCCTTCTTTTCTGTCAAGAATACCCCAAAATCTACTTTCCTAGCAATTTTCAAAAATATATTTTTATTAACTGTAGTGACCATGTTGTGCAACAGATCTTATTGGTCAGTCCCGTTACATAGTCATGGATATAATAAATACATCCCAGAGCTTGGGAAACTTCTGCACTGAGCCTCCACATGCCCTTGTCTCCTGATGTTATAGTGCTCAGGGCCTCAGGGGGAGTTGGATCAGACTAGCAAGTGTTTATTTTACTGGAATCCAGCTTGTGTTTTCTTCCTGCTGACTTCTCATACAGACCTACATTTGATTAAAACTAGAGCATAGTGCATACAGTCTAGATATGCTTTGTAACATTGGATAACAAAACTGTGCTGTGAGACTTTGTTTTGTTTAGTTAGAGTCTCAATTTTCTTCTCTTTGAATTCTTAGGATGGATGGATGGATGGATGGATGGATGGATGGATGATACACAGATAGGCGGTATTCTAGTCAGCTTGTGCTGACTAAAACACTGAAGACTAATTTATAAAGAATAGAAATTAATTTTCTTACAGTTCTGGGATTTAGAAGTTCAGCATCATTGATGGAGTCTGGTAAGGACCACTTCTCTACTTCGAAGATGGAGCCTTACTTCCGCATCCACCGCCGTCTTCATGTGAAAGAAGAGGTATAGCGGCAGAAATGAATTAATAATTTCCCAAAGCTCCCACCTTCTGATACCGCCAATATAGGATAGGTTTCTATATACATAAATATGGGGGGAATTTCAGACCACAGTGGTAGATGACGGGTGGATGGATGGATGGATGGATACATGAGCGGATGAAGAGACAATGAGTGGATGGATAGATAGAATTATAACAGATCTTCAAACCTCCCTATGAGGTTTTAAAATTCAAATTATTGGCTTTTCTCTTTTCTGGTGTTTCAACCCATATTATCTTTGTGTATAGATCTCTTTTTAAGAGAGAAGGGTTCACCATGTTTCCCAGTTGACCCAGTTAGGCTAGAGTGATCCTCCTGCCTCTTGAGTAGCTGGAAACCCAACGCACACTACTGTACCTTTCTCAGTTTTCTTGTCCTTTGTTTGTAAAGGCAGTGCAAACATGACCTTGGTGTGAACTCTCCATCACTGTGACAGTGCTCAGGCCCCTGCCTCCTCTGCACTGGGTTTTCTGTGCCCTTTATGACTGAAGTCTTAAACTTGCTGCTTGATTGACACAGAATCAGACTGTAGTTGAGTAAAACTGACATTTGTGACTTAGCTTGTTAGCAAGTGAGCTCATGAGACAGAAGTGAGCTGAATAACACAGCTACGGGGCCCTGTTGATTGATGTTTACTGACAATTAAAATGTATTGCTTTAAGTCAGAATTTTATTTTATTTTTGTTTTCTGAGACTGTCTGAGACTGTAGTAAAGCACTGAATTCCCACAACCATCCAACCTCAGCGTCCTGAGCACTGGAATCGCCTGAAAAATTTAAATGTGAAATAAGACTAAGTTCCTTTCACTCACAGCAACACTGTGTCTAAAGGTTGTTGTATTTTGACATTCTCTTAGCTACATTATTTTAATAGAAAAAGAAAAAAGAGATGGTGGGGGCTTTCGTATCTCTCTAAGTATGATCCTCACTGTTGCTTACTTGAATTCAGGAAACCTGCACTCATTCATCCATAATGGCCCATTTTTATGTTATGGTCACTGCGCAGGTTAACATAGGAAACACAAAAGGAAAACATATCCTAAGTTTGAGGTCAGAGTAATTCAGATTTTAAAATTAATGCAAGCTGCCCCAGTTTTCAACTTGAACATTTACAAAGTGACTTTTGAACTGCTTACTCCAAACAAATAGAGAATAATTTGCGATGCTATGATTATTAATGGCGTGTGTGTATGTGTATGTGTATGTGTGTGTGTGTATGTGTGTGCGTGTATGTGTGTGCGTGCACGTCCGGGTGCATGCATGTGACTTAGATCATACTGCTTTGTAATTATTCCAAAGCCTAGCTGTACAGACAAGGTATGCTTGTGAATGTTAAGTTCATGTAAGCATTGAGAAGCGTATTTTGTTAATTTTTCTAGAGGTCACTGTGCTATCCCAGCCTCTACCATCTGAGAGCTTGCCATTGGGAAGGAACTTGGGCATCTCAGAGGTCCCTTGTCCTGGGAAAGCTTGGTCCTCAGGGTCCTCAGCAGTGTGGAATCCTGTGTGCAGAATGCTGATGCAGCAGTGGACTAGACAAAGGTCAAGGTGTCCTGAAGTCACCCAGGCCTGCTTCTCCTTCAGTCTCTGCTCTCAGTTCACCCTCCTCACTTGGGCACATGCTGCAGCACAGGGAGGCTGGTACCTTTATTTAACACGGCAGTCAGAAGTCAAAGAACTCTGGCTTCCACCTTTCTTTGTGGTACAATAGAATATTTAGTAGGGAAGATGCTGTTCAACCTGGATGTGCTTGAACCCATTGTGCCTTCATGACATCTAGCAGCACAGTCAGCAGGTACTTTGGTGATGTGCATGTAGACCAGGCTTAAATGTGCGGTCTGTCATTACTGTGGCGTGCAATCTTAGGTAAATTACTTTTTTCTGAGCCACAGTCTCCTTTTCATTAAAATGGTAATAATAACTTCCCTGGGGACGTGGGAGTTTAATTAGATAATGCATGAAAAGCCTCTGGTGCAGGACCCTGGCTCATAATACACTGTCAACAAATGGCGCTTTCTGTAGCCATTGCTGACATTTATGGCATGTTATTTTTGTATTTTGTATGTTAATCCAAAGTAGATTCATTTCTGCCCCTGTGGCACCCTCCTGGCCCTGTAATTTTCTATTGAAAGGAAAGCCCAGTTCTAATTATAATATGTTACATCTCTGGGAAGGCCTCTCTCCTCTGTCCTTATGGATTTGCAGTAACTTCTAGTGCCTCCAAATCGTGATAGGGATTGTCCAGCAGACCACACCAGTGCCACTCCAGCCATGTCTCCAGTCTCCGCTCTGACAACTCTCAAGTCAGGATTCAAATTCCTGGAGGGTGCATTTGATGCATATGCGGAATCATAGCCATCACTGATTCATTTTAAAACAGACTCCTGAGCTGCAGGCTTTTTTTTTCTTTAGTAAATAAGAGCTTTGGAAGTCTTGTTATGTTCAAAGAAACTGTATGCATTACCGAAGAATAGTTGTAAGTACTCAGTCTAGTGGTGGCTTGATGCATTTCCATTTTGGAGATGCTCGAATCTGGGGAGATAAGGAAGAACAAAGGCATATATATAAAGGACTGAATATTAACCTTCCTGAACACCCATATATTCCCACAGATCTCGTGACTTTTACTTTTAGCAACAACTTCACTACTTTGGGTTGCCTACCGAGCTTTCTGGGGTGAACCTTCCTGCATCCAGATTCCAAACGGGGGCTAGAAGCAGGCTCTCCTCTCTTCTGGTCTCTTGTTCTTCAGGCTTGAGCAGTCTTGCTCCACTTGGAACGATCACCCTTAAATCAGTCATAGCATATACTAGTGAAAGAGATTTCCTACTTTTTGACTTTAAGTCTGCAGGGTAAACACGCTGAAGACATGTGCTGTGTATCCAATCCCAGGAGATGCAGACCTTCACTTCTATTCTTTTCTAAAGACTGCTAGATGTGAGATCTCACAGCGCCCCATTATTTCTTTATTTCTGAATCCTCTTTTTTCTATACCAAGTTTTATCTTTAAAAAAAATAAATAAAAAGCTGTTCAGGCTTATCTCTGCCTCCTTACCTTCATGCTCAAAAATAAGGCATCTTGAGTTCTCTTCCAAGACTGTTCCCTCCACCTCTGGCATCTGGTCTCTCTTTCTCAGGGATTGTGTTCAGGTTTTGATTAGCCTTAGAGCTGCATTCTGCCTTTTAAGTGACCCTTCTCCTTGTGCACATAGATACACTCAGGCTAACAGGAGGAGCTCGGCACCGTCCAGCCTAGCTACCCTCGCTGCTGAGCCTTTCTTCTGCCCTCCACATTCAGGTTTACTCACTCTGTTCTCCACGTTCTTATTCCCACCCCTGTGCGGTTCTGCAGCCACAGTGCTCTGGCTTCTACTCTGACCCCACTGAAAATATCTCAACGTGTATTTTTGTTATATTTTTGCGCATTTCATACATCTTTAGACCCCACCCCCATCTGCATCTCCCATGATCTCCCCCCACCAGATTTCATGCATTCTGCCATATATGTTAAGGCCTATCAAGTTGAGTTTGTGTCCCCAAATGCCCCTGGTGTGAGTTCATCCACTAGAATCTTGTCAGCCTATCTAGCATCACTCTCTTAAAGGAGACCAACTCTCTCTCACCCAGCAGTAATCATTTGACAATAGGTTTTTGGTTAAGGTTAGGGCTTCCTGTCCATTTCCCCAGTCAGTTCTATGCTTGTTTTTTTTTTTTTTTCTGGTTTGAGTTTGCATGGTCTTGTGCATGTTGTGACCATTGCTATAAGTTCACATGAGCAAGTTCCCAGAAGCCTGGAAAACTCTGTTTCCTTGTAGTCATCTGTCAACCCTGGCTCTTACAGTCATTTTGGCCCCTCTTCCTCAATGGTTCCTGAACCCTGGGTGGGTGAGATTTACTGTAGAATTCCTATCTAGGGACACACACTCTGCAGTCTTATTCTCTACATTTTGGCGAATTTTCACCTTCTGTCTTCATCACCCTCTGTTGCATGAGGAAGCACCATTGGAGTTGAGAGAGACATTGGCTAATTTCCGTCCCATTATGTTCTATGAGCCTTAAGTGTAGAGGTTTCATTGTAGATGTGTCATTTAGGGTTGAGCATCTCATGGACACTTATTCTCTGTGTTTGATCAGTTACAGAACTCTGTACTAGTCTCTGTCTAAGTGGTCACAGGTATGCTTATCTGTAAATAGAAGTATACATATTTAGTATACAGAAGAAACTGCGTCTGTCTGGGTATGTAAGAGATGTAGGGTTTTCTGTAGGATCTATGACCTCTCCAGCCAAATGCTGGTGAGGATGTGTGTAGATGGGTCTCCATCTCCAGCATGGCTGTTGTGCTCCAGCCATGAGAATGGAGGATAATCAAACAGGGCCTCAGGTGGCTCAGAGTGTGACGGGAGGAGCTGCCGGGATACTGTGTAGGTGGGCAGTTCGGTTATCAAAACCAAGACAGAGGTTTATATAGGTTTATATAATTCTGTTACAGAAGGCAGGAAAGTTAAAGGTGGGATCTTTAGGTAAAGGCAGGAAGGTTGTAGGGCTGATGTGGAAATTAGGAATGAGGAAACGAAACCTAAAAACCTGGTTCTCATCTGGGGTGATCTTTGTGTGGGAAAAGAAGATTCATATCTACAGTGGCTCCCTGGGGCTAGGTTATCACATCAGGCAGAGCAGGCCAGACTCCTACCATCCCTTCAAGGTATCTGGGGTTGCTTGGCTTTGCTCAATACCTTTTATGATAGACCCAGTCCCCACAGATGTGGAGAAAGGGAATTCTTGTTCACTGCTGATAATATTGCAAACTGGTACAACCACTGTGGAAAGCAGTGTGGAGAATTCTTTAAAAACTAAAAATAGATTTACCCTATGATCCAGTAATACCACTCCTTGGCACATACCCAGAGGACTCTGCCTATTGCAGAGATGTCTGTCCGTCCATGTTTGTTGCTGTTCTTTTCAATAGCAAAAAAGTGAAAACAACCTAAACGTCCCTCAACTGATAAGTGGATAATGAAAACGTGGTATACTTACACAGTGGAGTCCTACTCTGGTAAAGAAAGACAAAATCATGAAATTTTCAGGTAAATGGGTAGAACTAGAAACTGTTATACTAAGTGAGTAACACGACTCATAAAAGACAAGTGATGTATGTGCTCTGTCATTCGTGGCTCTTAGCACCAAATCCTTCTATCTGCATATGCACCCTGATGTAACTGCAGGAGCCAGGAAAATGGAAAGAAACCATGAAGGTAAAGGGAAGGAAAGAGCCCGAGACAGGAAGATATTAGGAGACACGTGTTACCAAGGATGAAATGGGAGAATGGGAAAGGATAAGGGAAAGTTATACAAAAAGAAACATAGGAGAGATTAACAGTGCTTAGGTGGTGTGAAAAACCAGAGGGAAATGTACTAATTAAGAAGCCTACTGAAAAATACACATACAATATCTGTACATGAGTGTATGTGTATAACTGAAGGCAATATAACAGAAAAACAAGGTCATACAGGAGAAACCTTCTGTCAGGTTGTTGTTCAAGGTAGTCCAAGAGATTCCCAAAATAGCACTGGCTATTGCCACATTTCTTGATTGCCTCCCAGAACTTGAAGGTAAGACTCTATTGATAAAGACAGGACATACTTTGGACACAGAACTTGGAGTAATCAAACTGGAACTGACCTGGAAGCCTCCTCCCTGAAGACTAGCTCTCATGGTGTCAGGGGATACTATGCAAACTGCTAAGAAAGAAAACCAATCAATGGTCCAACCCCAGATGTAAAGCCTAATTATAGCCACAATGATGACTAGCACAGCAAACTATCTCTATTGGGGCAGTAGTGGCACTTTAATCTTGGGGATAATCAACAGCTATCTAATTGGACTTAAAGCCCACTCAATGGGAGATAACTCATGTATGGTACTGTAAACATAGCCAAATACACATGGCTGAAAATATCTTTCAAAGTCAGCAAAGACTTCTGGGTTTGCAAGGGAACCCTGCGTCTTCCACACTTTGAACACTCTGTTCAGCTCTTTCTCCTCCCAACTGACTGGTCCTTTGTTTTCCATGGCACAGTTCATGGAGCATTCCTCCATGATCTCTGGCCCTGTCTTTCAGGCTCTGCTGCTATTTTTTTTAATGTTTTGCCGATTGGTTTATTTCTCCACCTGTTCCTGTTACTTTTCCTGTTCTTCACATAACTGTTTCACACATTCTTTGGTTTCATGCATGCTCTATATGGAACCCCACATCTTTTTCCTAAATCCCAGACTCAACTATTTACCTGAAAGCTTAATGTTTCCACTTAGATATTCTTGGAATATCTCAAAATGAACTTAATCTAAAAGCTAAATTGATGAATCATGGCCCACTTAGAGACTTGATATTCTCATTTCTTTAAGGAATATCTCAGCTATCCTAGAGTTACCCATGACTGCTCTTTTCCCTCCAACTTCTAAGATCAAATCAGTCTGCAATGTACTGTCTTGGCATCGTTGGAACTGGCTCCTTCCCCCTCCTAAATCTATTCTAACTTAGGTTTATATATTCTGTCTCTGAAATTTGCCAAATAACATCCTAACCATTTTCCCAACTCTAGTCTTGCTGTGTTCGAGCTTCCACATAAAAGGATAATGAAAACAAACCTAGCACGGTCTTTCCTTATTTATCCACACATTTTCCTCAGCCTGCTGTTACCGCTAGCATTGTACCTCAAAAACAATTTTATTGGAGGTATAGGACTTGATTTTTAGGTCTTCCTGGATTATAAAAATTCTGGCTTTGGGGAGTAGAGGTTTGTTTTGAGTCTCCCTGTAGCCTCGGTTGAAATGCAACTCACTATGTAGAACAGGCTGGCCTCACTCTCACAGGGCTCCACCAGCCCCTGCCTCCTGAGTACTGTGACTAAATATGTATGTCACCATACCTGGTTTAACATATTATTTTAATAGATATTAAAATAAAAAATGAGTGTACCAGACACATTATTTTATAAATATGAATATTTAAAGTAATACTAAGTTAAAAATTGAGTCACTTTAAATTTGATTTAAACAAAATTAAGTAAATACATAAATCTGAGATAGGATTGGTACACACAAACACATACGCGTACACACACACACACACACACACACGTGAAACCAGTCACAGTTGTCACTTTTCAGGAGACTGAAGCAAGAGGTCTTGACTTGAGCCTAGAGATCTATTCACTAGAGCCTGGTCAACCTACCAAGAACTTCACCCTTAAACGAGACTGACTCTCCCCTTCCCAGCCACCGTCAGTCGTAAATACTCCATCAGGCAGGGTTGGGGGTTCTCACCCACATCTCCATGTCTATGCTGGAATTTTGTCTGACTTCAGCTTATGTGGGACTTGTGCATCTATCACTGCTGTTGTGAGTTCACATGAGTAACTTGTCAGCTGTCTTGGAGAACTCTGTTTCCTTGCAGCCGTCCAGCTCTTCTGCCCCTTACAATCTTCCCACATCCTCTTTCTGAATGATGCCTGAGTCTTAGGAGGCATGAGTTTGATATAGGTATCCTATTCAGGGATAAGCAGTCTACAACCTCTTATTCTCGACATGTTCTGAGACTTGTGATCTATTTCATCTATCTATCTATCTATCTATCTATCTATCTATCTATGACTGGTAATTCTGTTTTTCCATAAAAGAAACTATGCATTGTATAGAAAATTGCTAAATGCAAATTCAAAATCCAGAGATTTGGAAGATTTGAAGGATTTTGTCTGACAGGATGAAGGACTTAGAGAATTACAAAAGACTTAGGGACATTTTTCTCTGTGATAAGAGATGTCTACTGAAAAAGGATTCCCTACATTTAAACCTTAGCATGGTTCTCAGTGGTTATGCTAGGTAACAAATGGTGGGACAAGCAGTATGAAAGTATAAATATCGTATATATGCCGCCATGATTTTGATGTTGAATGTCTCCCAAAGATGCATGTGTTAAAAGGTTGGTCTGAAGGTCTGAAGGTAGGTCCTCACCTTTAAGAGGTGGGGCCTACTGGGAAGTCTTTAGGTCAATGGGGATTGTACCTCTGAAGGAGATCATAGGACTCTGATCTCTTCCTCACTCTGGTTTGTTTACTGGCCCATGAGGCCATCAGGTGTCGTTCTGCCACAGGCTTCCACCACAATTTTGCTTCAACACAGGCCCCAAACAGGGATGCAATGGATCATGAACTAGAACTTTCAAAACTGAGAATAACCTTTGTCTTTTTATAAGCTGTTCACCTTAGTTATTATAGCAATGGGGTGCTAACACAAATACTAACCCCATAGAAATGTATGTAATACCTTTCTCCTGGCAGAAAATGGTGCTGGAAAGATTATCATTCAACTACTTTGGTTTGTATCTTTTCCTCCAAGAAGCCTCCGTGGAGATCAGTGCTGATCATATCCATGTGGATATTCTTTTCTATATGGTCATTTGCCCAGGTAGAAAATGGGGCTGGGAGTCATGTGGGTCTCAGAATAACCTGTACAGTTTGCTGAGGTGTTCCAGTTTCTCCATCCGTATGGCTAATTAATGAAGACAAGCAGAGGCATTAAGTGATTCCCTTCTCAACAGAAGATGAAGAGCATCACTGTTTAACTGCTTCTCTTGAAACTTTTGCTGACAATTTTTTAGTTCTCTTTGAAAGAAGGTTTGAAGCTGATGTGGTCTATTCTGAACTGCTATAGTTGAATACCAGAGACTAGGTAATTTTAAAAGAATAGCTCTTTCTCACAGTTTGGATGAAGGTCATCTCATGGCAAACCAGCTAAGAGAAGATCAACACTCCACCAAGCCCCTTTGTAAGGGTCTTAATCCCACTCATCAGGGGTTCTCACAGCCTAACCACACCTGAAGTACCCACATACTTATCCAGTTCTAGCACCTAAATTTTGTTGGGAACACAAGCAAACTAAACCTGAAGGAATGGAAAGATACATAATTTGGGAGAAGTATTCAGAAAAGTTAAACTGCTTCATCTTGAGAAAAGGACCAATGCAAACAAATTTATGGCAAAGTATGTGTGAAACAACCAATAAATATAAAATAACTACCCCATAGCAACATGACCAGGTGGAATGGAAAACTATCATTTAGCATGTGCTTTCATGATAGGCAAGCCGGTGTGACAAAACATAGCAAGACCAGAAGTGCTGGGAATCATGGCAACATCTGTGGCATCTAATGGTCATGAACTCAGTGGACACAGGCTTAGTGTAGGTGGGATCTTTCTTCAACCAACCCTTTGTCCCCCAGACCTGTTTCTCTCAGTCTCTCGGGTTGTCACAGCAGCTGCTGTGAGCAAGGTTCACAAAGAAATTATACACAAAGTGAACACTCCAGGTCGGTTCTTAAAATTAGAAAAATGGAGCAATTGAATAGATGGATGATCACCAGCCATCCTGGAAAAATCGTGCTGAGGAAGAGCAATCAGCAGTGTGGGAAAATGCTCAGATGGTGTTGCTAAGTGAGGAGCAGCCATCTACAAAACAGAAGTCACTGTGTCATTTAATTTTTCTAACAATGACTTTATACGCCAGAGTGTTAATATGTGTTGCTTATAAGTGATGAAACTATAGCTGATTTTGCACTTTTGTTCTGGTGTGTGTGTGTGTGTGTGTGTGTGTGTGTGTGTGTGTATGTGTTGGTAGTAGTAATGATGATGGTGATGGTGTGCTGTCGGGGGAGTGGTAGTGGTAATTTCATGAAAGTATAGAGTGTAGAATCAAGCTCAGATTCTAGAGAGAAGCCTATGTCCTTGGCTTTGCACTTACAGAATTCTGTGAAATATTTAACCCCTTAAAACTTGTCTCCTGATTTCTACAATAGGCTAATCATAGTAGCTATTGCACATGGTTGTTGCAAAGACTCATGAGATAATTACTGCACAGAAAGTATTTAATACAGTGTCCCTTATGAAAACATTCAAAATTTAGAAATTGAGCATTTTTTTATGAAGGGGAAATTTCAAGGAAGGAAGGGAGGAGGGAGGAAGGGAGGGAGGGAGGGAGGGAGGGAGGGAGGGAGGGAGGGAGAAAGAGGAAAGCAGGAAGGAAAGATGAGACAAACTGGGAAAGTGAGAAGAATCAGGAGAGGAAGTTAGTTCCCTCTGTAAATGATGCCTTAAGATACAAGTAGAGTTAGTGTAACAGGGTCACGGTGCTGAGCCACACTCACACTGGAACAGACTCTGGCTTATAAGTGTCCTTGGGGTTTACGGCTTGTGGGACAGCTCTGCGTCCCTGCCCCGATTCTTCCTGGAAAGTCCCTGTGTTTATACTCTAAAGGGCTTTTCAGCTAAAAATTCCAACACATAAATACT
The DNA here is from genome assembly GCA_035773235.1 of Eospalax fontanierii. Classification (NCBI taxonomy): domain Eukaryota; kingdom Metazoa; phylum Chordata; class Mammalia; order Rodentia; family Spalacidae; genus Eospalax; species Eospalax fontanierii. The sequence goes on from CM069535.1 coordinate 19,697,213, forward strand.
GGATGAGAATGAGTTAAAATTTCCAGTGGCTAAGTCTTTCATGTGGTGTGATAGACAGGACTGAACTCATCCCCACAGCCTTGAGTTTAGGTCTGTGTTGCCTCAGGAGACAAGCTTTCCCCATGGAGCCTGTACCTTGAGGTTCCACACAGTGTGTGGAACAAGAGGGCCCTGATTACACGCTGTTACATTCAATGTAGAAGCTGATGAATGAATCCATGCCAGATTGAAGCTGATGAGAAGGCAAATGCAGCCTGGGGAAGCTCAGCCGGTGCCTCTGTGTTCCCTTAAGAAACTCTCCTGTGACTCTAGAGAAATAAGGAGTGTTTGTGCTTGGCTTGGGGCGGTCAGGATGGTACAGAGCTTCGGGACGACCTTACTATGGCTTTCTTTCCACTGGAGCACAAGCCATGCTTAACTTTTAGTCTAACTTTCTGAAGGGTTTTCTTCTTTTTCTTCTATGGCACAGAAGTCAATGCTCTAGTGGGTGGAGATGGAAAAATGGGAATATCTTATTTGTTATTGGAAAAATAACAGCATGGCAATTCTCTTGGAATAATTTCTGAGGATCCTGGCATAATCAGCTTTGACAAAATTCTTTCTGAAGCTGAGTGGAGTTGTACATGATTTAAGTTTATAAAAAGACTTTATGTTTTTAGAAATTTGTTGAATTTTTGTGTATCTCACATATAACATCTTAATCGTCTCCCCCACTGGCACTGTCCGACAGCCCCCACACACACTGGAGTTCATGCATTCTGTCATTTATGTTAAGGCCTATCAAGTCAAGTTAGTATCCCCTGATGTCCTTCAGTGCACGCTTATTCACTGGGGTCTAGTCAGCCTATCTAGAGTCATTGCCTTAAAATCAGCTCTTCTTCACCCAGCTCTAACAGATGCCCAATAGTTCTTTGGCTAAGATTGGGGTCTGCTGCCCATTTGTCTGCTTGTGTATCATGGGTCTGGTACATGCTGACATCATTGCTATAAGGTCATATGTGGAGCAAGTAAGCAGAGTCTATGGTGGTCATGCACATCCTCTGATGGCTCTTACAGTCTTTCTGCCCCCTCTTCTGAAATGGTCTCTGATCCTGAGTGAGTGAAGTTTAATACGGGAGACCTGTACAAGGACCCACACTCTGCAGACTCTTATTCGAAGGGATACAGTATAGCATGTTAATATATGTGTATATGTTTATTTAATACATATATATTTAATACATATATTTAATATATATATAATGTATAATGATCAAGTCCGAGGGATCCCATATCTATCCTTTCAGAAGTACTTCACTTCTTCATTTTGGGAGCTTTGAAGGATGGCTCCATTAGCTATTTGAGATAATCACTTCTTATGAAACACAGTTACCCTACTGTGCTATAGATTAGAAGTTGCTCCCCAATTCACTTGTACCTCTGTTCCCATTAGCTACTCTCTCCCTCTGCACCCACCATGGTTTGGTTTAAACCTGAAAAGTAACTTAGTAACATCTTAGAAGCCTGATGGGCTGACACACTGAATTCTGAGTTCCTGAGTTCAGTATGCATTTTTATTTTTATTCTGATTTTGAAATTCACTTAGAGTTTTAATCTATTGATGGGTTGTTACTGAGGTTGTATTTGAACAAATAATATCTTCGTCCAGGGTTTCTCCTGGTTCAGAAGTTTATAGACATTTCCCCAGACTGTGGGAATGTCAAGGCCTCAACTATGGTTGAGTAGAAAGTGTCTCTCAAGCCTCATGTTCTGAGCCATTGCTTGTTCTCCAGTTAGTGGAGCTGCTTTGGGAGGCTGTAAAACATCTGGGAAGTCAGCAACTAGGGGTGAGCCTTTGTAAGTTATAGCCAGGTCTCTCATTCTGGCAGCTCTCTGCTTCCCAGGCCACTGCCACTCGAAGAGACGCCAATACACATTCCTATCACCATGGACTGAGTCACTCTACCATTGCCTTCTCTGATGTGATGGACTGAGACCCACTGAAACCATGATCCAAAATACGCATTTCCTCCCTTAAGCTGTTTCTGTCAGGTATTGTATTCACAGTGACATGTAAGTCACAAGTAAATCATTACACCAAGTCTTGACACTCAAAATCTCAGATGAGTGATAATATACTAAATTTCCCACAATGTAATTTCCAAAAGTAAGCTGTATTCCCTTCTAATACATAAGTTACTTGCTAGTAACAGGTAGACATCACACCCTGGTTATTCTCATCCTTTCTAAAATATTTTATTATTTTCACTTCTTTTTTCTTTGTATGAGGGCATTGCCTGCATGTATATAAGTGCATCTCTCCTATGCTGCGCAGCACCTACAAAGGTCAGAAGAGGGCATCACATTCCACTGGAACTGGAGTTACAGATGGTTGTTAGTCACTAAGTGGGTGCTGGGAATCAAACTCAGGTCCTCTGCAAAAGTAGCCAGTGCTAAGCCATCTCTCCGGCCCCTATTCTCACCCTTTTAATTGCTTCCAAACCCCATATATCTACAGACGTGTACATGTACATGTACCTACCTGTTCTCAGTAGCCAAAGTACCCAGTGAGTTTTCCCCAAGCGTAATCCCCCAGTACGTAATCCATCACATACTCTGCAATTTAGTTAGACTCTGCATTGTCAATCTGTGTCTCCTGTTCTTATGAATAGGGATCAAGTCTTTCCTGTTGATGTCTACCACATCATGGGGATTTTGGGCAGTCTAGTGCCTGCTGCTTAGTTTCCTCTGCATGAACATATCACCATATGACTCTGCAGTTTAGCTAGGTGTGGTGGAAAACACCTGCAGTCCAACTACTAGAGGCTGAGACAGGAGGATCGAGTGAACCCAGGTGTTTGAAGAGATCCTGGGCAACATAATGAGATCCCATCTCAAAACAATGGCAACAGAACCAAACAGGGCTGGAGTATATAGTTCAAAGGTACAGTGCTTGCCTAGCAAGTGAAAAGCCCTGGGTTCTATTCCTAGCACCAGCTCACACTACCACCGTGGAAAGAAATGGAGGTGTTACAAGCTAACTAAAAACAAATGGAAAGTGTCCGCTACTTTCCCACCCTGTTGCAAAGAATGACTAGGGATGAGTGTTTTCTCCATTCCAAGTTATTCTCTGCTCTAACATTGGCCAAATCACCATCCAGATAAAATAATGCACTATCTCCTTAAGCAGAAACATGCTCATTCTGAAATTTTTTAGGGGAGGAGGTGAGGCTTTTGAAAAGTCTAGAAAAATCTAAGAGCATTATACTAGCTACTATCCAAAACAGTCATGGTTTTGAGAAGCTTATACATTAACTTTCCAATCCAGAAAGCACATGAGATATGAGTGAGTGTATTACAGTGTTTCAGTCTGACAAGCAGAAGCCCTGAGGAAACTTGAGTGGAATGGTTAGGATGTGCTAAATCACTCTTGTCATCCACAGGCAAAGACAGGAATGCTGAAATGTGCACCATGAGTGGATTCTGTAGGTATCAGAAAAGCTTCCATCTGTAGAAGACCCAGAGTTCCCCAAGCCCCACCTCCCTCTACCTTAGTTCTCTCCGTGGTGCTATGAACTGAGAGGCACATGTGTTAGTCAAACACCATTGAATTCCTTGCTATGTATTTAGCACAACTGATGTATAATAAATATTTACTGATTTGAGCTTCCAGACAAGAGTGAGTTTCCTTTCTAAACAGAGCCAGCTTTTCTGTTAATGGCCATCTCTTCTTGAATAGTGAGTTTCTTTGCCCTGTGGCTCAGCTCTAAGTTCTTCACAGTACACAGCCTATGGGTCTTAGCTGCAATCTACTACATTCCAAGCATCCCAGGAAGGACTCCTGCTCACTTTGGTCCCTTCTCATACTTGTTTTGTTAGACTCTCCTTAAAGTGCCTTTTCTGACCCCAGCTCTCCCCTTCTCCCCTGCTCCGCCCAGCCATTCCCCTGTAGAAGTCTCCAGCAGCCCACAGCATATGTATTAAACATGGGCAGGCCCAGAGTTTGTGGCACAGCAAGCTTTGTGCTTGGCTACTCATTCAGCAACTTCCCCATTTTCCCTGTTTCAGTTTGGTTACTCGGTTCAGTTTGGTTACTCGGTTCAGTTTGGTTACTCAGACAAAAATGCCTGGAAGCTTTTTTTCTTTCACATTTATGTTGATTCCTTCATAGGATAAGGATGAGAAAATGAATTTTTAAAGACACAGAGAGAGAAATAGGACTCAGACCCTGATAACTGAACCTGCCTGTACTTATCAAGGCATGGGCTGTATGTTTGGCTGTGATCTTACTGTACAATCTCCAAATCAGGTGGCAGTAATGTGACATACCAGTTATGCATGGCGGTGCATGCCTGTAATCCCAGTACTCAGGAGGCTGATGCACAAGGGAACCTGCAAGTTCCAGAATTCTATTTGAGAAAAAAAAATCTCCCCTAAAACCTGAGTGAAAGCCTCTTTAGTACATATAACACAGGTAGGTGATGGTGACAGCAGTCCTAACTGGTGTTTTCTGTGCTTTGCCTGGGATCTAATTAGTCCCTCTAGCATCCCTGGGAAGTAGGTATTGTTATTTTTGTTTTTATTATTTTACCTATAGCTCTGTATCATTGTTTTATAGAGAGGAGACTGGGACACAGAAAGGTGAACTCTTGTGCCTGAGATGGAATGGTCAGTGTATGATGGCTGAACTCTGTGGTCTTCATTCCTGGCAGACAACACAGGCATGTGATTTTCAGCAATATTATTAGGTTTTGAAAAGTATGTATTTAGCAGAGATCTTGTAAAATGAAAAAACCACCCACCCTCTTCTTTTTACACAACTTCACATTACATTGAAAGAAGTCCTAGAGGGCTGGAAAGATGGCTCAGTAGTTAAGAACACTGACTGTGCTTGAAGAGAACATGGGTTTGATTCCTAGCACCCACATGGCAGCTAACAACCATCCAAAACTCCAGTTCCAAGGAAATCCACCACCTTCTTCTCACCTCCATGGGCATTGCATAACATGGATGCACTTACACATATGCAAGCAATACACTCACACACATTAAAAATAAAATGTTTTTTGAAAGAAAGAAAATTTTTAGTGACTGGGGAGATGGATTACTTGGTACTGCACTTTATTGTACAAGCATGAGGATCTGAGTTTGGATCTCCAGGACTCATGTGAAACCTGGGCACAACTGCATGTATCTGCAATGCCAGCACTTGAGGGATGGGAAATGGAAACAACAGAATCTCTAGAGCTCATTGGACAGTGTCCTAGCTGAATCTATGAGCTTCAGTTTCAGGAATAAACCCTACTGAGAAAAAGCGGAGCGTGATTGAGGAAGATACTGAACATCAACTCTGGCCTCCACATGCACACACGCACACACGCACGCACACACACACGTATACACACACATGAACACAACACAAAAACAATCTAAAATCTTTCTATGGCTCTGCCATACATAATCTAGTAATTTTGTAATATCTCTTATGACATTTGGAAAAGCACAGTTGTTAGCTTTTAAAGACTGGCTGTGGAGTAGGGGCTGGTGCACCATTCACGGGGCCCGAGTGAAACTGCACAGTGTGATGAAATAAGACAGACCCTAACTCTAGAAACTTCAGCAAGCTCCTTGATCACCCAGCCATTCTTTCTTTTAGCAAATATTTATTGCGTTCTTGCAATATTCCAGGCTCTGATGGAAAGGATCTGAATTTCATTTTTAAAGATTATTTTTGGCTGTTTGGGGAAGATGGACTAGAGGAGAACTGAGGCAGGTGGATAAGCCAATGAGCGAAACCCAGGCAGGAGATGAAAGTGGCCTGGTCCAGTGAAGACAGAAATGGAAAAGGCATATTAAAAGTTCGTGTTGCAGACAGTCTGGCAGGAGCTAATGCATTGGCTGTGGGATTGGAGCTGAGGGCAAAGGCAAGTCAAGGATGGCCGTCTGGGTTTTCTTGTGAACAAGAGGTGTCCACAGTTCTGACAGGAGAACTCTAATGGGAAGACACAGAGTCTATCAAGGGAGGGTAGTAAGCTCTTCTTTACACTTTCTACATAGTCAAATAGACAAATTAATTTAGGTCCAATTTCAATGAGTGTAAAATAAAAATAAGAGTCAGAACTAAAAATCAAACTTGGGGAGTCACCGGCATATAGATAATATTTGCAGCCATAGAATTAGATAAGACTGTCTCTGAGATTTAAAGCATGTGGATAAAGGGATGAAGAGATGACTCGATGTAAGAGCACTGACTGCTCTTGCAGAGGTCCCAAGTTTGATTCCCAACACCTGCATGGCAGCTTGCAACCATCTGTAACTCTAGTTTCAGGGGATCCAATACCCTCTTCTGACCTCCTCAGGCATTGCATGACACAGGTGCACCTACGCACATGCCAGTAATACACTCATACACAAAATTAAAAATCACAAATAGTAAATAAAATGACTTAAAAAAACATGGATAATTAAAATAGTGACAGGAATAAAATACTGACAAGAATAGGGAAAAACGCAAGAGAGAGCAAATGTGGGTGACGCGTGTGAGTCCCTCACTGTGTCCACAGTGTGACACGGGTATCAGTTTAAGGTAATTTCTAATCATTCAAAAATACAATGTGAAGCTCATGCTTACTACTGAAAGGGTGGATTGGATAAATGGAAAGTCAGTTGCAAGCTGATGTTTTAAACACAGATGTATTAGCAATTATACTAAATATAAACTCTCTACATGAAAGACAAAAATTATCAGACTGAATTAACATGTGTATGTGTGTGTGCATATATATATATATATATACACATACATATAGATATCCCACTTTATAAATTAAGTTATAAGGAGTGTAACAGTGAATGGAAAAGAAAATGTCTTTAAACAAACATTTTAAGGCACATTTTTATTTATTATTTTTATTTTACATGTATGAATGTATTGCCTGCATGTATGTAAGTGCACCTGTGTCCTGCAATGCTTGCAGTGGTTAAAAGAAGATGTCAGAGTCCCTTGGGACTGGAGTTACAGACAATTGTTATCCACCATGTGGGTGCTAGAAACTGAACCCAGGTTCTTTGTAAAAGCATCTAGTGCTTGTAACAGTTGAGCCATCTCTCCAGCCCCAGCAAAGAAAATGAGTTACATGCAATATTAACTAAAGAAAAACTGAGTCACTTACCCTTATAACAAAGGGTACTTTCTTGAAGGAAGAATTACCAGAGATAAGGATAAAGATAGCCACTCATAATCCTTAGAAAGTTCATATGGTAGGAAGATGTAACTGTCCTCATTTTATGAGGATGGACAAACAGTTTCAAATAATGGAAAGCAAAAGCCTGCAGAATAAAAGGAGACACGTTTAGTTAGAGATTTGAACATTAAGAGTGTAACTGTTAGAAACACCCAAGAAAAAGGCAATATAGATTGAGGTTTGAGCAGTTAGTGAATATGACTAAAGTAACTTAAGTAGAACACTTCAACTAACAAATGTACATTGCATACTCTTTCCAACTGTAATATTGTCAAAAGTTGATTTATGCTGCTGCTCTATAGGAAAATCTCAAAAATTTTCAGAGAATTTACATTGTACATAATATATTGTAATTAGAATGAAACCAAGCTAGAAATCAATTGGAAAATGATAACTAGAAAATCTCGAAATCATTAGACATAAGATATCTTACTCTTTTTAAAAAAAGTACTGGTCAACGAAGAAATCACAATGGGAATAAGAAACTTGTAGAATTCTTCCACAATACAATATGTCAAAATTCTCGAGAGGCAGCTAATTTAGCACTTAGAAAATTGTCATCTGAAGCACGTATGTTCAAAAACAAGAAAAGTTGAAAATTAGTCACCTGTGCATCTCTCCCTAGAAAATTCTAACTCCAAGATAGCAGCAAAGATAAAATATTAAAATAAAAGCAAAACATTAAAAATGCATCTTAGAAAAATTCAACAAAAGCAAAGTCCGTTTTTGAAAAGATCAATAATCTCATAGCCCATTGGGAAGTAGACCATTTGAGCAAAAATAGGAAAAAGGAAACCTTACCAATACCCAATATCAGGAATGAAAAAGGAATATCACTCAGGAATGAAAAAGGAACAACATGCAGAAGTACTGGATATACGAGACCTGTCAAAGATAGAGGATAGTGTAAATGAGTTTGTGCACAAAATTTGGAAATGTAGATGAAATGCTCACATACCTTGGAAACTAATGAACTGGCACAGAAAGCATAGGAAGCGGCGTGTTCTGGAGTATTGTAAGGATCAGAGGATAATGTAGATAGAGCACCTGGCTTATGAGGGAGATCCTGTTCAGCTCCTGATGACTGACTGTCACTATCACTGGACTCAATATAAACTCTGCAAAGAAGCTCCAGGAATCCCTGTGGAGCAGTGATCAATAGTCCAAATTCAAGGCCGCTCAGATCACTTTGAGAGTTTACAGGGAAGTGCAGTGGTCATGTGCGTGCAGAGGCTGGAGCAGAGCCCTCACACACACTAGATCTCAGGGAGAGAGGATGACAGAGTTTACATCTAGTGGTGAGAAATAGCTGTGCCCACGGCAGGACAGTTGCCGTGTCCTCTGCCCATTAGGAATGTCACATCCACATGAAGATGTGCATGAGAATGCACCATCAGTTGTTTGGTAATGGATGGAATGAACATGGAAGGATTTATAGACAACATGACATTAAAGATCCAACGAGAAAACCTGCCAGTTTCCCCTACCCCGTTCTTATTAATTAATAAACACATAGCCACCCTTGCGTATTGAGAGTGAGTGCCCATGGAGGTCATAGGTGTCAGATCCTCTGATAAAGGAGTAACAGGCAGTTGTGAGGAGCCTAAGGTGGGTGTTGGCAATCAAACTGGGGTCCTCACTAAGAGCAGTATACTCTTTTAACCACTGAACCATCTCTCTGGCCCGGAATCAACATTTATATAAAGTTTTGGTTGACCTATTCTCCCATTCCCATCTTTTTCTTATACGACCCCCCATCCCTGTTTAAACTTTTCCAACTCTTGTATTCTCTCTCTCTCTCTCTCTCTCTCTCTCTCTCTCTGTCTACTGTGATATCTTATGTATTTTTAATATCCCTCCATCAAGACCTTCCTGCCCTCTTCCCCACCTTTCATGGCTTTGTTTTTGTTCTTTGACCTCAGTAGACACTCACTCCAACTTAAACACAAGAATCTGAAAGCTAGGAGCCACATCTGAAAGAGAACATATGGTGTTTGCCTTTCTGAGACTGGGTAAACTATTTTCCAGTTTCCTAAAATTTCATAGTTTCATTTTTCTTTAGTGCTGAGTAGAATTCCATTGTGTACAGGTACCACATTTTCATTATCTATGTATCAATCTATAGGCATCTAGACCAATTCCATTTTCTAGCTACTGTGAAGACAGAAATAATAAACATAGATGTTTGGGCCTTTGGGTATGCATCCGGAAGTGGTATAGCTGGTCATATAGAAGTTCTAATTGTAGTTTTTTGAGGAACTTGTATACATTTCCATGGTGGATATACACAGTTTACACTCCCGCCAATACTGAATAAGGGTTCCCCTTCCCCCACCTCCTCTCGGCATTTGTTGTATTTGTTTCCTTGATAGCAGTCATTCTGGCTGGGGTAAATGGAATCACAAAGCAGTTTTAATTTTCTTGTTGTTGGATAAAGATATTGAACGCTTTAAAAAATGTTCATTGGTCTCTATTTCTTCTTTTGAGAACTCTCTGTTCAGATACATGGTCCATTTTCTGATTGGATTGTTTATTTTCTAGATGTTTTTCAGTTCTTTAAAAATTATTCTAGATCAGTTCTTTGTTATATTCTAATATTAATTCTCTGTTAGATGTGTAGCTGGCAAAGATGTGCTCCCATTTTTTTAAGCTTCCTCTTTACTTGATTGCCTATTTCCATTGCTATACAGAAACTTTTTAGTTTCATGATGTCTCATTTATCAATTATTGAACTTATTTCCTGAGTAATTGGAGTCTTGTTTAAACAGTCTTTACTTCTGTCTGTGTCTTATAGATTGTTTCCCACCTTTTTCTCTAGCACTTTCAGAGTTTCTGGTTCTAGATTGAGGTCTTTGGTCTATTTGGAGATGATTTTTGTGCAGGGTGAGAGCTAAGAATCTAGTTTCATTCTTCTATATATAGACATCCAATTTTCCCAGCACCATTTGTTAAGGATGCTGTCTTTTCTCCAATGTATATTATTAGTAAAATAAGTCATAGAATGTCTCAAAGGCACTCACATTTAAGAAAATAAACACAGAAACAAAAAGATGATTTGATTTTTTTATTTCCTGTCAGATTTGAATTTACTTGATTTTGAACAGTTTAACCTCTCTATATAAAATTCTGTCTCCCTCCCTCCCTCCTCCCTTCTCTGTGTATGTGTGTGTGTGTGTGTGTGTGTGTGATAGATGTTTATAAACTGATATAATTTCTTTCTATTAAAAGACCCTCCCAGAGAGCCCAGAGAGAAATAATGGGAAGTAAGCAACTTTTGAGGCAGATATGGGCACCCCTCTGAGTGTGAAGTCTGAAAAAGCCTGTATTTAAGCTATTCTGAGCAGGCATATAGCCAGTGACCCCTTGGATTTGCCAAGCCTCCTGAAATTCTTTTTCCCACAGAGCTTGTACCTAGGCAGTTAAATCACCATAGTTGACACAGTGACAGATTTTAACAAATCACTTTTATCTCTAATTTCAGCACATCCAAATAACTATGCTGTCAAGTCTAGGAAGTTACCTAGAAGCCTCCCTCCAATGGGATTTGAAAGCGTTCAGTTGTCATTTGGAAATGACATTTGATATAAGAACATTGTGTTCAGATGTTTTGCTAGTGCTGCTTAAGTTTTAGGTATTTGAGTTCAATAGGAAATCAGATATTTTTTTTAAGATCTTATAACTCCTGGGAACTCTTAAAAGATTAGATTTTTTCCAATACGACACTTCACTAACCTTGGGATTTTCTACCCTTTAGACTTATGTTAGTCAGTCTTCCTTTACTATAATAAAATACCTGAAATATTCAACTGAAAAGTAGAAAAGTCTTACTTTGACTCACAGCTTTGGTGGTTATAGAGCTTAATTATTTGTGCCATTGATTTTGAATCTGTGATGAAGCAACACCTCATGACGGAATGAACATGGTAGAGTGACTTGTTCAGGTGATGAGAGAGAGAGAGAGATCTTACAAGTACCTTTAGGAGCACATTTCTAATGACTTAAAGAGCTCCCATTATGTCTCACTTCTTAAAGGTTCTGATCCCTCAATAGCCATGAAATGCTTCCTGATATCATAAAAGGGCTTCAAAGAGGTGGGCCTGACAACAGCTGCAGGAAAAGAACCCACCTTCTCTCTAGAAGACAGTAGTAAGACTTAGCAGTTTATGAAACACTTCAGTTCCTGGCTTGGTCTAAAACAGGGCCTTCAAGTCTTTTTAATGTGTTTAAATGAGAAGAAACCAATTAATCAGTTATCAATTATTAAACTAAGTTATTAGACCAAATCAATTATTAAATAATTTTGTTGGCGATGCTATCCTACCAAATCTGTTTGGTGTGACATTTTACCTGGTTGTAATAATACCACTTTGGCACCCTAGTTCTCTTCCCAGACTTGTCTTGTTCTGTCTCCTATGAAGATGACAGGACATAATGACAGTCATCAGTTGCACCAGAAACTGTTGGTATCTCCAGTGAGGAAGGAGGCAAAGGCTGTTCCCATTCATTTTTGTCCTTCCATCTTCTTTAACTTGCCCTGTACATCCTTCTGTCTCTGATCTCACCTTCAACATTCTTTCTGTTTTAATGTGTTATATTTTTCCCTCCACTCTTAAGCCAAATGTTTTCCATTTCTTACACCTTTGGGCTCAAAGCTCTCTGACCTTTCTTCCACACTCTCCTTCCAACCTCTGAAAAGCCACATATCTGGGGGCAAAATAAAATAAACAACAGACCACCCACAAGCCCAGTTCACCAAAAACAGAAAGAAGACCATCAAAATTACAAAGTATCAAGTTAATTCTGAGATCATTACATTTACTTCTAAATGATTCCCAGGTCATTAACTGCTCAGACTGCATCCCACCCCAGCACATCTGTTGAAGGAGCTAAATATTACACATCATTAACGATATTAAGGGGAGGAAATGCTTGGGGAGAACAGAGGGAATAGAAAATTAAACCAAATGATAGATGCTGAGTGGGAAGAAGCCATGACAGCCAGAGACTGCCTCTGCCCTGGAAGAGAAGTACTCCCAGGGAAGAGATGGGGCTGCCAAGTCGGCCGTGTGAGGCAGCCCTGAAATGTCTCTAAAATGTAAGCATTCTGGCCATTTGCCATATGCATTGTGAGATAAGGGTTTGACAGCCAGCTAGGAAAGTTCTGATCATGGTGTCAAGATGAACAGGGCAGACACTGGGTCCATGTAGAGAGCGCTAAGACTGACGGGGGACACCTTTCTATCTGCGTCTCCCTTGGTAACCCTGAGACAAACCACGAGAAATCTGTGAGAAGCTGTTGTCGGGTTTCCATTAGATGAACTGTTTGAAGCACAGCTGACAAGCCCTGCCTAAGATGCTACTCATAAAAATAAGTCCCTGGTGTTCATTGACTATTAGGTGTCAGTTATTGCCTTTAATTTTTTTTTTCTCCACAGCTTTCAGAAAACCATTTTGCTAATGCTTCCTTTTTGTGGAGGCTCTTGGGAATTCAGCGACTTATCTGAGGTAACCTGTGAGTAAGAGAATCTGTATTTCACCAGAACCTGTAGCTCAGGTGAATGGAGAGCCTCAGACACCTGCTGCCAGAATGAGGTTCTCAGAGAGGCAGGAAAAAGAATTTCTTTATACCCTTTGTATTTGGTCTTACATAGTCATTTTTCTATTAGTCAGAGTGGCCATAAGTACAGTCCATCTCCACAGCCACGTTTCTGCAGAAGGCAATGGTCTTCAGAAGGCTGTCTATGCTCTTTCTGATGATTCTGAAATAAACCATGCTGTCTTAAGAGATTCTTTAAACAAGTACGTGAGAAGTAGCATAATGCATGGACCAAGGGCGTATGTGTGCACTGTACTTTTAAACCCTGCAGCCACTGTGTCCACCAATAAGGACTGTGCTTCTTCTTGAGCAGCCACAGTGACTATAGAACTTGAACCAAGGGGCACAGTGGTCATTTCTCAAACAATATGCAGTGGAACACAGAGGTTCTGTGGCAAGGGTCAGTCTATGGAAGGATCTTCAGATAATGCAAACGCAAGTTCCCATTTTGAAGTTTATACTCTAGTGGAATACGCATAAGATACATGAATAACACGATATCGGGAAAGATAAAAGCATTGTCCCCGAGACTCAGAGATTTTGAATGTCTACAATTGCTTCGTGACATAACACAGAATCTAGGCAACAACATGCCATCAGGGAAATCGGATCTCTGATCCGAGGCTGCTCACTTGGTCTTTGCTGGAAGCTACCCAAGCAGAGGGACAAGGGAGGAATCTCACCATGGCCTTCTCTCGACCTTAGTGGGAGCCTGCTGTGACTCTCACACTCTCTGCAAGGCCTTGGCTGAGCCCCAGGCATCTAAAGATGCTGTTCATTCTGTTGACTCCATAGCCCTACAGACCTCTATCATTCAAATTCCATACTGGCTTATGTCTCTCTCTCTCTCTCTCTCTCTCTCTCTCTCTCTCTCTCTCTCTCTCTCTCTTTCTGTGTGTGTGTGTGTCTCTTTCTCTCTCTCTCACTCACACACATGATTATTCCATTTTTAATCTTCGATATTTTCTGCCATGACATCGGAATGCATCATAGAAATGGCTCATCATGGATTCATTTTCATTCACAAGTTTTTCTAAAAACATCTATAATATCCTGTCCCACCTACTTTGAACCATTATCACAGATTTGACTGATCATTGAACAGTAGTTGCCAGCATTAGAGACTGAAATGCCTTCTGTATATTAGTAATGTCTCTGGAAACTACCACCCAAGAGTATTGTGATTATAAATCTCATTGTACATGGCAACCCCAAAGGTGACAGATGCCCTCCAAATAAATTCCCTGCTTGTCTTGGAGAGCGGTGTCTCTCAGGCACTAAAGGAAACGCATTTTCGTCTTCATCTGCTAGATGAACTGCTGTCTCCTAGTATTCTTTTTGAAAGAACTAGGTGGCCTGTGCTGACTTGATTTCTTCACCACTATAAACGAGTGACTAGAGATGCCTAAAATGGATGTTCTCTGATGACTGCGCACAGAACAGAGGTGTATTAGAATCTATCTCTTCTGTGGAAGAGAGCTACTTTGAGGTGTTTTCATTCTTTCTTTTTTAAATTAAAACAAACAAATAAAAAACAGTTGTGGGCTGGAGTGATGGCTCAGTGGTTAAGAGCAATGACTAGAGAACCTGAGTTCAATTCCCAGCACCCACATGGCAGCTAACAACTATCTATAACCCCAGTTGCAGGGGATCTGATGCCCTCTTCTGTCCTCTGCAGGCAGTGCACAACACAGGTATACTTACCTACATGCAGGCAATACACACATACACATAAAGTAAAAATAATAAATAACAAAACAGTTATAAACAAGAGGAAAGACATACACATGGGTATAACCTGTGCACACAGATCTCCATGAATACTTTGATGTCCATGTCTTCTGATCTAGATACACAGTCTCCACGTCTCATTTTTAAAATTTAAATATTGTATTAATTCCTTGAGCCTTTCATGCATGCATACCGTGTATTCTGGTCTAACCCCCACCTCCTTCTCCTAACTCCTTCCAGATTCACCTCCTACCTGCATCCTTCAAACTTCATATCCTCTTTTTTTTTATAACCCACTGACTATAATCCCAGTGTGTACTGCCCATATACCCCTGAGTGTGGAGCCATTCAATGGAGCTGGTCAACCTTAAAGAAAACTGACTCTCCATCCCCAAGAGGCCATGAACTGTGGATAGTTCCTCAGCTGTAAGGTGGGCTCCTGATCCCATCTACCTCCATGCCAGAATCTTGGCTGGCCTGATCTCATATAGATGTTTTGGTCTTTTGAATCCTAGTGTTCCAGTATTATTTATTTTTATTTTAAAAGTGTATTGAATCATTGTATATTTCATACAGAACACCTCAATCAATCTTAATCATGTTTATACCCTATTCCCGATCAGCACCCTCCCAAAGCCTCCTAACTGGACTCCATACATTCTTTCATCTGTGTTAAGGTTTATTGTATCAAGTTAGTGTCCACAAATGTTACACAGTGCAGGTTCATCACTGAAGTCTAGTCAGCCTATCCAGAGTCCCTCACTTTAAGAAGATTAGGTCATCCTCACCCAACAGTTAGTGAAACCTAATACAGTAGGAGTCCAGTCCAGGGACCCACACTCTGTAGACTCCTTATTTCCATGCTTTGGCCATTTGTGACCTTTTGTGTTTCTGGTCCTTTGTTGCATGCAGGGACTTCATTAATGAGAGCTGAGAGACTCATTGGTGTCCTCTTTACCCCTTGTTCTATGTTGTGTGAAGTTTCAAGTGGCTAAAGGAGAATATCAAGTGATGACTGAACACCAGCTTCATGACCAAAAAACCACATCAAAGACTGCCACAGAATAGGATACTGTTGCAGTAGTGGCACTTTTATCTTAGAGGCAATACATGGCCACCTAATTGGTCTTAAAGCCCACTCAATGGGAGGAAACTCATGTGTGGTATTGTAATTGTAGCCAAATACACATGGCTGAAGAGGTCATTGATTTTAGAGAAATCCCTAAGACTGTCACATCCCTAGGCTAATGTGACTCTTTACTAAGTGCAGAAAATGTATCCTTACATTTGCGGTCAAGTATCCCAGTCACCACTCATCAAAGCAGCTTCTTTTGGACTTGATGGGGACTACTACAGATCATATATTTTTTAATACAAGGGTTTTGTGACTCGGAAAAGTTCAACTTTCCCATCTTAAATACGTTAGTTTGTAGCGCAAAATGTTTCTAATAATTAATTTTCTTCTCCAAAGATGATCCCTTCATTTCAGGGCTTCCCACTGTTTTAATTGTGTCACGGTAGTAGCAAGTCTTAAATACCTGTAGGTAAATCTGACACTACAGAGTCTGCCTGCTTCCCCTCTAACATGGGTCACAGTCTCAAGTCCTTAAGCCATCAAAATTTCTCTGTAGCTTGCCATCAGCAGCTAGCTGAGGGCCCAGGGGGAGACCAGAACCTATGGAGATGGAAAACTAGAATACACAACTACTTCATATCACAAATCCTGAACCCTCAAGTCTGAAGGGCTTCTGGCATGAGACACTTTGTTATTTTTTGGACTCTTTATTATTATGACTTCACATTTCTTTTTAAAAATTTTTTTAGAAAATGTTTTTTATTATTATTATTTTTACTTCATGTGTATAAGTGTGTTGTCTGCATGTGTGTAAGTGCATCCATGTCATGCAATGCCTGCAGAGGTCAGAAGAGGCATCGGATCCCCTGGGACTGGAGTTACAGATGGTTGTTAGCTGACATGTGGGTGCTGGGAATCAAACCCAGGTCCTCTGCAAGAACAGCCAGTGCTCTTAACTGCTGAACCATCTCTATGGCCCAGTAACAGATTTTTTTGACGTGCTAGTTTCTCTTTTCTTATATTTCATATACTTATCTATGTACTAAGAAGCGACAAAACAACTTAAAGTAAGTGAAATTGAATATGAACAATTACTTGTCTCTGATTCAAAAATGTTTGTAGGCCATGAGAAAGTCTTCAGATTAACCTAGTGTTGAGGGAAAGAAGGCTCAGGCTAGAGTTCAGCCATGTTGGAAAAGGAGTAGTTGCAACCCAGTGGGTTACAAAGAAGATACTGATTTGCCAGGGCTGTAACTGGTCTGTGGTCATGGGGCACGTGGAAAATGGCATCTTAACTGTAACACTAATGACAGGTGCTGGGGGTTTGCTAGAGATATGGGTATGTGGGAATCTAAGCTTAGCCCTCCTCTGAGGACAGTGGCTGGATAGAACACAGGAGACACAGTATAAGAGTGACTCAATGGTGTGTAGGTTGTACTTAGAGTAAGGTGCAGGCAGAACACAGGTGAGCCACGGCAGGTGGCCCAGCATATATAGAAGCATGAAGAACAAGAGCTCTGGCACTGCACATGTCAGAGCCCCAAAGTCCACAGTCTCCCCATGGAACGGGCCCCAGGAAGTTTACTACCAGGCCAGGGCTGCAAAGTGGCTGACTGACCACGCGTGTGGCTGGTGCTAACTGCTCATGCTCTTGGCCACACCACCAGCCCATCACAAACCAGCTAAAGTAGAAGGAGGCCCTTCCCCTCTGTACTGTCCCGCCAATGTCTCAGACATAGAGACAGACCGACAGACAGAGATAGAAACAGACAGAGACCTGAGAACAGGACCCTTTCCTTTCCTCTATGTGAGGATATAGTATACACCCATAAACCAAAAGGCAGATCCTCACCAGATAATGAATCAGCCAGTGCCTTGATCCTGGACTTCCAGCATCCAGAACTAGGAGGAATGAGATTGTTCATAAGTACCCAGTTCATGATATTTTGTTGCAGCAACCCAAATTGAAAGAACACTTTAGCAAGCCTGAATTTTAACCAGCCACTTTAAACCTTTTACCTTGATTTTCGCACAGGACAGCACTCTTGTATGTACTGCTCAATAAAGATTTGCCAAAGAACAGCCACTGTTTCTTCATAAAATAAAAATTCTAGGCATCAATAAGTAACAAGAGAGGCTGTAGCTGGAGGCTTAGCGAGGACCCATGGTCTCCAAATTCAAAGTATTAGACTAAACCACAAGGTGAAGAAACCTGCTAATGTTAGGGCAAGATGTGCACAGTGTGGGATGGAGAGATCCAAAGGGAGGGGCATCCATGGACCCTTCAGACTAGAACCCTAGACTCAGGATGCTACTGGGCTGGGGTTGTAAGGGACCAAGCAAGAACAGTCAGGGATTCAAAGAACTAATAAACTGTACCCAAGGAAACAATGGATCCTGGGCCAAGTTTTAGGCACAGTACTTACTCTAGACTAGTACATGAGAGGCAGATGATAATCTCAGAGAATCCAAATGGTTTCAAGATGGAATAAGAAGGATTATCGGGGGGCAGGTGCTGAAAATGGAATCTGAACCACCCCCAAAGGCATCTGCATTCTGTTTCTTGCAAAACAAGAGAAAGATCCTTCCTTCAGTGAGATCCATTTTATTACTGTTGAAAAAGTATAGCCTGTTAAAGTTGAAACACATTTCTCCAAAAGGCACATTGAAGACCTAACCCTCTGTGTTACAGAATACCAACTTAGCTGGACATGAGGTTGTTGTAGAAGTAATGAGTTAAAATGAGATGTATTGTAGTGGAATGGGTTCTTCATCCAATGTGAAGTTTCTAGATAAGAAAGCAAACCCAGCAGGGCATAGTGTCGCACACCTTCAATCCTAGCACAGCTGGAGCTAACCTGTCTCAAAAAACAAAGAAAGAAATAAAATCCAGTACAAAGATGCCATCTGACAAGAAAGGCAGATTAGAGTGTTGTAGTCACAAGCCAAGAACACCAAAGACTGACAGTCAACAGAGGCAAGGAAAGATACGCACAGGCTTCAGAGGAAGCGTGACCCTCTTTGCCACCCTTGAGATTGGACTTCTCTTTGGTGATTTGCTTTGGCATGGCTTGTTTTGGTTTGGTGGTGCTAGAAACTGAAAATCCCAGGGCCTCACACATACCCAATTTTGGGTATTCACTCACCACCAGCCCAATTTTGGTTTGCTGATTTCCAGAACTGAGATATTAAATTTCTACTGGTTTTTAAATTAATTAGTTAATTTTTTATGTGTATGAGTGTTATGTCTGCATGTGTATAAGTGCACCCGAGGTCAGAAGAGGGAGTCGGATCCGCTGGAACTGAAGTTATGAATGGTTCTTAGCTGTCATGTGGGTGCTGCAATTTGAACCTGGGTCTTCTCTATGAACAGCCAGGACTCTTAACTACTGAACCATCTCTCTTGTCCCAAGTTTCTACTGTTTTAAGCCACTCAGATTATGGTGCTCTGTCATGGCAGTCCTGGGAAACAAAGATTCTCTCTAAGGAAAGGTGTTCTTGCTCACCCATATAAAAGGATCAGTGGTTCTGTCTGTAAAACCTACGCATCTCTCCCTGCAGAGACTTGGGGTTCCCATAGTTGCCTTGGACAGTGACCTCCTGCTTTAGGCATTCACATTCTCCTCCACCCAATAGCTTCTCCCTGGAGTCTGTCACCCTTCCTCAGCTTTCCTATAGTAGGATAGTTAAGAGGCTGAGGAACACATGCTCCTTGCTTCTAGAGTTTAAAAAAATAAAACTGTTCCAGTGTTATTGGAAAAGCTGCCTGTGGGGCTCCTGTGGCTCACAGATCCTCCTCCTTGGCCCTTTTTTTTTTTTTTTTGCCCTTTTTTCTCAAGGAGACAGAAGTATAGCTTTCCCTAGAGGTTAAGTTCATGGTGTAAATTATTCTCCCTCCTTTTTAATATATGTATGCATGCAGTGTCATAGATTCCTGGTAATGATGACTCTGACAATGAAATATATCAGTGGGATTTATTCTCTTCATTAATATTGAATATCTGAAGACAGAGTAGCTTAGTTCATTAAATCTATCCATGTAAGTCTGCTCTTTTGAGAGACTGGACCCTTAATAGAAAATACTTAAATGGGCTTGCATCAGGATGAACTAATGCTTCTTTTGAGAGGCTATAAATGCATTTGGGCCAGCAATGCTTCAAGACTTGACAGTGGATTCTACCACATTCTGATTAAAACAATTGGTCACATTCAGCTTGGAATGTTTTTGGTTTTCATAATAGTCTGAGTGACTTAGTTAACTTCTCAAGGTTACATTTCAGTAAGGCTTGAATAATCGTGGCTCGAATTAAGAACTATTAAATAAAGGGCAAGAGGAGACCAAATCCAAATTACATTACAGAGAAGGAAAGTGAAGAAGCAAAGACAAGAAGACAGTCAAAGAACGAAATGGGTACAGGAAGCATAAGGCAGCCAAATCCCTTGTTTTTATAACATTTTATTACTTTTACTTTATGTGTATGAGTATATTACCTACATGTAGGTAGGTGTACCCGGGTCATGCAGTGCCTGTGAAGAAGAGGGCATCAGATCCCCTGGAACTGGAGTTACAGATGGTTGTTAGCCACTAAATAGGTGCTGAGAGTTGAACCCGGGTCCCCTGCAAGAGCAGTCAGTGCTCTTAACTACTGAGCCATGTCTCCAACCCCAAGACATTCCTTTTAAAATTGCAAAACTGGGGCTGGAGAGATGGCTCAGCAGTTAAAGAGCACTGGCTGTTCTTGCAGAAGACCTGGGATTGAATCCCATTACCCACGTGGCAACTAATAACCATCTGTAACTGCAGTTCCAGGGAATCCAACACCTTCTTCTGTCCTCTGCGGGCACTGCACGACATGGGTGCACTTACAACCATAACACTCATGCACATAAAAGTCGATAAATAGCATTCACAAAATTGTATTATAATAATTTCAAAGTAAAAAGAAAAGAATGTGTATCACACCTACCTCTCCATCTAGCTGGCCAGTGCTGGACCAGGGTTTTCACAATGGTCTGGGTGATGTGAGAAGCCATGGTCTTAGCACAACATACAGAGCCTCCTCTGCCTAAACAAGAAAATGCTTTTTATTCTTTGGGGGGTTGGTGGGATACAAAGTAATACCATGAGGGCCTCTACCACACCAGCTTTATGTAAATGCCTGGCTTCCCAAATCAGTGTGCCCCTGGGTATTGCCACGGTAGGTGCCTGATTATAGTGCAGGGCCTGGAAACAGAGGCTGACTGAGATTTCCTTTCCCTCCTAGGAGCTGAGGTGACGTACATGAACATGACCGCTTACAACAAGGGCCGGCTGCAGTCCTCCTTCTGGATTGTGGACAAACAGCATGTCTATATTGGCAGTGCGGGCTTGGACTGGCGATCCCTTGGACAGGTAATCTTTCCAGTATATCTAAACTATAAGCACCAAAACTTCTGCCTCCAGAAAGCATTAGGCCACCTCCACATGGTGGAGGGAACTCAGACCTACAGTATTTTAAATGTGAGAGGCACCGAGGACTGAATTCAGCACGCTCTATCTACCAGTGTGTCACAGCCCCAGCCCCAGTGTTTCTTAACTTTTTGAAGAGGCTTGTTTTTGTTTAATATGAAATGACAAACTTCCTCAGGAGAATCATCTCACCAAATAAAATCACAAGGCTGCTATTGATCTGACACTTCTGGAACTCGAATGCAATATTGAGAATCTTTAGAACAGATTGGCATGTAGCTTAGAGTACCACACCTAAGCCTTCAGGATGATATGGTACAGGGTCTGGGAGAGGAAACTATAGGAACCCAGCATAGGACAGTATGAATCGTGCCGGGCATTGCTACAGTATGTCATAAGATGAAGATGTTGCCATCTTACTCGTCACAACTATAACTTTAAATATTTTGAAAATACATTTAGATAGTCTCATAATTTTCCTACATTTGTGCTTGTCAGAGATGATCCATAAAAGATTACAAAATGGCCACGTTTCCATTTGTCTGTGGAAGCAGGTAGCTCAGTCCCTGTGTGCTTAGGAAATATGGTCAATCATACTGCAGAGTCCATGTGTGCTGTTCTAGCTGAGATCCTGGCATTGAGACCACTGAATTCATAAGTGAGTTGCACTGCACTTCAGTCCAGGGAAGACAGTACCCAGGTCCCCATAGATCTCTGTACCCCACAGAGAAGGCTGCATCGTGTTGGAAAACTGATAGCAAGACAGCCTACTGGTACTGCCAGCCTTGTGCTGCAACCATTTCCGTCTCCATCCTGACTTTCCACTTCCGTCTTTGCTGCCCTTCCTTCTGTTTTCCCTGTTTTATGGAAAGGCAGGCAAACGTGCTCAGGTCTTGAAGGAAAAGACAAAAGACGAACTACACATCAGAAGTTCATCTGTTTCCTTCTGCACCAAGATGGAATACGTCAACAGGAAAACTTACCAAGTATTCTTTCTGGTCTCAGTTTTAAAGGATAAAAGAATCCAGGTTCTAGGACTATTTTTGCAGTTATGACAGTCTCTCACCCCATCTACATAGACCACTAAGAAAAGTCCATGCCTTTCTAGAAATGAAGACATTTGCTTTGTCTAGAGATAAAAACATTGCTTCTTTTATAAATATTCAGGAAATTAAAATGTACTGTCTATAAAATTATTTTCAGTAAGCTGAAGTCAAGGAATGTGTGCATTGATAGGAAATATTTAAGCCATCAATACTTTTAAGTCATTTGATATTCCTCAAATGAAATTTTATTCCTCTGTTGATTGTAAATTTAATAACAAGTTAAATTTCTTATAGATCAAAAAATTGGGCCAAAGCTATAGAAAGAAATTCTTCACAAAAGACTTCTATATATGTGTCATACACTGTGTTTTATGGATAGTTTATTCAAGTTTTTATTTTTAATTGTGTGTGTGTGTGTGTGTGTGTGTGTGTGTGTGTGTTTTATGTATGAGTATGTGCACATGAGTTTGGGTGCCCATGGAAGCCAGAAGCATCTGATCTCTGAGCTGCCTATACGAGTGCTGGGAACCCAACTCAGGACCTCTGTAAGAGCAGAATGTGCTCTTAACCACTGAGCTCTCTCCAGCCACTACAAATATGTTCTTACTTGTCATGAAACCTATGAATAGATATTATCGCTGTCTTTCTTATAAGGTAATTAATCCTAAAAAATAAAACAAATTCATCCCATTGCTGCCCTTGATGTGCCCTAAATATAGCTATATACTAAGATGTAGGGATGAAACACTAGACACAGTCTTAGAAACACTAAATCACAGTCTTAGGTTGACAGTTATATTAACCAAATCTCTATCTTTTATTGCATTCTTATCAATTTAGGACTCCCACATAAATCAACCCAAAGTCACACATATTTCATTTTTCTGCTGCTAAACACACTATTTTGGTTTGGTTTTTGTTTTCTGAGCCAGGGTCTCCCTGTAGCCCCAGCTGACCTGCAGCTTAGTATGCAGTCCATAAGTGCTGGCACCACACCCAGCCCTAAACAAAACTCTTAAAAATTAAAATAAATCTTGTTCTCATTCCCTTAGCAAACTTCCCTGTTTCCTAGAGGAAATTGCATTCTTCTGATGGGGGTATAGAGGAGATACAGTCTTGGAAGTAGGCAAGAGTTTCTTTGATTTGAACATTTACCATCCTGATGATACGGGAGAAACTGGGGTTCTCTTTAATAAATTAATACATTTAATAAATTCTTTAATAGAAAAGCATTTCAAAATGAACTCAAATGGAAGATTTATAGTTTAAAAGAAAGATCCTTAGGACGGGCAAGCTGCAAATCACAGCAGCTGCCTGAGGGGAATGGAGGAGAGAAAGAAAAAAGCCATGAGGTTTGAAGCCAGCATGGAGGCCAGACACAGGGTGGGGAGCGGAGCTTTAAAGAAAGAGAAAAGAAACCCCCAAAGTTGGGGAAGCCCAGAATGTTAGAGAAAGGATGCTTAGAAAAGAGGTAGAAAGTGTTAGCTTGGGGTTGACCAGGATGATGTGAAAATGAAAGAGGGGCAGACTGTTCTTTAGAGCAACAAAAGGCCATAGTGTCTCCTCCAGATGAAACTGCGGTGCTGAGGCACAGCTGATCTGAGATTCCTTGGAGCTTTAAAGGAGAGAAGATAAGGTATTTTTCTGCCATTCTGATCTTTTATGGTTTGGGGGTTTGGGACAATAAAGGCTGGCAAATGTTTTCCCAAATAACGGTCTCTGGGTTGGGAGTTTCACACAGTTTCTGGGCTGGAGGTTTCTCAGTTTAGCTTGGGGCTTACCAAACAGAGAAATTTATCCTCCAGAAAGAAGAAAAGGAGGTTACACTTTTCTGAAGAATTCAGAGAAGCAGGCAGACAGAAAACTGAAAGTCTTCATCACTGTAACTGCACTGGAGGGAAGGGATTCTGGGCAGATAATGTGTACCATCTCATTAAAGCCCTAATTATTCCACCTAGCTCTTCAGTGTGACTTAAGGTGAACCTGCCTTCTGAGGGTGGTCCCCTGGCAGGTGTCTGAGTTGATTCAGCTGGAATGTTAGGTTTCCGTTCAGGCCAGAGATTTTTTTTTTTTCTCTTGACTAGGAGTTTCCTCTTGATGGGCCTTGCTTGCTACTGTAACTCTAGAAATTTCCTTTCATTGTACTGTCAACTCACTCAGGACTTCTTGTAAGGTTTTTTTGGTTCATGAGGCGTAGTAGAAATCAGTCAGGATGGGAATTGACAGAGCCGGTTTATTGGAGCATGGAACTGACTCCCAGTCGGGAAGGGAGACCAGCCGGGACTAGTTTTCAGCCGGGACTAGTTTTCTCCCGGGAGTGGAGAAAGCACTAGCCTGTCCTTAGCTGTTCAGTAGGGTTTTTTATAGGGAAAAGGTACCCCTTGGCATCTGTTTGATGTTTAAGATAAACTTCCAGCTAGGAAGGAATCCCCTCTTTTTACAGCTGCTTGTGAATTTTTGAGTCCAGAATCTTATCTCTTAAGGAAGCCCAGTGTCCCTTTTGCAACTATGAATTTAGGGTCTGGAGTCTTATCTGTGCTATTTGCAGCTATTTGCAAAGCCTGGATTTCTGGGGAGAAGTTGCAAAAGTTGGACATTTCTCATGCATGTTTGTAAACTCCGGCTCTGGGTTTCTTTCCATCTTCCTGAGTTTGAAAACTGTTGGGGGTTTCAGTCACATCTTACGCTTCTTTCTCATCAACACTTAGTTCTGCCTCTTCTTGATACCCAAACACAAATACTATCTCCTGTCTGGTTCACATATTATCCTCATCACTCTCGGCACATGACATCATGTTACCCTCTATTTTATTATCTTTTAAAAATATTTTATTTATCATTTGTATTTTATGTGTATGAGCGTATTGCCTGCAGTACCTACAGAGGTCAGAAGAAGGTGTCAGATACCCTGGAACTGGAGTTATAGACAGTTGTTAGCTGCCAACATGGGTTCTGGGAATGGAACCCAGGTTCTCTGCAAAGAGCAGTCGGGGCTCTTAACCACTGAGCTATCTCTCCAGCTTCTATATTTCATTATCATTTGTTCTTTCAGCTGTGCTGAACTCCAGTGGGATTTTTCTTCCTTCCTCAATATGACATGAACATTTGCTTAGTGGAGCCCATGCATGAGAGCAGTTGTATGTGAGGCTAACTGTTACTTGAAGAATTGTTACACATTTTCCAAGTGTCCAATTCAGCTTAAACCAACAGCTTTACGTTTTGTGAGGTTTTCCAGTGAAATCCATGATTATTGCTATTACTGATCACCCTAAATCCAGGGTAAGTAAAAGAAATGGTAGAGTGGATGCCAATAGCATCCCTGTGCCGAGGTTCTCTCCAAGTTTGGCCTCCATCTAAGCATGTGAAGACCATGACCTCACTTCATTTTCGTGGTGCCTCTAGCTTGTAAGTCATGCTACCTCACTTTCTTTTACAAAGAAAGGGGAGACACAGGTGAGGTGTCTGCCTGAGGTCGAGGTCGCCTTCCAGGAAGTGGTGTCGCTAAAACTCAAACCCGCGCCTGTTAGCACCAGCCTTTCACTCTTATTTGACTCCAGTTGTCTCTAACTTTTAAACATAAATTACACTATTAGGAAAAATTTTTTTACAGTACTTTGTGGGAGAAAGGAAAATTAACAATACAATTCTTCCAGAAACCCTGTTCATTTCCTTCCAGTAAGAAGCCGTGGTGACATGGTGGCTCCAGAAAGAAGCCGAATTCTTGGAGCTTTGCAAACCCCCTTTATCTCTTGGTTGGATTTCAGTGACCAGGAGGCCCTGTGTGTGTTTGCTTCCTGGCCTCCTGTAGACCCACCTAGGGCTCCCTGAGAATACCTGCCCTCAAGGAGTCCTGTGGGAAGAAAGAGAACACCTCCACAAACTTCCCACCTGAGGGACGCCACAAAACACTGTGGAGGAAAGGAAAAGGCAGCTAACAAAGCCAACAAAAGACTAGTCACAGCCAGAGCAAGGCGATGAAAGGCGAGTGCACAGCAGTCTTCAGATCCCAGGGCTCTGGAGGCGGGATGCTGAAACAGGAGAGGCTGGGAAGGCAAATCTGAAAGTCATGTCTTTAGAAAAAGTTACACTTATAGTCTTTGAACAAACCCTCTTTAGCTAGGAGTTGAAAGGTGGAATTCAATAGGTCCATTGACATCAAGCACCTGGCAACTCTGGAAAAGGGAGGCATTTAAGCAGTGTTCTTTAATGTAATTAAGACAAACAAGAACAGACCTATTTAAACTCTGAACGCGAGCACAATTTCATCTGAGCTCTCTTTATTGTGAAAAGAATTATAAGACATATATGAAGATAAGTCAGCCCTTGGGCAGGAGAGTGTGGGGACAGTAAGAATGGGACTCAGTGAGAATGATCCAGAAGCTTAGCAATCTGCCCCGAAGGCCAGGGGAACAGCCTGACCTGCCCAGGATCTGCTGGATAGCTGGGATCTCGATTTTCAGTCTTGGAACTGGAAATTAATCTGAGAGTGACAGGTGCAGTGTTTTCCACTGTGTATTTCATGACAACACAGGCTTGGTCATTACCTGGGAGAAAGACTCTGCTGCCTAAGACTGAGAAATAGTGAGTTTAGTTTAAATGAGTTTCTTCACTGTATGGTTCCACAGAGTCTTCAATATGTAATGTGCTACTAATCTCTAAGAAGGGCAGCATTTGTCAAACCTGGCTGACTATGAAATAAATACTTTTCTTGATTAATTTTATAGGTCCCTGAAGCTTACTTATTTACAAAATGCTAATGAAGACACTATCCCTCCATTCACAAATGGGAGCACTAAGGTGGGAACTGAGGCAGGAGGCTGTGGGTCACTTACCTATATACAGTCTGACCTGTGTCACTGAGGTGGTTTCATATCCACAAACTGAAGCAACTGCAAATCAAAATTATTCACTTCCCTATTGATCACATAGAGATTTTTTATCTTATTATTCTCCAAGCAACACAGCATAACAACACCTATTTACACAGCATTTATAATACACTGGGAATTGTTAGTAATTTAGAGATGATTTACAGTACACACGAGGATGTGTGGGTACTGTGTGCAAACACTACGTCATCTTACGTAACGGACCTGAGAGTCTGTAGACTTTAGTATCTGCTAGGATACACCTCTCCTGTTGGTTCTGTTTCTCTGGAGATCCCTGACTGATACAGACGGTAAATGCAGTAAATGGAATAAAGATGCATTGAGAGACCTGGCAGAATGGTATCAGAGTGACTGATGGACTGAGAGTCAGGAACCAGAGGGAGCATGTGGCACTGTGCCTAGCACCTGGGGCTAGACTACCACTGTCAACAGAGACAGGCTGTCATTGGAAGAGTGGCTCTGATGTCCAGTGGGCTGCAGGAGAAACAATAAAGAGATGAACTGACAGGGATGTTTACAGCTGGCACACCTGAGCAGCATCGGTTCGGTTCTACTAAACCTAGAGCTGCTGATTTCATCACAGCTTGGGCCTTGTCTTGAGTCACTGTTCCCCATCACGTCTTGTCACTTCTTTCAGTCGACCTATGGGCTGGGTGGTAGCCTGGCATTAGCCATGAAAAATAGCACAAAACCTAACGTGTCTTTGAGATCTTCGTCTTTTTATTTATGTGTGTGTGTGTGATGTATACATATGTGTGCTTGTGTGCCCCCATGTGCATGTGGAACACAGCGGACAGAGGCAACCAGAAGTTCTCAGGATGCTGGCCACCTTTTTGGTTTTTGAGACAGTCTTTCATTTTAACTTGGAGCTTGCCAATTCAGCTAGACTAACTGGCCAGTGAGCCCCATAGATCCTCCTGTTTTTACCTCCCCAGCACTGGGATTACAAGCATTTTGTGCCTCCAAGCCTGGCTTTTTAAAAAGTGGGTTCCGGGGCTCGAGCTCAGGTCATCAGTACTCAAACAGTAAGCACAGTATTGACTGAGCCATCTCTCTAGCCCTTGATTTCCTCTTCTAGTTCTCTTTTCTTTCAGTTCAAAGAGGGCTGGAGGCAGAGCTATGAAGTGTGTGCAGTGGGCAAGAGTGACTGCTGCACCCTGCTCTCTCTTTCCTGTTTGGTGGTAGCACTGAGCTGACATTTACCTAGAATTTACCAGCTTCCGAAGGCACGCTTTAACTCCTAGGAAAGCAGTGCGCTGGTGTTGCAGGTAACTAGTTATTAGAGCCAAAATGTAAATGAATAGGCATTTCAAATGCAAATACAACAGGGAATAATTAATACTCCTTAGAAAACATGCAACAAAGGAAAACAAATGTTTAATTCTTCTTTATTGGTTTAAAAGATTACCTGTGCAGCTCAGAAAGGTCATTTTTTGTTTGCATATCCATTTTAAAATAAATGAGGGGGTGGTTTTAATAAAATATATGCATTAAGAGTCTGTATTTGAGATAATAAAGCCATGCATATTTCCTGCAATTTCTGTAGCGGCAATTTGGAAAATAATATTATTCAGAAGAAGCATACATAAGAAATCCCTTTTTCCTAGTCTTCTGTGGGAAATGTTCTTACAAAGCTAGATGATTGTCTCTCGTGTCTCCATTTACGTAGTCACATGAATAAGCAAAGGCATCATCTCACCTTTCCTAAGATGAGAAAGTTACCACATCATTTCTGAGTGAAACTTATTTCTGAATTTTTCTTCATATGTGCTTTCAACCCCTCACTTCCTGTATCTGTTCTAAGTCATATGATAGCTGAGGTTTCCTAATGTGACTTATCTCAAAATGTCAATCCTGGTCACTTTTTAAAAGATTATTTTCATTTGTTTATTAATTATTTATTATTATTATTAGTGTGTGTGTTTCAAGGGGTGGGTATGGCTGTGTTACTGTGTACATGGAGAGGTCAGAGGACAACTGTGGGGTCAGTTCTCTTCCACCTTTAAGTGAGTTCAGGGGATTGAACTGAGGTCATCAGACCTGTATTAACAAGAGTTAACAAGCCCTTTCACTTGCTGAGCCATCGCACTGGCCCCTGATCACTTTTTCCACCTAGACATGGCTCGTTTGGTCAAAGTCTCTCCTAAATTATGACTATCCGAATTCAAGTACGAGACTTCAAAAACAACCTCTTGGTAGACTTTTGCCACCAGTCAGACAAGCCCTACACTGTGGAGACAGATGCTGCGGCTGGAGTTATTTTTTGCCAGCCTCACTGTTTATGTTGGCTGCTTCTGAGAGTGCTGTCCCGCAGCCTAGCATGGTGGGCGGAGTCAGAAGGGACATCATTTCACCTCCTTGATTTTTCATGTGCTCATTTCGACTGTTGAACTAACAATAATGACCTCCACAGTTGCCAGGGAAACAAATGAGATACTAAGTCTTGCCCAGCACCTGAAGCATGGGGACTGTGCAGTCAATTCTCATCACTGAGCTGAAGCCTGGGAAATGCTGCAAATTGTCTGGACCAACAGGGATGCCAGAGGAGTTGATGCTTATTTCCTGTCTTTGATGATGTTGGCATAAGTCTTCCCAAAACACCTGGCCTGCTTAATGGTACGCTATGGTGAGCAGTGACACCCAAGGGGCACAGCCCTATGATTGTGACCTACCGAGAGCAGAGCTTTAACCTACCATAGAGCTATATCTGATAGTTATTACCAAAGGCAATGTCTGCCTGACTAGCCAGTGCCAAACAAATTTGGAAGATAGAGCTAAAACCATGGTTTTGGGAAACAAAACTCAGGATTTCGATACATGAATCAGACTAGTGCTCAGGAGAAGTTGAGAGAGTGAACATGATGGAGAAAGGTTTCAAGCTGGGCTTGGAGTGTGACGATTATATCATATATGCTTCTTTAGTTGGTCTCATGGAAAAAAAAATTGATGAACATATGCAAAGTTAACAATTTATAGTTTTATATAAGAGTTCTTCTACTTTTTAGTAGGAGTTCATCATCAAAACCTTTTCCAGTCTCCTGAAACGGCTCAGTAATTGTTCCCCAAAGGCCTATGTGCTAAAGGCTTAGTCTCCAGGTGAAACCCTTAGGTAGCCAGGCTGGATGGAAGGTCATACAAATGAAGGGGATATTGAGACCTGGCCTGTTCCTCTCCTTTTTGTTTCTCAGCTGCTCTCTGCCATGATGAACTGCCTCACAACCTGTCCCACAACAGCAGGGCTATTAGACTGTGCACTGAAACCTCTAAAATCATGAGCCCAGATATACCTCCCTCCTCTGAGTTCATTCTGCTGTGTGTTTTGTCACAGCAACAGGAAGCCGACTAGCACACCCTCCTAGGCTGGCCCAGACTTGAACCTTCTGGGTTTCAGTTGCAAAATGGGTTTCAGATCATCTGGAGTCTGGTCCAGATCACTGCTGGTCCTGTAACCTTCTAAGTAACCTTCTAAGGATGGATGAAGACAAGACCCACTGGGAGTGCTGGCCTGGCTTTCATGATCTAGAAACACAGGCACAGAATTCTATTAATGAAACTCAAAGATTTTATTTGTCTTTTAGCAAGTATCATTTGAAACTCAGGGGGTAAAGGAGCTTTAATTGACTTGCTTCTGTCTAGGTAAGTAACCCTTTGACTTTTGGCCGAACAAATAATAACAAAGTAGGTCAGACCAACCTTACCATATCTTATGCCTTGTTTTCTACCCAGAACCCTATCTGGTTCTCTTTTATTTCTGCCTATCCTCCTCATATAAGAAAAATTTCCAACACTCCCTCTCTTGTTGGTGCTCCCTCCCCTCAGTCACACAGGTTCATCTTTGGATTTGCATGGGCTAACTTTTGCTTTTGAATCCTTATGTATTCATTTCTAAAGCAATTTCTTCACTAAAGTGCAGGCTAGCTTGATGATACCCATTACTTCTCATTCAGTGATCTCAGAGGGAGACAGTCGCAGTTTCCTGAATCCCTGTGGTGCCCTCCTGGGTAGAATTCTCCACAAAATGTAGCTACACATGTACCAGGAGGGGGCTGTAAACCTGGCCTCAGATCCTTCTCCAAAGTCTGAAATTGCCTGCCAGACAGTCTCGAAGATTCCTCTCAAACAGATGGAAAATGCCACACTCATGGCAGCCTTAGATGTTTTTATTTTCGAGTTATTTTTGGGTGGAATTGTCAGTTCCTTAGTGTTTACATCCAGCACTAAGAAAGCGCAGGAGACATTGCTGAAGAAAGCACAGGGCTTACAGTTTAAACACAAGGACCAAAGAAGAAGAAACTAAAGGACAGGAGTGCTCAGCCTGAGAACATTTCTAAGAAAAAGAAATTCATTCGGGGGAGCTTGCCTCTCTTTTCCTCATTATACCAGAAGGATAGCATCCTTCGTCAGTGACAAGTTCCTCCTGGCATGCGTCAAGTGACAGAAGGTTCACTTCTGCCTGAGAAATTTACTACTGGATTTCTCTTAAGCGTCTTCCTCAGATTTGATCTCAAATCTCCCTCATCTTCGATGAGTTCTAGGAGGCATGTTCTTACAGATTCTGCAAAATGACAAAGGCATACCCAGGACTATGTGAGCATCCAGTGCTCAGACCACCAGGGAACAGGAAAGTGGGGACCCTGATCCTGGGATCAGGCAATCCCAGAGCCACCCCCTTGGTTAGAGAGATGATGCAGGTGATAGGATCTGCCATTGTCCCTCTAGAACCACATCCAGACCCTCCATTGAGAAGTGTGGCATTGAATCCTTCACGTCAAAACTCACTACAGATGCACAGAGGAGCTATTTATGGCTAACTATTCAAGGGGGTTATTGTTTCTAAGTAGTTCCACAGTTTGTTAGATCCTAGGATGATAAAATGTAAGTTAAATGTTATTATAGTAAATAAAAATAATCATCCTTGTGGATTTTCTATATTTCCTTTCACATTAATTTATCTGATCCCCCCACAGCCTATGAAGGCAACAAAAGCCTTTGTTACCTTCCTGGGATTATAGATGTTGGGTTAAGAATCAGATGCTAAGGGCGTGGTGCCAAAAAGCAGCTACCCATGACAACTGCTCTGGTCTCTGCCATGAAAAAATGAATGAGCAGCACCCTAGTAAGAGGCACTTAGACTAACGACTTACTGCTCCAATTATTAGACATGATCTATAAGGAGTGAGCAATGAAGCAAATGTTTCCTTTGGTCCCAGTCCCAGAAGCAATGACTCTGTGAAGCAGCATTGCTGGCGGTGTGTCCTGTGCAAGGTGAGCCCTCAGAGAAGAGGCTGTCCTCTGTGACTGCTGTTCTCCATGGAGGTTCTGTTTCTCCAGAAGCTACTCAAACCTTTCAGTTTTTCTCTCGGCATCTTAGAGATCTATCCACAAAGCCTCTCTGAATCCTCAAATGTCTCCCAAACAATATTATGAGTGTATTAGCTTTCTCTTACTATAGCCAATACCTGAGATAATCTATTTGTGAAGAGTAATGGTTTATCTTTGTGTTTTAAATTTTTCCAAAAGCAGCAAAGATAGATTTTATTCAGTCCTATTGCCAAAAGGGTGAGAGATCACATATGGAACTGAGCTCATTATAAACACAAAATATAAGGTTGGAAATGTATATTTAGTAAGAAGAATGATGAGAATCAGTGGATGGACAATGACTAAGAAGATCTCAAGCTCTGGGTGCTCTAAACTGGCCTAAGAGAATTCTTTCTAAAGACAGGTCAAGGATTTAGACAAGGGTAGGGATGGACTTGCTCATATTCCATGGGTAAGGGAATTCAGTGCTAAAATGAATCAGCAGGGGGCTGGAGAGATGGCTCAGCAGATAAGAACACTGGTTGCTCTTGCAGAGGACCTGAGTTCAATACCTAGCACCCACATGGCAGCTAATAACTGCCTGTAACTGTAGTTCCAGGGGAATTCAACACCCTCTTTTGATCTCTTCTAGCATTGATTAACAAGGGTGCACTTACACATATGCAGGCAATACACTCATACACATAAAATAAAAATAATGAACAAAATATTTTTTTAAAATAATTTTAAAAATTAAAAATGAATCAGCAGGACTGCTGCTAAAACTGAGCTATGCAGGCCTGAGACCAAGATGAAAGGGATGACTTTGCCAAAATGAGGGCTCGAAGGGGCAGCAGGTCTAAAGTTTGACCAAAAGGAGTTTGTCCCTGAAAATAGGCATTTTAGCTCTCAGTTTTATGGGTTTCAGTCCATGAGAGATTGGTGCTGTGATGAGGCAGACCATCCTGGCAGGAGAGCAAGGTGGTCCACAACCACCTCATAGGCGGGAAGCAGAAGACAGAAAGGAGGAGCTGAAGTCTTACTATCCCCCCTCAGTAACATTTCCCCAAGTACCTGAATTCTCCCACTGGGCTCCACTCTGAAAGTTTCCTTTCCCAGTAGTGTCCAGGATGCAAACCTTTAACACTGGAGCCTTTGAGGGTTGAAATCACCTGGGGATATGCCTCCTGGAGTGTCTATTCAGATGTTTCCAGGAGTTAACTGAAGAAGATAGACCCGCTCAGGATGTGGACAAGACTATTCAGTGGGCCGGGATCCTAGACTGAATTTTAAATAAAAAAATTAATAATAAAGAAATAACAGAAAGTCAGCTGAGAGCCTGCATTGCCTGCCCTTCCCCTGGCCTGTTTAGACATAAGGAGTTCCAGCCTCATGTTCCTACCACCATGAGCTCTGCCATGCCTTCCTACCCGTGAATGGACCATGAGCCAAAATAAATCCTTCTTCCCTTAAGTCGTTTCCTGTCAGATATTTGGTCACAGAAATGAGAAAAGTATCCAATATTCAGGACTTCCCAGACCGTAACTATCATAATGGAGAATTTGTCAAGAAAAAGAGTGGAAAGATATTTCCACTTTTGTCTGCTTTTATGGATTTGCTTACTCACTATCTATCTGGACCATGTGAGACATTGGAGATTGTTCTGTCTGGAGAGTGACCTACGATAGCTGTACTTTTTATTTTAAATGAATTTAAGTATGTACATAGCAATTTAAGTATGTACAAGCAAAAGTGAAAGAACAGTTTACTCAGCTGAACTCACAGCAATGGTTACAGCATGCACAAGTTCTGTGCAAGCTCAAACCAGACAAAATCCCAGCATTCACATGGAGAAGTGGGTAAGAAATCCTAACCCAACCTAAGGCACTTTTGACAACTGATGTCTCCTGGGAGGTGGAAAGGCAGTGTCTTACAGGGTTGGGACTCTTGGTGGGCCCAGTGGATGGATCCAGGCTGAAGGACATTGGGGGACACAAATCATACTCTATAGGCTATATTATATGTTATATTTTAAACATTAAATTGGGTGGGTGCGGTAGGGGAGGTGAGATCTTAATGACATCAAACTATATTGTATGAAAATCACAAAAATTCAACAATCTTTTAAAAGTAAAGGAACAAATAGCAAGTGACAAGTAAGCAGAAGCACATCACATCAGGTCTTTACACTACCCAGCAGCTAGAATTCCTAACTGAAGTGTTCTAGGCAGACCATTGTCCTCATGGGTGAGGCTTCTGGCATCAACTTTCCATCCCAGCCTTTGTATATTATGGGATAAACAATAGTGACATCTGTTGGAAACGGTTTGCCTTCTAGCTGTTCTCAAAAGCCTGGTGTTTTCAATACCCTTGAACTACTTGCTGTTCACCTTTCTCCTTGCCGGTGTGAGGTGGCCAGCCTTCTCTAGGACAAGAAATCTCAGAGGACATTTGAGATAAACCTGCTTGAGTCTGTCACAAGGAGGGTTGCTTTGTTCTCAGACTCGATTCTCAACAAGCTCAAACAGCACAGGACAATTTAACAAGACATTTTATATTATAGAGCTAAAAACAGGTCAATAGAAAAGTATAACCTTGTCAGATCTCTGGGGGATGGAGGCCAACCTGGTCTACATAGTGAGTTCCAGGTCAGTTGAGGCTACAGGGAAACCCATCTCAAAAAAAAAAGAAAAAAGCATAGCCTTGTCTCCAGCTAACTTAGAATTTGAAGGGAGAGGTGGACTGCAGAAGAAATAGCCACGGGAATAAAATAGGTCTAGACTGACAGCAAGAAATAAATCCACAGGATGTTGTGATACATGATAATGGAGAGATAGACAAACAGGGATCAGCTTCCTCTTTCCTACCATAGCGGAGGGACTCTCTACCATGCATGTCAGAAACCTGTGAGACAGGATGCGTCACTGAGGGAGAGGGTGGAGATAGAGACGAGCAGGAATTCGACCTGGAATGGATGGTTTGCAGAACTTTCCTAACTTGGCTTACCTAGAGACTCATAACAAAAACCCAAGGAGCCAACACTGGCAGAGTACGGTGAAGGCCAGAAAGCGTTCACACATTCTCTTAGCTCATTCTTTTCCTTTCTTGGCATTCTGGGCCTTGGCTTCTATCCGCTCCTTTCTCCTCAGAACTTTCAGTGTCCACCAGAAGCTTAGGGAACTCATTTTTACCTTTTTCTGCTCCGCCCTCTGTTCCTGGACATCTCATGTGGCTTAGAGGTAACATCATCTACTCCCTTGAGACTTTTTCCTATTTTTTTTGGAGAATCCTCCCTCTCAAATGCTGTGACCGGACACACCAGGAGTTGGTCTGTTTCATTTCTCTCCATGAAGACATCCCTCTTACAGCTGTGGTTGGACATGTAATGAAGGGTTCAGTTAAAATCTATGAATTGCCTGAGGTCACTCTGGTTTCTGGCTAGGACAATGACACGATGAAGGATAACCAGTCCAGCACAAAGGGAGAGAGGCTGGGCTTGCAACCTCCCTTGAAGGCAGGCAGTCAGAGGTTCTGATGAAACTGCACATGTGAAATGGGGGAGCCATCACTGCTGTGATGCCAGCCCCTCAGACCAGAAGTCTGAGTGGCAGGAACAGATTTGGACATTTTTATTTTAAGATCCTTAAAAGAAATCCAAAAAGCATTGGCAACGCAGCAATTAAGTAACGAGCTTGAAGCTGAGGAGCAGACACACTACTGCATGAACATATAGACCTGCTCCACCCCCCACCCCAGGCAGAGCCCCATGGCTTATCCACCTGCCGGTTGTCTGCCTGGCAGTGCTTAACCCCTTCCAGCAGTTACTGCAAAGGTATTGGCTGGCAGGAGTCTGTCTTTTCTCTCTCACTCTGTTTCCTTTCTCCTAGGTTGCTCTCATTGTCATTTCTCTGTCTTTCACTCTCTCTGATTTTACTCTTTGTTCATTTTTACCATACTGGCTGTGGAACTCAAGCAGGTCACTTCCTCTGAGCTACCACTTGACCTCGTTTCTTTTTTTGAAAGCCACATGAGAGCCTGCGTTCTCTGCTTCCTCCCAGTGAATCTTGCTCACACTCTTGCACAGGTCTCTCATCTATTCCTAGTCTGCTCTGTACCTCTTTTCTCACCCCATCTCCAGGTTTATTCCTGTTTTCACAGCTTCTGGACCTGGAGAGATGGCTCAGCGGTTAAGAGCTCTGACACCTCTTGCTGAGGACCTGGGTTCAATTCCAGCACTCACATGGCAGCTAACAGCGGTCCGTCCATAACTCCAGTTCCAGGGGATCCAACACGCTCTTCTGACCCACATGGACATTGCACCCTACATGCAAGCAATAAGCTTGTACACATAAAATAAAAATAGCAAATGAAATATAAAAAAAGAAAAAGAAAACCTATGAACTTCCTCAAAATGTGTGAATAAATCATATTTTAGTTTCCTAACCCCAAATGGGAAAGACAGGAATAGAATGCTTGCAGAGCCTCCAAGAAAAACGTGGGCAAACTCATGCCGTCTGGGCATGGCCCTGGTCCTGCACTTCTGACTAAAGTCTGGGGGCCTCAGCTGGTAGCTGTGGCTGTTAATTTCATTAGTGCTGGTATGTCCTGTTCTGATCTGTCCCACATGATTCCTTATTGGGCATGTGGCTTGTGCTCTCTTCACCACCATGGTGTTTCATGGACTCCATGTGAAGGCATCTTCAAAGCACTGCACAAGGCTGCCTCTGATTAAATCCTGTGAAACCCCAGTAAGGAATCAAGTTCAGGACTGTTTTGTATCTAAGCCTTGAGAAATATCGCTGTTTGACTTCTGGTTACTGAAGCGTCCTCTGGGTTCTATAGGAGCAAACATCAGTCATTCTTTTAAAAAGTATTTCATCGTTTTTATTTTATGTGTATGAGTGTATTGCCTACATGTGTGTAAGTGCATGTGTGTTGTGCATTGCCTGAAGAGGTCAGAAGAGGGTGATGAGTGGTTGCTAGGCCCCATGTAGGTGCTGGGAATCAAACCTGGCTCCTCTGTAAGAGCAGCCAGTGCTCTGAACAGCTGAACCATCTCTCCAGTCCCACGTTTTGTTTGTTTTAGCAAATAAGTAGATGTATCCACAGGACGCAGGTTGAAAGAACTTGTGATGGGACCACTCTCACATGGAGGTGAGCAGGTTGTGGTTGACTCCGGAGAGTGTGCTCACCTGCAA
This sequence comes from Eospalax fontanierii, assembly GCA_035773235.1. Taxonomy (NCBI): domain Eukaryota; kingdom Metazoa; phylum Chordata; class Mammalia; order Rodentia; family Spalacidae; genus Eospalax; species Eospalax fontanierii. The sequence goes on from CM069535.1 coordinate 19,734,721, forward strand.
AGGAACCCTGTGACAGGAACGCAGATGAGGTCTGAGGAACGCAGTGACAGACAAAATACCCAGTGCTCCCTGAAGAGAGCAGGAAGTATTCAAGGCGGGACAGGATCCGACTTCAAAACTGAATCCTCACAGCGCGCCTCACCTCTCTGCAGCTTCCAGCTCAGTGGACCTCCTCCACTGAACCCATATTCCCTAAATTCCTTTCTTGCCCCCAGGCTCGGCCTCTCCTCCTGCAGTCTGTACGTGTATCTATCGATTACCCTGTGTCCTGCACGGCCCTGCAGAGCAGCCTCCCCCAGCCTCCCCAGCCTGCCCCGCTCATCATCCTGGAGCTGTTACCCAATTCTTTCTTCCTGCCTTGTGACCACCTGAAATGATCTTCTGATGTCGTTTATTGCTTGTCTTCCTCTAAGAGGCTTACTTGTTTATTTTGTTTCTCATTAATGGTATAGCCAGTACAGCTTATGTGAGAAAATAAAAAAGAGACCTATTAAAGTTCTAATCAGTTAAGAAACCCTGAAGGGGTTTGCCAATCAGATTTTCTGACAGATAAAATTTCCCTTCTGTAATCTCTCTGTGCCCCAGGCACGCCTTGTACTGTCTATCCATGCTAAAAATTAGAACTCTGTTTATGGCCATCTAGAAGGCAACTATGATACAATTCTTGCGCCTTTCCTAGCTTTCTGTCTATTGTTCAAACCCTGGAGCCCCAAGTACCTAAAACAATGACAAACCAAAGATGCTCAGTAAATACCCAAAGGTTGATTGTCCCTCCCCAGTCTAAAGGATTTCTAAAATTCTGTAGCCTCATTCTCCTTTGCTACGTAGTTAGCACAGGCTACATCAAACCAATTCAGCTCTTTCTCTTCTTATCCCGATCACCACTACAGATTAGTATTTTTACTTAAGAGGCATTTCTCTTTATTTGATAGTCTAAGGAGGATCTCTACCTCGAAATAATTCACAACCAGTTTCAGTGTCTCTTTGTGCTTTTAAGAATTGCAGAAAGTGGGGCCGGATAAATGGTTCAGTGGTTGAGAGCACTGGCTTCTTGGCAGAGCACTTGGTTCCCAGCACCCACATGGCAGCTCCCAACAGTCTGTAACTCCAGTTCCAGGGAATCTGATGCCCTCTTCTGGCCTCCACAGGCATCAGGCAAAGGACTCACACATAAAATAAAAATAAGTAAAGAAATAAATAAAATTTTAAAATTTTTTTGGAAGGAAAGGAAGAGCTGCAAAAAAATGATCACTGAAAATTACTTGTAATTCAAGCTGTACATTCAGTGACTAAATGACATCTCTAACCCATTACATGTATATAGTGCACGAAGCATTCTACAATCCATGTCAAAACCGCCAGACACTGCTTACATAGCAATCCACAGTACTGGCGACCCATTGTGTTCTGTGGCTTCCTTCACGTCCTCATCCTGTGGGACCACCAGCAGTATGCAGCGTCCTCCTGTCTGCAGCTGCTCAGCAGGTGAGGCTCCTCAGCCATCCTTCTCCTTCAGTGTTGCTCTTTTTACCAAGGCCTCGGCCCCAATCCTCACTGTAAAGCCAGTGATGTCTGCTGCATCATCTCTGTGCCCACATTCCTTCCCAGCCCTAGAAGTCGGTGTGAGGCTTCTCCCTCACACTCTCCATCCCCATCTGTGTCTCACAGGTCAGCACAGGTGCAGTCTCTCGTTCCCTTCCTTGCCTCCTGAGGATCCCGGCTTCCTTTGATATTTTGACTCACTGATCTTCAGCCATTTATCGCTAAGCTGCAGACATCTTTCTCTCTCTCTCTCTCTCTCTCTCTCTCTCTCTCTCCTTCTTTCTGTTCTGTGTTTCTAACTAATTCCTAAATAGTGAATAGTCTTCACCACACATCCCACGAAGAATCAACTTTACTTTTATGTGTATAATGAAGAATGGCTTCAGCAGTCTGTCCTGGGACTGATGTGTTTCAGGCGACTTGTTTCTGCTTCCGGCTTCTTCCTGTTATTAATTCTGAGTTCCTCACATTTCATGTTAATAAATGACTCCACCTCCAAGCACTCAAACTTCCAAGGACTCTCCTCACCTTGGCATTCAGCATTCTCCTTGATTTCATTCCCATCCCCCAAAGTTCTTATGTGGTCCATCCCAGCCAACATTATTGACTCTTCTCTAGACAAGGCCTAGATTTCTTATCTCTGTGTCTTCATACATGCTTTTCTCTTCATCCTCTTGCTGCCTGGTGACATCTCTAACTCACTACATAGTCAGAGATGTAAAGCAGTGAAATATGTACAAAGATTCATTTAGAGTGTCCAAAAAGGAAAAAGAACTGTGCATATAAGGGTCATGGAATAAACTGTCACATATACTTAAACACCATGCAAGCATTAGGCATTGTCTTCAAGACATATTAATGAAAAGAATCAATTTTCAAATTCTATATGCTGAGATATCCATGTGTATACCATTAATAGTGTAAATATCAGTTATCAATGTGTTTGTCTATCCATAGCAACAAAGGCTTGAATAGCTTGGGGACTCTGTGTGTGTGTGTGTGTGTGCGTGTGCGTGTGGAGGCCAGAAGACAACGTCCTAATGACTCCTTTGTTGTCCACTCCTGAAATACCTCCCCCCTAACCCCAGCCTTTAAAGAGAGGGTTTTCAGCATTCAGCTGTTTTATACAAGAGGAAATCCATGGGGAAGCAGTTCAAGACAGACATGGGCTCAGAGACATTATCTCAGTTCTTTCTGTCTTTATCACCATACTTGTGGCATCATGATCACATGGTGGCAGAAAATTCATGTTCTGGGAAACAAATAGGGATTATGACGGTAGCCAGGCAGGGGACAAAGTGATCTCCTCCCAAGGATGTGATCCCTCCCCCCACCTTGGTCCCTGTTCTTACCTCCCCGGCTCCTGGACATGTCTAGCTAGTAAAAGATGTGATAATTGAGCATTGGGCCAACCAACTAATAGTGTCCGCCTATATGCTGGGGAGATTAGCTTAGGAAGGGATTTTTAATTACCAATGGTATTAGAATGTTATACATGTGTTATTTTCATATGAGTGAAACATAGAAAGTTTTGTTTGAAAATGTTAAGAAGCCACCCATTCATCATCTTCCATCACATGTCAACTTCTCCTTAAGGCCATGCTTTAATAGGTGAATATTATGTTTGTTTTCATCTAGTAACATGTGGAAAGAGAATAGATTATAGAGAGAGAAAATCATGAGTCAGAATTCCTGGGTATCTAAATTACATGTCTAAATTACAGTCCATGAAAAACTTGTTTCCTCCTCATCTGTAAAATGAAGATTACAATATCTTTTGGAATTCTGTGAAGGATATATGGAAAATAAATAAATATGCAAGGGATTTAATAATTTTTCAGTAGTTGCTTCGCTTTCTCCTGGAAAGTCACGAAATACAGTAACTCTTTTATTTTGTTACCTCTATTTTGCCTTCTACGTTAGCTGGCAGACTGTACAGCCTGTAAATTCTCAGCTGTTCTTATGAAAGACAATGACTTTATTTTTAGAGTTCCTATAGAATACAGAATAGCGTCTGGCCCATAATATATGACCAATAAATCTATTAAAATTGAGTTGCTATTTTATTAGTTGAATGATCCATCAACAGCTCAACTGCCAAGAAACTGCACAGCCCATTCCTCTATCCTCGGGTTGCAGTGGGAGTAATGAACTCAGACTGTCATCAAGCACCTATTTCTGGGTGATCAGTCCGAGCATCATTGGCAGATGCTGGCTCCACAACAGTCCTCAGGGAGCCACAGGGGTCTGAAGTTTTTTGGAACACTGTCAACACCACAAGCTGTGAAGCTTTTTCATTCTTTCCAAGAAAAAATAAAAAATAAATAAAAAATAATTAAAAATTGAAAAACTCCCAAGATAAATTTAAACCACCAACTTTAAAAAAGTGAGTCAAGTGACTAATTCTTTTTCACTTCATTTCAATGACATAGCCATTATAAACAGAAGAAGACATGCATTAAAGTTCTGTTTAGGGGGTTCGGGAGATTATGAATCTGATTCTCTGACAAACAAGCAGTTTCCTTTTCTATAATCTCTTTAAGCCCCAGGCAAACCTTGTAGGGCTCTCTTAGCTAAAATATAACAGAATTTTGCATCTGGCCATCTAGAAAATGTCTCTCAAATCAAGATTATAAAAAGAATATGCATTAGTCAGCTTTATGAATAGTAAATACATGCATATAATCATTCTGTTCTAGAAGTTTCTAGTTGGCGCATGATAATTGCTTTTACTCACCTTCTTTGTCCCTTACTCTCTAGCTCCACAGTGTTGGAAGCCCTGGCCTGTGGTAGGTACATAGTGTTTAACAAAAGAAGCACTGTTCCGTGTGGACTGTTTTGATGCCATGAGGCTGGGTGGGATTTAGTTTGCTTGTTTCAGAAACACTATAATCAGTGTGTGTGTTCCTGGGTGGATTTCATTTGACATAGGTATAGGAAGAAGGTCTTCAGAAGTCATCATTTCCCATCGTCTAGTCATTGTTTCATGTGATATCAGTGATCTAAGTCAAGCCATCTTGCTTAAGAGACCAGCTTTGAGGTAGGCAAGGAAAAGTGAGAATCAGGGACAGAAGCCTTGGGACTCGATAAGAAGTTCTGGGAGTCCACTCCAGAGTTCTGACTCTAAGAGGTCATCTCGGGAATGACACACTAAAATGCTCTCTGCTCATCTGGACTTTCCTGGCATTCTTGCTTATCTCTGATAGAGCAGTGGATCCTGATGCCATTGTGGAGAGTGAGGAGCTTGAAACTTCAAGCTTAAAATTCCTTTTAGCTCCTCAGAGTCAGAGGTCATGTATAGCTTTGTTTCCTCAACTGTGCACTGAGGCACCCTGGGACACTTCAGTGGATCCTCAGAGGGACTGTGGGTATTTAAAATATCTAAAGTGAGTACAACAAAATAAATAAATTATTGTTCTCTTTGGTCGCCATGGAATTCTTGAAGTAAATCATCATTTCAGGGGACTTTGTAAAGCTAAAATTTTTCTGAAATTTTAGAAATGCTGTTCTAAAAGGGTGCCAGGTAGCTACTTAAGAAATCAGACTTTTGGGTAGATCTTTTGACTGAGGAATTGTGTGAAATGATTATTAAGACATGTAAGGCTGCTTTGAGCTAAGTTAGTCCAACTACTTTACCCATTCAATCGATGACATTACTGATACTAGCAAGGAATGTTATCTGAATACAACATCTAAACTGTGGTAACGGGAAACACATTATAGTTTATCATTGGGATTACTCATTAGAGAAACTTTATAGGTTGTGTTTTTAAAAATGCAAATACTTGAGTCAGATGGAATTAATGGGCATTAAATTAATATTCAGCTTTCTTTGGGCTGTTGTTTACAATCCAAATTACAGTAAAATGAAACTCTCCATCAGGCCAGCACTTTAGATGGCATAAGAGTTGGCTTTCTGTTAGCTTTCTATTTCATTTAAAACTTAAGACCATAACATACTGAGGATGACATAATCAAGGGATACAATAAAAGACAGGCATATGTCTTAGAAATGACAGCGATAAAATTACAGATGGAGACTGAGGTGGTTCATCTCAAGTGTCAGTTTGATAAGATCTGGAATCACCTGAGAGAAAGGCCTCTGTGTACACCTGTGGGGTTATATTGATAGGGTTAAGGCTGGGAGACCCACCCCCTGTGGGTGGCTCCATGCTCTGTACTGGGATCTTGAACTGTATAAAAGGAAGAAAGTGAGCTGAGCAAAGATATTCGTTGCTCTCCACCCTGACTGTAGATGGACACAATGCGACCAGCTTCCGGCCATAACAGATCATGCCTCAAACTAGGAAATAAGGTAAACTTGGACTACAGAGATGGCTCAGCAGTTAAGAACACTCCATGCTCTTGCAGAGGACCTGGGTTTGATTCCTAGAAACCATATGGTGACTAACAACCATCTGTACTATGGTTCTAGGGGATCGGATGCCCTCTTCCAACCTCCTTGAGCATTGCACAACGTGAGTGAACTTATGTACATGCAGGCAATACACCCATACATATAAAATTTTTGAAATACATTTTAAAAAAATCTCTTCCTTTCTTAAATTGCTTTTGTCAAGGTATTTTATGACATTAATGGGTAAAGAAACTAAGACAGAAATAGAGATACAGATGATAGAGATAGAATTAGATACTGAGATAAAATTAGAGATAGAGATACAGAGAGAGAGAGAGAGAGAATTCGAGATAGTGACAAGGATAGACGAGATCGAGACAGAGAGTATCAGCATATTTTAAAAAATCAATAAGACTTAATACTTGCCAGGCATGGTGGCACACACCATAATTATTATTTATTATTATTATTAATAATAATATTATTATTATTGTCTTTTTGAGACAAGATCTCCCTTTAGCCCCTTTAGCCCCTCTAGCCTAGAACTCACTGTACAGACCAGAGTAGCCTTGATGTCACAAAGATTCACCTGCCTCTGCCTCCTGAGCGCTGGGATTAAAGGCATGTGCTACAATGCCCAGCCCTGATGACACACGCCATTAATCTCACTGCTCAGAAGGCAGAGGCAAGCAAATTTCTGTGAGGTTGAGACCAGCCTAGTCTACATAGCCAGTTCCAGACCAGTTGGGGCTGAGGAGGAGACCCTGTCTTAAACAGCCAAACCAAAAAAAAAAAAAAAACACCACAAGTAAAAAACAAAGACTTGGGGCTGGAGAGATAGTTCAGTAGTTAAGAGCACTGACTGCTCTTGCGGAGGACCCAGGTTCCATTCCCTCCACTCACATGGCAGCTAACAACCATCAGTAAATCCAGGTACATGGAATCTGACACCCTCTTCTAACCTCTATGAGTGTTGTAGGACATAGGTGCACTTATGTACATGCAGGCAATACACTATATGCATAAAATAAAAACAAAACAAAACAAAAAGAAACTTGGCATTCATTTGGAGAATGAGGTTTGGGAAAACTCAGGTTTCTCTGGAGTTTTAAGAATACTGATGAACGCATTGAGTTTGACTGGCTTGATAGAGAAGGACAGAGAGACTGAGAGTTACAGGCCACCATGAGAGGATTCATTAGTGCCCAGACTACAGCATCCTGACCTATGGGGACGGTTGCGTGGGGGAGAGTGGGCTACTGGCAACATCAGAGGGACATCTCACATGTCAAAACTGGCCCTCCATTGCCTTTGTTTCTGTCTCAGGAAAAGAAATGGAAACTCATTAGGCCTCTATAAGAGTATGTGGCCTCCACAAAATATCAACTATTAATGATGGAAACTATCATCTTGACTTTTACAGCTGAGTACAGATTAAAGGAATTTACCCTGAAAGGTAGATGATAGACAAGGATGTTCCAGAAAATCACCTTTCCAGTATTGACCAAAATCATCATTAGCCAAACAAACAGATAGATATTTTGAGCTTTGTCTTTGGGGAAGCAATTATACATGTTGGAAAACACATTGGATGAACTATGGGTATCCTGGGACGTTACAATCCGACATTTACTTTTTAAGGTAATGGAAGGCCATTAAAGATACTTGATCTCGACTTAATGACTAGAATATTTTGAAAGATGAAGTTAAAAATAACATGAAAAAAACATTTACAAAGTACACAGTGATTTTTTTTTTTTTTTTTGAGGACTGGCTCAGTCTCACTATAGCATTGGCTAGCCTGGGACTCTCTATGCAGACCAGGCTGGCCTCAAACTCAGGTCTTCCTGCATCTGCCTCCTGACTGTTGGGATTAAGGTTTATACCACCACACCTGGGCTTTAAGTGGTACTTTAAAACCGTTTATTTGGGGAGCAGCTTCAAGAATACTGTTGAACTCAGTGGTAAGGACAATTTCTGCTCACTATAATAGTACTATACAATAGAGATGTGAGACCAACTATGTATTTTAAATTTTCTACAGATTAATAAGGGTTCTTAAAGAAAATTAATGAAGCCAGCATGATGGCTTTGTGAATAAGGCGTTTGCTACACAAACCTGGCAACCTCAGTTTGGGCCCTTCAACCCAGGTATAGTTGGAAGGAGAGAACAGACTCCACAAAGCTGTCCTCTGACCTTCACATGTGTGACATGGCATGTGTACCCTCCCACGTACACATCATGCACACACACATGCATTATTAATAATAAATAAAGTTAAATATTAGAACACAATCAGTATTTTATTTAATCCAGCACTTCAGAAATATTCATATTTTATATGCAATCGCTATGAAAATGTGCTTGTTTGACATCTTTTTCTTTCTAAATTCAGTGTGTATTTTACATACATAAGTGCTTCTTAGTTCACACTAGAACCTTTTTATGTGCTTTGTAGCACATGTGACTGCTGCTACACAGGAAAGAGCAGTTCTAGAGCCTCACTCTGCAACTGTGATCTGCAGGTCACTGCAATAGTGCTGTCACTGGGGAACTTTCTAGAAACACAGAATTCTCACTTTCACCTCTGACCTGTCGAGTCTTCATCTAAATTTTAAGGACATTGTCCACGAGACTGTGCAGGTTGAAGGTTGAGAAGCACCTTCTTCTAGAACAATGGGTCTTAGCATGTGGTCCTTAGGCCGGCTGCACAGACCACTGAATAGAAACTCTGGGGTCAGAAATCTGAGTTCCAACAAACCCTCCAGGAAATTCTGGTGCATAATTAGGTTCAGGAACTACTCACATATGCCTCATGAAACATATTACTGTGTATGCACAGCTTGAAAGGTTAATTTGAAGAGGAAGAAAGACAATTTCTGTTATTTCTCAGAAGCATGTGTCTTCATTGATTTCTTGGGAAGGGGAGTGAACGTCATAATAGCTTATGAAAACAGATGTATATGCACATTAAACCTCAGACATCATTCCCAATAAGAATTTCTCACCAGTTTACAACGAAACTGAGTGTCTTTATGTCTTAGGCCCCATATTGGGTATTTTGCACATATTTCCTCTCACCCCCCTTCCACTCTGCGTGGTAGGCAGTTGTATCCACACCTCACCAAGTGAGGCACCTCACCAGGATCCCACTGAGGTCAGTCTGACGCCTGTGTGCATACCACCTACCCCTGACCGCTTGCCTCAGCACTAGCCTGCTAAGTTTAAATAATTCAAACTAAAAGCCAAAGCACTTGAGGTTTTAGTGAGTGCGCACTGAATGTGCTCTGATACTTAAAACATTCAAAAGAGCTCTTGGGTTAACCGCATGAGCTGCTCCTCTTAGGCTCACCCACGCTCAGCTCTACCTGCACTGCGAACAACCTCTTCAGGGTAGAAGCTGCAGCCAAGGGCAGAGCAGGCAGAGGTGGGAGACTGCAGTGAGATGGCAGTGAGGACCATGTGATCGAGGAGAGGGGGCAGGACATCCGGCCCTTTGCCTGTCAAAGAAGATTGCTTAATTGCTGATTCGTTCAAATTGCTGGCTCAAGGAAAACAAGTTGGTTTTGTCAGTTTTAATATGCTTAATTTCCCTGCAGACAGGCTTCCTCTCATTGTCGTGTCCAAGACACACTGCACCACTTTGCACTGCACACACACTGCTCTTCAATGGAGTGATTGCTCAAGGTCTCCTCCTGTGCTTTACCAAAGTATGAAACTTTCTGCAAATAGCATATAAGGAATCGACTCTAAGCTGGCTGTGATCCAACACTGGGGAAGGAGAGGCAGGAGGGTCAGGAGTTCAAGGCCATCCTCACCTACACAAGGTGAGTCTGAAATAGACTATGTGAGACCCTAACACAGAAACAAACAAACAAGCAAACAAACAAAACAGAGGCCAGGGAGATAGCTTAGTTGGTAAAGAGCATGCTGTGCAAGCATGAGGACCTGAGTTCAGATCCCTGGTACCCATAAAAGCAGAGCATGGCAGCCAGTACCAATAACCCCAGTTGAGGGTTGGCAGAGTTCTAGGTACTGAGGCAAGCAGAACCCTGAGGCATGCTGGCCAACCAGTCTAGCCAGTCAGTGAGCTCCAGACTGTCTCAAACAATGAAGTGGGGAATAACTGTAAAACAGCTGACACAAACCTCTACATGCACATGCATACACACACATAAATATACATATATATAGACACACCAAAACATGAACCAAAAAAACACTGCAAAGGAATCTACATGCATTTCTTCATGAGCAAAGATAGTTCTTCACTTGCCCCTCCCCCACCTGCCTATGTGGCTCACCTCACAGTGATTGCTCGTGGAATTATACAGAGCATTTTATCAACAGTTAAATGCAACAGCTCAGAATCTCTTTAGAGTCCCCTGAATATCTGTCTCCCAACAGCAGCAGTCTGAGTGTTCCCTGGATGGTTTCTGGATGTACCCCAGTGTTTAGAACAGCTCTGAAAGTTTCTCAGGTCTTTTCATCACACAGCAGAGTATATTTGCACTGGAAAATCATTTTTCTGAACTTAAAATGTGTGTCCTTCCCCCGCTTGTGGAGAGGTCAGTGGCTGTGCGAGGGGTCCAATTTAGTACTTTGGTTTAAAAAAAATCTTTTGATATTTTAATTTTATATTTTTATGAGTGTATTACCTGTATGTATGTAAGTGCACCCCTGTGATGAAATGCCTGAGGAGGTCAGAAGAGGGTACAGGATTTCCCTGGAATTGGAGTTACAGATGGTTATTAGCTGCCATGTGGGTGCTGGGAATTGAACCTTGGTCCTCTGCAAGAGCAGCCAGTGCTCTTAGCTGCTGAGCCATCTCTCTAGCCCCTAATACTTGTTTTCAATCATTTTTTTTTGTAACAGCACAGATTCTGCCACGTGGCAGCATCTTCTAATTCCATGGAGATTACATTTGTGATTTGTGTGTTAATTATGCATTCATAGCTGCAGTAAAATATGAGCATCCTATTTACCAAGCAGAGAGAATCACTGACATGAAATCTTTTGGCTTTCTTGGAAAACCTATGCTTCAAGATAGTCTGGGAACTTTAACACCAGCTATGGGAAAGAAAAAGATGGCCCGAGAATGAATTCCTGGAAAAAGAGTCTCATTCTGCAAACTTCATTTGCCCCCAGCATACAGTGTCAGGTGACTGTTGGCACATAAGGAGTTGTGATGATTGAGAACAGTTCTGTTTTGCTTCCAGCTGGAGAGTGGAGGCTGAAATGTGGGCTAGACTAGGCCACCAACGATACATGCACAGAAGCGGAAGAGTTGATGGTTCATAACGAATACATATCTCCTGCCTGTAACAGGGCCAAATCACAATACATTTCAGTACGCGGAGGGGGGACTAAACATAGTTCTAGATGCTGAGTCATCTTTAACCTGAAAGCCTGGTTAAGAATATTGGTAGGCTTGCAAAACACTTTCAACCTCACTTAGCCCATTGTACCTAGATGCAAAAGATTGATTAACATCACCTTCAAAAATTGTATGTGTGTGTATGTGTGTGTGTATATATATATATATATATATATGTAATTTAAAGCCACTTAAATGGGACTTCTCTCTGTGTTTCAAGAGGTACTAATAGTTGGACTAGGAAGGAAGCCTTGGTACCTTGGAAAAAGTCTGCGGATGTCAATCTACACTGGTTATGACGAAGTTAAAATACCCCATCCCTGCAAGGTGGTTTGAGATTTTTATTACTTGCATTTGAGGCTGAAACTCATTAAAGCCTCCCTGTTCTTTGCTTTATGAGGAACAGAGGCCCAGAAGTTCAGCCTATAAAATGAAATTAATTCCAAAATGTTATAGATAAACTGTGTGGAGGAGTGAAATTTGATATATGGAATATATTCAAAGAAATGCTAGTGTGCTGTCTTAAGAGCATAGCTGATGCTCACATCTAACCAGCCACAGACGTATTCCCCAGCAGCTGTTCAGGAGCAGATTGCTGTTTTAATGAACCAATAACTCATTCTTAACCAGCCCAGTTTGTGTATCAGCAGTGGTATGTTTAGGTAAGAGTTGTTTTCCCAGCAACCCGAAGAACCTCTCCTTTCACAAATAATGCGATGGTACGCTGTAGTTCCAGACACATTTTTATAACCTTAGGTTGATGGCATTTAAAATTATCTGACAGTTGTAGTGTATATCCTACGCCTTATTTGAACATGGACTTGAGGAAAACTCTCATTCTCAAGACCATTTTAGCCAAGTGTTTTTGTTGTCTGAGCGCTGCCCAGATGATAGTAGTTATTGAGGCTCCAAATCGCTCTTTGCCTTCTTTGATATTCTTGGCAAAAAAAAAAAAAAAAAAAAAAAAAAAAAATTCACTAAGTGAAAATCCAAAACCTAAAATTCTTCAATGACATAGTCATATTACTTCGGTTTCATAAAGACACAGATTCCATCTGTTGGCCTAATTAATATATTATTTGTGTTCAGTCAGAGGCTTTCCTTAAAGGCCATTGCTGAGTTATCTATAACAACACACACAATCTATTACAAAATTTTGAAAAGAGGTAGAGATGTGACTCAGTTGGTAGAGTGCTTGCCTAGCATGTGGAACGTCCTGGGCTCTGTCCCCAGCACTTCATAAGCCAGCATGGTAGGGCATGTTTGTAATTCTAACACCCAGGTGGGGGCAGGAGGATCAGAAGTTCAAGGTCATCCTTGGCTACATAAGGAGTAGAAAGGACCACTTGCATCGTTATGAGTGGGCGTTTGTTTCTTTGTTTTCATAAATACTAGAGATTCTAGATCCATCAGCCTGTGTTTTGGAAAGGCCAATCCAATATAGTTTATTGTGCAGCGTAGTGAAGAAACTCTCCCTTCTCAAGCAAGCAGCCCTCACCTATATTTAGCAACACAAACTCCTGTGGCTTTCACCCCCTTGCTCTCAGTGGTGATTGAGCAGACCATTACTGCAACATTCTGAAGGCAAATCCCAGATCCATGCAAAGGCTCATCAGCAGAGCTCATCTGTGGCCATTTATTTTGTTTGTTTTCCTCTCAACCAAACCACAAATTCAAGAATTGACTTTGCACAGGCAATCCATGCCCACTGATGGATTTACTGGAAGTGCCATTTGGGGGTCAGCCTCTGCCTTGCTCTGTGATTTGGTTGCCTCCACTTTGGTGAAAAACTGCTAACTACCTCTCGGTGTTGTAAGGGTTTAAGGAGATTTTTGTGAATTACCTAGAACTTTGAATTACTAAAGAATGTGTTCAAATTGTTATCTTTGCTGAGTGTTATGGCGCACACCTTTAATCCTGGTACTCAAGAGGCAGAGGCAGGTGGATCTCTGTGAAGTTCAGGCCAGCTTGGTCTGTATAGCAAGTTCCAGGCTAACCAGGGCTCCACAGTAAGACACTGCCTCAAAAAAAAAAAAAAAATTGTCTTGTCACCATGAATCCATGAATGCTGCTGCTGGCTCTGCTGCTGCCCAGGACCCACTGGTCAAGTTAACCAGCTGCTCAGGCACCTTTGCTTGCCTCTTATTTTCAAACACTGAAGTGCCTGTGGCTTTGAAAGAGGGGTCATTGTAAAATCCACTTTATAAACCTAAAATGCCTTTTAGTCTTTGGTTCTTTGAAACTGAGAAGCCTCTGCATAGCAAAGGCACTATCACCAGGTTTAAGAGACAAACTATAGGATGGGAGACAATATTTGAAAACTTTTTATTGGACAGGTGATTGATGATACAGAATATATAAGGGAATTGAAAGCACAACACCAAAATAAGCCCTGAATAATCCAATTTAAAAATGGACTAAAGATCAGAAGAGAGACTTCTCAAAAGTAGACATACAAGTACCAAGCATACAACACAATGCTCAGTCTCACTAAATACGAGGAAAATGCAAATCAGAAGCACAATTCACAGTGGTTATTATTCAGCCATAAAAAAAATGAAATTCTGTCATTTCAGTAACACAGATGGAATTGGAGGTCTTTAAGTAAAAAAATCCAGATGCAGAAAGCCAAATATCACACATTTTCTTTCTTTCATTCATGGAAACTAAACACTGGCTCTCAAAAGAAAAGAGATTGTCAACACTAGAGACCAGGAAGGGCAGGGGGAAGGGCTCTAGGAGAATGCTACATAGATGGTACCAGACAGGAAGAGGCCTGATTTTCTGCAGTGCAGTAGAAGGTTGCAGTAAACTATCATATATTTGAAAATGATCAGAAGTACAAAAAGCTAAGCATATAAAAATGACTTAATTTAACTTTGGGAGAGATGAAAGGGCTTTTGATACCAATTTGATTTATCTCACTCATTCTATGCCTGTGCCAAATCTACATAACGTGCCACATAAATACGAGTAAATATTATGTCTCAATTTAAAAAGAAAACTGCAGTAACTACAGAGATGGAAAATCATTTGCTGAATAAAGTCAGTGTCTTTCCCGATTTATTCACTTTTTATTGTCTTGAAATTTGTGTCAGGGGTGGAACTTAATTCTTACTTCTCCAAAGATAAAACAATTAAATGTGTGGTCAGTGGTCCACCAGGGCAACCGTGAGCCAGAGACCATCGTGTTTTAAAATAGCATTTGTTCTCATTTTATCTTTGACCACAGACCTCAGTCAAGTGAGGAGTTAAGGGTGCTTATTGGTTTCCAAACGCTTTCCCTTGTGACAGTTTGAAAGATGGTTTTTGCACAATCTTATCCAGCTACTTTGGTTGGTAGGCATTTTTTTTTTTCTTCAAGGCCATGAACATGTTGTTTCCTTCACTAAAGATGTGAACAGGCTTATCTTAATTTGCCATAAAGAAAAGCTATAACTTGTGCTGGAGAAAATGCCCTCTTGCAAAAGATCATTGAAACCTCAAGTGAATATAAGCAGTATGTGCTAGAAATATTGCCTCATAAGGACGCCCATTTCAGACCCCAACCACTTGTTTTTCTTGTTGCAGTGAAATCGGAAGATCTGCCCTGACTCCCAAGAGAAAGAGCACTTACTTCCTTGTAAGCAGAATGAATGAAAGAGAGAGGCTGGGAGAGAGGTCATCTGGGGGAACAGTCTCACCCTGGCACTGTCTCCCCTGGAGATTTCCTCTGGTGCTTAGAAAAGCCATTTACGGAAGGACAAATTTCCTATGAAGTCTGGGTTGATGCTGGCAGGTGGGAGGACAGTCCGTCCTGTGCCCTTGCAAGGATAGAAACAGAATCTGTCCTTTAGTCAGAGCACTGGGAAAGATTTACAAGTAAGGTTATAGGCATAGAAGTTAATCACATATAAACCAAGTACCGACGTGTCAGACAGCTGTGTAATATGTTATAGAAGTAGCTGGAGGTTCAAGTAAGACAGCTCAGGAGAAGCTTCCCAAAGTGTGTAGGACTGACTGTGAAGGCTTTGATTCCCTCAGAAACAGAAGACGTGGGAAGACACTTCTGGGCGCAGCCATCATAAAGGGCCACCGTGTCTAATAAATAGATGCACCCACTGAATGCTTGAGTTGCTTCTCCATTTAAAAACAGTGAATTTGAATCTGGGCTTAAATTCTTTTTTCTTTTTTTCTTTAATTTTATTTATGGGACTCATAAATGATAAACCATAAAAATGACTCGGTCTTGCAGAAGACCCACGTTCAGTTTCCAGGACCCAAGTTCGGTTCCCAGCACCCACATCAGGAGGCTCACAACTACCTGTAACTCCAGTTTCAGCAAATCTAACATCTCCTCTGGTCTCCACAGGTTCTGCATGTTCATGGTACATGAACATATATATATTCAGGTCTACACACATACACATAAAAATAAATATTTTAAAATTTTTATTTATTTTTCATTATTATGGTGTCTGAAGGCACAGGTGTTGCATGTGTGGAAGTCAGAAGACAGCTTTGTAGGGTCAGTTATCTCTTTCTAGCTTTACGTAGGTTCTGGGGATGGAACTCAGATTGCCTGGCTTCGGCAGCAAGTACTTCACTTACTGAGCCATCGATCAACTCTAAAAAAAAAAAAAAAAATCTTAAAACTCTTTCTTTGTTTCGTGTAGCATCTTTCTCTTGAAAACTTATGAATTTCATTGTAAACGAAATATCCACATGTGGTCATTGATACAGATCAATATTTACAAGACATCAGTGTACTGGGAGACTGGCTGTGCCTTGAGAACAGTGCTGGAGAGGGCTCTGAAATCTCCATAAACGTTTCCCCACTCAGTGGAGAAAGGTGGTGGAGCTTTACAGCTTCATTTGCATAAAGTATGGAAACTTCCCAAGTATAAAATTGTCTTAACGCTCACTTCCTCCACAGTCACTTGGGTTTTTAACATCCAGTGGAGCTGAGGAAGATTTGGCCCAAGAACAGCTTTTTAAAATACTTGCCATTTATCATTTATAACTAGGCATTTTTCCCCTGTTTCAAGATGCAGAGCCAATATCTGTGTATTAGGAACTCTATTTCCTTTACTCAGATGCTTCTTGAAATAATAGTAGTGATGAGTAGGAGAAAGAAAAGAGGAGAGGAGAAGGAGAATAGGTCTCACAATTATTTATCCCATACTGAAACACACACACACACACACACTCATACTCACACACACACACCATCTTGCAAAAGTCCGCAGACTTTGGCTACATCAAAGAATTGAAAGATGAAGTTAGCTACACAGAGAGGCTCACTACCTCGCTGGACTGTGTCCATATACATAATATTACAATATTACAAATATTCTATATATGAAGCAGTACACATATATAATACTATACACGTTTCTTTAGAAGCCGCCACATAATGAAGGAAGAGATATTAATGTTTCTTTTTTGGTAGATTTTAGGGTTTGATTTATTTATTTTAGGAAGCAGGCATGTGAGCCGTCTGCTTTTCCCTGCGCAGCCTGGGTTGGATTGGTGGCTCTCATGGCCGATGCACTTCCATTTCCATATGACTTTGCCATTCTGAAAGAAATGCTGTGTGCTGTCTCAGCACAGTAGAGTTTGCTGCAATCAGAAACACTTCGAGCTCCTTGACATCATGGACCAAGAACTTTAAGCAGGCACCAGGCAGCGTGGCCATTGTTTTCCTGTTGCTCCCGTACGGACGCCTGCGTCTCTACCACTTGTGCTTACTTTTGACATATTGATCTGACTTCTCAGTCTTCTTTTGGTGATACTGTGCACCATCGAGGTCTGAGGGCAGCCTTGATGCCATGAAGGAGATGGCAGCAACTCGCAGGCAGGGCCGAGGAAGAAGGAAGCTACTTCTTTTGTCAGATGAGGCGAGCTGCCTTTAGCATCTCCCCTCTCGCCCTCTTCTTCCCCCTCTTTGGTCATTCTCTCTTTTAATTGCTTATTCTCCCTCTTCTCTCATCTTTTTGGCTCTCTCTCCCCTTGTGAAGAGTGAAGAATGCTAATTAAACCCAGCCCAAGTTCTTGTGATACAAAAAGACATGAAAATCAGTAGGAGAAAGTACGAAAAAACAGTGGGGTTCAGATTATGTTTGTTTGAAAAGTAATGACCTCCATGTCCAAGTTCAAATTTGTGAGAAGGGGGTCTTTAGATCTGATATGTTAAGGTCCCTCCCTCCCTTCCTCCCTTCCTTTCCTTTCTCCTCTTCCCCCTCCTCCTCTTCTCTTTCTCTCTCTCCTTTTTTGTTCTTTGAACCCTAGTTTAATTAAATTAAAATCACACAAGAACTGTTTTCTCAGTCACAACAATTAAGACTTAAAGAAGGCCATGTGGTGGCACACATCTGTAATGCCAGCACCCAGGAGATGGGAAGATCGCAAGTCTGTGGACAGCCTTGGACTTGAGTATAGACCAGCTTGGGCTACATAGCAAGACCTTGTCTCAAACAAAACAAAACAGATAACAAAAAAGATGAGATAGACAGTCCCTGTGTCCTGCTCTTTTGTTGTATTTCTACAGATCCCAAATTCTTTGCATAGTCCTAAGATGTTCATGGCATGACTGACTAAAACAAATCTGATAAAACACCAGTAGATGTGAGCAATTGAATGGTCTGTGTCAGAAGGCAATAGGGTCTCTCTCTACTGTTTTTTAATCTGTATGTGTGTGTGTGTGTGTGTGTGTATGCATGCATGCTTACACACTTGCCATGGCACATGTGTGAATGTCAGAGAGCCTCATGGATGTCAGTCCTTGCTTTCTGCCTTGTTTGAGATGGGATCTCTTGTCTCCTGCTGCATATGCCAGGCTAGCCCTCAAGCTTCTGGAAAGTCTACCTCCACATCCCATCTCACCACAGGAGCGATGGGATTACAGACACAGGATGCTATGTCTAACTTTATGTGGGTTCTGGAAATCCAAACTCAGATTTTCACTCTGGCAAAGCAAGCACATACCCACTGAGCCACTTCCCAAGCCTCTCCCTTTTCTTTTAAGTTTTTTATTCTTTGATTTTTATTTTTGTGTCTGTGTAAGGATATGTATGCATGAGTGCCCAGTGCTCTTGGAGGCCTCAGATTCCCCTGAAGTTGGAGTTACTAGTGATTGTGAGCTGCCCACATGGGTTTCTAGGAGTTTTTTGATAAAGGTGCTATCAAATATTGCCAACCTGATTTATTTATTTACTTATTAGGCTTTGTTCTTTCGTGTTCAAAGGATAAATTAGGGACATTGTGGCCATCTTACCCAGCACTCCACCATCTACTTCCCATTTCCAAATGTTTCTAACCTGTGAATAATGCACATGTTTTATGACTCTGGTAGGCTTTAAACAGTTTATTCTTTCTATTGTAATGGAAACCTATTTTGCAAGATGTTTTAATTTAAATGAGTCAGAGCACGCCGCTTTGTTACCTCTGTTACCTCGGAACACCATAATCTTGATCCTTAAAGAGAAAAGCTAGTAAGAAACGTTGACTGGAAATAAACAAATGCAGTAGTAATACCTGTGTAATTTCAAGGATCACATCCTGGGGCAGGTTTTTAAATACACTAAAGTTGTCTACAAAACTAAGAAAAAAGAAATAACTCAGCCTCAGAAAGAACACAGACCCTGGCTAGACGATTTCTTTACACTTTAGGTTTCTCAGTTACAGAGTGACAAATCTCATACTGACCTGCTTCATAGGCAATGGCCATAATCACTGTCTAGAGGCTTTTCGGCTGATGAATTAGTGACCTGCTGAGGGAGAGCAATTGATGGAGTATAACAAAGAAAAGGCACTTTAGCAGTGACAATGCTCAACAAAGCTTTGGTTTATTCAAAGGAAAAAAGGCTGTTCCTTCCTATTCAATGGAAACAAAGGTTCCTGCCGCCTGGGCCTCTACTTCTGTCCTTCTGGGATGTCAGCCTTTGGAAACTTTAATTGGAAATTTCATTTCATTTAAGATTTAAAGGAGAATTTAGCTTTCAATCCCAACTGGTTTGTTAGAATAAATGTCTTCATCTTAACGAAGTTCATTTTACTTAGAAAGTGCTCTGGGGAGATGGCTCAGTGAGGAAGTGTTTGCTGTGCAAGCGTGAGATCCTGAGTTCAATCCCCAGCACCCACATAAAAAGCTGTGCATGGCTGTGCATGTGTCTGTAACCCTAGTCCTGTGCAGATGGAGACAGGAGGGTCCCTGGAGCTGGCTTGCTGCCAGTCTAGCTTTAGGTTAATGAGAGATCCTGTCTTAAGGGAACAAGGTGGAAAGTAATAGACTGAAAGTCTTCAGGGCTCTGCATGCATCCACATACATGTACCCACCCATTCCCCTACACACACACACACACACACGCACAGTATGTGAAATATTTGTTTCTTGCCTTTCCAGTAGCCACTAACTTCCAAACAAGTGCAGAATGGCAGTGCTCACTGGCACGGTTGAGTAGCTGTATAGATTGTCCTGAAATGTTTCTCTTTCAAGGATTTGTAACATAAATCAGAGCAGTCCTAAGACTGCACAAAGCTCTGCTTTTAATCCCGAGCACCATATAAAACTGGGTATGCTGGGACAGGCCTATAATTCCAGCACTCTGGAGGTAGAGGCAGGAGGATCAGAAGTTCAAGGTCATCCTCAACTTCCTCAACTGCTTAGTGAGTTTGAGACCACCCTAGGTAAAATGAAACCCTGTCTCAAAAAGAAAGCAAAGCACAGCAAACAAAAACCATTATAAGTGTAGGCAAGGAAGGAAGTCCTCCTCAGAAAAATGATCAGTTTTTACTATGTACACAAATTCTACCCACAGTATTTACAACAGACTCATTTCACATGTCCAGTATAAGACATCTGAATAACCCCAAGAAACCCACCTTAAATACCCACAATGAATATTTCCCCCCAAATTATATACATTTTTAAGATACAGGAAAACTGCACCAAGGGAAAAAATGCATCCAAAAATCTAAGCACTTCAATACTATTATTGGTCTGTTTTCTGATCCTACTAATCAGTAATCTTAACCACTGGGCCATCTCTCCAGCCTGCAACACATATTTTTGTAACAAATTAAAAGTAGATACCATAAACCCTCCATTTGGGCCTTTTAGTCACTGTACTATATCTAGTGTTTTATAATATCTTGTTCTTTAATCATGAAATAAACATTTTCTCTTATCGGTAAATATTTATTTCGTTGTTATGAAAAGTTCATTAATATCAGGCCCTTTAATTCTCATCTAGTTTTCCATTCTTTGATATGTCTCTGTTTTCTCAGGAAGAGAATGTGGAACAACTCAACAAGTAGAATTAGGGATGGGATCTCTCCAAGTTTTGACATCTTAATGTATAAATTAAAGGGTTTCAAATTATTTTCTTTTTATCTAAATATAATATATTTGCTGGGTTTGGTAGCCCATGAGCAAAGAGGTAGGCAGATCTCTGAGAGATCAAGGCCAGTCTGATCTACATAGTGAGTTCCAGGCAGCTGGGGCTACAGGAAGACCCTGTCTCAAAACACATACATACGCACACACACATACACACATACACACACACACGCACATATTATTAATTCTTTGAGAATTTAATACAATGTATTTTGGTCATATTCATCTCTCCTTTCTCCAAGTCCCCAGCTTCGTGTCTTCTTTTTCAAAAAATTGCTTTATTAATTTTATTTTATGTGTATGAGTGCTTTACCTGCATGTAACTGTGCTCAAAGTGTGGGCAGTTCCAAAAGAAGCCAAAGGAGAGCATCAGACCTCCTGGAACTGGAGTTACAAATGGTTGTTAGCTGCCATGTGGGTGCTTTGCAAATTGAACCCAGGTTCTCTGCAAGAGCAGCCAGTGCTCTTAACAATCCGTCCAGCCTCTTTTCTTTTTTGTTGCTATAAAACCAACCAGTTCCAATTTGTTCTGTGGGACAGTGCATGGGACCATGCACTGGAGCATGGTCAACCTATGAGTGGTCATACCCTTAAAGAAACTTAACTCTCCCTTCCCCAATAGCTTCTTAGTTGGGGGTAAGGGTTGTAAGCCCCTCCTCCCTCCATGCTGGAGCGTTGACCAGCTTGATCTTGTGTAGATCGTGTGCAGACAACCACAGCTGTTGTGAGTTCATGAGTGTAGCCATCAGTCAGTTCTATCATGTCCAGAGGACACAATTTCACTGCAGTCCACTCCAACCTCTGACTCAACAGTTTTTTGGCCTCCTCTTCCTCAGTGGTCCCTGAGCCATGGAGGTAGGGATGTGATATAGAGGTCCCATTTGTAGCTGAGCACTCCACAGATACTCACTCTCTGCACTTTGACCAGTTGTGAGTTTCTGTGTTAAAAACTGTACACTGCACAAAGAATTGCACTAATCTATGCATGCAAATTTCAGGGCAGTTTGATACTATGCAATTTAGCAAAATAATAGTCGTAGGTTCACCCCTGGGGCCTGTGAGCTTCCCAACCATGGGCTCTTGGCCAGATTTACAGTACCAGGCATGTGTGTACTCCTGTGGAATGGGCCTTAAATCTAACCAGAAAATGATTGGTTACCCCCAAAACATTCTTGACACTATTGCATCCATGGGCATATCTTGCCATGCCAATCATTGTTGGAGCTCACAGCATTCACAGCTAGCTAAGAATGTTGATGACTTATCACCACTACCACCCCCAGCAGCCTCCATAACACCTTCTGGGTGGAAGCTTTCTGGTCAGTACCAACTTGATTTCTTTATGTCCTCTGACTGAAGTGTGTTGTGTCTTCAGCAACAGACTTACCATCATATTCTTGTGGACTCAAATCACTATTTTAAAGGAAACATCTGGCCTCTAACTTTGTGTGGGGCTTCTGCTTGTAATAGAAAAAAAATCTAGAAAGAAGATTGCTCTTAGGGTAACATGTTCAAAAAAAGAAACCAGGCCATCTAAAACTTCCCAGTGCTTCTTGACTGAAGCATAGAATTGACATTGTAATGAACTAATAACCTAAGAACAAAGAGAAATGGGACACAGGCACTTAGCCAAAGAAGACACTGTCCTTCATGGTACATATAATCCAACTACTGTTTCTAAAAGTAAATTTGTCTTCTAAGAGACCAAAGTATTGAGGAATGCAGATGCCAGAAGATGCTGTTCCCAGTCCTAGATCTTCTCCATTGACCTCTGCAAGAATCACAAAAGTGAGAGACATGATTCCCAAAGAAGCCCTGCTTGTTGCACACACTTGAGTTCAGAAACAGTGGTAGAAAAGGTCTCAATCTAACCTCTGCCCTTCTCCCTGGCTCTTCTATGGAGCAAAATCCTCAAACTACTATGGAAAGGTCAACACACACCACTGTCCTTAGAGTATTGATAAAAGTGATGATGGGGAAAGGACTGGAAACCCTCTTCCTTCTGGGAGGCAGGGATAGGTACACCTGCTACCTGTACAGCTGGAGCTAGGGAAGAATCACAGGAAAAATTCTGCGGCTGAGAACCACATACCCAGTGAGCATAAAACATAACAGAAAACGAAGATTTTTCTACAAAGAGTTAGTCACATTTTCTTGTTGGAAAAGGGAAAACTTGGAGACCTGGTCTAGGCCGCAGTGCAAAGAAAGTAAAACAAAGTCATCAGTAGGGGAATTTGAAGCTCTACAGTGACTTACTCATTCTTCCCTAGCAATTAAATGAGAGAAAGATATGCCTGTCATCTGTAAGCACAAGAGTTATTTGTCTCCATCTGTTCTACCTTAGACAAGGCATCCAACTCTGATGAAAAAATATGGGCTATACCCACATATTGGTACATTTTTTAAAGAGACAAAGCAGTCAACAGAATCATGCTCATACATGAAATGGGTATTACAACAATCAGACAAAAGAACTAAAATAACAATGGTCAATTTTATTAGAAGAGGTGGACACCATGCTAGGACAGGTGATTTCAGTAGTAGAGGAACATATGAGAAAATTAAAAGAAAATGCTAGATATGAAAATCAAAGACAGCAAAGAATCCTGTCAATAGGCCCATCGGGCTGCTAAACATAATTGAGGAAAGAATCAAAGGACTTGACCACTGGTCTGTCGAAATTACTCAGTCTTAAGGGATAAAGGAAAAGATTCTAAGAACTAAGGATTCTGGTCAGAATCTAAAAGCTGAACCAGGTCAAAAGACTGAACTGCTATGTAGTTGCATTATCAGAAAGAGAGAACAGAAAAATATATCTGAATAGATGAAAATGTGCCCCAAATTGACAAACATGAAGGCATGCCTCCAAGGAGTTCAGAGAAGATCAAGACTTTAGAAATGCAAAGAGAAGTACCCATTCGCGACATTCTCGGGGAGGTCCTAATATGGCGAGTTTTATGAAAAAAGATAAGGAATGAATACCATTAACAGTTCTATGCCTGGCATGGTAGCATATGCTCCATATCCTGCATGGAGGCAGAGGCAGGTGGATCTCTGTGAGATAGAGACCAGCCTGGTCTACATGGTGAGTACCAAGCTCGCTGTGGCTACAGGGAATCCCTGTCTCAAAAAACCAAACCAGGGACTGGAGAGCTGGTTCAGTGGTTAAGAGCACTGGCTGTTCTTGAGGACTCAAGTTTGATTCCCAGCACACACACGTAGCAGTTAACAGCTGTCCGTAACTATAGTTCCAAGGGAATCCAGCACCCTCTTCTGACCTCCCTGGGCATTGCATGACACAGGTATACTCATACACATGCAGGCAATTCATTCATACACACACACACACACACACACACACACACACACACTCACACACACACAAAAGCCAAAACAACCAATCAAACAAAACAAAACAAAAAAACAAACCAGGGATTGGAGCAATGGGTTAGCAGCTGAGAGTACTGGCTCCTCTTGCAGAGGATTCAGTTTCTCTTCCCACCACCCAGATGGCTAACAACCATCCATAACTCCAGTTCCAGGAGATCCGATGCCTTTTTCTGCTCTCTATAGGCATTGCATGACACAGATGCACTTACATACATGCAGACAATAGACTCATACACATAAAATAAAAATAAGAAATAAGATTTTTATAAAATAAAACAACTCTATGATAATAATTTGACAACTTAGATGAACTAGATAATTGTCTTGAGAACCATCAACCATCAAAGTCAATTAAAAAAAAAAGAAAGAGGTAACCTGAATACTATCTTTATCTTCTAAAGAAACTGAAAAGAAAGTGAATAATTCATTAAAAAAAAAAACTCCAGCCCCAGATGGTTCACCTGAACATTCTATTAAATATTTAAAAGTGAAACAGAAGCAGTTCTGTATAAACTCTTCCAGAGCATGAAAGAAGAGAAGAACTTGGCAGTTCCTATCCTGATGCCAGCATTTCCCAAATACCAAAGTTAGACAGATGCCTGATAAGGAAGACCAACATCATTCATGAACACAGATGTGAATTCTCAGCCACCTGCTAGTAAATCAAATGCAACAATATATAAAAAGATAATACTCATGATCAAGAAGAGTTCATCTCTGGAATGCAAAACCAGTTTACTATTTAAAAATCTGATCAGTGCAATATATCCAAAAACTAAACAAGAAAATCAAACAACTACTAGAATGGGTATAGATAAAGCCTTTTTAAAATTATTATTTTTTTATGATTGAGTGTGTATGAATAGAATGTGTGTGGGCACACAGACCACAGGGCACACGTGACAGTCATAAGGCTTCGTTCTCTCCTTCTACCTTAACGTGGGTTCCAGGGATTGAAATCATGTCACCAGATTTGTTGGCAAGTGCTTTTTACCCACTGAGCCATATTACCAGACCTAAATGAGTCCTTAGACAGAATTCAGTAGCCATTCATGATACTTTCAGAAGGTAAGACTAAAAGAAAGATCTAATTATCTGATAAAGAGTATCTACCAAAAACCTACAGGGAGCATCATATTTAATGATAAAGACTAAGTGCTTCACCTCTAAGGTCAGCAACAAGGCAAGAATATCTTTTCTCACCAACCACACTACACACTGGAAGTCACAGCCAGTGCAGTAAAGTAAGAAATGGAAATCAAAAGCATATGGATTAAAAGCATGAAATAAAACTATATTTGAAAATAGAGGCATGTCTGTGAAAGATTCCTGAAGAATTTATAGTTACTACAAGTAAGTTTAGAATGCTTATGATACAAAACTAACAGAGAATTTAGTGTTTCTGGAAAGAGAAGCATCACATTTTTACATTGAATGTGTTTCTATGTACAAAGATAAGTTTTCTATATAATAACTCAAGTAACTAAAAACTAAAGATAGTATCATTTATAATAGCACCAAAACTATGAAATATTTAAGTTTAAAGCTCATGAAATTTATTAATAACTGCAAAGCCCTCATCAGATAAAATATGAAAGTACCTTAAAATGGAGGGGTTGAGGAAATTATTCAGTAGTTAGAGTGCTTGTCTTGCAAGCAGGAGACTGGAGTTCCAGTCCCCAGAACCCATGTAAATAATGGGTGGATGTGGCAACCTGCCTGTAATTCCAGACTCAGAAGGTGGAGACAGGGAGTCCACAGAGCAAGCTGTCTAGTGATACTAGTCTATCGGCTCTAGGTTCAAGTGAGATATCTTGCCTCAAAGAAAAAGGAGGAAGAATGAGGAAGATTACTGACATCAACTCAGGCCCCCATGTGCAAGCACACATACAAGCATGCACATCATACACACCTGTCTATACATATGAACATACATACACATAGGTACATACACCACATACTGAAAGTATCTTAAAATGGAGGACAGGGACTGTGATTTGGGGCATTGTTGCTATAATGTCATCTCTACAGCTCATCTACAGCTTTGATACAATTCAAGCCCAAATCCAATGATTATGGATATCACAGAAATTGATAACAGGACTCTTACATTGTATTTAGAAAGGCCAATGAATGAGAATAGACAAAAGTTTTGAGAGAGAACGATGGTAGAAGGCTTGTACCACCTGCCATTCTAACCTATACAACATTAGTAATTTTAGGAACAATAGGCATATAGATTAATAAGACAGACAGTAGACCTACAGATCTACTTTTTTTTTGGTGGCTTTTTTTTTTTTTTTTTTTGGTCTTTTAGAAACAAGGTCTCCTTATAGTCCCAGCTGGGCTGGCCTGGAACTAGCTGTGTAGACCAGGTTGGCCTTGAACTCATGGAGATCCACCTACCCCTGCCTTCCAAGTGCTAGGATTACAGGCCTGCGCCACCATGCCTGCCCTTAATTGGTTTTTAACAAAACTATAAAGCAACTAGTTTTCAACTAATACTGCTGTAAAAGTCAGGTGTTCGTGGGCTTAGTGGTTAAGTGCAAATGCTGCTCTTTCAGAATTAGAGTTCAGACTCTAGGAGCTGCAACAAGCCACTCAAACGGCTGTAACTCCAGCTCCAGGAGATCCGACACCTTCTCCTGGCCTCTTTGGACACTGCACTCACATGCACAACCCATACAGACACACATACATAATTTTAAAAACAAGTGCTCAAAGGAGTCCATGAATACGGCATTCTGGTAAATACAAACTGTGGCACATAAAACAGATGAGTGGTTGCCGTTAAGAGGAGCACCTGACTGCAGAGGAGGCATGGGGAAGGAGATGGGGGTGGGGACACAATTCTATTTCTTGACTTGGGTGCTGGTTTCATGAATATATATATGTCAAAACTCTAAGAAACTCTATGCTCAAAAGCAATGAATTCTATAATATGCAAATGGTTTCACAATCAAAATGGAATATACCTTTCCTGGAGCCCGCGGTTTTACAATAGCATTGGCTTGAAACACTCTCATCAAACTGAATATTGGTTTTGAATATTTTGGCAGTTTGGTCAGACAGCGCCGTCTGTAGCGCCCTGAATGAGCATAGGCGTTTGGGAAAGACTTCCGCAGAGCTCATGACTCCTGTGCGGAAAATGAAAGCAGCAGCAGGAAATAACTGACTGTCAGTCAGCACTCGTGTGTGTGCTAACTTTGGCGAACTCCGCAAGTATTGGTCTACACTTAAAACTTGCATTTGGTATTTCTTACATACAGGTTTGGTTGTCATTTTAACATAAGAATGCTTTAAAAGATCTCTATTTTCTGGCTTTTAAAAATATAGCATGCGGCTGCTGCTTCTGCTTCTGTGGCTGGTGGTGGTGGTAGTGTGTGCGTATGTATGTATGCCTGTGTGTAAAAACTGAAAAAATGTAGCTACCTGTAGTGTAAAACTCAAGCTAGAGCCAAGCATGCTGGCATAGCCTGTAATCCCAAGCACTTGGGGAGCAGAGGCAGGAAGATCATCGTTGATAATGTAGAGAATTCAGGGCCAACCTAGACTACATGAGATCTTGTTTCAAAAATAAATAAATAAATAAATAGCAAAGTAGAGTTGGGTATGGTGGTACATACCTGTAATCAGAGGCAGAGGCAGAGGCAGGAGAATTGCAAGTTGAAGACCAATCTGGGTTACACAGCCAGTCTCTCTCTCTCAAAAGGAAAGAAAAGAAAATCAACACGGGATTTTTTAAAGACAAAGTCCTGAGATTTATTCACTATTCTGTTGTTTGTACCTATATAATTATGCTTTATGAAAAACAGACAAATTACTCTGCCCTTTCATGTAGGTGTTAAGCCATATACTGTCTTCCCAGTTGTATTCTCTACAAATTTCAACTCTAATTCATAAATAAAAAGGTCACAGAATTGAAAAGTAAAAATCTGTGAAACCATTAAAAACAAGTCAAAATGTTAGCCGATGGGGGAAAAAAAGAAGCTGAGCTCTGTGGAAAAGCCACACGAGGCCCAAACACGAGCCTTTTCCTCTTTCATTTTTCTTATGATTTCCCTCTCTGGCCCTGTCCTCACTCTTTAGCCTGGTGAATAGGATTGACAACAATGATGGTCTGATTGGTTCACTGGGGTTCCCTCATTTCCTGAACCACACCTCTGCTCGGCCTCTGTGAATAAGAACCTTGCAGAAACAGAGATCAACAGACAGCTGTGTGCATTTAAGAAAACTGGCAAGCGGGGCTAGAGAGATGGCTTGGTGATTAAGAAAATGGACTGCTCTTGCAGGGGACCTGATTTTGAATCCCAGCACCCACATAGCAGCTAACAACCATCTGTAACTCCAGTTCTAGGGGATCCGATGCTCCCTTCTGGCCTATACCAACATTGTGACACAGGTGCACTTACAGGCATGCAGGCAATACACTTGTACACATAAAATAAAAATAATAAATAATACATTTAAAAAAAAATTAACAAGTAAGAAAGGAGAAAGCGAAAAAGAGAGAGAAGGAGAGGAGGGATATGGAGGGAGGCAAGTTATGAAGGGAAGAATTTCCCAATTCCTAACAAAAAGTTGGGTTCTTCATTTCCTGCTGTAATTGAGCTGCTCTGTAGTTTGGACCTTTTCTTTCATGAAATCTCCCTCCTTTAAAAAGTTTTTATTTTAATTCTTATCTTCTATAACACTCAATCTTTTGGTCTATTGTCTACTTTTTCTTAACGTGTTTGAGTGTTTGCCTACATATGTGTATATGTGTGTCACATGTGCATTATCTGTGGAGGCCAGAAGAGGATGTCACATCCCTTGGAACTAGAGTTGCAGAAGGTTGTTAGCTGCCATGTGGATGCTGGGAACTGAACCTGTGTCCTCTGTAAGAGCAGCCAGTGCTCTTAACCACTAAGCTCTCCAATCCCCACTGTCTGCTTTTAAAATTTGTCTTTCTTTTTAAAAAATATTTTTTTGAGTTTTTA
Source organism: Eospalax fontanierii (assembly GCA_035773235.1). NCBI lineage: Eukaryota > Metazoa > Chordata > Mammalia > Rodentia > Spalacidae > Eospalax > Eospalax fontanierii. The sequence goes on from CM069535.1 coordinate 19,763,746, forward strand.
TGCATTTCATAGACTTGATTTTAATCAAATTTAGACTCCATCCCCTATCTGCACTCCTATAGACCCCCCACTAGATTTCATGCTTTCTGTCATATATGTTAAGTCCTAGCCTGTCAGGCTTTTGTACCCAGATGTCCTTCAGTCCTTAACAAAAAGCTCTCCCTCACCCAACAGTAATCAGTTGCCAATAGTTCTAGAGTTGGGACTTGCTGGTTATCTCCTGCATTCTAGGGTGAGTATTTTTAAATATATATATTTTTTATTTTTTGTGTATTGCTTGCATGTATGTAAGTGCAATCATGTCGTGCAAAGCCTGTGAAGGTTAGAGGAAGGAACTGTGTCACAGATGGCTGTTAGCCACCATGTGGTTCTGGGAATCAAACCCGGGTCCTCTGCAAGAGCAGTTAGTGCTTTTAACCACTGAGCCATCTCTCCAGCCCCCTATGTTGGGTTTTTGTCTGCCAGAGTTGACATGGGTCTTTTGCATGCTGTCACCATTGTTGCAAATTCATGAGCAGGATCCCATGGCATCAGAGCCACTGTTTCCTTATGTTCGTGCACGAACCCTGGCTCTTACAATTTTTCTGCCTCCTCTTCTGCAATGCTCCCTAAGCAATGGGTGGGTGAGGATTTTTATAGGAGTTCTATGAAGGGACATAAACTCTGTAGTCTCTTATTCTCCATAACTTAGCCAGCTGTGGCCTTCTGTGTGTATCACACTTGGCTGTGTAGGGAGGCTTCACTGGTGAGAGTTGAAGGCTATATTATATTCTCTCTAGCCCCTGTTCCACTGTATTCCATGAGCCTTAGATATAGAAGTTCCACTGTAGATGAACCACATAGGGCTGGGCACCTCCCAAACATATATTCTCTCTGTGTGACCAGTTTGTGGAACTCTGTAATAGCCTCCATATAAAAGAGATTGTTGCCAGTATCCACCAATGAGGGAGAACGTAAGTCTCTTGCTCTTCAAGTCTGTTACTTCATTTAGAATGACAGTTTCTAGTTCCATTCATTTTCCTGTGAATTTCATCATTCCTTACCACTGAGAAGAACTCCATTGTTTAAGTGTACCACTTTAAATTATCCATTCATCAGTTGGGACATTTAGGTGACTTCTACTTCTTAGCGGGGTGGTAGGCAGGTCTGAGGCAGGCAGATCAGGAGGCCAAGGGCAAGGTGAAGATGGGGACAAACTGTGGAGGGTCTAGCAAACTAAGTTGGAGAATTGAGCTGGTTTGAGTAAGGGGATCGGGATGCAGTGGACAGGTCTGGACTAGGAGGATAGTCCAGAGATCTGAGGTCGAAAGAGGCGGGGTGGGCCTGGGTCCAAGGCTAGAAGGGGGACCAGCTAGGAACTGCTCAGACTGCAGAGGATTCACAAAACAAAGGGCAGGATCTCTAAACTTTGTCTTTCTTTACCTCCTTTTATGGGTTATTCTTAAATACTATCTGAGATTTCATTCATTCATTAACTTTGTCTTTCTTTACCTCCTTTTATGGGTTATTCTTAAATACTGAATTTTTTATGCCAATAAAAAATTATCTGAGATTTCATTCATTCATTCATTCATTCATTCATCAAACATTTATTGAACACCCACTACATGCTAGGCACTGGCAATGTCAACAGGCATTAAGGTCATTGCTCTCACAGAGGGATGGTGCTGGTAGACACTAACCACTCAGATGTACTCAAACAGCTTACCCACTCTTCCCAAGGGAGCCACCTGCTCTTGTTGGGACAGCGTCATGTCTGTGAGGATGTTCCTCACAGTTACTCCCTGTGTTTATGATCTTCCTCGGTCTCCCAGATTCAGAGTCACCAAGTCTGCAGCTGAATCATTGGAAAGGAGACAGATCTCAGGTTAGGAGTGTGAGCCCCAAGAGCTACTCTTGAGGTGCCAGCAGGCACTCATAGCAATCCAGGCTTTGCCCGCTCTGTTTCTCAGTTCCCTGTGTGTGTGCTAAGGGTGACGCAGTCCCTGCTGAGCATGTTCTGAGGGCCGTGGGCGTTAGCGCACCTAAGTCCTGTGAACTGTGTTTACTCTTGCTAACGTCAGTACTTAGACTCCACGCAAGTACATCAGGCCGCTATGTCTGCGTCAGGTTTGCTGCGTCGGTCACGTAAGCCACGCTGTAGAACCTGAGAGCCATCCTGTCTTTCTCTCCCTACCCTTGCATTCCCAGGTCCTACCATGATCACTTCCTGTATCTGTGGTTCAGGACTTGTCTCCCCGCCCTTTTTCACTTTACTTTTTTTAAAGGACGGGATCTCATGGCTTCAAATTCGCTCTGCAGTGAAGCTGACCTTGAACTCCTGATCCTCCTGTCTCCATCTACCAAGTGCTGAGATTACAGGCATGTACCCCTGCAGTCATTTATACATGTGGCACTGGAAGTCCAACCGAGATGCATGCTGTCAAGCACGCTGCCAACTGAAGTTCCTCCTTCCCAGCGTCCTCTTTCTAATTCCGACTCACAGGACCTGAGTAACATCCTCTCATTCTATTACTCCAAGTAGGACCAACTCAACTCACAGATGTTTGGTTAGAGATATTAAAAATAAGTAAGTTTAGCTACAGGTCATCGCATGGGTGCACACACTCCCCAGTTCAGTTCCCAGTCCCGTTGACTCATAGGCTTTTCCCACATTTACACAACATACTGCTACCCAAGGCCAGGTTGTGACTCATGGTGTAGAGGGCTCTCCTTGTCCACCAGCCTCTGTGCTCTGCAGTCAGGAGCCCACCACTGCCCAGACCTCCTCTCCTGCCACTCATTCTCAAATGCCAAGAGCTTTCACTCCTAAACTTTCCCATCTCCTGGCTTCTGTGCAGGCTGGTTTCCCTGGGTATGGCTTCCTGGCTGCCTTTGGAAACTTTAACTACAATTTCAAAATCTTTCAAATCTCCCTACTTCCATGAAGCCATTCTAGACCCACATGATTCAGCAATTACCTGCCAATCTAGCTAGAAGCTATTTATTTCAATCTCAGGATATTTGATGAAAGCCTTCGGACCCCCTCCTTAAAGTCACGCAGGTGTACCCTACACTGCTGAGCCCCACGCTTGGTCCACTGGTTAAAATCCCCTCCTAATTTGATGCAGTATTTTCCTAACTTGAAACCAGCAGAACACTGGGAGTATTGTTCTCAAGCTACTTACCATTCTGCTTTGTCACCTGTTCTTTGGGTACATTTTTCCTCTTTCTCCAGCCCCGCCCCATTCACCAACTTACTTACACATCAAGGACCCAGACTTGCCTGTAAACTTATCCTGTGTGCCTAAGTTAGAGCCTTACACATAAGAGGTGCCAAAAATTTAATGATTGGATTGAACTGAATTATTTATAAACCCTAGATACCCATCTATGAGCTGAATAAGCGGCTGTCAGCTTTCTATAGAAATTACAACACTAATAAGATTAGGGGAATTATTATTTTGTAATTACACATGGGACAAACACTTCTTTCTGTAATATTTGATTAACAAGTGTTTTTCTTCTCTCTAACTGCCTTCAGGCATCTGGTTCACTTGTATTATTGATGACAGACATGTTTTAGAAGTGCAAAAACATGTAAAGAACTTAGTAATTCTGCTTTCGTTGTTGGTCCACATGAAGAAGTTGACATGGGCAAACAACATTGGCTGTCTCCTCCCTACACATTCAATGAGCACTGCTTTCATTTCTCCATCAGATGGAAGACACTGGTCAACTGACTTAATGTGGTGTTAGTGTCTCTAAGGTTCCCACATGTTTTTGAAGATGTTTCTGGGACAGGCCCAAGGTTAACTGGATTCTCTAGCTATCCCACCCATGCCAGACTTGGGTATACTTTGTGTGATTGTTTTAATATTTCAGAATCCTTGCATGTTCAAACCACACTGAGCTGGCTAATAGATAACCCTCAAAACGTTTCCTCCCATTAGGTTTTAGGAAATATTTCCTTCTTATCTGACTCCTGGCATCCTTACAAGTAAGAAGTCCCTGAAATTTGTATTTTATCATTTGTTTTTTAAGACAGTGTTGGTTATATTCATGGGAAAACAATATTAAATTATTTGTAGAAGTTTTCCCTAGTCCCATCAACTTATCCCTCTTTAAGCTAGATGAAATATTCCTGTTTTTCAGCTTCTGAAAACTCAGTTATCATGCAAAGGTTATATTCTTCTGACCCCTTAGGAAACTCTCTCTGCTCTGATCCTTAAGCTGGCTCCATTCCATGCACTGAAATGTTCATTACAAGCACTTTGCAAATGTGAAATTTGTATATGATAAGATTCTAGATTTCAACTATTTAGAGGTTTTGACACTCTCCAGCATTCCAATCTCCAGTTTAAGACACAGGAATTGAAAAACATGTGGTACATTATATCACAGTCTTATACCACAGTTTCAACACATCCTGCTTTGACTACCCTGTGGGAGTTAGGCTCAGGTAGCACAGTTCTGGGATCAGACAAGGATCTGGGTCATGTCAGATGACTTTTCATGCTCCAACTAATGCTTTCTTTTTAAAGGTACAGTTTCCATATATTAACCAATACTGGAACGTGATACCCACTATGATTAGGGGACGTGGTGGTAAACACTGAGATGAAAGATACAATAGATAGGGGCTGGAGAGATGATAGCTCAGCAGTAAAAAGCACTGGCTGCTCTTGTGGAGAACCTGGGTTCAATTCCCAGCCCTCACAGGGAAATGACTAACCACTGTCCATAACTCCAGTTCCAGGGTGATCCGATGCCCTCTTCTGAGCATCAAGGGTACTGCATGCCACAGATACACTTACATACATGCAGGTAATATACTCATACAGATAAAATAAAAATAAATAAAATATTTTTAAAAACCTATGAGAAACAGGGGTAAGTGAGGAATGCATTATGACACAGGACAAAATGGATGTCACCTTTTTAATACTAGCTGAGGGCTTTACCTATGGAAAAAGAAAGCAGAAGTTCATGGGAGTGCTCATACATGATCCAGGTCTGTGGAAATGCCCACAGGAGAATGAGGCTGGAGTTCTGCTCATTCTTCACTTTTAGGAAGCCAACACATAACACTCTCATCTTCATGAGCTGAACCAGGCTTCAGCATACCTCTAGTTATCCGAAAGTGGTGAACAGACATTTTATCACTGGTGAGGTCAGAACAGAAGGTGTAGTTTAGATGTATGGTGAAAACTGGGCCTCCTACCAATTCCCCAGCATCAAATTTACTACAGTTAAAGATTTTGGGTACCAGCTGCAAATCTGAATGTCATTCCTATGTGTGCCCCTTGGAGAGCAGGAGCAGGATACCCTGAGGCCAGGCTGCTGGGATAGCCAGGGAGGTGCACGCTGAGTTGATTATCACTACAGGGGTCACTGCCTACAGTGGGGAGGAGCAGAGTGAATGTGGAAGCTCTTGATCTTTGATCTTAAACCTTGGGCAAGGACCCCTGGGAGAGGGAGAGGATAGGCGGGAAGGCCTAATGGAGACACTGACAGCCAGGTAAAATGGGAGATCCTGTCACAATTGGTTCTTCTGTATTTTGGACAGCCTTGTTAGTTATTTTTATGTGACTGGCTCATCCTGGTGTAATTAAAGATAACTTTCCATCTCCAGCATTCTCCCTTCACTCGTCTTGGACAGCTTCCCTGAATGCTTCCTTTAAACACTTGTAACAGTGATGAACTAAAAAATGGAAACTATATAATCGGGTGAACTTCCTGCTTGAAACCAGGGAAAGAAGGCAAATGCTGAAGCAGAGTGCAAGGTCTCTGTGATTTCCATGCACTAGGCGCAGCAGGTCAGAGAATGTCTGGGAGCAGTTTACTGCCCCTGTGTGAGAAGTGCAGACTCAGCGTTAACCACTCAAAATAAGCCCTTCTGATGCCTGATTGTTTATAAAGAAAATGGAGGGGGAGGGTAGTGATAGTGAATACCTGCTGTTTCATATGCTAGAATTTAATTTATACTAATACATATATGACTATGTACATATATACGCATGTGTGCATATTTATGCATATGTGTATGCATATGTGTTTATAAATAGTCATTTATATATTTGTTTAATCATTACAACAACCCTGTGAATATTCTTAGTGCCTATTCATAGAGATATTACAGAAATGAAAGAAGCTGTTAGTTATTGCCATAGAAGGTTAAGGAGCTTGCCCTAAAACAAGAAGGAAGCAGAGCTATTATATTCAGTCCTAAATTCTTGCCCTGTCTGACAAGGCAGATGAACTCTGAGGGTGGACAGCCATTCTAATAAGGTTTGCTTGCTAGCCCAGTGAGAGCCCAGATCTCTAATACAGAGAAGCCCCATCTTCCCTGGTCATCCTGATGTGTTTCTAAACCACATGGACAGGAAGGAGAGGAGGCTGGGGACCGGGAATCTAGACATGATGTTTCTCTTTGAAAGCCACGCCAGCCCTCCGGGAGGTCGCAGAAAAACAGTGCTGCCTCAGATGCAGTCCTGCAGTCTGGATTACAAAGGAGCAAAGGGGAGAAAAACACAAAACAAAGACTTTTTTTTGTCTTTTTGAGCCAGTCTCCCTTTATCCCCAGCTGGCCTGGAACTCGCCATGTAGACCAAGTGGACCTTGATCTCGCAGAGATCTACCTGCCTCTGCTTCCTGAGTGCTAGGACTAGAGGTGTGCACCATCCCTCCCAGGCAAGCCTTTTTTGTCCATGACAAGATAGGTGTCCCTTTCCTTTGAAAAAAATTTCAGACCAAAGCATTTTTGTAGTTCAAAATCTGCCTCAAACTGGATCCTGAATTAGTCGTGTGAATCATAAAAACTAAAAGCCGAAACCTACTCAGTTCCATCACTTGTCCATTTTCCCTTAATTTGATGACTTGGCATTAAGGAAAAGCAACGCAAGATTTACACATTTTCCAATGCACTTTTAGAAGAAATTTTCTCCACTTCTCCAGGTTCCTTAATTACTTCATCTCTGTATGAAGATGAAGCTGAGTTACTATTATGCACATTTCTGTTAGTATCCTCGTGGATAGGTGGGGTGAGATGTTTTATAACCTGAAGGCAAGATATTGTTACTCAGGTCTGGCCCAGTGTTTTATCAAGATGGACAGTTCCTTGGAGAGACTTGAAAGGTTTCCAAGTATAGTCCACCTAAAGCTGAGATGAACATGCATGTATGCATAAAATAAGTAAATAAATGATATTTTTAAAGATAAAATTGGAGGCTGCAGAGAAGGCTCAGTGGTTAAGATACTGGCTGCTCTTGCAGTTCCCAGCTCTCACGTGGTCACTAACAACTGTAACTCCCATTCCAGGGGATCTGATACCCTCTTCTGACCTCCTCAGGTTTTGCATGCATATGTGCACTTACATACATGTAGGCAAAACAATTATACACATTTAGAAGTAGAAATAAAATATGGTTTTTAAAAAGAGGACACTGAAAGAAAGGGAGGGAGGAAGAGAAGAAAAGAGAGCTGGGGACAGGTAAGGAAAGACACAGCATCGTGCTGTTGTAACTGGACTGGACAACAGTGCTCAAGACCCGTCACAGGACATTATTCGATGATGTCAGTTCCCTTTGGAGTGCACAGTTTCCTTAACGTGTAAATAAGGTTGAGCCGGCTGCTCTTTATGACTCCTGCATCCTCTTCTCTCTCTTCCATCACTCCTGTTCCTTCAGGCAGGCATCATTGTTCCCCTGTGGTAGACAGAAAAAATAAGACATCAACAAATTAAGTGGCACCAGCCACCAACTTGAGAGTGAGGAGCCAAGACAATAAGTGCACTTCTGGATAGGCTGTCTGGGAGCTCCCAAGATTCCATTCCTTATTATTTTTTTAATCCCCAGTATTAAAAATTTCACCTTGAAAGTAGAAATAAAGTGAAGCAGAACTCGCAGTAATTCAATTTCCTGCAATAATTCAGAATATAAACCAGCAGCTGACTGGGTGCCTGGAAGTTGCTCACAGTTACAGGATCTTTTGTCTCTGTCAGGAAAATTAAAGAAATACTTGTTTGCATTTCTATAAAAAATCATGGAAACAACAGCTTGGACACGTGTAGATGATGAACTGAGCTATGGTTAGTCTAGCTTGGACTAATTACTCTTAATTACAGTAGAGGATCAGGTTAATTCCTTTCCCACTGCCCGTGCTGCCGAGAAGAGCATCATCAGCTGCCTGCTCTGGCTGCTGTTTCATGAACTCACCAAGCCAGCTGGCAGCTGGCAGCTTCCTCGGGTCCTGGCTACAAGGACTGTACTCACTCCATTCCCTCTGACCTCTGCCTGCCACTCTTCCTGAGAAAACACGGAAAACAGTCTTCAGTGGGCAGGGTGGTATGCCATACTGCAATCCCAGAATTCAAGAGGCATTGACAGAAGGATCACTGCAAGTTTCAGGCTAGCCTGATTTACATAACAAGTTCCAAGCCAGCCATGGCTACATATTGAAACCCTGTCTCAAACAAATAAACCAACAAAAGCAAATTAAAAAAAAAAAAAAAACAACAACAATCTAGTGTTGTTTTGTGTTTTCTCTCATGTTTACCTCTTTTTGAAATTCTAAACAACTGGTCAGACAAAAGAGAAGAGGACACACACATAAACAGCAGGACTTGGCTTTCATCCCCAGGGAGCATCTTGACTCACCCATCCCTCACTCTGAAAAGAACTGTTTCTGCAACAAATATCACACATTTTCTCTCATTTGTGGATCCTGGACTTTATAGACACAAAAAGAAATCATGTTTGTATATGTGACATGAAAATAAAAGCAACACTGTCTAGAGAAACAGAGGATAATGGAGGGAACAGAAGGCACAGGGTGAGGGAACGGCGAAGGTACACTATGGACTTGTACAAAAATGTCCTCATGAAACCCAGTGCTGTACAGAATGAATAGACTCCAATAAAAAAAGCAATTGCAGGCACAAGTAAATGGATGGCTCTCCCTCCAAAAGAACCCTTTCTGCAAGTACAATATCAAACTGTCTTTGAGAACCATAATCCTTACTTCCTTGCTTATTGACTGTGTATCTGCATAAGTCCTCTAATCTCTCTGGCCCTCAGTTTCCTTGCCTTTGAGATAGGTTTCAATAAAGGTTTAAAGAAATCAGATGTGTTGATCCACTGTTTACAATAGCCAAGTTATGGAGTTAGGATAAGTGTCCATCCATAGACTAATGCATAAAGAAAATGGTAAACACACACACACACACACACACACACACACACACACAGTATTACTCAGTCATAAAGGAGAACAGTTATGCCACTTGCAAGAATGTGAAAGCAACAAGAGATCATAATTTTAAGTGAATACATCAGACTCAGAAATGTCACGTGTTTTTTTTTTCTCATTTGTAGAGCCTAGATTTTCTATAGATATACAAAATCTTATGTTATTTAAGGCATAAAAATAGAAGAGAGAATCATTTCTGGGGAAATGATTGGAAAATAAGAGGAAGGGATGAGAAATGGGAGGGAAGGCGAATTCAGTCAAAGTGATGTACATGTATGAAAATGTCTCTTATGAAACCCATCACTACGTGTCAATATAAAAAAGACATTAGAGAAAACTATTTTAAAACACAGATGTGTGAAACATTTAGAGCAACCCTGTGAGCACAGCAGCAAATGAGCACAGCTTCGGCTGTGATTTCTCCCCAAGAGGTAGATTGAGAGCATGCCATAAATCATATGAACCCTTTTATTTCCTAAAGACCCAGTGCAAAGGACGGGAAGGAGCCATTGACATAACTTAAATTTGAAACAAAAGAATTGCCCTTCTCACTCTGTGTTGGCAGTGAATTGTGGTGGTTTGAGGCCTTGCACCTCTCCCAGCTCCATGAACCCATCACTAATACTTTAACCATTTTGTGGGAATGAAAAAAATATTGACCACCTCCTAAGAATTATTCTCTTCCAAAGAATAATCAGCCGATAAGCCTTCAGCTCTTTCAATGTGATTTCATTTCAAACAGCTGGACTATTCCATCAATCAGTTTAAGTATTTCTAACTGTATTGATTAGCTGTCTGTATGCCACAGCTGAAAATCAGGGTAGCCAGCAGGATAGTCAGTGCCATGAGCGCAAAGCATGCCCCACATGGCACAGGCTGGTCTCTGACAACTCGGATTGGTCTTATTGCCAAGACAACATTAAATAGTTTCCACCAATCAACCAAATCATTAGGGTTTTACAATTCCCCCTTTCCTAGACATAAAAACCTCACCAGAAGCCGTCTCTTTTGTTCTTTTTCCTCTTGCCAGGATTTTCAAAAGGTTTGTTTAAGTCATCTATCCAGAATTTTTGCTCTGTGTGAAAACTCTGCAAGACAAAAGCCAGTTTCATTCTCTTTCCATCTTGAACAGCAGCTTGAGTCAAACACATATATTGCGGTTTGATTGTGAAATATCCCCCACAGCACTGTGCATCTGAATGCTTGCTTTCCAACTGGTGATACTGCTTTGGGAGGTTGTAGAAGCTTTTAAACCCAAGACCTATCTGTCAGGTGTGATACCACAGGGGTTATAACCAGCCTAGGTCCAACATGAATGCTGTCTGTTTCCTTATCTGTGGAGATGTGAAGAAGCTAGGCCACGAGCTCCCTCTGCCCTGGACCAACCTAATCCCAGCTGCGATTCCTTCCCTGTCCCAATGGACCTCATTCTCTTACTAGGGTCAAAATAAGCCTTTCCTTCCTTAAGTTGATTCTTGTCAGCTATTTGGTCACAGGGACAAGAAAAATAACGAATATAGCCAGGTGTGGTTGGGCACGCTTTTAACAGAGGCAGGTGGAGTTTAAGGACAGCCTGGTCTACATAGTGAGTTCCAGTCCAGCTGGGACTACAGAGAGAACTTGTCTTACAGAGGAGAGAGAGAGAGAGAGAGAGAGAGAGAGAGAGAGAGAGAGAGAGAGAACCAATACAATACATAACTAGAAATGGACTTGAGTGAGTCATCCTGAAGCTGAGAGAAGAAAGTACCCAGGGGAAAATTGAATTCTCTACATCTCTACAGAGTAGGCCTTGACCTTCTCCTGTGCCTTCAGATTCTGAAGCTGTCATCAAGTCACAGAACAGAGTGGTTCCAGGCATTTCAAACAAAAGCTCATGAACCAGCCTTTTAGCTCATACAACAGAAGGAAAAGGACAGCGAGTGTTTGTTTGAATAGTCATTGAAATATAAGTATGTGGAGAAAATGCTAGAAAGAGATGGAGAGACAGTGCCCACTTACATCTTGACAATGATGAATGCTAGGTGAAGGCGGAGAGTCCAGAGCCTGAGAATGTTCAGAACCACACTTCTCTCCACTTGATCATACCGTATGTCATTCATCACTGTGGTGCCATTAAACAAGCATCTTTATTTTGTGTTTTCAGTTTTCCCATTAGTTTTTGGAGATTTTGCTTACCAGATACCCATATTAAATTATATGGTGATATGCATTCCAACATGAGTTGCACAACAGAGACCAGAAAGGTCTCAGGAGGACTCTGGCTTAGACACCAGTGGAGAAGCCTCTTCCAAGTGTTCAAGCTTCTCTTTACCTTTCCACAATATCATTATTGCCTCTCACTTGTTCATTTCCCCTCAGCACTGCAGCAGCCTCAGCTGGAGTGAGCATAGTGAGGTGGCTCCTGCTGCACTCACCTGTCTGTCCTCACAGCTGTCTGACGTGGGTAGAGGTGACAAGGTGGCATCACTGCCCCAGCAAAGGTCAGCAGGAATAAGGAAACAAGACCAGCTTTGGGGACAAGGCAGAATGCACATGGTGGCATGGGGACAAACTGGGATTTCACAGTAAGTGGGCTCTAGGCGGGTTACAGGATTTGGGTTTGTGTTAGGTGATCAGGGCAAGGGCTTAAGGAAGCTGAGCTTTGTTCATGATTACATGTTGCTAGGAAGTGGGGGAGATTCCTTGATTGGGTATCTCAGTAAGCCTCATCTGTGTGGGGAGTTGTAGTGAAGGTAAGCTAAGGTGCTGAGAATAATGAGTGCTCACTCATACTAGCCGGACTGAGGGACGTTTGGTCGTTTTCATGACTTGAACGGTGTTCATGCTTCTGTGTGTATTCAGTCATAATTACAAGGTCTTGTTTTTAACCTTGATCCATAGCCATTGTAATTTTCCTCAGTATAACTGACAAAGGTTCACAGAACCATTTAGTGATAGTCCATTTAGTGATGCTTGTGTGAACATGAATTAGGTCTGACCACTTGGGATTAGATAACCTTTCAGGGAGCTCATCCCTGGAGAGGACCTGATTCTCCTCAGTTTTCCCTCTCTCTGCAACCATTGACTGCCTGTAGCTCTTTATCCACAAGTGGCACCTTGTGAAATTTCCCTGACCCATGTTGGCATGTCAACTGCTATTTCCATTATGGGAGTCTTGTTTAGGTAACCACGTTGTTGAGATTTCATGGGTGCAGCTTCCCTGTTTTGTCTGGAAGACTCTATCTAGAAGCAGGCATCCTGGTCTGGTCCGCTACCTCTTAGAATCTTTCCTTGAAGGTTCCTTGAGCCTTCATTGTAGATGCATCCACTGGAGCTGGGTACCCCACGGTCCCTGATTCCCTGCATTCTGACCAGTTATGGACTGACCCTGACAACTTGCATAGCATCTTCTGATACTACAAGTGCTGGTCCTCGGGGGGAAGACTTCCAGGTCAATTTTAGATGGATTCCTCAAGTCCTGTGTCCAAAATATGTAGTGTCTTGAGCAATAGGATCGAGCTCTGGGAGGCAACCAAGGCCTATGGAAAGAGCCTATATTCTCTGGGGAGTCTATTGGACTCTCCTGGCCAACAACTCAAAAGGAGGTTTCCCATGCCTGGCATGGGGATTTTTGTTAGATAATGCACAGTTCTTGTGGATATTATCACCCGTGTGGCTAACTCCATTTGAGCCAGATAGGTGCATATTATATGTGTATAAAATAATTTCTCTGCATTTTTCTTTTCGAACATTCTTGGTGTTATTTCTCTCTCCTTTCTCCCTCTTTCTCTGTATTTCCCTTCCCAAAGCACCCCCTCATTTTTTCCTATTGCCCCCTGAAATCCCGTGTCCTACCACTCCCTCCTATGCCTCCTTCCCCACGCATGGCCTCTTTCATCTCTCCTGGCTTCTGCTCCTTCTGGAGGTTATATACACCTAAAGATTTGGAACTAAGACCCATAAATAAGAGAGAGCATGCATCCTTTGTCTTTCTGGGTCTGGGTTACCTCATTAGGTATTTTCCAGCTCCATCCATTTACCTGCAAATTTCATGATTTTATTTTTCTTTCCAGCTGAATAGAACTCAGTTGTGTGTATGTTCTCTGTTTTCCTTATAGATGCTGGGGGAGGGACATGTAGGCTGTTTCCACTTCCTAGCTATTGGGAAAAGAGTGATAATGATGGAACATGGCTGAGCAAGTGTCTCCTAGCAGGACACTGAGCCCTTTGGGTCTATGCCGAGGAGGAGAATCACTGGGTCATACAGTCGATCGACTTTTAGCTTTTTGAGAATTCTCCAGAATACGCAATCAAATCTGAATTTACCACTGATTCAATCTCTGACTTTTCTCTCCACTTTTAAAGAAGGGGGGACAAAAATGAAAATCTTCATGGTCCCTTAGCTGTAGGCTGTTGGTCTACTACTTCAGAGAGTGTGTGATTTTAGTAAAATTAACAACTGCTACAACTGCTGCCATTGTTAACGATTGCCATGTTATAGGCACTGTTCAAGGACACTTCTGTGTATTAACCAGTATAAGCATCATGACAACTCTATGAAATTAATACTGTCTTTACTTTTCAGAAGACACTGAGATCTAGAGATGAAGTAGGCTACCCAAAAAACACAACTCTGACAATGTAGTTGGGCTCCAGAACCTACAGTTGGCACCAGTCTGTGATGCTTGTGGAAGGGTTTTGTCCTGCTACATGACTGAAGTGCCTATAAAAAGATGGTGTGAAGGAGAAATGTGGAAAACCTATATGAAAATGAAGGATAAGTGAAATTATCTGTAAGAAACCAGTGCAAAAGTGAAGGAAAAGTTTTATATAAGGACATTTTATATTCTTTGATAAACTATATTGTGGTTATAGCTGCATACTGCCATGTAATAACAGATGTAAAAAATGCCTCTGCTAAAGCATTATTGTGCATTCTTTTCTCTGCACATAACAGCGTCAGGCACACCCCACACTGATGTTCTCAATTTTAATTTCACAGATGAAAGAACTTGGTGTCATCTTCTACAACTGCAGCTGCCTGGTCCTAGATTTGCAAAGGATATTTGCTTTATATAGCTCATTAAAATTCAAGAGCAGAGTGCCCCAGACCTGGTCCAAGAGACTGTATGGAGTCTATGACAGTGAAAGGAAGTTGCAGCTTCAGTTGAACGAAACCAAATCACAAGCCTTTGTGTCGGTGAGTCACTTACCCCCTCTGCCTCCTTCTCTTCCTTCCTCCAGAGGCTCTGGGGACTCCTGTCCCCTCCAGCTTCCCCCACATGCCCCTCCCAACTTCTTTATTTGTAAGCCTTTGAGTCCAGTGAGTGCTTCCCATATGTTCATTGGTGTGGGGCCACACACTGGAGCATTAGCAACCAAATTTCTGAGGAAAACTGGTCTTCGCCCCCCCCCCAATCTATAAACTGCCAGTAGCTCTCAGCTGGGGGTAAGGCCTCATGAATCCTTTTCCCATTCATGCAGCTAATAACTGCCAGTAGCTACCATTACAGGGAATCTGACACCTTCTTCTGGCCTCCACAGGATTGCATATACATGGTGCACATGCATGCACATCCATGCAGGCAAAATAGTCATACACATAAAGTAAAAATACATAAAAATTTTAAATTAGGAGGGAAAAAAGAAGTGCCATTCAGGAGGGCAAAGGGAGGGTGAAGTCAGTTGTCTTAAATAACAAATTCATATGAGTGTGTGTAGCAGAAAGGGTGATGAAAGACTGTCACAGGACCTTTAAGATTTTATTTCTGGGGCTGGAGAGATGGCTCAGGGGTTAAGAGTCCTGGCTACTCTTCCAGAGGACCTGGGTTCAGTTGCCAGTATCTACATGGTAGCTAACAACCTCCCATAACTCCAGTTTCAGGCAGTCCATCCTGCACCTTCTTCAGGATTCTGAGGGTATTTCGTAACATGGATGCACTTACATACATGCAGGCAAAACATTCATATGTATACAATAAAAATAATTTTTAAAGATTTTGTTGCTGGTGGTAAGGTGGAGGTCAAGAATGCAGCAGCCAGTAAAAGCATTGCAGAGAGGCCTCTGCAGACAGCACTTTTGTTGCATCTCAGCATAACTTGCATTCCCAGCCTTTATATGAGCAGCAGTGGAGATCAAAGTGACCAGATACCCTGAGTAAGGGACCCAGAGAAACCGATGAAAAGCCCCAAGAAATAAATAACCTAAGGAACAAATTCTGGACAATTCTATCTTTTGAATTTAATGACCGAATCTTAGTGATAAATGAATGGGGTTCTGCCATAAATTACATTCTGACCCTAAAAAAGGGCAGGTGTTTTCTTTGTTGATCCTAACATTGCCCTATCTCAGTTCTTTAGTAAAAACCCACTGAAAGAGCAAGGCCCTTGTTCTGAGCCTGATTTACCAGAAATAACATAGTGAAACCTTCGTTCTGCCCCCAGGGGAATTTTAAAATATGCTTTTTGTCAAAGAGATAGCCACCAACTAAACTGAAAAACATTTAGTCAAGTAGTTTTTAAAACAACAGGATGCTTTTATTTTCCATTTTCATTTATTTAATCCATTGTTGATTTTCTATTTCTAATTAATTATGTCAAGCCCAACTTTAAATTTAAATTCAGATACTGATTAAAAACTGTTTTGGGCCATATATCTGACAGAGAATGGATACCCTCAATCTACCAAAAAAAAAAACCGCAAAAGTGAAATACCCCCAAACCAAATCATCCAATCAGTGCACGGACACATATGTCAAACAATTCTCAAAGGAAGGAAAATAAATGGCCTTTAACTATATGAAAGACTTGTTCAACATCCTTAGCCATCAAGGAAATACAAATTAAAAATATATTTGGAGTCCATCTCACCCTAGTGCGAACGACTGTCATCAAGAAACAAATGGCAATAAAGGCTGGAGAAATGTAGAGGAAGGGAAACATTCACCCTCTGCGTGGGAGTACAAACTGCTGTGGCCACTGTGAGAATCAGCAGAGAGATTCCTCGAAAACCTGAAGACAGAACTTCCATATGATCCAGCTATTCCACTCCTAAGTATCAAAAGAGTCTTAGTCCACATACCACAGAGATACTTACACATCCATGTTTATTGCTACTCTCTTCACAATAGCTGAGATACAGGTACCCGCTGACAGATGAATGGGTCTCCAGAAAAAGAATAATGTGGCATTTATACATGATGGAGTTTTACTCGGTCATAAAGAAGGAAGAAATCATCCCATTTGCAGGAAAATGGATGGTACTGTCAACCATCATATTAAATGAAATAACCCAGACTCAGAAAAGTAAACCTCATATTTTCTCTCATGTGCAGAATATATGTGTGTGTGTGTGTGTGTGTGTGTTCATACGTATGAAAGTAGAAAGCAGACAATGTGAGGAAGAGGGGACAGAGAGGTACAGAGAATCTGTGCACTGCACAGCGATACACAGGTATAAGAAATGTCATAAGGAAATCCACTATTTCATATACTGGTGTAAAAAGTAAGCAAGAGGAGACGAGGAAGAAAAGAAACCTGTTTTTGAAGAGGTAGAAAATCTTACAGTATCGAAGAGCAAGCTCAGAAAAGTCTTGCCTGCAGAACCGAGCTTCTTGCTCTTATTCTAGTGTTTATCAAAGTTTAGTAATTATTTGCTATCATTTCCCCATATTTTATAAGGTTCTGAAGATTGCATACTATACCTCTTTAATGATTGATATTCCCAGAACCTCACTTGGTGCTTTGAAAGCAGCAAGAAATGTTAAAGTGGATTTATTGGTAGTAATGTTGATGGAAAGTTCTAGAATGCACATAGCTTGTTCAGTAATAAATGCCAAGCAAATGCCAAGACAAACTTATTTAAGTTCAATGGATTTGTTGTAAAGCATCTTAAAATAGTACATCATATTTTTATAAGCTCACAGTTCCAAAACTTAGTTGAACACATATAGAGAATACTGACAGCTTTAAGAAAAACCATTCCCAAAATTAGAGATTTGATCATTCCTAACTTAGTACAATTAAATGTAAATTTCAAGTTACAGTATAAATAGGGATTATCTGTAATTTTCTCATGGACCACAAATTGGCACTTGGTTAGATTTGTCTATTGGACTTCTAGTACCTCGGTACCAGATAATTGTACTTACCACACACTTTCCATTGAAATAAGATGGCAATGATAGATAGCTGAGTTTATGTCTCATAGCTTCCTTTTTATAGCCTTAAGATAATGCACCTGAAAAAATATGCATTTGCTTTCTAGGACTCTTGTGAGTTCAAGGTTCATTTTTTATTGATCTGGGTGTTAAACAGGTTTCATTTCTTGTTATTATGTACATTGAGATATATTTGCAGAGAGGCAAAGACATTGAATAGAATTTTGTGCCACTGTGGGAAAAATAGCATATGATGTTCCTTTTTAAAACTTCTATTTTGTGGGGCATGGTGGCAAACACCTTTAATTCCAGCACTCAGGAAGCAGAGACGGGTGGATCTCTGTGAGATGGAGGCCAGCCTGGTCTACATAGTAGGTTCTAGACCATCTGGGGCTACAGAGAGACCCTGTCTTAAAAAGACCGAAAAAATTCTACTTTATATTAATAGTTACATTTTAGCTTTTTTATTGAGATGTAATTTACTTACCAAGAAATTCATCATTTAAAATTCACCACAGTTCTATGAGCATTGGTATATCATACCCACAGAGCTTTATAATCATTTCTATCATCTGATTTCAGAACACTTTCTTCACCACAAAGGAAAACCCCATAATCCTTGGCAGTCACTCACCATTTTCCCTTAGCACCTGCAGCCAGTAACCTATCTCTTCATGGCTTCATGGTTTTGTGGGATATTCCTTCTGTAGTGCTAAATGTGGTCATTGTGACTGACTTCTTTCACCTAATGTGTTCTAAACACATTGTACCATGAATTCATAGGCAGTTCCTTCATTTCTTTTTATGGCTAAATAATATCCCATGATATAAATATGCCATATTTTGTTTGTGTCTATCAGTTGATAGACATTTAGGTGTTCTTATTTTTTGACCATCATGGATTTGTAGACATTCATATCCAAGATTTTATTTGAATGCCTGTGTTCTGGTCTTTGGGGTTCAGACTTTGGAAAAGAATTGCTAGGTACCATCTATCATCGCCATCTTCTGATTTTAATGGTGTGGTACTTACAATTAACTAGTATCAAATATTGAATGTTTTGAGATCCTATCAAACTGTTTTCCAAATTATTTGTGCCATTTTAAAATCCCACCCACAATGTCTCCAATTCTTCTCAACATTTGTTGCTTTCTTTTTCATTTTAGCTGTCCTACAGGGCATGAAATAAATTGTTCCTGTGGTCCTGACTTGCATCTTTTAGTGTGCAAATTGTCTGTTTAGAAAGCATCTTTGCAGGCTCTTTATACATTCTCCATACAAGGTCCTTAGTAGATAGATGGTTTGCAAATATTTCCTTCCATTCTGTGGGTTTTCTTTCCATGTTTAATTATATGTTATTGTAAATATTCTAGATAGGCAGTATGAACTTTTTAACAACCAAGAGACCATTATGAAGTAAATCAGAAATCAGAAATTAGTCACTACAAAGCCAGTAGTGACTGAATATGCAACATAAATCGTGCACACATCAGGCACTTACTGATCTAAGAGAGAAACCTAGATTAAGCCCTTTATGCGGTGCCTCAAGAGTTCCTGAGGGGTAAAAGAGAGCCAGAATATAAGACAGTATCTGATTTTCACCTACTTTAACTATGGGATAACGGAATACAAATACCAGGCTTATAAAATTCACTCTGGAGTGCCAAGAGGGAAAGAACAACCATCTCTCTATACAGTTAGAACTAATATCTTATCAGAATAGATCATCATCCTTTTGTATTGTTATATATTAAGCAAGCATTTTTAAGCCACCAATACATGCAGGCACTATCTATAAGGACACTGAGACCCATCTAGAGCACACAAGGGAGTACCAGCAAGTCCCCAGGCACAAGGACACGGGTATAAACAATCATGCATTCCCTTTACAAACATCTGGAGCACCTGCCAAGTCCCAGGCATTGTGTTAGGCAAAGAGTCCACAGGAAACAGTAAGGCAGATGTTAATAAATGTTAATAAAGATGTTCACATGTGTTTGGAAAAAAACTAGAATGAAGCTACTTCAAGTAGACATGGAGGTTGGGTGAGGCATTCTAGTTATGAAACACATTCATATTTGTTCTGTGACTACTTAGTGAACATGTGATATGTTCATGGTACAAGGTACAAGAGCTAGGCAAAATCTAGCAGTTAAGCAAGCACATAAACAAATGAAGCAGTGCCATGCAGCAGGTCCCAGAGGGACACTACACAAAGCACAGACCTTACCTTGATCATTGATAGATGCCACATGCCCAGATCCAAGCCTGCATGACAGGCACTGGGGAATATTTGCTGATTGATTGACAGCAAGCCCAGGACCCAGCCAGGAAGCAGACTGTTCTCTTATTTGCTCTCAAGGTGAACCAGTGCTAAGAGGGTGTTATTCTTATTAACCCCATTAAAAACCAGACTTTCCAGGCCTGGTGGAACACTGTGATTTCAGGCTTGCAGGCCCAGTGCTTGTAGACAGAGACTGGAGGATGGCTATAAATTCAAGGCCAGCCTAGGCTACATAGAGATTTCCAGGATAGTCAGGGTTATACAATGAGACTCTGTCTCATGAAAGGAAGGAAGAGAGAGGGAGATGAAGGAAGGGCAGGAGAAGGTAAGGGCAGAGAGGAAGGGAGGCTTAAAGGTGGAAGGTGCCCTAACCCTCTCCGGATCGAATGTGGCCTGCATCATCAAATGCTTGCTCTACCCTTCAGATAGGGCTCAGTATTGCAATGTACAGTAATAATAAGGTACAGAGGTCACCAGTCACTGCTGCCCAAACCAAAAGCCAGTTTAAGATCCCAGGATGAAATACAGGAAGTTCTTAAATGAAACAAAAATGTGGGCATTTGGACACATTTCAAAGTCTAGGAACCTGTCTAGAGAAAAGCTCCTTGGTTGCTCCATGGAACCCTGAGCCACAGTTAAGACAGGCCCATCAGGCTGAGGAAATCATTTGAATGTATAATTTTAATGATACAGGAAAATGAATAAAACCAACCCCTGAAATCAAGCTAGAAACAGTCTAGCTGACGAGAGTCAAGTACCAGCAGTTGTACATTTGAATATGCTAAATAAGACAGGAACTCAGTTCTGGAAGTGGATTGTGGTAAAGGTTGCACAGCAATATCAGTACACTGGAGGCTCTTGAACAGCAGGCTTGAAAAGGGTTCAAAAGGGGTTGGCATGTTGTTCAGTGCTAAAGTGCTTGCCTAGCAATAGCAAAGCTCTGGGTTTGATCACCAGCACAGAAAGACGGGGAGAGAAAGGAAGGTGGTTAAAAAGAAAAACAAAATACACAGTATAGAATTACAGAGATGGAAGAAGCAACCTCTGATTGGGGATCTTTAAAAAGTTTCATAGAGGATCTAATACTTGAGCTGGATTTAAGAGAACAGACCCAGTAGGACAAACCGGGGGAGGTATGTCAGTCAGAGAGGCCAGGTGAGCACACCTCCAGAGGCAGAGAAGAGGAGAACAAGGCATGAGCTGAAGGAGGCAGGGCCACAGCCAGCCACAAGTACCCATGCTTGGTGAACTCGGATTCTCAGAGACAGGTGTGTCAGTTCATCCTGAGAGCAAAAGAAGACATGAGGTATTCTAAGTTCAGTGTCTGAGTGAGGAACCAGGAATTGGGAGTAAGAGGATCAGAAGATACCAGAAGTCCTGAAGAGGCAGGAGCTTTCTGCTTGGGTGAGAGACAGAGTATCACCTGCATGTGAGCTGGGGCAACAGTGCAGGACACTTGTTCTGTTGTCTTTGGAGCGTGTTTTTAGTTGTTGTGATCATTAAAATATGGAAGCTTATCCTCACTGCAAAAAGTCAGTAATCAAAAGCATGCCCTGCCCATCACCTGCCAAGAGGACTTTATTAGTTACCTTTCTCACTGCTCTGTCCACATACCTGAGAAATGCAACCTAAAGGAGGAAGGTTTGTTTTGGTTTACAGAACAAGGGGAAGTCCATCCATGTGGTAGAGAAGGTGTGGTGGCAGGAGCATGAGGCAGCTGCTCACATCATATCTACAGTCAGAAAGCAGTCCAAGATCCTGGCCCTTAGAAGGGTGACTTCCACATTTAGCGTGGGTCTTCAGCCTCCATTAAGCTACTCCAGAATATCTCTTAAAGACATGGCAGAGGCTTGTCTTTTCAGTGATTCCAGATCCTGCCAAGTTAGCAATCAACATCAATCATCACAAGGACATTCTAGACAGGGATGCCTAGAGAGTGTGCGACCTTCAGGATGCTCCTTTCTAACTGCCTTTATTTTAGGGTAGGCATCCATCCCAGTAGCTACATTCCATGAGCCCATGCCACAGAATGG
Source organism: Eospalax fontanierii (assembly GCA_035773235.1). NCBI lineage: Eukaryota > Metazoa > Chordata > Mammalia > Rodentia > Spalacidae > Eospalax > Eospalax fontanierii. The sequence continues at coordinate 19,785,430 of CM069535.1, forward strand.
GATTCCCACCAATAGAGAGTGAGAAATTAGGGCAGAAATGACTTGTGGACTCTGATTGTCCCAGTCTGCCTTCTATTCTGGGCAGTGCCAGATTTACCATAGAGGTTTGCTTGTCAAAGAAAGGCAGCAATCCACTCTTTTCAATCGTCTCCAATGGGAAAATAATGAAGAATCGAAAATATGTCTTTCCCTTGCTATAGCAACTGCATCTAAAACATCCTATTTTTATGAGATGGAAACTTCAAATGAGAAATATACCTCCAGAATAACTTGCCTCTTTTTTCCATTTTGCTGATGTCTGGCAGAATATCCTTCTTCTCTGACTCTCTTGATGTATTTGGGCATCACAGTAACTCGCTCAGTTTCCCATGAAGGGTTATTGATGACCTTCTTTATGATCAACACTCCTCTTCGTGACTCTATGAAAGATTCAGGGGAAAAATAAGATTTTTAGAATTTGTGTCTTGAATGGTTTTATGGTCTTGTCACTTCTCAATGAAATCATTTCCAGAATCAGTTGCTTGCTATATGTATATATATATAAATACACAAATAATACTTGAGAAAATTATCAACCATGTATGACAGGGAGGGGTCCTAGAATCACGTAAGGTTGGGGCTGGGATGACAGTCTAAGGTAGCAAGGTGTGTGCACTGAAAGCAAAAACCTTCTTCTGAAACAGATTTCAAGGACTTGAGACACGTCCTGTCTCACCGTGACATCTCCATACCTCAGCTTTGCTAAGTCACAGAATATCTTTATGTAATCTGATCGGTAATCAGATGTTAATTTTGCATGTGATTTAATTATACACCCACCCGTAACACAAAGAACATTTTAAATCCTCAGGTGCCCATCTGTATACCCTAACGTCTTGGGTTTTTCTGTCTTCACAGAATTCTCCCAAACTCTTTTGCCCTAAAAACAGAAGCTTTGACATCGATGCCATCTACAGTGTGATCGATGATGCCAAACAGTATGTGTATATCGCCGTCACAGACTACCTGCCTATCTCCAGCACCAGCACCAAAAGGTCAGGGACTTTCCAGTGGCTGGTCAGCCTCTACCCTGGGGACAAGTGGACTCAGAACTCTGAGATACATCGTATTGTATCAGGAAGCGCACACACTTCCATCATACATTCCTCCCTGAGTGGGTCCAACAAGAAAGCTTAAGGTCTTACCTTCAGGAATACCTCACTAGTTTATGCTGGAGGATGAGAGCAATTTCAGAAAGAAGACTGAGTAGTTTTCACTTTGAAAATTACTTGAAAAGAAAACTATAAAATAAAAGTGAATTTGAATAAAATTAAATTCAAAAGGCTGAGGGTGGAACTCAGTGGTAGAAAGTATGTCTAGCATGCGTGAGGATCTGAGTCCCAGGGCTTCAAACTAATAAGATAAAAATATTATTGTCAAATTATTAATGGGAATGCCCCTGAAGGGTATACGGAGTAAAACTGAATAGCCTCTGTGAGATTTTTTTTTTAACAAGGCATCTCTTACATCCAAAACATTCTTCATTAAATGCTAAAGTTCCATGTATGATTTTAATGTACAGGAGAAAGTAACTTTAAATATATGGAGCATTTTTCCAACAATTCCTCACTGTTTAGCTAAGAATAATTTGGGACAGACTTTGAGAGAATCATCATGCCATCCACGTTCGGCCATGCCCTGGCATTCCCACTTTCATCAGTTTACTGCAAATACAGATCTCTGGGTACTTGACAGTGATTTCAATAATTAGTTTGAATAGGAAATACAAACACTTTCAAAATGCATATTTCTTTTTTCATTTTTTTTTGTGCTGAAACCTAGTACAAATGCACAATTGTGATATTGCAATCAAAGACCTTCTTCAGTTGGAAAATTATAATTTCAGAATAGTCACCACTTGAATATCTTTCATCTTTCCAATCCACATATGCATAATATGTAGCTTCTTTATGCAAATGATTGTAACATTGTTAATGCCTGCTGGAAACTGTCAGTTCCTCATGACAGAACTTTGAACTGTAAGAGGCACGTTACGACTACTTTAAAATATTATGCCCAACTTTCTCATGAATCTTCCCCTACACTTGCCCATCTTTTCTTCTCCTTTCTCCTGGATTTTTGAGACAGTGTCTCTCACTACGTACCCCTGACTGGCCTGGGATTTACCCCATAGACCAGGCTGGCCCTGAACTCCCAGAGGTTTGACTGCCTCAGCCTTCCCAGTGCTGGGATTAAAGGCGTGCACCACAGCACCCAGCCTCCTGCTTTGTCTTGATGATTTGCCTTTGCCTCCCAAGTGTTGGAATTAAAGATGTGTACCACCTCGCCTGGCTCAAACAATTTTTTATTGCATTAAAAAAAAAAAACAATTCATTTGTTCCTGCTAGAACAGTCAAACTCTCTTTAAGGAAGTGATTCATTTAACCATTAGGTCTGATTGAAGAAATAAATCACAGGAGAACCCAATCCTGTGAAACCCATCATTTAGAAGGAAATCGGTTAAATGTGTGAAGAGTTAGTGAACTTGTTTGCCTGATCACCTTTGAGGCTCAGGAATTTTCCTGCCGTTTTATCTCTCTGTAGTTTCAGTACTCGCAGATCAAGCAATCTCAAAATACTAAATGAACAGTGCTAGGAAAAAGCAATTTGTAAGTTTTAACCAGGTTTTATTATCATTTATTGCTAGAATTGTTCTATTTTATTATTAGAGGTTATTGCCAATCTTATTTTTCTGAATTTGCTTTTAGCTAACAAGAGTCTGTACATGTAAGAAAAGGCTTGGGGTGTGTAATAGCCAGTACTAGCTACGATTTTCAGCCCTCTACTGGGGGTCTTGGAAAGTATCCTCAACAGGTAGGGGCAACTGCTGTATTAATAGCTTTAATTTGGGTATGAATTAAACAAGTATTTGAGATGTATTTGTAATTAAAGCATGAACAGCATGTCGTCTCTAGAGTGCCATCTGAAGGAGACAGACACAAGAAAGATGAGTACATAGCGGTGTCGATAGAACAACAGATGTGTACAGAGAACATTAAAGTGAAAGGGCTCCTGTGAGGCCATCCCAGGCTTGGGGAGCGTACTGCAGGAGTATCACATAAACTGCATCTTACAACAGTCATGAAAGTCAGGAAGCAGTGGGGAAGGGAATTTTCCAGGTAAAAGTGAGCCAAGTTTTAAGGCCAGAAAAAGAGCGGGCAAATTCGATGCTGGATCCCCAAACTCCAAGGTGAGGTAGGGAGAGAGCGAACTGGGAAGAAGGCAGAGAACGAACTGGGAAGAAGGCAGAGAACAGGGGCTCGTTACCGGGGAGTCTTGTGACTCTGGAGGCTCCAGGGATTTGATGAACGGAGTAACAGGGTGTCCTCGTCACTCTCTGTTACTGCAATAAGAACACGGACCAAAAGCAACTTGGGGAGGAAAGAGTTAATTTTGTCTTACATCTCCTAGATCACAGTTCATCACTGAGGAAAGTCAGGCCAGGAACTGGAGACAGGAACTGAAGCACAGGCCATGGAGGAATGCTGCTTACTGGCTTACCCCTCTGGCCCATGCTCAGCCTGCTTTCTTATACAACCCAGGACTGCCTGCCCAGGGGTGGACCACCCACAGTGGACTGGGCCCTCCTACTTCACTCAACAACCAAGAAAATGCCCCATGGACATGGTCATAGGCCAATTCAATGGAGGAAATTCCCTGAGACTCCTTCAACCGAGGTGTGTCATGCTCACAGCTGAAACTATCCAGCACCCAGGGCCACTTCTGCTTTTAGACAGTCACTTTGGTAGTCACATAGGTGCATTTGACAGAGATAAGAGTGGAGGCAGAGGAACCTATTTGGAGCACCAAGCTGAGACAACTGTTTCCAGTAGTCTCTAATGATGTAGGTACAGAAATAGATATTTGATATCACCCAGCATTTAGATTGTGCCATGAGCAGGGGGAAGCAGAGTTTGGCGAAGTAACCTGCATGTGTTCAGAACTGAAACTGAGCTGAAGGAGCTGGGACATTGGAGGGACCATAGATCTGCACCCCATCCAGGACTAAAGAGCAGGTTAGTGTGATTAGGAGAGGGGGCTTAAAGTGACATCTCTAGAAGTGAGAAGGTAAGGAGTTTGTACCGCAGGAGGCTGCGCTATACCATAAGCCAAGTGATCGAGTGGGTAATAATAGAAAATGCACAGCGAGACTTGAGAAGCCTCCAAAAAAAATCAGGGTATAATCAAGGCAAAAGATGAGAATGTCGGGAAGAGGCTGAGGCCACAGAGGAAAGTGTTGGCTTAATGGAGGATTCCAGGTGTTCACCTCAGAGGAAGGAAGTAGGCAAGCTACAGAAGGATGGGTCAGGAGAGATGGTGAGAAGGGCAACCTAGAAATAAAACCATAGGACAGCTCAGATAACCAGAGCAGAAGCTCATCCAGGGGGCATCCTCAAAGAAGAGAGGCTGGAACAGCATCTGGGAAGAGGTGTGTGAGACTCCTATCTAGAATTATTCAAAATTAAATGATTGGTCTAAACTAAGGCCTAGGTAGTGTTGGGGGTATACTGGGGGTAGCCCATGGTGACAGTCGCTCCTTCTACATCCTAAATGCACAGAGTTTCACCCAGTGCAACTGAGGTCTTCCATAAGGCAGTAGCAGATTCCAGGACAACTTTGTCTCTTGGTGCCTGTGCTGGTCATTTTTTTCTCAGCATGACACATTAGAGTTACCTGGGGAGAGGAAACCTCATCAGACTGACCCGTAGTCATGCCTGTGAGGTATTTTCATAACTGCTAATTGATGTAGGTAGGCCCAGCCACTGTGGGCGGATACCATCCCACGGCAAGTAGGCCTGGGCTCTAAAAGGCAGCTGAGCAAGCCAAAGGGAGCAAGCAGTGTTTCTTCATGGTCTGTGCTTCAGCTCCTGCCTCCAGGGTCCTTCCTTGACTTCCTGCCCTGGCTTCCCTCTGCGCTGGACTGTAGTCTGTAAGCCAAATAAATCCTTTCCTCCTAACGTTGCTTTGGGCCAATGCTTTATCAGAACAACAGAAAGCAAACCAGGACAGTGCCTAATTCAAAGGGCTTGTGTATCAACCTGTCCTGCATGATGGCTTGCATGTTATAGAATACAGCAATACTAAAAGATCTAAGTAATAGAAGTATATTCTGTTATCTAGCAAATTTCTGTCTCAAAACTATTTTTTAATTATTATCTATGTGGATATTACTTCCGCAGGACTTACTGGCCAGACTTGGATGGGAAAATACGAGAAGCATTAGTTTTACGGAGCGTTAAAGTTCGACTCCTCATAAGTTTCTGGATGGAAACCGACCCCCTCACATTCAACTTCATTTCATCTCTTAAAGCTATCTGCACTGAAATAGCCAACTGCAGTTTGAAAGTTGTAAGTATTACATATTGACTGAGTTATTAAAGAAAATTACTTATTCCCCTTTGAATGTCTATGAAAGCTGTCAGCGTAGGTGAATTTTCAATAAGAACTAGGTTAACAGCCTCTTATAGTGAAAATACTTCAAACAACAGGTTATTTTTCAAACCAGTCACACACAAACCAAAGAGAATAAGAACCCCTTTCCTTGGTCATTATGTGTGTGTTGTGTATATGTGTATGCATGTAGAGGCCAGAGGTCATCAGTCTGTGTTCATCACCTTATTTTGAGACAGAGTCTCAACCTGGAGCTCACCGACTTGGCCACACTGGCTGGCCAGCCAGCTCCAGGGAGCTGTCTGTCTCCAGCCACCCCTAGCACTGATGTTCTGTATAGACAGCAGCCTGCCTGGCTTTTATTTGGGGCCTTAGGATCCAAGCTCAGATCCTCATCCTGCACAACTAACATTTTACCCATGGAGCCACCTCCCCGCTTCAAATGCACATTTTATTTGAACTGTTTCATTCACCTACTAATCTTATCTGTAACACTGACAAAGAGTGCATTAGAGCATGCATCAGATCAGCACCCTTGACCCAGCCCCAAGACTCCCTCAGCCAGGGCTTCTGGGCTTCCTTGGGTCCCTTGTGCTATGTGCTAATCCATCTCTGGATTCCCAATAGGAAGGCAAGATGGCAAAGTAGTAATGCCCTGTGTTCATTTCTTTGCTCATTCCTGTGACAGAATACCTGGCAAAAAGCCACTTAAGGGAGGAAGGATTGATTTGAGTCCACAGCTGGTGGCTGTGGCTGGTGCTCCTTCTATGCCAGCAAGAGGTGATAGATGGACTTGTTCCTTCTCAGCGCAGCACAGAGGACAGAGCTTGTGCAGTAACTAGGAACAGGACATACCTTATGGACTCATTTTGTCCAGGTTGACCCCACCTCCTAAAGGCCATACCTCCCAAACAGTGCCAGCAGCTGGTGACTAAGTGCTCAAATACAGGAGCCCATGGGGAGACGTTTCACATTTAAACTATAGCACACGCTAAGGGGGTTGTGTTAATTCTCTAGCTCCACTTTGATTTTTCTTCCTTCATCCCCTTAAGATCTTAATATGAACTGTTCCCCCTGCCTACAACACTTTTCTTCTCCATTCTTCATCTGACTGATGATCATTAATCCTTTAGGCTTCCACTCCACTTTTCAAACCGGGTCTCTATGCATTCAACAGCTATGTCCCAAGACCCTACTATGTGTCAAGTCCTCTTTTATAAGATGGAGCTGTGCTTTTAAATATATATATGCATATATACATATATATATATAATTTTGATGTATATGAGTGTATTGCCTGCATATATGTAAGTGCACTCATGTAGTACAGTATCTGTGGTGATCAGAAGAAGGTATTGGATTCCCCTGGAACTGGAGTTACAGACAGTTGTTACCACCATATGGGTGCTGGGAATTGAATCCTGGTCTTCTGCAAGTGCAGCCAGTGCTTTTACTTACTGAGTCATCTCTCTAGCCTTGAGCTGTGTTTTTTGAAACACTTGGGGACACTTAGGATGACAGGCTCTGTGCTATCAGTCTTGACTCTTAGCTTCCAGCATGGCCCTGACCCTCATTATCCCAAAGCCGAGCAGAAGTGATTAGTGAGATGTTTGATGGGTTAGACCTGAAGGTGGTATGCATTCCTTTAGCCTTCACTCCAGTTACCCAGGTATCACTCATATGGTGACACCAAAAGGTAAAAAAGGCTTATACGCGAGCTCAGAAGGGCAGTGGAGACAAAGGAACAGGTGTGTGGATCATCGCTGTCTGGCATTATCAGTGTCCACTATCTGTTTTGCTGTCTTCCCACCTAGAGAGCCCTCAGCCTTCCACGCCAGCCTCTGTACAGCTCTCTACTTGACTCCTTGCTTTTTTAAGCAGCCATTCTCATGTCTGTGGGTTCATAAATCACTGTAAGTACTGGCAATATGAAAACAGGCCTCTGTGGTGTCTTCTACACCAGATTTGAAAATATATGAAATATCCAGGATGGGTAAGGTGCCACCTGCCATTTGGAATTGAATATTAAAAAACAGAGCAAAGGTTGCTATGAGGAGCCAGGCTTACTGCCTCTTCATGGACATAAGAATGTTGGGGTTCTTTCAGCTCAGGGATGGTATCATCCAGACAACTGATGTGACATTAGGACTCTAAGGGAATCAGTTGAGTCACAGAACAGGTGTCTTGTCACCATCTGTTTCCAGTGCCTGGCAGGAAGCTAGCAGTGTCCAAAATATGTGCTTAACTGGTGTGTGCACAAATGACGGCTGTGCGAGAAGAGAACAGGGAAAGGCAGTGACGAGGCGCTATACCCCAGTGAGGAGAACAAAGAAAATCCAGAACAATGCTCAGGGATTTTTTTCCCAATGAGTTTCATTGTTGTCTACAGAAACATGGGTAAGAGTTTGTTTACAGAAGTGTTTGCATGGTACCAGGGAGCAACACCACTGAAGAAAATGCTTCTCCCTCCCCCAATAACCATGATAAACTGCTTAGAAATCATCAAGGAAGAATAGGGCCGTGTGTTCCGCTCCCCCTTCTATGACAGAGCGTTGACAGGCCCAGTCTTGTGGAAACGTTCAAGTAGTTAGACCTGTTATGAGTTCAACAGTAAAACAGCCATGTCATACCAAGAAGTCAGTGTTCGCACCACTGTCCTTCTTCTCCTCCCATTTCTTATATTCTTTCTGACCTTCCTTCTGTGTGACATTCCCTGAGCCTGGAGGAGGCGATATGGATGTCTCATCTATGGCTGGACATTCAAGTCATTTATTCCTAGTACTTTGACCAATTACAAGTCTCCATAGTAATTAATGACCACTGCAGAAGGAAGCTTCTCTGACCAAAGCTGGTAGCTACACTAATCTGTGGACATAAACAGTTCTTTCAAAGGAAATTTATAGACACATTATCATGTCCATTAAGCCAAAGAGCAGCAGTACCTTCCCCAATAAGGCCTTGTGACCTCCCCAGATGCAAGCTTCTGACTAGGTTTACAGTACCAAATGTAGATTCCCTCCTGTGGACCAGATCTTTCTTAGTCCAAATCTGTGATCTGGCTTCCCTGGTGAACATCAGGTACTCTGAAGTCAACATGTACAGCAAGGGATCTGCTTTCCTGTATACTAGGCTTCCAGGAGTTTGGGCACAGCATGGTATATTTGTCACCATCTTTGCTCCCGATGCCCCCTCAGCCACATCAGGGGTCTTGCCCCAACCACACTGTTTCTTGACACCATAGCACATCTGCTTCTAAGGCTCTTGCATTTGAAATCCACTTGGGGTATGAATGCTAAAGTTTGGAAGAAATTACAAGGAAAGTGGTGTCTCTCCATTATTGTAACCTCTACAGAACTTCATCAGCTTCGTTGTTTTGAACACAGATGGTCATGCATCTTGAATAAACTGAACATTAATAGCTCGCTGCTGGCCATTTTATAAAACAGGGGCCATGTATTTTTAAATGTCAAGACAAGCCTGGGTGGGCAGGAAGCTTATGGCCCCAAACATCTAGAACACAGATGGCTAATGAGCTCTTCCAAGAAAAGTAGGGTGCTGGGACACTGGATACAGCATGTCTTCTGACAAGGAAGATAGATGGCCTGAGACAAGGCAGAGAGTTCTATCCTTGGAAAATAGGGTGTGCTTGTCACTTGCTCTGATGTGAATTTGCATCCTTGAAGAAATCATGGAGAGATTGCAAACTTAGATGATGGTCACAGTTGACTTGAGTTATTATATTTTAAAAATGAGCCAATCATTTTTGAAATGCCTTTGCTGTCTCTTCAAACATATTAAGATATCTAATAATGTCAGTGAATAAGCTCTTATTTCTGCTGTCACAGTATTCTCCCAGAAAAAGCTCAGAACAGAGCTTTTCTTTTCTTTGATAAGATCTCCATGTAGCCCCAGGTAGTCTATAACTTTCTATGTTAACCAGATTGACCTCAGTCTCACAGAGATCTGCTTGCCTCTGCCTCCCAAGTGCTGGGATTAAAGGTATGTGCCACCATGCCTGACCAAAATAGAGTTTTTTAAATATTTATTTTTATTTTATGTGTATGAGTGTATTACCTGCATGTATGTAAGTGTACCCATGTCGTGCAAGGAGGTCAGAAGAGGATATAGGATCCCCTAGAACTGGAATTATGCATGGTTATTAGCTACCACGTGGGTTCTAGGAACTGAACCACTCTTAACCACTGAGCCATCTCTCCAGCCCCCAGAATAGAGTTTTTAAAGCACAAATTTTGGAAGGACCCTCAGTAAGCATGGCTCTTTTCAGCATACAGCATAAGACAAACTAATGATTTCCCCAAACCATATTTGAGTAAGCACAGTTTTGAAACTATAAATGATGTCTCCTTTTATAAGTTCCCTCTCTTTTTTCTCTCTCTGTCTTCTCTCTTTCAAACACACAAGATGCTATAGCTGTAAGACATTCTAGAATCTTTTTTCTTCGGTATAGTGGAGTTCTGAGACCCTTGACCTTGATAAATGTTCTCTGTGAATCAACTCTCAGAGTCCCAGGGGCTCATTTACAGTGAATGTTTCATGCAACACTTGCCAGATTCCTGAGGCCTGCCCATCCATGATATCAGGCCACACTCTCCAAACTCTTCCATCTTTGACCTTAGGTGAACCACACTGCTGTTCTCTTGAAGTGACATTGAAGTGGGAAGTCAAGATTCATAGTTTGAAGTTGTAGTTTCTTGTGGGTTTTTTTTTCAGTTGCCTATTTTAAAAGCAGCTTATAGATTTAGATGTTTAGATGGAAACTATTCATTCATGTGACAAATCTCTTTTGACCTATACAGATTTCCCGTAGAATCAGCTAGTCCCTGACATAATGTATGCACCATATAAGAAAATTCATTCAATTCACTGGCATGCATGACACATGGCACCCCAGGCATGCTTCGAATAGCAGTACACCCTGCTGAATAAGACAATCAGAATTAAACAACCTTCTAGCCCTCACTCATTTCAAAGAATGAATTTTGTGTTCATTTAGTAGCATAACAGTGTTAATTATAGAGCTAGTTGAGCGTGCTAATTTTTTTCCTTGTTGCTGATATAGACAGAGAGCAGAAATACCTTTCTCTCTACAAAGTAGCATGAGTATAATTTTAATAACCCAGCATGAGGTCTACTGTTGATATTTGGATAATATACTCCTTTGTGCTGTTGAACAAGGCCCCAAACACTCTTGATTGACCCACTTTTCTTTTCTTTCTTTTTTTTTTTAACCAGAAATTTTTTGATCTGGAAAGAGAGAATGCTTGCGCAACAAAAGAACAAAAGAATCATACCTTTCCTAAACTAAATCGCAACAAGTACATGGTGACAGATGGAGCCGCTTACATTGGTAGGTGTCATGGCTGAAAAGCTCCTCAGGGGTCACCCAGACAGTGATGGTCCTGTTATACTCTGTAGGACCCTGAGGGGAGAAGGCAGCATCCTGGGAGCCACAGCTATTGATGGGAACATGTTGGTAGGAAGCAGGACAAAGAGTTCTCCAGCCAGATAGAAACTTTGTTCCTGCTCACTGGACTAGGAGATCACGAAGACCACATGTGTCCTGCAGAAATTGGTCTATCTGATTTTCTAGGTGAGGAGGCAAAAGCCTCATCAGAGGTGACTCAAACCCTGGAATAAGCACAATGATCAGTCTTTTGACAACAGTGTCATCCTACCCTTTCTTCTCGGGGAGTCCAGGAGTCATTCAGGGCCAGGATTCACAGAATGAGCAGCAATGACATCTCTGGATTTTCTAAGTGTCTAACTTGGAACTATTTCCTAGAGTTCCCTGAACTTCAATTTCCTGATCTGTAAAACGAAGCTTGAGGCAGTTTTGACTTCACAGAGTGATGTTTAAATAAGAGATATTACACACAAAGCACCTGGCACATGGATAATTTCTAATTACTGTTAGCTATTATTCTTAAAACAATAAAGTTCCAGGTGCATAAATCATTATATTGGCAGAATTACTTCCTAACATATTAAGTCTATTCTAACTTGGCACAGTGTGTGGGAGGCCAGGGCAATTCCTTCACTGGAATCATCATAGATAGAGCTGACATTATCTATAAAAAGAAGACATACAAATCCCAAAGTAACAGTAATTATTAAGATGAAGTGGGAGCATCAAAGCAGAAAAAAAAAACATGTTTGTGGGATGTAGGAATAAATATGGAGCCCATATCAATTATTTTTTTCTAAATTCAGTGGGTGAATAAAAAATAAAAACCTTAACTTTATGAAACACTTTGCCTTATTTGGTCCTATTAACATCACTGCCAGGAAATAGCAGTGTTTGTCATCACAAGAAGTGAGGATGTGGGGGCTGGAGCGGGAGATGACTTGGACACACAGGTATCAGGAGAGGGGCTGGATCCAGAGTTCAGACCACAGTGTCACTGTCATCCCATTGTGAGGATGTCAGTCTCTATTTTTGTCTAATTACAGCATTACTTTATTAAAATAGTGCATTAGAATATTTCTTAAATATGTGGAGCTGGAGAGATGGCTCAGCAGTGAAGAGCTCTTGCTGCTCTTGCAGAGAACTGCAGTTCCATTCCCAGCATGCACATCAAATGGCTCATACCTGCCTGTGACTCCAGCTCTAGAGGATCTGACAGCCCCTGAGACCTTCTCAGGCACCCACACTCACATACACATACTGACCCTGACACACGAGCTCACACATACACTTAATTAAAGATAAAATGTGTTAAAAAAGAATATTTAAATAATATGTATCATTACTATTGTTGTAGCATATGAGCATAGTATTTGGTCCCTATTGGCCTTTACAGGAATTGAAATGAGATTATTTGAGGTTTCTCATCTTTCTCAGCTTACAGAAAATAGAATGAAATCAGCTTCTTTACAAAACAAACAACAAAAAAAGAAAAGAAGAACACCCTCAAAACTGTTTACCAAAAATAAGAGCTTTCAGTTCAATTATCTAAAACCTAAGAATGGATCCAGTCTTATGCACAATGGTTTAAAACAACAAATCAAGATATTTTATGGTAGGGTTTGTTTAAAGTAAGGTGATATGCGACTTAACCAAAGAGAAGACTGGAGCTTGGGGGTCGGTGGCAGTTTATAAACTAATATTTATCAGTCTTAAAATGGCCCAACTGATATCCAGAAGTTCTCTGGATGAATTGAATAAATGTTTTGAAAACAGAAAACTCTTATTTGAATTCCAGCACTGAAAGTTACAATTTGGGTGTACTGTAGATATAGCTATGGTTAAAAGCTCTGACTGCCCTTACAGAGGACCCAGGTTTGATTCCCAGCACCCACATAGTGGCTAACAACTGTCAGTAACCCCAGTTCCAGGAATTAACTGTGCCACACCTGTGCAATGTGTATAGAGGCCAGAAGAGGGTGTCAGATCCCCTGGAACTAGAATTATAGATAGTTTTAGTCACCATATTGTGCTAGGAACCAAACCCAGGTCCTCTGCAAGAACAGTCAGTGCTCTTAATCACTGAGCCATCTCTCCAGCCGGATAGCTAAGACATTTTTAAGTAAGTTCGTTTTATATACAATGTTTTAGCAAAGTACTAACTCCCTCGAGTGAAGCATAGTTCTAGAATAAAAGCATCCAAAGAACACTAAGAGAGTAAATTCACTGGTATCTTAAATAATTACCAGTATGTTGTGAAATCACCCGTCATTACTTAGATACTTATTAATAATGTGGAATTAAGAAAAAACCATACCAGGGCCTTGTATGAGATTGTACTTTCATTAAGTTTTTATAAGACCTTCAGAAAAATCCTCAAACAGCATTATCTCTCTAATTTTAAATTCTCCAGAATATATTTGAGTTAAACTCTGAAATTTTGCCTGGAAGGTATTAGAGTGACTGGAGGGCTGCAGAGGGGGCAGAAGGTTAATGGAAGGTGCTGGAAAGGTGCCTTGTGCTGCCTACCCAAAAGGTGAGCTCTCTGGCACCCTGCATGTGGTATGCCCCAGGACCCACTACAGCTCTGGCTACTGCAGTCTTAGTGTGCATTTTTAGAAGCTGAAATGGCAGCCTCAAAAGATACAGGTGAAAGTGTATCCCAGCTTAAAAAAAATAACAAAGCGTATGTCACCCTGAAGGTCAGTCAAAATGCCTGTCAGCCCTGAAAGCTTCCCAGAGCTAAATTACCCCAGAAGAAGCCCACTAAAGTGAAGGGAACTTTGAACACACTGGATCTCAGCTCTTCTATCATATGGAAGGAAAATTCAAGATTGAGAACATAAGGCTTTACAGGCTTCACCTTTCTGTGTCTTCTTTTCTCCTCCTAGGGCTGCCCCCAAAGTATATTTCTGTGTCTCTTTCCTTCAGAAAGTGTGATCTGCTGATTCACACAGCAGAAATCCCAGTGTCTGTCCAAGCTGCCTTTAGGATGAGAGGAAGCATGGACTAGAAGTGAAGTGTGGGCCGTGGCCTTCAGCTCGGCTTTGAACTTCAGTGTTGATGGTTTTCTACACGTTCCCTGAATAAGTTTTGTGTTGTGTTTCTTCACCAGCACAGAGGAGTTAGTTTATCCCATCATAGGCTTGTCATGAATATCAAATGTGCTCATGTGATGAGATCAGGTCTTCCTGCCCCTGGTGTGTGCTGAGGCTTAGCTATTGGGATGAGATTTTGATGTTTTATCTAAAAGCCCATGGATATCATTTAAGACCACAGGATGTGTTTGTTTATGGAATAGAGATGATGCTGTGTTCTGGCAGGATCTTGACTAACTCTCAACTGAGGTAGCTGTCAGCCCCCAGTTTAGAGATCCAAGCCTGCTATTCACCTGGCTCTAATGGTACTAGGTGAGGAACAGAGTCCTGACAGTGTTGAGTAACCATTTGTAAGAGGGTTAGCTAATTCATAACAGAGTCTTCCAAATACGCCTATCACAGGGCCCCTGGCCGCATCCGTCTGTGTTCTCTGAGGCAGCAGGTAGTGGGCTGAGAAGAAGGAGAGAGAAAGAGAGAAGACTGTTGTCTGTGCTGATACTTGATACATGGATTTGGTATGCGTTGCCCATGTGGAATAAACTGAAGGAATAGAATGAATAAGGAAGAATCACCTCTCAGTATTTCAGACGGTGGCCTATGAAGAAGAGAGTTGATTTGCTTAAGGACTCCAGAGGGTGGAGCAGAAACAAAGGATGAAGAGATAAAGAGGCAGATATTAGTTCTGTCCATGAGATATCACCCTGAAGTGATATCTGAATCTCTTTCATCCTGATGAAAATCCAGTGCATCTCTCGTTACTCAAGGGGATGCTTCTTCCTGATGTTTCTAGCCAGGGGCAGAATGCCTTCTTGCCTTATGCTCCTGTCACTCTGCAGAATTCTCTTGGGTTCTTTTATACTTCTTTATTATAATCACGGTGTTTCGTTCCTGGATTCCTTGAAGGCAAGGACTGTCATTTTCAGCCTTATATTCACAATTCTTAACATAGGACCTGCTAGACATTAGGTGTTCAATGGGCATGCATTCAACATAGAATAAACAAAGGAGGGAGAGAGAGACAAAGACAAAGACAGAGAGATTGAAGAGAGAGCTTGGCTTTGCTGGAAACTTCTCATGGATACCAGAGATGAAAGAAATATACAGGAGATTGGGTTGCCCAGTCCTTGTATCCACCTACACCTTGAAGATGGACTATAATAAACGACATAGTTATTGTTAGCCTCTTTGGGGTCAGATCTCAGTCTTATGAGCTGACCTATGTTCCCTTAAATTCATATGTGGAAGTCCTAACCCCTAATATGGCAAAATATGACCTTATTTGGAGATAAGGTCTTTGCAGAGATAATCCAAAATGAGGTCATTAAGGTGGGCACTAATCTAATGTAGCCTATGTCCTTTATAAAAGGAGAGCTGGGCAAGGTGGCTCATGCTGCAATCTCAGAAGTTAGGAGGCTAAGGCAAAAAGATTGCTACGGGTTTGAGGCCAGCCTGTGCTATACTGTAACATCCTGTCTCAAAAAACAAAATGAAGAGAGCAGTGTGAAAAGACACAGGGAGAAAAGGACCACCCCAGCCAAGGAGCTGCATTTGTGACACATCCTCCCCACAACCTTCAGGAGGAACCAGTCCAATGGACCTCTTGATTTCATCTACAGACCTGTGAGAGAATACATTTTGTTTAAGCCACCTGGTTTCTGATACTTGGTGGAAATGAAATCTGCTTATCTAACAGAGCACCAGATCTAAGAGCCTGTTCAGCACCTGGTGAAGAGGCTGGCCCTGAGCGCCAGGACTCCTTCCAGCTGGTCAGGGAGCACTGTAGCTTCGTGTCAGAGCTGCTTCGTTGCCTTCAGTTTTGTCTTCGCTGGGAAAGCGTCTCTGCATAATAGTGTTTGTACATATGGATTCGATGTTGTCTCTTTGAGAAGGTAATAATTGTTCACAGGATTTTTAAGTGTATTCCTATATATTTTAAATGTTGCTATATTTAGTGTGTCTTGTGAACATCAATAAGAAATAACATTTACGAAAAAAAAAGAACAGCAGATTCCTTGTTTTGAGTTTCAACTTGAGCAAAGCTGAAGAAAATGCCAAAATAATATGCAAATATTAATATGCCATATGTAAGGCTTCTTGGAATTTTTTCCCCCCTCTGGAACTGTCAACACAATTCCGCCTCTCTCGTTATTCCTGGGTGTTTATGAGTTTTGCTTTGTTTTTGGTTTTTGTTTTTTTTTTTTGAAATAGAATCTGTTCTGTATTTCATCATATTGGGAATATTCCCAGTGGGTCCTGTCTCTTCACCATGATTTCTTTGTTTGCAGGAAACTTTGATTGGGTAGGCAACGATTTCACCCAGAATGCTGGTACTGGCCTCGTGATCAACCAAGCAGATGTGAGAAACAACAGAAGCATCATCAAGCAACTTAAAGATGTGTTTGAAAGAGACTGGTATTCACCTTACGCTAAAACCTTCCAGCCAACCAAACAGCCAAACTGTTCAAGTCTGTCCAAGCTCAAAGCTCCCTCCAACAAAACTGCCACCTACAACATAAGTGGAAGGGAGCCACTGAGTGCGTGACATGGGAGCGAGCAAAGGGGAGATCAGTTCCGGGTTTCAGACTCAACATGGGAAGGACTGGAGGAAAGAAAATGATTTACTACGTCTTTTTTTAAGGGGAACCAAATAACAAAAAAAGCACACTTATTAAAAATGTTCTCTGAAAGACATGTACTATCTAGCAAACAGTACCACACACACTCAATTTATGACTTTTATATTTATTACTTCTGACAGAAAGTGTCATCCTGGCTTAGAAGTTAGTTTTTACATCTGCATACAGATTTTAACAGCCTGATTCATGTTTGCTGTTCCTTCCCGGCTATTCTGCTGACCCAGCTGGTCTGATCTTAGGGAACGAAGATGAGGTGAACCTTTCTCTTTAACACTGCTGTCCTGGGAAGGACGAGTTAGAGGAAAGTGAGAATTTTGCCTTGAAAAGCACCCTGACAAAACCAAGCATTCACCCCTATAAACATCTCCAAGATCCACCCAGTCAGCTGAGCACGAACAGCCTGCATCTCATGCCAGCCTTCAATACTCCTGAAAAGCACCCTCTTCTGTCTCCCTATTCATTCTCTTCTAATACCACAGGTTGTATTTGGTATCGTTTTCCTCCCTCACAAAATGTTCTTGTCATACAGCATTCATCCCTACATTAGCTCCGAGTATGATAACATCTTTTGAAAATGTATGAATTCTTCAGAACAGATACAAAATGGAAATTGCAATCTTTAATTTTCACCTTTCTGCTGCATTCTTTCCCCCTTCTGAATTGGTTATTTTGCAACCACGGTCAGCAGAATATATATATATATATATATATATATATATATATATATATATATATATATCCTGTTCTGAACTTGAGCTCAGAAAACGAAGTTGCCACCTGCTAGTATCCAGCAAGCTATTATGTCAGCATTTTGAGAACAGAGTAGTTTTTCACATCTTTCTTGGTTGATGGCATTATAAAGAAAAGGTCTCTATGTGTCCATGGATTTTAATTTCTTTAGAATTATTATGCTGTTAAGAGTATGCCAGCAAATGTTTATAGAGCTATTTAATATACCTTCTGCTATTTAATATACCAAATGCTTTTCAGAGAAATGCAATTTAAATACTGTGCTTAACATATTTTACTAAGAAACAGAAATATTGGATTATTGTTCTATAATGTCATTGTGTGTTGTTGTTTTATATCTATATAATATATAATCCTGTATTAATGGAGACTGTTGCTACAGGAGAGAGGTGTGACCTCTTCAAAGCCCAGAGCATGTGGTCAAGATGCCCAAACTCACTGTGGCTCCTGATACCATGGCTCAGAACAGAGTCCTTTATTCTTTGGCCTTGGGTTTCTATTGCTAAAGTAGATAGTAATACTCACCTACCTCGCAAAGATATTGTCTTGGTAGGGGATATTTATAACTTGTTTTTGAAATCAAAAAAACCTATATAAATGCTGAGCATCATTCTGCATAATCTTCTTGAAATTATCTTTGTGGTATCCTGATGGAACAAACACCAGGTATTCTCCCAAGAATCCAGAGGGGGAAATAAACTTGCAACTTCCATTTGCAAACAACGATGACCAGAGCACAGCAAGGGGTAAAAATATCTTAGTGGACATCTGGATTGTAGGCATTTCAATGGAACCTTCTGTCCAGTCACCATGACACAAATAACAGAGACCCAGACACTGCTGCAGACTGGCCATTAGAACCAGCACACATGTGTTTTCAGAGTGAAGATGAACAATCTCATTTATTTTCATCTCTATAGACTTTATTTCAATTATGACAAAAAGAGGTTTTGTTTTGCTTTTTTTTTTTTCTTGAGACGGGATCTTCCTGTAGCCCCGGCTGGCCTGGAACTGGCTATGTAGACCAGGCTGGTCTTGATCTCCAGTGATCTGCCTGCCTTTACCTCCCCAGTGCTAGGATTGAAGGCTCAAAAGGAGTTTCTTACTCATGGGTTCACTGAATGGCTCTTATTGGGTCCTCCTCATGATCACCTTAGTTTTTGTCCTGTTGTTTCCAAGTATGAACTCAAGTATATTTAACTAGTAAGTCAGGAGAGTTGAGAGGGAGTTATGCTTCCAGGGATGCAATATTATGACTGATTTGGGAATTCTCAATGAAACTTCATTAATAGCAGCAAGCCCATAAGACTCTAAATATTCACCATATTCCCTGTTGTAAATTGGATGTCATCCTAATAATTATCCAGGTAAAAGTGGCTTTTGTGATCATTTTTAAAGGGAGGAAACCAAAGGGTAGAGGTAGAGTTAAACCAGTCAAGCAAGCCACCTAGTTTACTCTTGGACAGACAAAGATAACCCAAGTCAGGCTTGAAAAAGGTGTACAAGGCAACCTTAAATGGTTGCTTCTCTTTTGGCTCCAAGTTGTCTCTCAGAGTGTTTGTCCAGTCATGAAGCAAATGCAGGTTTGGCAGAATGGACCCTCGCCCCTCTCTACCTTTTGCCTGTGCAGTAGAAAAAGAGAACATCATCTCTCATGAAATGACCATCACTATCATTTATTCCTGAACTTATCAACATGGCAGCCCTGGGCAGAGTATGACAGGTTTTCTGCCACACGCCAGTGTCAGCGGAGCCTTCCCTGACCCAGAAACCCATACATCACTCTATATCAGCAAAGCCCTTCACCCCACCATGAAGCACTGGCCTTCCAGGAAGACAGGCTCTGTGCAGAGGACCCTGTGCAGGTCTCTGTCTCCCAGGAGCATTTCATCATGGAGCGTTTTCTCTTTCATTGGAATACTTTACCTCCCCTGTAGAAGTTGGCCTTTTTCTCTTTTAGACTTTGTGTCTCTGCTAAAGAGATGGCTAGCTTTCATTCTTCTCACTCCAAGTAACACATGATGTATTTCTTAAGAGGAAAAGATGAAAAAATAAAATCACTTTGAGATTAGTAATTTCTAGGTGTGCCTACAAATACACACACACACACACGTGTGTGTGTGTGTGTGTGTATGTATGGGGAAGGTGACAACTAACCTTCACTTTTTTCTCCACAAACACTCAAGGGCTGTAGTCCAAGGGGATGGGACCAAACACAATTTGAAACTGCATTTTGGATTTTTCTACCACTAACTCTAACTTGGTGCCTTATTCTTAAGCATTTGTTCTGAACTGTAGTTCACTGTATGAAACACACATCTCTATACTTTGAAGTCCAGCATGGCTTTCAGACAGTCCAATCCACTGAAAATATGCATGTGGAACCCACCATTTTCATGTAGCCTGAGCTTTTCCCAAGACATCACACCAATCACTCACATCAAATCACTGACACGCACTCCAGATAGATACCAATGCCGTTGGTTTCCACTGCACAGTCACTGGCCACTTGCCCATGAAATCACTGACTTCACAGCTTAGCAACTATCGGAAAGGAAGCAGCTATGCTAGTGAACACCACACTTTTATGTACTGAGAATAATAGAAATGAGGCACAGTAGAAATGTCCTCACTGTCTCCAAAGAGCCTTGGAAGAGATGCTTCATAGACTTCCCAAGGTCCTGTGGAACATGACGTGAAAATGACATGACATGTTTTTGAGTCTTGCAGGCTCAACAAGAGAAATGAAAGGTATGTGGAAAAATCCACTTTTGTGGCTCTGGGCACAGCTTTCCCTTGAATCTGCTTTTCTTTGTCTTGTGTCTGACGAGGTTGCTGATTAATCTTACCTTTTGAGAAAGATGTTTTATTAATGTGGTTATCGGCTTATTAAAAGTGCCTCATTGAACCTAGGACTGGCAGAAGCTCATTTGCCACAAGCCTGTGGCTTTTCTCAAGTGACTTAGATTCAGCTTGGGATCTTTTTGTTGCTTGTAGAAACTAATGGAACCAAACTGAGGGTGTGAGGGGGAGATAAATAAAAAGGACTTATAAGAATTTCTTGACAGGATCAGAGCCAAGGTCCTTCTGTCTCAGGAAATCTATCCTATTGAAATTTATCCTATTGTCATGCCCATATGCATGACATTTGTATGTGTTTCTTTGTCCAAATTTCCTTTTATTAGTTTTAACATTTAAAAGTTTCTTTTGTCTGCATAGAATGTTCAGCTCCTATAATGAAAGATGCTTTGCTTTGGATATTCAAATTCAGTCCTTATGGGGCTTGAAGAGACAGCTCAGCGATTAAGAGCACTGGTTGTTCTTGTAAAGGATCCAGGTTCTATTCCCAGCATCCACATGGCAGCTAACAACCATCCAAAACTCCAGTTCCAGGAAATCCAATTCCCTCCTCCGATGTCCGTGGGCATTGTACAACGTGGGTGCACTTACATACATACAGCAATACACATACACATGTATGATTTTTTGTTGTTGTTGTTTTGTTTTGTTTTTGTCTTTTTGAGACAGGGTCTCCCTGAAGCATCAGCTGGCCTGGCACTTGCTGTGTAAATTCGGCTGGCCTTGATCTCACAGAGATGACCCTGACTCTGCCTCCTGAGTGTTGGGGCTAAAGGCGTGTCCCACCACCACATAATTTCTTCTTCAAAAAATTAAAAACAAACAAAAAATCCAAAAATAAAACCACCCAAATTCAGTCCTTATAAATGGCCCCGATGGAATGTGGATGGGCCTTTATCTCTTTTATTTACTTTTTTTTTGGCATTAATTAATCCATATCCTACACCTTGCAACTTGCTATGGATTAGCAGCCTTCCTGGTCCTTTTAAACATTGTTAACCAAATAACTGCTCGCCACCTTATTAATTTAAATCTATGGAGACTTTTAAAGATCCTTGAAGCCAACCCCCAACTCATGGTCTACTTTTTATCCTTGAATTGCTATCTTTTATTTGAATCATGAAAATTCTTCTCTTTTCCTTTTTTATTTTATGTTATTTTATTACTTTGAGATAGGGTCTCCTGGTAGCCCCAGCTGGCCTGGAATGCACTATGTAGACCAGGTTGGTCTTGATCTCTGCCTCCTGAGTACTGGAATTAAGGGTAGGTGCCAGCATGGCCAGCAAATACTGCTTTTTTAATGGCGACCAGATAGGTATTCATGGAGTTCTTATAGTGTTCTAAATGTTCACTGATCACTTTTTTGGAAATCTGACCAAATAGAAATATGATCTTTATCTGGGTGTGGTGAGGCAAACCTGTAATCTCAGCACTAAGGACGTGGTAGTGGATCAGGCGGTATAAGCCATTTTCTGCTATAGACTGAACTCAAGGCCAGCTTGGGCTACATAAGACCCTCTCTCAAAATGATAAGTAAGTAAGGGATGGTGCAATTGCTTAGGGGAAAAGATACTTGCCACCAAGCCTGGCAACCTGAGTTCAAGCTCCAGGACCCACATGGTAGGAGGAGAATGTTGTCTCCTGCAAGTTGTCCTCTGACCTTCACACATACACCTTGGCACATGCACAATTAATAAATAATTTAAAACAAATAAACACAGAAAAGGGTGGCTAGAGAGATAGCTCAGCAGTTAAGAGCACTGGTTGTTCTTGTACAGGACCTGAGTTCAATTCCCAGTACCCACATGGCAGCTAATACCATCTGTAACTCTCTTTCAGGGCACCTGATGCCCTCTTTGACCTCCACAGGCTTTGCACTACATGGGTGTACTCATATATACATACATACAATACACTCATATGCATCATAAATAAATAAAATATCAAATATAAAAAAGGTAAAAATGTAAGGTTTAAGCCAGGTGTGGTGGTGTACACCTTTAATCCCAGCACTTGGGAGGCAGAGGCAGGTGGATCTCTGTGAGTTTGAGTCCAGTCTGGTCTACATAGCAAGTTCCAGGCCAGCTGGGGCTACAGGGAGATACTGTCTCAAAAAGAAAACAAAAAGAATGTAAGATTTAACAGGTTATCCTATATCTTCTTTTGCTATATGCAGCTATTAATATAATTATTGTACAGAGGATATTTTCCACTTTTAATGAGCCCTTATGTAAATAGGACAAACTTATATGAGGGAATATCCATATTATTAATCTTCAGATCCCTAAGTAAATTGATTAACAAAGTACTGAATTTGGGGGGAGCCTTTATAATGGCCAGTCTTTTCATATAACCAAACGTTAATTTTTTTTCAGACATAAATATTATAAACCGTTTCATACCTGTGAGGTGAGTCATTTCTTCTTAGCTTGATCTCAGAAATAAACTTGGGACTACTGAAAACAGAAGAAAATGCAGCTCTCCCTGCAGAGTGTGGACCCACTATGTGTCTGTTCACCCAGTAGTATTTTTGTAACACCATTCCTATCTGCCAATTTTTAAAAAGGCTTGTCTCCAGAAGGTGTAGACTTTGAGCAAATAGCTGATCACCATTTAGTGAAGAAATGACTGTGGAGACCTTGCAGTATATCTGTCTGGTCCAGCTGTCCATAGTACTTGATGCATCACCCTCTCTTAGGTCTGTGTCTAAATCTATAATCAAACATGCCTGTGTCTTCTCAGACACCCTTTTGGTTTAGGGTGTTTGGCTCAAACCTGGAGCCTCAGAGATACTAAACCAGAGCTCAGCCACAGAATTGGACCCCAGCCCCACCAACCCCATTTTGAGTCTAAGGTTTAGAACTTACCTTGAAAGGTGCCCAAACCAACTCCTGCAAATGGGTACACCCGCTTCCCATTTGGCTGTGCAGAAGCTGAGAAGTTACGAAAGTCAAAAAAGTCCAAGTGCTTAGTACAGTGCCTTGCACAAGACCCACAGAGGAAAATCGGCTGGTTCACTAGAGCCATTTAGACTTGAAGCAAGGCTTATCTCTAAAGGAATGTGTGTGCGCAGGGTGGGCACTACTCCCCCACCCTTATAAAGAGAAGAAATCCAAAGAAGCGTACACACGTTTTAAAGCTGTCACTGGAGAGCTGTCTAGTTCTGTGGCTGAGCTCTGGTTTAGTATCTCTGAGGCTCCAGGTTTGAGCCAAATACCCTAAACCAAACCAGTCAGCAGAGGATTGATAAAGTGGACTCTCTGCATCTACAAGTCAATTATAATTTGAATTGATGAGGAAATTTTAGATTCTAAAATTTAAGGTACTTTTTAAAACTTGAGACAATCGTTTTATGAGACTCATATAAGAGACACAAGTAAGTCATAGCAAGGTGAAGATTTTTTGTAATTTATTTTTATTTCTTTTTGTAGAAAAATTAGGAATGGGAGGATGTTCCTGTTTTGTTAAATAGGTAACTGACCCTCACATCTATTTCTCTGGACCTTGGGCATATTGGAAACTTAATTCAACTGTGGATGCTACCACTCCCCATGGGTAGAAAAATTCTTTAAAATAGCTGAAATATTCTGAGCTCCCTGTGAGACATAAATGCAGACAGACCTGTCTGAGTGTTCTTGTGTAAGTTCACAGCCTACACTGGAAGTCATAACCTCAACTTCCAGGATTAAGAATGTTGAAATCATGTCTGACTTTCCAATATAAATGATGGGTGAACATTTTTCAAGACATTTCAGAATATGTGATTCAACAACGTTCATACGAATAACACCTTCATCTACAATTTTATCTCCTTTGACTAAAAGCAGAGATCATTTCTTTAGAGAGTATATGTTATAAAAGGCAACATCCAAAGACATGCAAAACCAGAGTGATGGCACCAAAGTTTCAGAACAGTTATAATATTGGTAGAGCACTTTTGAAAGTCCTGTGTGGGAGCCAGTCCTTGGGAAAGAAACAAAGCTGTTTTGTCCCCAGCAATGAAACTTTCTGTTATCTGTATTCCATGGTGGATTTAAGTTTCAGGCTGAACTCCTATGAACACACCATATTTCCTACCTTGTGAATTCCCCACACCTACCACAGATGATTACAGTTACTAGTCCCAGTGACTAGTTCATGAGGCATGGGTGGCCAAAGGAAAGAAGGTGTACCCAGAAATGCTAGGCCTAACCCATTAGAGTCTGACTATGAGGCAGACAGGAAGAGATGAGAAGTACGATTCACAGGACAGGCATGTCCCACCACCCCTTCTACTTCCCCACCCCCCACTCCTGATCTCCCCACCCCTCCGCCCCCACCCCTCTGCCCCCACCCCTTCACCCTCCTCACGATGTCACCTCGGAACAGGAAAGGCAATTGCATCCACCAATAGGACAAACCAAATCCTTGCTAATCGCCGTTTCTGGTCTTGTTTCTGGAAAAATGACCAGCGTCAGCAATGACTCTGAATTCGTAGGTACTGGGTTGTTTCTTATCTTCCTTACTTTCTTATGTATTGACATAAATAAACTCATATTAACTGAGGTCCATGACTGTGCTGGTCCTTTATGGTCTGGAGGCTCCTAACAACTGAATGAAGTGAAAGTTGTTCTTTTCCTTTTTGCCATTGTTGTTTTTGATTGTTTGGTTGGAGGGTTTTTTGTTTGGTTGTTTTCTGAAGCACATTGCTGTGTGGCTCTGTCTGACCTGGTACTCGCTATAAAGCCCTAGCTGATCTCAGACTTGTGGCAATCCTCCTGTTTCAGCCTTCCAAGTGCTGGAATTACAAGCATATGGCATCACACCTTGTTTGTCCTCCTAAGTAGCCAGAAAGTAGAGAAGGGAGGAGAACCAACACTGAAGTATAACCAGCTTGAACTAGTCGTGTATTTATGTCTAGACACAGGGTACTCCTGTGGTAAACCATGAGGTCTATTTCCTAAGTGTTAAATATCAAATCAATGGTAACAAAGATCCTAGATACACACAGACACACACACAGACACACACACACACACACACACACACACACACACACACACAGACACACACACGAGATGACTACATGACAGAAATTGCTGGAGATGGAAGAGAAATTAGAAGTCTTGAGCCCTCATCCATTACTTTTCTGTACAAAGTAGATGATGAACAGAACACACTGAGGTAAGTAGAGGCAGATGTGCTACAAATTTAGACAATGTTTTTAAATATGAAGTCTAATGATTGACTTAATAAATGCAGAAGTTGTTAGCAATATGCTAAACGTTTGGCATAAGTACATAGTTTATAAGGATTTATAGGAGACAGAAGTGAAAACAGTCCAGAGTTGTAGGTGTAGAGGAGAATTAACAAGACTCTGTCTTCAACAGTGCTTATGACCTAGTAGGGAAAGCAAATCAAACACAGACTATCCACTCTGAGCATATAATTTTTGAACATCTGCCTGCCACAGTTTCCTAACCAATTTTATAAGGACTGTAGTTAAAAACAGTCTAGTCCAAATAAATATTTTCACAGGGTTCCAGTATGGAAACAGTCAAGGGAAATTAAATACATCAAGAGACAACTGGCCCTTGATGCCTTGGGACTCCTTCCATAAACTCCTGTTCTGTTCCCCAACCCCAGCCCTCCAACGTCTAAGCTGTCATACTAAGCAGCCAGGCTAGACAGTGGTTGTAGTCCACTGTAAAAATCAGGCAATAGGACACTTTTTATATTGGGAACTTCTTAAATCTTAAGACGGGATCCTCATGTAGTCCAGGCTGGTCTTATACTTGCAATGTAGGCAAAGATGACTGACTGATCTTCCTGTCTCTACCTCCTGAGTGCTGGGATAACAGGCATTAAATACTGGGGATCAAGACCAGGCCTTCAAACTCATGCATGTCAAGCAAGCACTGTACCAGCTGACCTACACATTTCCCAGCCCCGTGTTGAGAACTTAGAAGCAATAAAATGAGCAAAAGCAGCCTGCTTCTTTCTAATACCACACAGCAGTGAATCCAATTAATATCCAGATAAAGGGCTCCTCTTGGGGGAACGGGTATTTATTGGTCTAATATCCGGCCAATTGACTATCCCTGGGTAAATAAATGTCCTTACCCTGCTTGGTACATACATTAGTATTCATAAGTGACATTATTTTCAACTTCTGGTAAGTGCTTAAAAATAAAATCACAAAATATTGATTACTATTACTCCCAAGTGGGAAATGCACCTATTAATTTACCCAACAACTATTTAATTGTCCTGCATTATGTTTTAACTTCTCTCCTCTTAGGGACCTCAACTTTTAGGGAGAAAAGAAGGAAAGAAGTGAAATATTATGTTAAAATTTTTAAAGGAATGGAGAGATGATTCAGTGGTTAAGAGCACTGGCTGCTCTTGCAGAAGACTGGGGTTCGAATCCCAGCATCCACATGGAGACTAACAATCATGCGTAACTCCAGTTTCAGGGAATCCAACACCCTCATCTGACCTCAGTGGCCACTGCATAACATGTGTGCTCTTACATACATGTAGGCATAACACATACATAAAATATTTTAAATTTTAATTTAAAAATATATGTGTATGAATGTTTCGTCTGCATGTATCCAGGTGCTCCACACGCATGTAGTGCCCTCGAAGGCCAAAAGAGGGTGACAGATCCCCTAGAGCTGCAGTTACAGGTAGTTGTGGGCCACCTGAGGTGATGCTGGGAACTGAACCCAGGTCTTCTGCAAAGGCAGCAAATGCCCTTAACCACTGATTTATCTCTTCTGCTCCCTCTGTTAAAAACTTAACACTGAGATGATCTGTCCATTTGCCCAAAACAACTGAGAGAATGGAGGAAAAAAATCAGTAACTTATTGTGTTTGAACACATCAGGGATACTCTAAGATAGGGAGGCGGACTGCATGGCTGGGACTTGAGAAGGGAGTCAATAGCCTGAGCCACTTTGCAGAGCTTCACACACTCAGTGAGTGGGAATGTGACGCTGGACTGAGGATAGGTTCTTATTAAACCTCTGGGCTGTAGGCAGGATGCTCTGAAAAGATGCCCAATGAGTAAGGATGAAGCAAAAAGGCTTTGGAGGAAGCTTCACATTCTCTGTAGCTTGGACTGAGTGAAGATCATGATTGACATTGTTGTTCTAGCTCAGACCCACATCAGCAGTGAGCAACTACGCTCTGCAGAGAACTCTAACAGAACCTCTATCTCTCCTCTCTCCTTCCCTCCTTGCTTGGGTCGTGGTTTGGGGTTTTTTTGTTGTTTGAGGCATACAGTGATACTCAACAACAATTTTCCAAATATAAAAAGAAGTAAAACTGTGTGTGAACATATGAGAGAAACAGAAAACAGAGAGTCACTCAGTATTCTAGAAAAATGAGAAATTATATACAGGCCTCAGAATTTTATTAGAATACAAAACAGAAAACAAAACAACCATGTATTATGATTTGAATCTGAAATGTCCCCCACCAGCTCATGTTTCAAATGTTTGGTTCCTGACTGGTGGCACTATTTTTGGAAGAATGTGGAACCTTTAGGAGGTAAGGCAGGAAGTAGGTCAAAGGGCGGGCTCTAAAAGTAATAACAGGCCTTTTGTTCTGGCCCTGTTCTCTGCTTCCTGCCATCATGTGAACAGCCACCACTTCATGCTCCTGCTGCCATGAGACCCACTCATCCAGGCCTTCCAGGCTGTGGACAGCAACACTCTGTGCATGAGCTAATCTCTTCCCATAAATGTTTCTGTCAACTACTTGATCACAATGACACAAAAGGAAATAACACACTGGGATAAAAATTAAATTCAGGACTTAAAAATGCAGAAACTAAAAATAAAAACTCAATCAATGGATTTAACCACAGATAGGGAGAAAAAGCAAATTAATCATTATATATATATATGTATATATATATACATATATATATATACATATTTTATATATATGGGTCTGGAGAGATGGCTTAGTGGTTAAAAGTGCTGACTGCTCTTGCAGAGGACCGGGGTTTGATTCCCAGCACCCACATGACAGCTAAGAACTGTCTGTAACTCCAGTTGAGGAGATATGATGCCCTCTTCTGACCTCTGTAGGCATTGCATGACACAGGGGTGCATTTACATACATGCAGGCAATACACTCATACACATAAAATTAAAAAATAAAAAATATAAATACTTAACATTATACAAACACATATATATTAATACAAATATATATATGTTTATATATATATATAATAACAAGCATAATGTGGTGGCACACACCTGTAATCCCAGAACTCAGGAGACTGAGGCCAGCCTGAGCTACAAAAGGAGACTCTCAAAATACATGGAAACATTGAATTACATAAATACATAGAGGTAGAAAATCAGATCAGCACAGAGACAGGATATAGCCAAAACATCATATGTAAATATCTAGAGTCAAAGAAGAGAAGACAGTATAGGGAACTACAGTTTTTGAAAATGCAAGACCTGGAATTTTCAAAACTAAGGAAAGCTGTGAACTCAGGTTTAAGAACTTAGTGAATCCCTGCAAGATAGCAAAGAACGAGCCTCTAAGTAGTACATCAGAAAAACAATCAAGGACCTACAGCAGCAAAATGAGAGACACCTACTGGCTTCAAGGCTACAACAGCAGAAGTGTTGGAAGGCCAAGTCTGCAGGACCACGAGTTCCAGACTGACCCAGGCTACATAGTGAGACTTTGCCTCCAAAAAAAAAAACAAGAAAGTATGGGTGAATCTTTAACAGAAACAAATCCAAATCCTCTAGACTGTGGCAAGGATAACTTCAAATTAATTACTCCAAACCACTAAAAGAAGAAAAAAAATCCACTAACTGTCAGGCTAACGGCGTAGCTCAGAGGTCGAGTGCAGGCCTTCCATTCCTGAGGCCCTGGATGCCATACCCAGCACGGGAAAGAAAAAAAATGAAGACGCGGGAGGGAGGATTTTCAGACAAACAAAACTAGAGATTTGTCACAGACAGACCTGAGGACAGACTGAAGAGCCTTCACACGGAAGGTGGACAAAGCTGGGCGCCCATCTATAGCACCAGCACTCGAGAGGCTGAGAAGGAGTCTGACGTCAGCCTGGGCAACGTAGAGAGACGTTACCTCAGAAGAGACAAGGGCAATGAACCCATGTGGAAGCTCAGAAATGCGAGGGAAATGAAACTCATCAGAAACACTAGATATCTGGGTCCCTCCAGATACAGTTGGACAATATAGATAAGTATTGATGTGTTATGGAATAATATGAGATAGAGATAAAGAAAATTGAAACACACTTCATTCAGGACACTAATCCAGAATGAAGACGCTGATTTATCTTAGATTTAACAAAAATTGCTGGAGGCGGGGAGTCGGTGCTGGAGACTTGGCTCAGTGATTAAGCACACTGGTAGCTCTTGTAAAGGACCCCGGTTTCGCTCCCACCGCCAACATGGCAACTAATAACTGTCTGTAACTCCAGTTCTGGGTGGCCCTCTTCTGTCCTTTGTGTGGTTTGTTTGACACAGGTGCGCTTACATAAATGCAAACAAAAAACTCATACACATAAAATAAAAATAAATAAGTCTTTTAAAAATTGCCCTTGGATCAACAAAATGGCTCAGTAGGTAAAAGGCATTTGCTACCAAGTCTAACAACCTGATTTGAATCCCCAGAAGGCACATAGTAGAGGGAGAGAACCAACTCCTGTAAGTGGCCTTCTGACCTCTACATGTGCACTGTGGCCCATGTGCATACCCACACATCAATCAATCAATGTAAAAATATCAAAGGTGTATATGATAATCTCTATGTAATTGTTCAATGAATAGTAAAAGGTTATAGAGCCAATAAGCAAATGAGAAAAATGGAAGGTTTAAAAATAATTCTGGACCTAGAAAGATGGTGTTTGATACTTTTCCAGAGAACCAGAATTCAGTTTCTAGCAACTATGTCTGGAGGTTCACAACTACCTATAACTCAGTTCTAAGAGATCTGACTCTCTTTTCTGGCCCCTATGGACAATGCATACACGTGTTGCACGTATTTACACACAAATACACATACACATAAAATATAAATAAATAAGTCTTTTTTTAAAAATGTAAACAAATTGATCTATAATTACCTTTTAGAAAGAAGAAATACCTATCCTATTTAAAAGATAAGATTTTCCAGTTGAATATTTATTTATTTTTCTGTTTGGAATAAAACTTGGATGCATGTACATAGTAGGAAACACTCTACCCTGAGCTGTATCTAGAATCCTTGTGATCGGACTTTTAGAAAATACCTAACTTTGTGCTACTTTAAGAAACTTTTTTCTATAATATGCAGATAGAGAGAAGTTGAAAATAAACACTGAAGTTTTCTTTTTTCTTTCTTTTTTCTTTCTTTTTGCTTTGTTTTGCATAAGTGTTTACAAGGCATGTTCAAAGTATTTGTCTATCCCATTGAGACCCTGGAGAACAGAGTCTTTAATAAATCAGATTTGGCTGTAAACCTAAGGGAAAGACTGTGGTCTGGAAAATGGAACACTTCAAAATGGTCAAAAAAAAAAAAAAAGTGTGGGAGTGAGAAGATGAAGAAATAACCTGAGCATTATGGGCAGAAAATGGGTGAGGACATCCACTCCGCGGAGGAGGGCCCGGAACAAGTGAATGTGAGGATGGCTGAGCCTGATCTCAGATCCTTCTTCCTTGGTCTAGTTATGAGTTTTCAGTTTTCAATCCAGTCATGCTTGACTTTAAACAAAAATGCACACGATGGGCCAGCAAGATGGAAAAGGCACTTGCAGTCAAGCCTGAAAACCTAAGTTTGATACTTGGAACCAGCATGCTAGGAGAGAATTGACTCCCACAGGCTGTCCTCTGACCTTCACATACATGCCTTCTAACACACACACACACACACACACACACACACACAACTAATTAAAATGTCATCTTAAAAGTTTTAAGAAAATCAACCTTCAAAATACTGGATTTGAAATACTGTTTCTACTGTGGGCTTTTATCACTTTGCCTGTCAACTGTGGTGCCTACATTGATGTGAATATGCTTAAAATGCAAAGCTGAATTGACATTTTTAGACAGCTACAGAGAGCTCGGAAGAGTTGCGTGGTTCTGCCGGGTAGATCTGGAATATCAGCGTTCGGTTCCTAGGACGGTCACAGGAAATACCTTTCTTAAGGAGAGCTTCAGATTCATAGTCTACAGGAGGGTTGGAGTGTGTCTTAGTAGCAGAACATGCTGTCAGTTTCTGTGGCACAGCCCGAGTGCCGGGTGATGTCAGAGTTGGCCTCTCCCCCTCGCACTCATCCCCGCTCCTTCCCACCACCGACCACCTCTGTGTCCAGCCCCACAGTCAGCCCAGTATATTTGGTTTCTTACACTCATCCCGTTTCCTACACAAACATCCTTTCCTTCATTCACTAGCACTGAGTCCCAACAGCATCTCCTCTCCTGGCCTCCTTCCACGTTTCTCCAGGCAGTGTACGGTGCTCTCCCAGCAGGCTCCTCAGATGCGCAGCCGCAGGCTTCACACAGCTTCCTTCAACATGGTGTTAGTGAGATGGCCTTTGAAGGCAACACTGTCTTGTGTCTGCTCAACACATATACTAAGTGTGACCACGATTGTGATGACAACTCTGGAATTGTGGCATTAGAAAAGATTTGGATATTGGTTCTGCTACTCAGGGGCATATTAACTGACTTTGAACCTCTCCTTTTGCCTGAAATAAAGCCATTATATGAGATCCATCTATCTTCAGCCTGCATACCAAGGGCTCTCTCTGGTCACCAGTGGGTGTAACAGCACACAGCTTTTCTGAGCCCACATATGTGTCCCTGTGTCTGGGTGGTTTTTCTTACATTTCTTCAGCTATCTTTCATAAACAATCACTTGGGTGATCTCTACAGATGGATAGGCACACATTCTATGACCAGCTTTACTGGTTTATTTTACAACAGATAATTTATTTCTAAGCAATTGCTGGGTACTCATGTTACCTTCCAAGTTACTGACTAAGTGTGTGTCCTTCACCTCAAGGTCAATTTGACTTTGAATACCATTTTCGAAAACACACAGAGACTCATTGTCAGCCCTAGCTGCTATAGCTAAAGTTCCAGGATGGCCTCCTTCTGCCCCCTAGGACCATATCATTGCCAGAGTCCCTGGTGTCCTTTGTCACCACATTCTCCAGCCCAAGTGCTAGAAATATGGAGCATGTGCTAGATAACTTTAGTTGTCAATTGACACACCTGGGTGGAAGGAACCTCAACTGAGGCATTTCCTCAGTTGAATTGGCTTGTAGCCATGTCTGTAGGGCATTTTCTTGATTGTTGAGTGATGTAGGAGGGCCCAGCCCACTGTGGGTGGTGCCATACCTGGGCAAGTGACCCTGTGTTGTATGTGAAAGCAGGCTGAGCATGGGCCAGGGAAACAAGCCAGTAAGCAGTGTTCCTCCATGGTCTGCCCTTCAGGCTCCTACCCTGAGTTCCTACCATGACTTCCCTTAGTGATAAACTGTGACCTGGGAGATGTAAGATAAAATAAACCCTTTCTTCTCCAACTTGGTTTTGGTCCGTGTTTTTATCACAGCAAGTGAAAGTAACTAGGACAGAGCATCATAGTAAGTCCTGTCCTCCTGTCAGTCCAGATCACTGTCCAGCAGTACAACCTTATCCTGTTTCTTCTCTCCATTGTCTTATTCTCCTGCTCTTTTCTATCCTGTGGGAGAGGAGTAGGGAACAGGAGACAAAAGAGAAGAGGATTCTCTTTAAATCTTTTCCCATCTGTGGCCCCATTCCATTTCAGAGCTGTCTTCAAATACAGTTCAGGAAAGCCAAGAATTCCAAACATCACAGGACACTTAAATTGGACCCAGCCTGTCAGAATCATTTTGCCAGCACCCACAAGTGTCCCCAGTTAAGAAGATGCTGCTTCTGAGTCTTGGTGTGAGTCAGGGTCTCCTCTGGAAAGAGGTGACAGTGGAGGCACATTGCCTCCTCTGCCCTAGACGTTCCTCTCTGAATCCTGATGTATACACAATGCAAGCATGCATGGAGTATGCAGGCTGAAGATGCATATAGGGGATGCTCAGCTATATGCAGGATAGTCAGATCCAGGGGTTATATGACATTCACAGGAAAATGAATAAAACTGGAAATCATGATGTTAAGTGAAATAAGCCAGGTACACAAAAACAAATACCATATGTTCATATTTTCTCTTATGCAGAACCTAGATTAAAAATTGTGTGTATGTGTGTGTGACACTTTGAGGATACAAATGTATTCAAAAGAGGAAGAAGGAAGGCTTTTTTAAAAAATCTAATGCTTATTACCTAATTTATTGTTTGGATTTTCCACACTAAAATGTGCTATAGCATGGGGTGATTTTATGCTTTCTTTATACCTGTGAAGCATTTCATTATGACAGACCTTTTATACAAATGCTGAAGCAGTATACATAATTCAGTATGATTTTGAGAAGCTGTACTTTTTGTTAGCTTTGGCTTTCTTAAAATGCCACGTTTTTACAGTATGACAGACCATAGCACTATTTCTGTGTCCATGCAGGAACTGGGCCAGTATCCACACACTTTATTTTAATAACCTACTATATCATAGTTGTTAAAAAATCTATTACTGGATTTGTTCTGATGAAAAATTTTTAGAAATGTGTTGCAAGAAAAAAATTCTATTTTCTTCTTGAGGAAGGAACAGAAGATTTTTTTATTGTAGCAATGTTTCTATAATAAAAGCAATTGGGCATATAGTTCTTTTTGTGCAACAAGGACTATTGGACACAACTTTGTCAAAGGGTGCATATATAAGGTAAAGCAACCCGGGTCCCCACAATAGGGGAAAAACACAAATAATCACCGTAGCTTTATAAATTCCCTTCTTGACCAATAGCAACCCAATAAAAGTTTCCCTTGGGTTCTTTGAGAAAAGGAGGCTCACAGATGGATAGACCTCAATATCACCTGCAATGTCTCTTAACCTGGATGTCTAATCTAAGGTTATGCCCAGGAGGAAGGGGGATGTGTTTGGTGGACACTTAGACATCTGTTTCAGTGAATGACAGTACACTAAGGATGTTCTGTCAGCTCAGAAGGTGTGACCTGGATTAGGAAGGTGTCCTTCCCACCTGGGGAGCTACAGCAAATGGATGGTGAAAAAATGACAGCAATTTCTCCTCTGAGTTCTGGAGCCTGGGAAGCCCAAGTTAAAGTCCTGGCAGATCTGGTGTCTGTGAGAGCTTTATTTCTGATTCATAAATACTTGCTTCCTTGTGGTGTCCTCCCATAGTAAAGAGACAAAGGAGCCCTCTACAGCCTGCTTATGAGAACATTAATGCCATTTGTGTTAGTTACTTGTCTTGTTGGTATAATAAAATACCTGACAAATGCAGCTTAGGGAAGGAAGGGTTCATTTTGGCTCACCGCTCAAGGGTGCAGCCCATCGTGTGGGAGAAATCCTGGCAGCAGGAGCTTGAGGCCGGACCATGGCATCCTCAGTCAGGAAGCAGAGAGAGATGAATGCTGTGGTTCTCAGCTCACTTTCTCCTTTTTTTGCAGTCGGAGAACCCAGCTCACAGAATGGCGCCACCCACATTTAGAATGGGTCTTTATACCTTGACCTAATCTATACAATCCCTCACAGACAGGCCCAGAGATTTGCTTCTACAGTGATTCTAAATCCTGTCAAGCTGACAATCAAGGTTAACCACCATAACGTCACTCAGCACACCCCAAAGTTCCGATCCCAAACACTACTACTGCAGGGGGTGGGGTGTTAGGGCTGTGTGTTTGATAGCTTAATTGTCAACTTGACACACCTGGGTTGAGGGACGCTCAATTGGATAATTGCCTCCATTGGACTAACCTGTGGCCATCTGTGGGCATTTTCTTGATTATTAAGTGACGTGGGAGGGCCCAGTCCACTGTGGGCGGTACCATCCCTGGGCAAGGTTGTTGTGTATTGTATAAGAAAGAAGGCTGAGCATGGGCTAGGGAAGCCAGCCAGTAAGCAGCGTTCCTCCATGGCCTGTACTTCAGATCCTGCCTCCATGTTCCTGCCCTGAGTTTCTACCATGGGCTGCCTAAGTGATGAACTGTGACCTGGGACATGTAAGCCAGAAAGAAAAAAAAAAAAAAACCCTTTCCTTCCAAAGTTGGTATTGGTCAGAATGTTTTGTCACAGGCTGAAACATAAATTTTCAGGGAACACAAACATTCAAACCATAGCAGAAAAGGAGAAATGCCTGATTCCATTGAACAGACTTTTCTAACTATCTGTTGGTTGGATTCTAATTTTCTAATTTCAATATGCGATAAAAATTGTAACAGATTGATGAACCCTATGCATTTTTTCTGTTGTTGTTTGGAGGATCTCCCTATTGCCCCTGCTAGCTTGAAACTCACTCACTAGGTAGACAAGGCTGTGCCAATTTAGTGGTTTTAAGAGTACAGTTCAGTGGCACTCAGTACATTCATACTTTATGTAGCCATCGGCACCATTTATCTCTAGAATTTCTGTCATCCCAATCTGAAAATTTCTGCCCAATAACTACACCCTTTCCTCTCTTTAGGCTCCAGCACTTCGACTTGAGATGTCACACATAAGTTGAACCACAATATTTGAGTTATTTCACTTAGCACAATGCTCCACATACAATGTTACATTGCCTGTTGCTACATTCTACTCCCTGTCCAGGGCAGCCAGATTGGGAGGTGAAGCACTCAGATTCTGAACTGCCAAGTCCGTTCTAGAGTTCTGAGCCGACTCAAAGGCATTAGAGTGTGCAGTAAACTGAACAACAGCTTTGTAGATTTACCTGCAATAGTGAGAGCCTATTGTCCACACGTGATTATATGTGGTTGGGGCATCCAAGGGGCTAAGAAGGGCTAATTGAAGTCATGAGTGCAGAACCCCCGCAAAACCAACGCAAACTATTTTTACAAAATAGAAAGAGACCCCAGGGACCACTGTCTCTCCACCCTGTGAGGCCTCAGCAAGAAGATACCTATGTGTAAACCTTGAGCTGGACTTCCAGTCTCCAGCACTGAGAGAAAAAGCACATTATTTTGTTGGAGCCATCTAGTTTATGGTATTTTATGTGCTAGCCCAAAAGAAAAGGTAGAGGGAAGAATTTACCCAAAGCTACCCTTGCTTCTAACTCTACCTGCACGTTTAGGAAGTTCCCAAGCCACCCTCAAACTTAGTAGCTCACTAGAAGGATTCACAAAACTCTTTGAAAGCTATCCTACTCACAGTATTGTTGTTTCAAGGGAAAGATATGTTAAAATCAGTCAAAGGAGGAGATGTGTGGGGCAGGACCTCAGAGGGGTCAGATAGGAGGCTGCGGTTGTCCTCGGGAATGGTCACCCTCATGGCACAATGGGAGACCCATTCCCTGAGCTCTGCTGACACAAAAACTTGGGAGAGTCCAGTAATAAAGTCTTTTAGGCATCAGGGAAGGGAATCATTAACTCATTTTTCTGGGCAAGGCAACATGCAATAATCAAACTTTGTATTATTTTCATTTGTTTCAAGAAGTATAGCTATGTCACTGACAAAGGGATTGTTTTGTTTTGTTTGTTTTGAGACAGGGTCTCAATATTTAGCCCTGGATGACCTAAAACTTGCTATGTAAATCAGGCTGGCCTCAAACTCACAGAGCTCCACCTGCTTCTGCCTCCCAAGAGGCATGCACCACAATACCCCAGTTTATATATATTCTTATAAACAATTTCCAAGACTCTGTTTCCCAAAAACTTACTCATGATTTTCTGGAATACCTGGTGACAGGAAGTTCTCCTTCCCCTAGATGCAGACACCAATTCCCTTGGTTTTCAAAGTCCTTCCTCTAACACTTTGATTGGTATCATTCATTTCTGGAAAAACAAACAAACAAACAAACAAACAACTTGCATCAATCCATCAAGTAACCCTGGAAACTGAGAACAAGATACAGAGGAAGAAAAGGCACTTTCTTTTTCTCATGCAGTTTTGAATTACTTGGCTTATTATAACAAGTGTGTACAAGATCCCTGCCCAACACTGTTTCACAACAAAAGCCCCCTGTCTGCAAGACACAGAGGAAAGAGAAAGGAAGTGCCCACTATACTTCTGTGGCTTTTAGCTTGGCATTCTCCCTTGACTGCAACCCAAATTATTATTAGCTACTCTCCTGAAAGATTTATTATCTCCATTGCTCAATGGTGTGTAAGAGCTGTTTATTCAGAGTGACTGGAAGACAAATGAGGGAGGAGAGCCTGGCTGTCAGATATGACAGATTCATACAAGAAACGACTTGTCCTATCAACCCACCTAGCCTAGTTTGCCGTCTGCTGCACAGTTCATATATACAGAAGGTCACGTCCACTTTGCTATTCAGGCCGCGGGAGGGTGATTCTCCTGTGTACTAATATTCACTGCTGTTAAAAGAAATCTAAAAATACTGCTGCAATGCATTCTAGATCTTGCGATGTGTTTTCACCTATTTTAACTCAATGATCCTCACAACAATCTATCACATATATTTAATGAAAGCGACTACTGCTAATATTATCCTTACAATTTTGTAAATTAAGACCAGGAATATCTGAGAAGCCAATTTAGAGAAAAAATGTGAGTACATTTTTTGTGGCATTATTTACTCTACTCTTGAGTAAATAATATTGGAAATATTCATGTATTAAACCAAATAATTATCATATTTTACTATAAAACAGTTCCCTTGTATGAGGTACAATTGCTTCTCTCAGTTGAGCATATACGAGTCACTGCACATGCATTATTTCTAATCTTTACCTGCAAGGCAGACCTTACAATCTCCAGTTTGGAGATAAAGTAATGTTCTGAATGATTTGCCACTGTTGCCCATGGTTACAGGATTTGTTTTATTTTGTATTAATTTTTATTTATCTTTATTTTATGTGTATGAGTATTTTGCCTGCATCCATGCAAGTGCACCGTATGAGTGCAATGCCCATGAAGACCAGAAGAGGGCACCATGTCTCTCGGAACTGGGGTTGTTAGCCACCATGTCAGCGCTGAGAATTGAACCTGCGTCCTCTGTAAGAGCAGCCAGTGCTCTTAACCACAGAGCTATCTCTCCAGCCTCCAAGGTTACAGCTTTTAATGCTGGTATTTTAGTCAGCTTTCCATCACTATAACAAAATATCCAAGATAATCAATATAAATAGAAAAGGGTTTGGGGCCCACAATTTTGGAGGCTCTGGTACATGAACAATTGGCCTTGTTGCTTTGGGTCTGTGACAAGGCTGCATAATAAAAAGTGGTCATGGCAGGAAGAAAAACACTTGTACCCCAAGTCAGAGATCAAAGAGGGGACTAGGCTCCACATTCCTGTCAAAAGAGCACTCCCAGTGACCTTACCATCTGCTGCTCAGTCCTGTCTCTTAAAGGTTCCTCCTCCCAACATCACCATTCTAGAAACCAAGCAAACATGGGTCTTTATGGGCATTAGAGATTCAAACCAAAGCAGCTGAAGACCACCCAGCTTCAATTCCCAAGCCCATGTTTTGTTCATACAACAAAGCTTCTTGCCTTAAATCCCCCTTTCACTGAGGATCTAGCGTCAAGGGAGGAAACGTCTGTCCCAAGCACTTTTGAGTCCCACCCAGCCTTTGGTGAGGCTGAACTATTTTCACCCTCTGTCATCTGATACTCCATCCTCTAAACAGACCTGCCAGAGTTCTTTCTTCTGTCAAATTACTAACAGCTACCGTTGCATTTATTTCTTTCTAACCCACAAGATGGGTTCCCGAAGTAAAATTCAAACCAAGTCTTGAGGTTGCACCACATTGATTTCTTCCTCCTCTAATAACCATCTATCCTACCTACTCATTGTACCGCACCAATAGTCATTGTGTTATTTAGGAAAAAAATACTATTTGAGCAGAAATAATTTATGGCGTTTTGCCCAATCACTAACAAAGATGGATGAGACAAAGGCCAATACGTTAGAGCAGGCAGACAAGTGTTCAAAGCGCTTGGCTTCTGGACTTGGACTCTCCCATCTATCTGAGGATGACAAATGATGTGAAAGGGTCTGTGTGAAGCACTTCCAGTGTATGCTGAAATACAGACTCTAAACTCTGCCAGACTCATCAGCATTGCCCCTAAAAAGCCTGTGTAAGAAACAGGAACTGGGGACAGGAGAGGTGGCTCAGTGGTTTAAGCGCTGGCTGCTCTTGCAGAGTTTGTTTCCCAACACCCACATGGCAGTTAACAACCATCTATAACTCCAGTTCCAGGGGATCTGACCCTCTTCTGACCTCCATGGGCATTGCATGACATGGTGCATTTATATACACACAGGCAAAACACTCATATGCATAAAATAAAATATTCCTTTAAAAAAAGAAATGGGGGACTAGAGAAATGGCTCAGTGGTTAAGAGCACCAGCTGCTCTTGCAGAAGACCTGGGTTCCTTTCTCAGCACCCACATGGTGGCTAACAACTGCCTGGAACTCCAGTTCCAGGGGATCTGATGCCCTCTTCTGACATTTATGGGCACTGCATGGCACAGGTGCACCTACCTGTATGCAAGCAATACACTCGTACACATAAATTAAAATAATACTTGTAAAAAGAAATGGGAACTGAATGGAAGACCCTTAGCTTTGCCTCCTCCACTTCCCCACCCCTGCAGAACCTTCAGAATTGGTGAACTGTTTGTGGATTTTATATAGGAGATCTAGAATATCCCAACTATCAAGGCAAAGAGCAATGGGATCACATAATATAGCACTGTTGGTCAAAAGCAAATCATCACAGTGTGGCTCTAGAGGGTCCCATGAGATCAACAGTGAGCAACAGCACTCAGAGAGCTTTGGGACCAGGAAACAATCTCTGCAACCAGGCAGGTGCCATGTTATAATGGAAGGAGAGAGACTGCACAGTGTGTTCACATCCTCCTTAAAGTTACCCTGACTGCTGTCACCAGTGGGTACCAATGAGCATGTTAAGTGGTTATTACTCAGACTCACTTAGTTTGTGGAGAAATAATAGGGTGTGCATTGCCCAGGCAGTGCATTCCTGCCAAAAATCAAATGAGATACAATTATTTCTTGCATATGCAGGAATTAGCCCCGGAACCCTCTTCAGATACACCATCAGCAGACATTCAGGCCTCCTATAGAAAAGGCTATTCTGTTTATATATAGCCTGCATTCATCTTCTCAGACACTCAAAACCATCTCTAGGAACTGGAGAGATAGATCAGCAGTTAAGAGCACTGGCTGCTCTTGCAGAAGACCCAGGTTTGGTTTCCAGCACCCACATGGTGCTCTACAACCATCTTTAACTCCAATTCCAGTGGATCTGATGCCCTCTTCTGGCATTCACAGGCATTGAGTGCATGTAGTACACTTAACATGCACCAGAGCAAAACATTCATACACATAAAAATGAATAAATAAAACAATTTGAAACCGTCACTAGATTATTTGCAAGACCTAGCATAGAGTAAGCGCTATATTCAGTAGTTGGCATACTGTCTTACTTAGGAATAACAAGAAAAACCTGTTTGTTCATGTTTAGTACAAGTGTAACTTTCCCCTGATGTTTTCTATCTGCAATTGGCTGAAACCACAGATACAGAACCTGCAGATACAGCAGGCCGAATGTAATGGAGTTGAATACCTTATGTAATTACTATTTAGCATTAAACTAAAGAAACTGTACTCATTTTACCACAGAGCTGGGGAGAGGGCTGGTTACATTCTCCTGACACCCAGGAGGCTGAGACAGGTTGATGAATTCAAGGGCAGCCTGGGCTACGTAATGAGACCTGCTTTGACCACCACCCCTAAAACAAGAGTTGTAGTCTTCATACAGAAGGTAGATGTGTTTTATTACAGTTGCATATGCTTCCCATGGGTGTGGCTAGAAAGCTACAGATGCTAAATGTGTAGTGGGAAAGTTCAGGGTATTTAGTCTCTTTCAAAGCTATGCATTGGAATAAAAAGTATATTATATTAAACAGCTGGGGCTAGATTCCTGTTGGTGAGAAGGGGAGGACCACTTTTGTTTCAGGGAATATCTGAGTTAGTACGTGGAGGTAGAAGATGAAGCTGGTGACATGAGTCAGTGGAAGCCGAGGTCCCACAAGAGAGCACTAAACATCTGCCATACAGAAATTGGCAAGAGCCATGATCTCAGAGGTGGCTGACCGATTTCTGAAGAGAAACAGCTAGCAGTGCGTTTTCAGATGCTGGGGCCGTGGTATAAATCTCTCCTCTGCCTTTGGTTTTCAGTAAATCATTTACACTCATAAATGAATGTGCTGAGGTCATCTAAATCAGTGAGCTGAAGCCAGAGGTGACCTTGAGAATACTGCCCCTCAGAAGTCCTCGGGAATCTCAAAGACGTTGCATCAACTGGGCAAGATAAATCGGCCCCAGCCACCGCAGAGGGACTCCTGCTCCTTGCCCAGTTCTGTCAAGTCCTCTGCTGTGTGTGTTGGGAAGACTGAGATGCACAGAACACAGTGGAGAAACGGTCACAGTTTACAGACTGCATGTTCGTGTCCTTCCTAGACTCATTCCCTGAAACTACTTAGGGTGATGTGTCTGTAGACAGTCAGAGTTGATGGACTCATGATAGTGATGCACTTACGAAAGAAGTGGGGGAAACACTAAAGCCTCCACTGCGTGTGTGCGCATGCGCTTGGGTCTACCATGACAGTCATCTGGGGACAATCTAGAAAAGAGAGTCTTTGCTAAGAACCAGTCATGCTGGTGCCCTAGTTTGGACTTCCAGCCTCTAGGATTTTGATATATAAATTTTTACTGTTCAAGCCTGTCTACATGTGTTATAGCCATCTTGCTGCTGTTTGGATCGAAGATCTCCACAAATCCCACGTGTTAAAGGAGTAGGCCCCAGCCTGGTACTATTGGGAGTTAGCAGAACCTTTAAGAGATGGGGTCTAGGGGGACTCTGCTGCTTTCCTGCCCTGGACTGAAGTGAACTCTTTGCTCCTCTATATGCTCCCTGCCATGGTAAGCTGCCTCACCACGGCCCAAAGCAAGACAGTCAATGAATCATACACTGAATGAAACTCCAAAATCACGTGCCAAAATAAACTTTCCTCTCTATACATTGATTATCTCTGGTATTTTCTCACAGCAACGCAGAACTGAAGAACATAAAGGCCAAAGTAGCTGTGACACAGAGCTAGGGAAAAGATAGCTCCAAAGTGAGGCTTAGCACAAAATAATCATGTCCTTCCTGACACTGAGTTAGGATCAGTGCTGTAGCTATGATGGTCCTTGATGGTTATAGGGTTCTAATTCCCCACAGTGTCCATTTCAAATACTCCTGAAACTCTCATCTCACCTCTTGACCTCATTCTGCTGAGGATGGAATTCCCACCTTCTCTGGGTTCTGTTTACCATCCTTGGTTGTCTTGCATATTCTTCTCTTCCTCTTCCTCCCCCAGCCCTCATCCTTCTCCTCCTCCCCACTCCTTCTCTCTCTTCTTCATCATTCCACCTCTTTGGGCATTTAAGCATCCACATCATTATCCCATTCTTCAGCTCCACCTTCTCTGCATGCATTTCTCTTGACTTTCTGTCAACTTCCTTGAGAAACACGTCCTCATCACCTACCAGCTCCCAGCCCAGGCGAGGTGGCTCTTCCATTTCCTCACCCTTCTGAAACTGCTGGCACCAGATCTGGTTTTCCTTAAGTTGCTGTTAGCATTTGATGAGACCCACTCTTCCATTCATCTGAAACACCATTCTTTGAGTCCCCTCAGGCTCCACCATACTAGAAGCTCTCAGATCACCCTCATCTGTGCTGATTCATCCTGGGCTCCTTTGGTTAGGAACTCATTGAGATGCTGTTCTCATTGAGATGCTGATGCTGGACCAGGCAAGGTGATGTGTACCAGTAATGCCAGAACCTCAGAGGCTGAGGCAGGAGGACTGTGAGTTGGAGACCAGAGTAGACTACAGAGTGTGACCCAATTAAGATCCTTCCTTTGCTCTCTCCTCTTCAGTATTCTTCCAGATCCCCATGCTCTTCTTTAAACATATCCCAACTTCACCCCTATCTTCCCAAAGTGGATTCCCCTTTCCAGCAGCTGCTTGCTCTGTCTGTCGGACTCCCTTCCATCTCTACCCAGTTCTTTCTTTCTTTAAAGAGAATGTCCTAAGTAGTCCAGGCTAGCTTCAAATTCCTGATCCTCCTGCTTCCACCTCCTGAGTGCTAGGATTACAAGTGTGAACCATGTTGCCCTGGCTTCCAACAATTTCTAACAAGTTTCTAGCTCCTAATCTTGCTGTTATTTTTTTTAATTATTTTTATTTTATGTGTATGCGTGTATTGCCTGCATGTATGTAAGTGCACTCATGTCATGCAATGCCTGTGGAGGTCAGAAGAAGGCATCGGATTCCCTGGAACTGGAGTTATAGATGATTGTTAGCCACCATATGGGTGCTGGGAACTGAGCCTGGGTTCTCTGTGAGAGCAGCTAGTGCACTTAACTGATGAACCATCTCTCCAATGCCAGTCTTGTACTTTATATCAATAGATTTATTTTTCATG
The DNA here is from genome assembly GCA_035773235.1 of Eospalax fontanierii. NCBI lineage: Eukaryota > Metazoa > Chordata > Mammalia > Rodentia > Spalacidae > Eospalax > Eospalax fontanierii. The sequence continues at coordinate 19,829,201 of CM069535.1, forward strand.
CAACATCCAGAATGATCTCTCTCACATCGATCAACTGTCTTTCTACCACCTATCTATCCATCTCCATCTCCATCTCCATCTCCATCTGCATCTCTGTCTCTTCCCAGCCACCACCAAGCAGCCTCATCAGCCATATCAGCCACAGACTTTCTTTCACAATTTGCTGTCTCAGGGCCAAATGACAGTAGGCTGAAACCCTGAGCCAAAATATACCTCCCCGCTTTTAAGCTGGGCTTCTCAGGTATTTTGTCACAGCAATGGAAAGCTGGCCAGTACTGCCTTTATTCTTTTCTGATTTAAAGATCCTTACAAATCTTTGCCAATCTGTCAGCAATTAAGTCTTGTTTTTAAATTTTGAATTCATTTTATTATTAATGAATTTGCACGAATTTTCTTGTTCTATTAGCCATTTCATTTCTTCCTCTGTGAATAACATTTCCACACGCTTAGCATTTCTATGGAGTCTTAATATCTTATAAATATGCATGATTCTTTATATATATGATGGTTATTAGCATTCGTGGTGATATTTTTCCCAGTTTTTGGGTTGTCTCTCCTTTCTATTTTGTTTCTTCTAAATAAAAGTCATAGCATCAGGGCTCAGCAAGTAAAGCACTTGCCATGCAAGCCTGGCAGACCAGAGCTTGATCCCTGGAAGCCACGTAAAGGTAGAAGGAGAAGACTGACTCCACAGAGTTGTCCTCTGACCTCCACACACATGCACTGTGACATGTATGCACCCCACACACAGAGCATATACATACAAAATATTTTTTGAAAAAGTCATAGAATCATATTGTCTCAGAGTTACAACAATAATAAATCCACAAATATTTCCTTTTGATCGTTTTTGAAATGGCAAAGCTGACTCCATTTTGTTCTTACTGACTTTCGCTTTACCCTGTGTTTCTGCCAGCCACTCCCACTGCATCTAGCCAGGTATCAAGGTTGCACCTGTAGTTTCGGGGGGGGGGGGGCACATTGTCTCTATAACATTGGGAAACTTACCAGGAGCCATGTAGCATGTCCAGGTAGCACATCCTCCCTCACAGCTCTATCAGCATCTCTATGGAGTCCATTGTTTCTGCAGTTCCGAGAAACTTTTTCTTTGTTGACTGACCTGTCCCTGGTCTGGTGCAACTGTGGTGTTCGACTTAGCTTTCTATTGCTGTCATAAAAACACTGACCAAAATCAATTTGGAGAGGAAAGGGTTCATTTGGTGTACAGCAGTCCATCATCAAGGGAAGCCACAGTAGGAACTCAGGGCAGGAACCTGGAGCACAGACATGAAGATACACGGCTTACTGGCTTGCTTCTTTGGCCTGTGCTCAGCCTGCTTTCTTATACAGCACAAGGCTATCTGCCCAGGGGTAGCACCGCCCACAGTGGGCTGGGCCCTCCCACATCACTCAGCAGCAATCAAGAAAATGCCCCACAGATATGACCACAGGCCAATCCAATGGAGGGAATTCCTCAGTAGAGAGTCCCTCCACCCAGGTGTGTCACGTTGACAATTAAAGCATCCAGCACATATGGTGAGTTAATGTGACTATGGTTATTGTTTTTGCCCCTGGAATGATGTAATTATGGTTTTAAGCTTTATAAGCCCCACCCTACCTCCCCTCAAGGTTGAGAGTTCTTTATTTTGGGCATTAACCCCCTTGACCGCTGACTGAAAAAAAACTCCTGATTCAACCCCACACTGTGTGGCATTTCTCTAAGGGTATCACAAATTTTAAAAATATTTTATTTATTATTTTTATTTCACGTGTGAGTGTTTTGCCTGCATGCATGTAAATGCATCCATGTTGGGAAATGCCCATGGAGGTCAGAAGAAGGCATCAGATCCCCTGGAACTGGAATTACATGTGGTTGTTAACCACCATGTGGGTGCTGAGAATGGGACCCAGGTCCTCTGCAAGAGCAGCCAGTGCTCTTAACCATTGAGCCATCTCTCTAGTCCTATAGGTATTACAATTTTAATTATATGTGTTTGTGATTGTGTGTGTGTGTGTGTGTGTGCTTGTGTGTATACACATGAGTGTAGGTATCCACAGAGTCCAGAAAAGGGTATTGGATCCCCTGGAACTACAGCGACAGGAGGCTGTAAGCTACCTGATACGAGTGCTGGGAATCATTTTTGGTTTTGCTTTATTATGTGTATAAGTGTGTGTCTCTGTGTGAGTTTGTGCATGTGAGTGCAGTATTCATGGAGGCCAGAAGAGAGTGGCAGGTTCCCTGGAGCTGGAGCTACAAACAGTGGTAACCCACCCAACATGGGTGCTAGAAACTCAACACAAATCCTCCGCAAGAGTAGCGCTCTCAACCACTGAGCCCTCTCTCCACCTCCCACAAGTATTCTCACCGAAGTATTCTCACCGCAAGTATGTAGTTGTCAGACACCTCCCTATGAGTGGTCTTTCTGATACTGAGTCAACATTTTATATGTGGAACTGACACCAGTATAAAATAGAGGACAAGAATATCTCAAGGACGCTAAAGGCCATGGCAAGTGCCATAAAATATGAAGGGGTCATTTTAATGACACTGGAGTGTGAGCTCTGAAGTCCCCTGAAAAGCAGGAATCTGTGAGGTTGATCATCTCTCTCTGCTTCCTGACTGTGGATACAGTGTGACAAGCAGCCTCTAACTTCTCACTGCACATCTCCTGTTTCTGAAAACTTAGCAGTGAGATGGTACATTCAAGCCTGAGTGAATAAAATAATCTTACTTTAGAAACAATTTAGGGAGGCGGGGCTGGAAAGACGATGACTCAGCAGTTAAGAGCACTGACTGCTCTTGCAGAGGACCTGGGTTCAGTTTGCAACACCCACATGGTGGCTAGCAATCACCTGTACCTCCAGTTAACTGTCGAGGCCAGGAGAGGGTGTTGGATCACCTGGAACTGGAGTTTCAGGCAGTTGCCATTCACTGTGTGGGTGCTGGGAACTGAACCATCATCCTCTGGAAGAGCAACTACTACTTAACTACTCTTAACTACTGAGCTATTTTTCTAGCCCCTCACTGGACTGTTTTTAATCAAGAAAACATTACAAGTTATTTCAGTGATAGAATAATGACTAAATAAACCCTTTGATCTCTGGGTCACCTCTAAAAGAGATCTTGCCAATAAAAAGTGACCAGTATGGGAAAAATGTTTGTAGTACACTGTTTACCAGAAAACAAAAAATAATTTAAGAAATATCTATGCCTTCTAACATGAAGTTGGGAGGGAAGAATGTGTGAGACAGAGGCTCTGGTAGGAGCTGGAGTAGGAATGTGGGGTGGATACGATCAAAATAGGTCGCATACATCCATGAAACTCTCAAAAAACTAAATGAAATATTATATATATATATATATTACAATGTTAATCATATTACAACAACAAGATTGAAGTAAAGGTAAAAAAAAATGAACATGAGGCTGGAGAGATGGCTCAGTGGTTAAGAACAAATTCTGCTCTTGCACAGAACCTAGGTTTGGTTCCTAGGTTAGTGGTTAACAACCATCTGTAACTCCAGTTCCAGAGGATCTAGTGGCCTCTTCTGGCCTCTGTTGGCACCAGGCATGCACATGGCATCCATACATACATGCAAGCAAAACAACGCATACACATAAAATAAAAACAAACCATTTTGAAACATTGAACAGCAGTGCATGACACTCTGATTACTTGTGATTCGTACTTGTAAGGCACGCTCCTCCCACGCAAGTACACTGTCACTGAGATAGATCCATGGCCTTTATGTTTTATTTTGAGACAGAGTCTCACTGTGTTGCGGAAGTGAGCCTGGAAACTACATTTTCCTGCCTCATCCTCCTGAGCAGCTGAGATTACAGGCATGCACCAAATAATTTTCTAGCTTTTAGGTAATGTGTATGTTGTTTTTATATTTAAGGAAAAAAGTCATGGACGTTATTTTGAAATGTTTGCTATATGAGATGAATTATTTTATATTCATTAATATGTGAGGTGAGTCCAATTTCTCTCAATGAAGTAATCCGCAGTGTTCTTTAAAAATGCTTATCATGGGCCAGTGAGATGGCTCAGCAAGTAAGAGCACTTGCCGCCAAACATGGTGACCTGAGTTCCATCTCTGGGTCCCATGTGGTGAAAAGAGAGAATCAACTCCCTAGAGTTGTCCTCTGACCTCCACCTACAACCGATGCAGGCGCGCACACCCACCCACACCAAGTGTAATTTTTAAAACAGAAGAATGCATAGTACTTGTGCAGAAACAATCTCATGAAATGCGGACATGATCTTCCAGTTCACTGCAGAACAGTGAACAGTGTGGGCTTTGACCTCTCAGAAGAAGAAGCAGTGTCGTCACTGAAGAGTCTGGGCCAGAGTGAGAGACTCATGCAGAGGCTTTGGCAACAGCCACTGCAGTGCTGACCCTTCCTCCTACAGTGGAAAACGCTTTCTAGGTGGAATGGAAGGCACACTTGGATGCCGTGCATGAGTCCTGGAGCCTGGGTTCAGGAGCCTGACGCCCCATGCACCAGGCATGAAGACGCAGCCTGTGTCAGAGAAAGTCAAGTGCCTGACAACTGAGCATGTGCAGATGAGGGTCTCTGAGGTCAGGGGAGGAGTGCAGACCCAACTCCAGGGCAGCCAATCCCTTTCAGAGCTCTGTGGCATGCTTTACTCATCTGGAGGGAGTCACACGTAGGGTGAGCCTCCCCCTCGTCCTCACACTTAACACTTCAATTCCTGGATGCTCCCAACTATCATTTTAGACACATCTTCAGTTCCGTGGACACTTCTCAGGCCTGTCCACAAGCCAACATTGAAGAGGGGATAAAAGGATGAGTAGCAGGCTCTCCAGGAGAGGGGCGGTTCAGGTAATGACGTATCAATACTGCTAAGAGACAGGCTGTAGGTTATACACCTTCCACTTTGGACTTCAGAAAAATCTCGTGAAACATGAAGTCTCCCCACTCCCGATGTGAGGTGAGAGATCCAGGGTGGAAAGCCAGGGGAGTCCGAGAAAGCAGCTAAGTCTGGAGAATTGGAAGTCAGGGATCCCCAAGAAGAAGGGTTGGGAGCTTACAGGGAAATGAAGAAGGAATCTGGGTGTGGTGGCTCTGGGAGACTGCCATGTGGGTTGTAGGTTCCAGACCAGCCTCAGCAACATAGCAAGACCTTGTCTCAACAAAACAGAGAGAGAGAGATAGAGAGAGAATCAAATGGAATGAATTGCATTTTGTCTCACTATATAGTCCAGGCTAGCCTTAGCCCAAGTGCTGAGATTACAGGCATGTGTTACATGCCCAAGTGACTTTTTTTCTTCTAGAAAATGATTTCTCCACATCCACTGTCCAACCCTGTGCATGGCATTTATTGGAGCAAAGTGCTAGAGGGTTATAGATACCGCTTTGAACAAAAACAAAATCTATAGCCTTGTAACACAGGTTAGGGGTGGAGACTGTCATTGTTTGAACAATTCAAATGGATAAAAAGCTAACTGTAACAAATGGTCATAGCTAGTAAAAATAAAATCAGGCATTTAACTTGGGTGGCTATCATCAACAGACTGGTAGCCCCTCTCCCAATGATGTCTGCATCCTGATACCCTAAACTTGTAAACATGCTCCACTCCATGGCAAGGAGAATGAAGGTTTGAGAGGATTGAAGAAAAAACTGGCTAAGCTAACCAGGGCAATGCTCCCGGGCGATTAGGACCCTTAGTCCCAGGGGTCCTTAAGTAGAGGGGTTAAGAAAGTGAAGAGGGCACTGGGCGTGGTGACACACTCCTTTAATCCCAGCATGTGAGAGGCAGAGGCAGGCAGATCTCTGTGAGATGGAGGCCAGCCTGGTCTACATAGTGACTCCCAGGCTAGCTGGGACTGGAGGGAGACCCTATTCAAAAATCAAACAAAGTCAAGAGGGATGAGCCAGTGGAAGTGATTCAGCTGCTGGTCTGGAAGAGGAGGGGGGAGGGGATCTGCCTGCTGGGGACTGCAGAAGCCTCTGGGAACTGGAAGAGGCGAGGCAGGAGAACAGCTTCTCCCTACAGGCTCCAGAAGGACTGAGCCTGGCTGACACCATTGCTTGAGCTCACGGAGACCCTTTCAGACCACTGGCCTCAAAGCCTGTCAGGGAGTAAGTATATGTCTTCAGAAAACACTATGGGGTGATTTATTACAGCAGCAAGGAGACATTAACACAGCTGGAGCTTTAGGGGTCTTCCCACAGGTAGAGGCTCCTGAATCTCCAGAGGAATCTCAGCTGCCTCACGCATGGCTAAGGAGATGGAAGGAAGAGTCCAGAGTCGGTGAGTGAGGTTAGGGCAGCTAGCAGAGATGTGACGTCAGCGGAATGGGTAAGCCAGCAGGTGTCCAAGCAGACAGTCCTGAAAGCAAGGGGGAATGTAAGTTTGGAGGTGTACCAGTACTCACAGTTACTTGGGAGGCTGAGGCAGGAGCTTCACTTGAGTTTAGAGTTCAAGATCAGCCTGGGCAAGAGGCTAGTAAGACCCTTTCTCAAAATATATCAAATAATATAAGGCTTAAATCTGAGGATATCATTATAAAAATTTTGCTAAACATCATTTATTTCAGACTAGTCCCTTACCTCACTCAGCCTAATTTTTTGCATATGGCAGTGCTCAGAAATGCCAGTGAATCGTAACCTGAGACTGTTACTAGACAGCTAGAACAAGAGATGGGGAGCTCACATCTGTAATCCCAGCACTAGAAATGCTGAGATGGGAGAGGCAGGAGCTGGAAGCCTGCCTGGGCTACCAGACCAATAGGTGGGGAAGATATTACATGATTACATACATGATCAACTGTTGAGTTCAACTGCAAATGTTTTGTGTATTTTCCTCAGACATTCTCACCTCCCTTACAAATGAATAATTAAAATGGACCTTAATGTCAAAGGAAACCCAGCCAGCTAATGCTTTGTTTTGGTTCACATTATTGGCCAAGGTAACCCAAGATTTGTTTTCATATTAAAAATCCCAGCAACTTTGGAGAACCAGGCCAGAAATTTTCAAGTGTGGTATGCCATCTAGTGGTGAAAGGTAATGACATTTCTCTCGGCTTTGTTCAGACAAATGAGAAAAAGAAATGTTTCCCCAATGCCAAAGAACATTGAGCCGTTATATGTGTGTCAACCGCCAGACTGAGGGCTAGGGAGGTCAGTCAATGATAAAAGCGGCCAGCCTTTGCTCCCCCTGGGCATTGCAGACCTGATAGAAGGTAGAAAGACCAGTGTTTAGCTGTTTCAGTACTGGCAGACATTATAGTGCTTGTTGTGACTAAGTTCATCTTCTTCCAGGTATTTAGACACCAGATGGAAATGAAGGAGAGATGAGTTAGAAGGCAGAGACAGGTAGATCTCTGTGAGTTCAAGGCCAGCCTGGTCTACATAGTGAGTTTTGAGACAGCTGAGGGTACAAGAGAACCTATCTCAAAAAGATTTTTTAAAAAAAAAGAAAGATTCCATTTAAAATGTCAAGGTTAGCCTAGTGGGGGCGCGGTGAGGCATGTGAGCACTCATGCCTGTCGTCAGAGCACTTGTGGGGCTGAGGTGGGAGGATCATGAATTTGAGGCTAGCCTGGGCTCTATATAGGTACCCTCTCTTAAATAAATAAATAGACCCAAATGACGGCAGAGGAGGACCTGCAGGAAGGCTCCAAGTTTTACTACAGTTTCTGGGTTTGCTGAAATGATAAAGTATTCTATCAAAGTAGTTAGAAAATACCTGCTTTAGGGCGGGTGCATGGATCAGTAGGGAAAGGTATTTGCTGCCTGGTAACCTGAGTTTGATCCCCAGCACTCACAAAAAAGAAGAACCCACTTCACAATGTTCTCCAAGACCTCTACACACACATCACTGCACATGCATATCACGTCCCACACTTATCATGCACACACACACACACAATGATGATAATTTTTTAAAATATACATTTTGGTGGACTGGAGAGATGGTTTGGTGGTTGAGAGAATGCATTGCTCTTGCAGAGGACCCAGGTTTGATTCTTAGCATCCGCGACTGCCTGTAAACCCAGTTCTAGGGGATCTAACATCCGCTCTGGGCTCCGTGATCATCAGCACACATGTGCACATACATACAGTCAGGCACAGACACACATTAAATAAATAAATAAATACACACTTTATTATGACTGCAAAGCAAGATTTTGTTGTTTCTAGCACTCTGGGAATCTAAGTTAAGTGAGTGAGCAGATGATCATGTTCTCTGAGATGCTCTCTGAGTGGTAAAAAATGGGATAAAAACACAAACTCACAGAAACACTGTGTCTAACAACTGAGATAACATGTGAAGAGGAGATGGTGAGCCATAACACACTGTATTCACAGAAAATGCCTGTGTCAAGTGAGCAGGAAGGAGGCTGTGCACAAAGGCCACGCTACACACTTCAGATTGTAACCCGGAGGAGAGGCAGTGGGGCCAGGTAGGAGAATGTTTGGTCAACTGACTAAATATGACAGTTTGCATAAATGGCTTTATCTCCTGCCAGTGTGGTTATAGGTGAAGCTAGACACTGTGTGTGTGTGTGGGTGTGTAATAAGAATATACACGTGCAGAGGTCCACACTAGATGTTTTTCTCTTTTGCTCTGCATCTTATTTTTTGAGGCAAGATCTTTCATTGAACCTGAACCTTGTTCTTTTGTTGTAGTCAGTTAGTTAGTTGGTTAGTTAGTTAGTTAGCTAAATTAGTTGTTTTTGCTTTTTCTTTGGGTTAGACTGGCTGGCCAGCAAGCCCCAGGGATCTGCCTCACTCTCCCTGTCACCACTCAGCACGTGGGTAGGGTGGGCTTGGAGGGAGGGAGATGGAACAGTTTACCCGTACTCATTGCTCAGTGTTCTACGGGGTGCTGGAGATCAGAACCAAAGTCCTCGTGCTTGTGCGTGTACTGAGCTGTCTTTCAGGCCTTGTGTTAGACATTTCTTGCTGAACTTTGTTTTATGTTTTTCTTGTTGTTGTTGCTGCTGTTCTTATTAAGACAGGGTCTAGTGTAGTTCAGGCTAGCCCTGGATTCACCGTGTAGCTGAAGATCGCCTCCTGACTCCACTTCCCAGATGCTGGGATAACACGTGTGCGCTATCTCGATGGGCCCCTGCGTGATCTCTCAAGCTAATTCAGAGAAACTTGATGTGGCCAACATACGAGACAGTAGAGGACCAGTGTCCGCCGCAGAGATTTCCCTCCCTGCTTTCATGTGTAAAAGGGAGCTTGGCCCCCATGTACCTCAAGACCATGGTGGTATTTTTGTTCATTAATAAATAGCTTCAAGTTTCAAGGTAATTTAGAGTTCTAACCGAAGGCATCATTTGCAAATACATTTTCCTAATAATTTTGCTTGCCAAAAATCAATAAATAAATCCAGGCCAAGACTTTCAAAGAGATAAATTTAAAAGTGAGCAGGCAGCCCTTGGGTGATTTTAAGCTCACACTCTTCAGTGATATAAATCACTATAATGTTCTCTACCTGTGTGAGAGGCATATTCTCAGTTGTGCTTTTGGCCTGGGCAGCACCTCTGAGGCCTTAAAGCAAACAGGCCAGCTGTTGTACAAGCATGAACTCTCACAGAGAAGAAACCGTCCCCTCCTACCTTCCCAACGATGGAAGGCAGTGCAGCTGTGGCCCTCTCACAATCCCTACTGATTGTTGGTTGAGGTAAAGCCAAATCCAATCATATTTACTGAGCCCAGGAGCACACTCCAAGTTAAATATAACGTGTTCCTGGCAACACTGACATTACAGAAAATGTGCTAGGAGAGAAGATAGTCTCTGAACAAGGTTGGGACAAAATTGGAAGGAAATACAGCACCGTGAAAATAAAAACCCAAGGCCTAAAGAAGGAACAGGAATGAGTGAGTAGATCAGACCAGAGAGTGAGACCTGGACCAGAGAGAGGGAGGCTGGGGATGGCAGAACTGGGCTGTGGACTCAGACTTGACTGAAAACAGCCCAACTGGGGTTTGCATTTGACTCTGGGATGAGGAGTGAGACTTAAGGTTTTATTTTATTTTATTTTTAGTTAAGATTTTTTAAAATTTTATTTTATGTGTATGAATGCTATGCCTGCATGTAGGTATGTACACCTGTGTTGTGCAATGCCTGCAGAGGACAGAAGAGGGCGTTAGATCCCCTGTAACTGGAATTATGGACAGTTGTTAGTTGCCACGTGGGTGCTGTGTGTGATTCGAACCCAAGTCCTCTTGCAACCAGTGCTCTTAACTGCTGAGCCATCTTTCTAGCCCCGAGTTAAGGTTTTATTAGATGAGATTTGTCTTCCTTTCTGTAACCTTCATTTTACTGTTCCAGGGAAAAGTTTTTGTTTTCTTTTAGTTTAGTTTTTTTGGTCAGAGTGTGTGTGTGTGTGTGTGTGTGTGTGTGTGTGTGTGTGTGTGATACATGGGTGAAGTTTAAGAAGTCATGCCTGACTGCGTTTGATCTGCAGACCTCTCTACAACGTTTTTGGCACTGCTTCTCCTCACCCCCCTTGAGATAGGCTCTCACTGTGCAGACTCATGGAAATTCACCTGTCTCTGCCTCTCGAGTGCCAGCCCCCAGCACGCCCAGCCTCTCTACCATGTTAACGCATGTGTAACATTTGATATCCAATGTCAGTTTAACTGGATTTAGTATGGCTGTAGTCAGCCCACGGCTCTCCTTACCCTGTGTTTTCTCTGAGGCCATCATAACCACACCATGGCTTCAACTCTCCAGTGTGGACCTGTGGACCCTCAGCTCTGTATCTCTGCCCCAACCAAACCTCATTAGCTTAGAGCTCACTTGAGCCTTCACCAGCTGCAGTCACAATTCTCACAGGTCCTTTTGTCTTACCATGACCAACACCGCATGCCAGCCTGACTCTAGTCCAGTTTTTTCAGGCAATGGAACACTGCCCTTGCAGCTGCTGTGGCCAGAAAGCTACTCATTATTGGCACACCACGTCCTATCCACACCAAGCTTATACATTTATCACGTTTCCTCCATCTTATTTCCTAGCTCACTTTTCAGAACCATCTACTATTTCAGTCTCAACAATGATCTCAAGCCAAACGTCTGTCTTTTCTTTCCTAATGCATTGCAGTAGCTCTCCCTCCCGCCTTCACTCCACATTCCTACCTGAATAATTTTTCTTCAATGTGCATATTTAATTCATTCTACTTGGCTTAGGACATTCCAGTGGTTCATGAGGACTTGCCCACTCAGGGTCTTGTAACTCCACCAAATCCTTCAGCTCTCTTCTGCGGGGGTTTTCTTCTGGAATTTGGTACTCCAAACCACACTGCCCTTAGTACCTTCCTAGACACACCAGAAAAGTCTTGTGTTTGCTGTCCCCTCTGCCTCCAAGTCTTCCCTGCCGGGGTTTCTGCTCCTGCCACTGCCTTCTTCTGCCTTCAAATACATGCTGACACACTGTGTCTCTGAAAAACCTTTCTCCTGCCTACCTTTCTAAGAGATCAGATCCCTTAGAAAACCCTGCCACCAGCACCTAGACCTCTCCTCTTCTGTGTGTCACAGCTGTGTGTTCTCCTGGCCATTCCTACCTCCCACTCCTGCAGACTCCCTGTCCAAGGTCAGAGACCATGATCATGTTTACTGCTCTGTTCTACCACAGCTAGATGACCAATAAATATATTGGAAGGAAGCCGGGTGCCATGGTACATGCACATATCCAAGCATCTAGGATCCTTCTCCAGGACCAAGCCAGTAACATGTGCCTCCAGGAGTCAGGAGAGGACAGATGAGACCGGATTCTGATCATACAGGATAAGACGTGTCAATGCTAAGAAGTCACAGAATATACAGTTAGATGAGGGGAAAATTCTTGACAGAAGAGCATTTTCCCATGGTATGGATTTTCTATACCGTCAAGGAATATAGACGACATTGGTGCTAGTATGCTGCCAGCATGGCTCTTAGAAGTGCAACCAAGCATGATCCCTACCCAGTCACAACAGACAGATACGGGATATCAGTTGGAGAATAGTAATATGACTTCAGACGCAGAGTGTTAAGCCCTTGATCTTAGAACCTCATTCTTTTCCATCCACATTAAAAAGAACTAAAAGCGATTTGCATTTATTAGGAACAGATTAATCACATACCTCAGTAAACTTGCTCCAAGGCTCTGTTCACTTTCCTAGCCTCTGTTATATTATGGTCCAGAGAGACACAGATTGTCTGAACATCCCAAATAACATGACATCACTCTATGATGTCAATGACAGTATGTTGATCCAATCAGCACCTAGTGACCAGTCCATAGGAAACCCGGGTAAGACATGTGTAATTCACGTAGGACATAAATCTCTCCATGGCTGACTCAGGGACACCTCACTCAGTCAGTGACACTTCAGGGCCTCAGTGGGCTGGGCATACTTAGAAGTCATCTTCTAATAAAAGTTACTGCATGTCACACTTCCCACCTCAGAGAAGGAAATACAATGCCCAGCTGTAGTCTGGGTGCTAAAGACAGCATATTCCCCATTCCAGAAATCCTGCTTCAATCTGTCTTCTAGCAGACTCCAAATGCTGTCAATTTTGAGAGGGACCCAGAGCAATGAAGAGCTCTGTGACAAACAGCCCTGATACTTGGGCCATATGACCAAGTAAATCTTAGGGTACTGTTTATGGCAGTTTCCTCCAAGTTGAAACATTCCTTCCAGGGGAAGCGGGAAAGATGCCTGAGATTCAGGAGGTCAATGAAACATTACAGCTCTGAAAGCAGAAACCGGGAAGATGCTTGAAGACTCCCTCCCAAGGAGTAAACAATTGCTGGAGGAGGAAACTCTGACCAGCATAGCTGCTGAGAGGAAAACTCTCAGACCTGCTGAGCTACCTGAGAGTCATGTAGAGAATTCCAGGCTTGCCAAGAGTTGCCACCCATGTGGTGGTGGGCTTTCTGGTGATGCAGCTGTCTATGGGTCATTTCTGCTTCTGTTAAGTAACCCCTCACCCACATTCCTGTGAAGAACCCCAGTAAAACTCACTGGTTCACCAAACAGACTTTGTTACTTTGGTCTGTCATGGGTTCTCTTTCTGAATGTGTGTGTGAATGTGTGTGTGCTGCCTTTCCCTTGGAAAACTCTGTCACACGACAGCTATAGAGGCATCTACTCTATGACACCGAGAGAGACCACATTGGGATTATCGCAGTGTCAATCCTTATAATTCAGAAGCTTATCCATGACATTTGCAGTAGAGAGTGATTCATCTTTCAAAAATTAGATGGGATGTTGGCCAGTCATGTGAGGACCAAAGAGATGGCTCAGTGAGTAAAGGCACTTGCCACACAAGCCTGACAACCAGAGTTTGATTCCCAGAACCCACAGTGGAAGGAGAAAACAGACTTTCTTATGCTCTCCTCTGACCTCCAAACATGCATGCAATGTAGCACACACTATGCACGTGAACGCGCACGCACACACACACACACACACACACACACACACACACTAGTAATAACAATAACAATTAAAAGAGGCAGTATGACCAGAACTGACCATCACATATTAGGTTTCGTTAGACCAGTGATGTCATTAGGAGCAGCTATCCTTCCTGAAATGGAAGCAGTACATTCAAAGCCAAGAGCACAGGTGTTCCAGACCATCAAGTGACCCACTAAGCTGTCTCAGTGTCTCTTCTTTGTTCCCGCCCATGGACATTATGGAGCAGGGTCTCCTGTGATCAACTTACAAAGGAAGAAAAAGGCCAAATGTTTTCACAAATGAGGATGCTCAGTATGTGGTCCAGGTCAGAGCACCAGTGATTTGTTCCAGTAAACATATATTTGTGGACAGCAGCAAATGTGTGGATGATTGACAGTTGCTGCTGAAAGAAGGGGGAGAATCTAGAATCAAACAATAAAATCTTGAAAGGAGACAGGAATACAGATCGATAAACACTAGCATGGAGTGTGAACACCTGTGTCTCATGACGATGCTCATAGGACATCTACACAGAGAAGACACTAAAACCCAACAGGATTATTAGCCAGTTGACCAGTTGATTTTGTCCACTACCACCCACTTACCTAGGGCTGAGACAATGGATGCATGATGGAGTCTCTATCATGGCATAAATAGTCCGTAGTGGCTTGGACTCCACATCGCCAGGGCTGACCTAGTTACTATTGCATTGTCGTAAACAATCCAATAGCTCAGCACTGGACATCAGAGCTGAGATCTTGCATAACACAGTCCTAAAGGAAACTTCTCAGGCAAGCAGATGACATGGGCTTCATTTCACTGGACATCAGAGCTGAGATCTTGCATAACACAGTCCTAAAGGAAACTTCTCAGGCAAGCAGATGACATGGGCTTCATTTCACCTCTAGAAGGAGCCGTAGGGCATGTGATCAATACCTGTTCTGGGGAAATGTTTACTTTTTCTGTCCAAAAGGCATCAGGTAACACCACTTTTCTATGCAGTTTGCATGCAGATAAACCAATAACATGTACTATTTGTCAGGCTCTGTGCTGGGGATGCACAGAGAGATAAGATGCTGCCCTCAATCTCTGCCTTCTGAGTTCTGGGATTAAGGGCATGCACCACCATGACCAGCCAATGGTTTGTCTTTTTTTAAAAAAAAATATGTGTATGAGTGTTTTGTCTGCATGTATGTAATCGCACCCATGTCATGCAATGCCTGTGGAAGCCGAAAGAGAGCATTAGATTCCCTGGAATTGGAGTTACTCACGATGTGGGTGCTCGAACTGAACCTGGGTTCTCTGGAAGAGCAACTGTACTCTTAACAACTGAGCCATCTCTCCAGTCTCCTGACAGGTAATCTTGATTGCCAACTTGACTAGATAGAGATGCCCAGGAGACTAGTAAGTTGCAGCTGAGTGTTTCTGTGAGGGTATTTCCAGAAAGGATTGATATGTGGCACAGTAAGTGAGGGAGAAAGATTTGCCCTGAATGTGGGCAACACATGCAGTGGGCTGACCACCTGGATGGAATAAAAGAAGAGACATCAGCCACGCCATGCAAGTTCCATTCTGTCTGAGTGAGTGTGTCTGTGGCTGCCGCCATCTCCTGCCGCCCCATCTGCAGCTTCTTCAGCCTTTCAATGCAGACTCAAACTTTCAACCTTCAGTACTGAACTGGACCTGATCTCCCTTGTTCTGAGGCTTCAAGATTCACAGACTGAGCAGCAACCAGGCCCTCACCTCTTCAGCATGTGGACAGCCATTATTGGACTATCTAGTCTTCTACCATGTAAGTCAATCCAGTAGATCCCCCTTTATAATTAGATATGTGTAATTCATATATAATTATAACTATATGTACTGTTAGTTCTATTTTCTACAAAATTCTAATATGGTCTTATAGGAGCCACTATGAGCTTCTTTTGTTCTTGGTCTAGGACAGCAACATCACGAGCCTTAAAATCATTCTAAAAGTTAATTGAGCAGATAGTGAACTCAAATGATATAATTTTATGGCTTATATAAGCCAGGGAAATAGAATTGTTTTACTTCTTTGGTGATCCGAATCCTCAATGAAGTGTTTTCATACATGTTAATCAGATAAGCAAGTCTTACTGATGTCACCTTAATGGTCATGTAATGCTAAAAGTAGATAAGGTGAGATGAACTAAAGGTTAAATCTCAGCATTCTACCTGGAACCTGTGGGCTTATCTTCCCATGTTGAAGTGTGTCTAGATATAAGGTAATAATAAAGGATGATTTATTAGATTGGCTTACATGATACAGTCTGGGTAGTTCAACAATGCCATCCACATGCTGGAGGAGAAAACTTGGTAGTTGCCAAGTGCAAGAAGCTGGACACCCGCTCAGTCATTGTCTAGTACTGAAGATCTAAAGTTTCTCTGGAGAGTCACTGTATTGAGTCTGATGTCAGTGGAGACACAGAATCAGGAATAGACATACTCACTCATGAAGAAAGTAAAGCAGGCACACGCACTGTCATTCTCCTCAGATCTCTTTATATATCTGCTGTGATCTTCCCTTCTCAATGGCATTTGCCTCCTAATTGAGTCTAAATCCATCTGACAGTCAGGACCAATCATCACACCAATCAAGTTTGTTCCCAAAGGTTTTTGTTTGTTTTTAAGCCTTGTTGTTTTGTTTTGTTTTTGTTTGGTTGGTTTTGTTGTTGTTGTTTTGAGGCAGAGTCACCCTGTAGTCCCAGCTGGCCTGAAACTCACTTAGAGATCCACCTGCCTTTGCTTCCCAAGTACGGGGATTAAAGGCATATACCACCACACCCAGCATGTTTTTAAACTCTTAAAGATATTGCTTATTTTTATTTTATTTGCACGAGTGTTTTGCCTGCACCCATGTCATGCAATGCTCATGGTGGCCAGAAGAGGGCATCAGCTGCCCTAGAATTGGAGTTAAGGATCGTAGTTAGCCACCATGTGAATGTTGGGACCTGAACCCAGGTCCTCTGCAAGAACAGTTAGTGCTCTTAACTGCTGAGCCCCTCCAAAATTGTGCTTCTGTTTGCTTGTTTTTATGATGGTCACATACCTGGTAGAGCCAAAGAAAGGTTAATGGGTTAATTTTTTTTAAAGGAGCTGCTTAGCCATATTCACACTCAGTGGTAGCAAAACATTGGCCCAGAGAGCAAGTCCTGCTGTCACTAGGCAAAACCAAGCTCCTGGTCCCACAATGACCCAATACGTCAGTATCGCCTGGGCCTTCTGTTTTTGGTTGTGCATTCCAGTGGAAGGTAGCAATGGTTTGTGCCTTTTTAGATTCTGTAGTGTTCTTAGAATTACTTTATTTTCAGCAGGTGGGAAGATTCTTCAGAGAACAAATTCAAAAACAGTAAAAGCTGCCAACATTTCTAAGACTCTCCAAAAGCAGTCTTGGCTCTGAACATAGTCCTGCAGAACATTGTTTCCAGAAACTGTCCAAAACCTAGTCTGTCCACCCCTCACAGGCAGGAGAGCCCTGGGCCACTGCTGTGTGCATGCCTGTGGTAAGTCTCATCAAAGGGAATATGCTTTCTGTCTTGCTCAGCACACTAAAATAGGGGGCAGGAGAGTCAGCGCCAAACACTTTCCCTGGGTTAAGGTGTAGACACAGAAAAGACGATCTAGCTTGTCTACAACTTCTGAGGATTAAGCCATATCATCAGTTATACACACAACAAAAACGCTTGAGGAGTAGGCAGAGATGCTGGGCCAGTCTTTAGGAGTTTGCAAAGTCCGGTTGGAACCTGTGTAGCTTTTCCCACACTACTTCAAGACTTCATTTTGTAGGCTGGGGCGATTGCTTGGTGCGTAGAGCACTTGCCTAGCAAGAGTGAGGGCCTGGATTTGGAGTTCCAGAAATGACATAGTCAGATGTGGCATTTGTCTGTAATCCCAGGGCTCCTATAGCTAGAGGGAGGCGGAGATAGAAGTGTCCCCTAAAGCTCGAGGGCCAGCTAGTGGTAAACGGGGGACTCTGCCTCAGACAAGGTGGAAAGGACTAACAGCAGAAGTTGTCCTCTGACCTCCACATGTGTGCAGTGTGAAAACACATACATCATATATATATATATATATATATATATATATATATATATGTAGAGAGAGAGTTCACTATGAATGAATATCTTTAGATTTGTTTATATATTTTATTATTTTTATTTTATGTGTATGAGTATATTGCCTTCAAGTGTGTAAATGCAGCTGTGTTGTGCACTGCCTGCAGAGTCGGAAGAGGGCGTCAGATTCTCTGGCACTGGAGTTATGGATGACTGTTAGCTCTCACATAGGTGCTGGAATTGAACCCAAGTTCTCTGAAAATTCAGCCAGGGCTCTTAACCACTGAGCCATTTCTCCAAGACCTAGATTTGGTTTTTGGAGACTGGGCCCTGCTGTTAACCAGGCTGCCTTGAGGTAGTAGTCCTCCTGCTCAGCCTCCTGGGGACCGGAAATACAAGTATGAGCTGGTTTGTTGTAATGAATTATGCTAAAAAGAACTCTAATTTCCTGTCCTTGACCTTTACATATTAAAGATAATCCAGGGTGAATGGAAGGTGGGATGAAGAGATTAGATCCTGCCCTGGGGCTAGAACAGGGAGGCATAGCTTAGTGGTGGATCGTACACTAGCATGAACATAGTCCTGGGTTTCATCTCCAGCATCTCAAGAAACGAACATTTTGGTTCTTACCAAAAGGCTTGGGAATAACTTAAAGGACTGACATCTGGAATCATCTGAAGGCGCTTCATTTTCCTGCATGGCTCCTGAGCTGAGATGACTCAAGGTTCGACCCAGCTGGACTGAGGGTTGG
The DNA here is from genome assembly GCA_035773235.1 of Eospalax fontanierii. NCBI lineage: Eukaryota > Metazoa > Chordata > Mammalia > Rodentia > Spalacidae > Eospalax > Eospalax fontanierii. The sequence continues at coordinate 19,847,464 of CM069535.1, forward strand.
AGTGACAGCAAATGGCCTCTCATAGCATGGTGGGTTGGAATCCACGTTGAAGGATCTGTCAAAGCAACAGCTGGAGAGCACGTGTTCTAAGAGGCCAAGGCCACAGCCGGCCTGTCTATAGGAGACAGATTCTGATCACTCATAGTCTAGCTGTTTCCTTTCTGTTCTAAGCATCCATTCACAGAATTGAAACTAATTGGCAAGTTATAGTCTATAAATTCTATTACTTTAAGTTTTTGTTAGCTGAGTGACTGCTTCATTATCAGCCATGTGTTTTAAAACCAATTCTCCATTTTTTTTTTCTGACCAGTTTTCTCATCTAGATTTTTATGTGGTCTTTCCTACAGGACTTCTGAAATTCATGTTTCTAAATGGAGTCTCCCAGCTCCAATATTACAAAATAATGGTTGCCCATTCTGTATTCCCACAGTATGTTTACATTATGTTTGCATTTAGGCTTTTGAAGAAATTGGGATTTATTTTGGTAACAGAAGAGCAATGCCCAGATTCCACCACATTTCTAAATGCAAAAGTAATTGTCACATGAGCATTGGCTGAATAATCTCTCCACAGTCATTTGAATTTGCTGTGACTATGTGTCTATATGTTGGCACCATAATAATATCAAGAGAATTCCTTCTAATTGTGGAGTCCAACTCTTGTAGGGTATTTATTGTGACTCACAAAATGTTGAATACCATTTAGCTAGCAGACCATCTGGTCTGGGCCTGTTTTTATAAATAGGTGCTGTTGGAAAGTCCTCAAACCCACTAGCCATTGTTTCTGCTTTTGTGCAGTAACCTCAAAGTTGAGTAGCTGCAGAAGAGACCATAAAATGTATGTGATCTAAAACCTATTGGACTTTTTATGGAAAATATTCATAGACTCCTGTTCTAGATTTACTCTGAGAATTCTGTCATCAAAATATCCCCAGTGGCTGGGATGGGGGTATTAAGAGAGATGAGTCAGTGGTTAAGAGCACTGTCTGCTCTTGCAGAAGACCCAGGTTCAGTTCTCAGCACCCACATAGTAGCTAACAACCATTCATAACTCCAGTTCCAGGGACTCCAACGCCCTCTTCTGACCTCCACAAGCACTGCATATATGTAGTGCACTTAAATACATGCAGGCAAAACACTCATACACATGAAATAAAAATATAATTAAAAAATATCCCCAGGGGAAGATGGGCATGAGCTCAATGATAGAGAGCCTGCCTACCATGTGCAAATCCCCAGGCTTGATACCCCAAAAACTGTTTTGGGAGAAAATAAGAACATTATCAAATCTGCTGAATTTACTGATGTTATTCTGAAAGCCTTGGCCTGAAGTTTTATAGAGACATGTATACAGAACTCTTTGTGGGTCAAAAAGCCTTCTTAATCATGACTCTGATGTCATAGGTATCCTCCACACCTCCCAACCCTTCTTTGGCCCTAAACCATAAATTAGTGGCATCTATCTCCAAGATTTCATGTTAGAGAAGCTGAGCTCATAGTAGTCAGACCTGGGTCAGACAACACTCAGCCTAGGACAGGGCTTCCAAATTTCTGCATAATGGACTTTGGCCAAACATCCTTGGCCTGTACTTAATGGGGATGACAGTGATACCAAAAGTGGCTCTCAATATTGTCAAATGTTCTCTGAGTTAGGAATTGGGTCTGTGAACAGCTCAGAATCACCTCAGACCTTGGTAAACTATCTAGGGTTCCCTGTTTCTCAAAATTCTCAGATGATTCATTTGGGCATTGGAGCTGGCAACTCCCTTGATGCTGTCCCCCTGACCTATTGAGAAAGAACCACCTGGATGCTTCCTTCCAGTCCTTCCTGACGCATCTCAAGTTCGGGTCAACATCTGGAACACACACCTTGGTCCACTACTGCATTTACAGACAGTGTGGTGCCCAGGGAAGAACTAGGGTTTTGCAACAAATAGCCTGGATCCAAAAGAAGGATCTGTGCTCCGACTCTAGTAGATTATTTAAGGTCTGCGTCATTTTCTTCACATCAAAATAAAACCCTATCAAACCTGATTTGGTGGCTCACGCCTTCAATACAAGCACTCTTTGGAAGCAGAGGCAGGTGGATCTCAGTGAAATATAGTCAGCCTGGTCTTCATAACGAGTTCCAGGTCATCTGGGGCTACAGGAAGACCTTGTCTCAAAAACAAACAACACAACCCCAAACCCAAAACCCAAAAGATCACTGATGGCTAAGTAAGAACTGACTGGCACCACGAGGGGGCGCCAACGCGCTTCTTTGGGTTTAGGAGAGCAAGTTTTGAGCCGGTCTAAAGCCTCGATTTTTAAGGTTCTTAGTTTATGGAAACTTCTAAAAAGATCAGCTTTAGTCTAAGAGGAAACCAGATCTAAATGTTGGGGAGGGCGAATAAACAGAACATTAAATGCATCTTCTAGACTCTGGTCAAGTCTAGAAAAAAAGAGTTGCGGGACAAGGAAGGCTTCTCAAGACCCGCGCTGCCATGGCAACTGGCGCCCAGTAACGACGTCATCTAAATGCGCAGGTGTGGCTGAATTCGGGGAATAGATGGGAAGAAGGATCAAGTAGACAATACTGAAATAAGTCCTGTCCAAAATGCGGATATGATTTTTAGATAAATATATAGATGATAGCTAAGTAGGTAGGTGATAGATAGATATACATAGATATGATAGATTACAGACGGTAGAGATAGATACATAGATGACAGGTAGATTTTAGGTAGAGGTAGGTAGATAGATAGATAGATAGATAGATAGATAGATAGATAGATAGATAGATGGATAATAGATATACGGAAAATAAATCATTAAAAAAAATAGGGCCATTAAAATGGCTCAGTAGGTAAAGGTACTTACTGCTAAGCCTGATAGCCTGAGTTCAATCCCCCAGGATCCATATGATAGAAGTAACTCCTGAAAGTTCTCTCTGACCTTCACACTCCTGCCAAGACATGCACACACACACACACACACACACACACACACACACATAATAAGTGTAGAAAAATAAGTAAATATAAATGAAATTATCCTTTATTTAAATTGGTGTTGAAGGCTGACAAGATGTCCCAGTGAGTAAACGTACTTGTGCCAAGCCTGATGAGCAGAGTTCCATCCCTTGCACCCACATAGTTGAAGGAAAGAGCTGACTCCCACGAGTTCTCCTCTGACCTCCACACATGCGCTGTGGCATGGGTGCGTGCGCACATATACGTACATACACGACAAAGTTCCAGACCAGCTGGGGCTATAGGGAGATTCTGTCTCAAAAAGACTAAAAAGAAAGCCTGGTGGCGCCCACCTTTAATTCTAGCACTTGAGTGGCAGAGGCAGTGTATCTCTATGATGAGTTCAAACTAGCCTGGTCTACATAGTGAGATCCAGGCCAGCTGGGACTACAGGAAGACCCTGTCTCAAAAAGACCAAACAAACAACATGTATTTACCTTCCTCGTTTATTTTATTAGTGTATATTAGTTAAATGGAATAATAAGTTTCATTATACATGCATGTATCACTCTCTCTCACACAAACACATACGTACATGCCCTACTGGTCCCTTTATTTTCCAAAGCAGTGCCCTTTCTACTTTCAAACTGATAGACTTGTCATATCAATACTTTACAAACAACTTTTATAAGCCCAGCATGGAGGTGCACACCTTTAATCCCAGCAGAATCAGGCAGATCTCTGTGAGTTCCAGGTCATCTGGGGCTATCTATCTCAAACACATACATACACACAAAAAGGTTTTATTTGCATTATTGTTACTCAAATTGTCCCAGACTAGGCTAGTATGAACTCCAACTTGACTATTAAATTCTATTGGAATGTCCAGTACTCTTTAGTAGTTTAGCTTTACATGCTCATTATATTTTTTAATATTTCCTTTGTTATTTTTATTTTATGTCATGAGTATATTGCCTACATGGATGTATGTGAACTTATGTCCTACAATGCCCAGGGAGGCCAGAAAAGAGCGTTGTTTCCCCTGTACCTGGAGTACAGTACCATGTGAGTACTGGGAACTGAACCCAGGTCCTCTGGAAGAACGAGTGTGCTTAACAACTGAGCCATCTCTCTAGCCCCACTTATTATATAAATAAAAATAAACAAATAGTGGTGTTGGGGGCTGAACCCAAGATTTCATGAACGCTATATATACATGCTCTGTCACTGAGATAGAACCCCCCCCCAAGCCAGTTGCTTCCAAGAATGTCACAATTTAACAGCTCACTTAACACAGTTCACTCACCTGAAATGGAATTAGCTGTTTCTCCTAGAAGCATTTGTTTAGTTGGAAATGGTATTTAGAAACCATGGTCTAGTTACTGGAGGGGTTTTTGGTTGACAGGTTGTCCTTGCTGCTGAGATCCTCAAGCGGACAGAAGAAAACATGTATTTGTAAGGCTCTGGGTTCAAGAGATGCAACAGACAAGAGAGATCAGAGACTCCACTGGGAGCTAACAGGACCCGGTTTATTAAGAGAAGACCAGCTGGGACTAGCTTCTCCACACTGGGGAGTGGAGAAATGCTAGCCCCCTCATCTTGGGGCTGGAATTCAGGGGAACCAGGCTGGCATGCCTGGCTCTGGATCGGGATGGAGAGGGAGGGAAGGAGGGAGGGAGGGAGGGAGGGAGGGAGGGAGGGAGGGAAGGAGGGAGGGAGGGAGGGAAGGAGGGAGGGAGGGAGAGAGACCTGCCCAGGGAGGGTGCGAATAGCTAACTCTCTGGGAGAGTGAGTTGCTAGCTCTGCCTATCTGGTCAGTAGGAGGGAATCTTATCTATTTAAGAAGTTGTAAAAGTCCCCTTTTTGCAGGTGTTGTGAATTCTGGTTGTTTGGCTGGAGTTGCCAAGGGATCTGCTGGGAGGAGGGAGGGTCATTCAGGCACATCTTACAGTATTTACATCCTACAAACAAGAATTCAGACCATGTGGACTAGTCTACCTGACTGTTGGCCATGAGTAAGACACTAAAAAAGAGAGTAAAGTTATAATTCAAGGTTTGGGGGCTGGGGGCAGTGCTGGCTTGCTGGCTTGCTTGTAAGAGGGAGGGGAAGGAAAGGGAAGTCCCTGAGCGCGGGACAGTCTGGGTGTTCTCTCTTAACTTTCTGTAGGAGAGCTGCAGCAGAGCCTGGACCTGATTTCTGGGAGAGAGGCTGCCAAGGGGGTCTGTGGTTTAACAGGAAGGAGGCAAGTGGGAAGGAAGGATAGCATTCTTTTGGTTTAGGAAAATTATCAACTCAGCCCTCTATACTTAATATCCAATTAAGTATAAACAGACTCAATAGAATGGAGAGGAGCCAAGACCCAAGTTCTCTGCAATGTCCCTGGGTCATATAGGACAATAGCTACAGCATGGATGGATCGGCATTTAGTGTTGGAGAAACAGTCCAGGAAAGATGGATCCCCTGACTGCAGAGCTGATGTGGCCCAGGGTGATAGGTTCAAAGGAAAAGCCTGCCTAAGACCTGTGACCTACTCTGTTGCTGTCACAGAGCTGAGCCACCAATCCTACAGCCTAAAGAAAAGAGTGTAGCAGGTGCTCATCTGCAACTGAGCAGAAGGCTCCCCTCAGCCCTAGAAGTCTTCTAGAGCCCTAGGCTACATGAAACCCTGTGGAAAGAAAGAAAGAAAGAGAGAGCGGGGGAGGGAGGGAGGAGAGGGAAAGAAAGAATCCAGCATGGCAAGGCAGGGCAGGCAGGTGAGGAATCAGGGAGAATCAAGCCCTCATCAGGGGTTTATTCATATAAACACATGAATGTGGAGCACAGCCACACCATTTTATGTATATTTTAACTCCCTTTTAAAAAATCTATTTATGGGCTGGAAAGATGGCTCAGCAGTTAAGACCATGTACTGTATACTGTTTTGTAAAGGACCCCAGTTCAATTCCCAGCACCCACATCAGAACTGCCTATATCTCCAACTCCAAGTGATCCAACATCCACTTCTGGCCTCCATAAGCGCAAGCACACGCATGTGCACGCTCACACACGGTGTGCATTCAGACACACAAACACAGAAATAAATGTGGTTTTTTTTAGTAAAGCCAGGTGTGATGGCACACACCTTTGACCCCAGCACTTGGGAGGAAAGGGCAGTTGTATTTCTGTGAGACTGAGGCCAGCCTGGTCTAAATAGTGAGTTCTAGGACAGCTGGGCTACAGGGAGACTCTGTCTCAAAATACCAAACAAAAAAATAATTTACCTATTTGGTTGTACTAGGGAGTGAATCCAGAGCTTTGTGCGCATTCACAGAGCCAACAAGCACACTAACCACTGAGGAACAGCACCAGCCCTTACCAGAGTACTTTTTAAGCTGTCACAGCACAGCTGAGTGTGATCAGAAATCACATGCCAACATCTGGCCTTGAAGAAATGGCAACATCCTGTGCTAAGGACTTTTGGAAACTTCTTTTATTTATTGTGTGCATATGGTGGGGTTAGGGCACCCTCTTGCCATGACTCGGGTGTGGGGGGTCAGAAGACAACTTTGTGGAGCCAGATCTCTCCTTGTGCCTTTCTGTGAGTGGTTCCAGGGATGGAGCCCAGGTTATCAAGGCTTGTGTGGCCTGAACATTTTTATCAGATAAATTTTCTGTTCAAAGAGCTTTTGTCCAGGCTGGAGAGACGGTTCAATGCCTAAGAGCACTGGATGCTCTGGCAAGGATCCAGATTCAAATCCCAGCATCCACATGGCTTCCTACAACAATCCCTAACTCCAGTTCTGGGGAATCCGATGCCCTCTTCTGGCCTCCCAGGACATTTCATAACACAGGTGCACTTACATACATGCTGGCAACACACTCGTACACATAAATTAAAAATAACAAAATATTTTAAAAATTGTTTTTTAAAGGGGCTTTGCAGGAATCTGGAGAGCTGGCTCAGCAATTATGACCACTGGCTGCTCTTACAGAGGATCTGGGTTCAATTCCCAGTACATACCTGGTGGCTAACAATAGTCCTTAATTCCAGTTCCAGGAGGATCTGAGGCACTCTTCTGACCTCCATGAGCCTGGGTTACATAGGGACACACACCCCCCAAAAAAGACCCACTTCTCACTTTAGAGCATCTAAATAAACGAGACATTTATTCAAAGTTTCCTAGAGATAAAGAGGAAGAACTTACACTATACATTACAACAAAAAGTTCAGGAATCAGGCCTGGTGGTACCCGCCTTTAATTCCAGCACCTAAGAGCCAGAGGCAGGTGTAGTCTACACAGGGAATTCCAGGCCAGCACACAGGAGACCCCGGTGCAAAAACGCAATCCAAAACAAAACAAAGAAAATCATCTTTGAAGAGTATCCTCCGGTTGACTGCCCCCTCAACCCTGAAAGTTTACATACAGTAGACACCAAATAGTTGCTCTCATCAAAAAATTTCAAACCCCTGCTTTTCTCCTCTCCTCCCATCTCCAGCCCCAATTTCTTCCCTCCACATACATTCTTCTATGCAGAAATTTATCTTGGTTTTTTTTTTTTTTTCTTATTTTTCCTATCACTTGAAATGCCTGGGTAAAGGAAAGGAAACGTTCATTAGGAGACAGCAGTGACTTTTGGGCTGCTCTGAACAAATACTTACATATATATGGCGCTAGGGATCAAACCATGAGTCTCTTAGGCAATACTCTAAAACCTCATACTTGGACTAGGTGTGGTGGCTCATATCTGTAATCCCAGCACCCAAGAAATGAATGAAGTTAGAGTTAGGTGGAATGTCAAGATTTTAAGGATAATCTGAGTTACAGAGTGAGACTGTCTCAAAAACATGCCGTCTTTGAGACACAAACATGGACTCTGGAGTTATTCCATCTGATTTTCACAATTCTTTAGAAAAACTAATTTTGACAGTACTTTACAGAGGCCCGAGAAAGAAGCCACTTCAAGTTGCTAAGCATGAACTTGAGAGCCTGTGTCCACTGCTGCTCGGTGTTCAGGTGAGTCCTGATGGAGCAGCAGTCCCCCCGGCCCCTGGCGTCCTCAATCATGCCTTCCTTCGCGTGGATCCTGTAGGGCAGACAGAGGCCCTCCTCGCCCTTCACGGCTTCCACCACAAGCTGCTGCAGGCAGTCCAGAAAAGCCAGCATCGCGAGGTCAAATTTGTTATTCAAGAAAACGCTGTGGCTCCCATCGGAGAACAAAGGCAGCAGCCCCCCATCGCCTGTCAGAGACTTGAGGTAGGAATGGTTTCCGCAGGGGACGGGCTGGTACTTCTGGAACTGCAGTCCTGCTGTCTTGGATAAGGCCACGAGAAGCAAGGCGGTCTGCCCCCAGGCAGCGCCGATCTCATTCCACCCGACGTGGAGACCGGGGAGGCGACCCAGCCTAAAGTTATTGATGATGCCCACGGGGCCATCGTCCCTGATGGTGAACGTGATGCTGAAGATGTCGCACTCCTGCAGCGAGCACAGCTTCCTCTGGACGCACAGCAGCTGGTTCTCCAGGCTGCAAGCCTGGTCCATCAGCAACAGCTGTTGCCACTCCAGTGCACAGTATTCCTTTCGCTGCTGTTCCTCCTGTCTGGACAGCTCTTCTGTCTCTGCCTGGGCCGCCCGGAGCTCCTCGGCCACTTTTGCGCGCCCTTGTTCCAGGTCCTCCAGCTCCCGAGCCAGGCTAGCCTCCTCCTGCTCCAGGCCCCTCAACTCAGCCCGAAGCTCCGCGTGCAATGCCTCCCTTTCCTCCTCACCCATCACCTCCTTGTCCAGAAAGCGTCTGTAGCTCTGACTATCAGATTCTGACAGAGTGAGCTGGGCATCTAGGTGCATCAAGAGATTATCAGTACAGTCCTCACACAGCGGGTGTTCTGTATCTTTTTGACCAGAGAGAATGTCAGAGATCTCTAAAGTGACATTTTGGATGCTGTTCAAACTTTTCATGGAGGCAACCTTACCAAGCAGGGTGAAGCAGTTGGCACCTTCCTCGGATGTCCCACCACAGTCAGGAAGGACTTTGCTGGAGGCACTGGTCTGTTGTTGACCAGAAGCTGGCGTCTTCTCTGGGGTGAAGCTGGCCTGGTCCTGGGCTTCAGAGGGCTCTTCCTCCTGTGGTTCACTGAGATTTTCTGAGGGAGGGCTACATTTCAGGGGCTGCCCACAGCCCTGGCACAGGAAGTAGACTGAAGACATTCTGGAGATCTGGGGTCTCCAACGAGTCTAGGGTTTCTGTCTCTGCCTGTTGCTTATTGTTTCACACTTTTTAAGCTTTCTCTAGGAGAGTGAAGCTGGGACCTGCATCCCTCCCACTGGTCACAGTCTTCTTCTGGACTACCTGCAGATCGGCTTGAGCTCCCTGTAGACCAGAGATTCTTTGGAAAAAGAAAGCCCTCTCCTTTGCTCCTTTAATATTTGCAAGACACACCTTAAAACCAATCTTTCTAAACCTAAAATCAGATCAGGATCTGTCCCACCTTAAACTGTTTACAGTCATGTAGGGCATGGTGGTGCAGGCCTTTAATCCCAGCATTTAGAAGACAGAGGCAGGCATACCACTGTGAGATCCAGACCAGCCTGGTTTACATAGCGAGTTCTAAGCCGTCTGGGGTGAGTTCCAGGCCATCCCGGGCGGTAGGGAGATGCTGTCTCAAAAAAACAAGAAACAAATAAATATAAAAAGTTTAATGTTTTTATCTCATCTTTAGAAAAAGTCTAAGCTGGGTATGGTGGTACATGCCTCGAATCCTAGCATTCAGGCTGAGGTGAGAGGATCTTGAGTTTGTGCCCTTGCCATTAAAAAAAAGGAAAAAGGTCAGGTATGGTGGCACATGTCTATAATCCTAGCATTCAGAGAGGCTGAGTCAGGAGGATTATTGCCAACCTCAGCTACATAGCTTGTACCAGGTTAGCCAGCAAGGATTACAGAGCAAGACCCTGTCAGATGAATAAAAATAAAAAGGGGAGGAGGAAGAGGCCAGCCTCTAGACGGCCCATGCCTACAGTCCCGTATTTGGAGGTAGAGGCAGGTGGATCAGGAGTTCAAGGCCAGCCTCCACTCTACAGTTAAATTCCTGGACAGCCTGGACTCTAAGAGGCTCTGTCACAAGTATTAGTTAAAACAGAAGTTTGGTCCCCTTAACCTGACTCTAAGGTCCAGACCATTTTCCAGCGTCTTTCTTCCTCTTATTCTTGGGTATTACTTGAATTTTAGTTCTTACAATGTCTCATATTTCTCCTGCTGCCTAAAACCGTCTTTCTTCCCTTTTCCTAATTAAAAATTTTGCATTATTTATGTGTATGTATGTATGCACGTATGTATGTATGTATGTATGTGGGTGCCCATGTGCCACGGTGCATGTGTGAAGCCTGGAAGACGACTTGTAGGTCACTTGTCTCCTTTCGGTGATCCGGTCTTCAGGCTTGGCAGCAAATGTCTTTTACCCCTCCCCACCCCGGAGGCAGCTCCCTGACCCTTCCTTCTCTTTCTTTACCCAGCCAGCTACCATTCATCCTTGAGGGCTAAATTAGAGTCATCTCCAGGAAACATAGCCTGACAAATGTAGACTGCCTACTCTCATAACTTAGCATTTTTTATCTCACAGTAAAATAATGAGCATTCATCCTTAATTAATGAAATAAATGAAAATAACTTGAAAGTATGCATTTTTCTATCAGCTCAGCCACAGATTAAGAAGAGATGCCTTATGTTTAAGACTAATATGTCAATCAAAAAGAAGCAAATGTCCTTGAATCTTATGCTTCAGTGGCTGAAACTGGAAGACTGTGAGTTCAAGGCCATTCTGAGATATACATAGTGTTTTCCAGGCCAATCTGGGCTATATATTGGGACCTTGTATCAAAAACTAAATTAAATAAGAACTGGTGAGATGACTCAGCAGGTAAAGACTCTTGCTGCCAAACCTGACAACAGTTCAAATCTAGGGACCCATGTGTTAGAGAGAGAGAACTAATCCTTACAAGTTGGCTTCTAACCTCCCCACACATACACAAACAAATAAATATAATAAAAAATTTTAATTGCTGGAAGTGCTAGGCAAGGTGGCATACACCTTTCATTCCAGCACTCAGGAGACAGAGGCAGGCAGATCTCTGTGAAATCTAGGCCAGCCTGATCTACATAGTGAGTTCCAGGCCAGCTGGGAGCTAGAGGGAGGCTCTGTCTCTGACAACAACAAACAAACAAGCAAACGAAAAGTTGCTGGGTGTGGTGGCATAATCCTTTAAACCTAGCACTTGGGAGACAGAGGCAGGCAGATCTCTGTGAGTTGGAGGCCTACCTTCTTTACACAGTGAGCTCCAGGCTAGCCAGGGCTTCACAGTGAGACTCTGTCTCAAAAAACTCCAAATAATAATATAATAATAACAACAACAATAATAAATAATTGGAAACTAAGTATGGGGAGAGTCAATAATTAGTCAAAGGGTCTTTTAACTGCTGTAACTTCCTTAAATATCCTGGAAGCAGTAAATAAAAGAAGTGTCCTCTAGAAGCTAACTCTAACACCTCTTCTCAAGTCAGCAATAGTCCTAGAGCCTGTCAAGTTGGCTAACCTTGAAAGGCGACCCAACCATTGATTAGGAGATAGAACAACTGTTCACAAGGCTTACAACCACAGCAGACCTAGCAATAAAGACTGCATGGGGTAGCAAAGGCACACGCCATAGCTTCCTGCTGTGAGAGACAACGCTGGGAAGGTTGTCCATAAAGCCTGCCTTTCCTCTTCCCAAAACTCTGTCCCAAAGGCCTAGACCACGCTGTCTGTCATGGTCAGTTCTGAGAATAGATTCATCCCTGGGGCTGTGTAGAGTGACAAGGAAAATGCACTGGCAAAGGCTAAGACCATGCTGACCACCCTCCACTAAGACTAACAAAAATCCACGTCATACCTGGTTTTGAGTTTGAGTCTTCCAGAAGAACAGCTTCTCAGAAGACTGGAGCACAGTGGTAAAGGGAGGCGGATAGTGCCTAGACGGAAGTCCAGACCCCACCTGAAAACTCTTCCTCAGTGGAGGAGTGGGCAGAGCTAGAGTCCTGCTCTAAGGTGGAGAAGAAATCCCTCCTCCACTCAGGCAAGTTCCCCATGAAGTCCTGCCTTCTCATTCCAAGACCTCCTTCCTGAGGCTGGGGTGGGGCTGACCTTGAGGACTCTGAAGACTGAAAGGTGGCCTGGGCAGGGTTTCATGTGCTGCTGGATTGCTGGCATCACCGAGGGTCATTCTGACACCCTGCTAATTCTCTTGGTCCCCTTTCCATAAAATTCTGGGAGAAACTGTTGACATGTTACAGCTCAGCTTCTCTCACTCAAGCCCACCTCAGGCCATCTTGATTCTCACCGCTCCACTGAAGTTCCTCTTACCATGTCACAGATGCTGAGTCATTACATTTAACCTCAACAGAAGGATTTCTGCCCAAAGAGAAAGTGAGAAAGAAGATACTATGTGTAACAGTGACAATGCCAGAGAAGCTGGATGCTTGCCGGTCAGTTGGAAAGAGCCGCATGCAACTGATTTCCAGAAATGGGTGTCCATCAGTCCAACCATGTCACTACTTGAGGGTGGTCAGCAAGCAAGATTAAACTGGGAGAAGTTGTAAGGCATGGTCATGAATGTTGACTGCAGTGCCTACAGGGATGAAAGGACAGGGTTGAGAGACAGTCCAAAGGCAGTGGGTCCCTGTATTTCACTTTTGATCAAATCAAGACTGTTAAGAGTTCCTTTCAGGATACATGATAAATAGAGGAAGTTTTATGAGGAGGGGGGATAAAATGAAGAGAATGTAGGATTTGCCTTCTTTCATCTCCAGTCTCCATCTCCTTTACCATAACACAACAGATCTTTGACATTTGTTGGTAGGGGATACAGTATTTTGGAAACAGACTATCTTGAATTCTAATTTTGTATGACTAACCAAAGTGATGTGCTGGACACAATAATGTTTTCTTGTCACTTGTGGTGGAACATGTCTGTGATTCTAGATGAATCCAGGGCTAAAGCAGTGAATTCCAGGTCAGCCTGGGCTACAGGGTGAGATCCTGACTCAAAGAGATAGAGAGATAGAGATAGAGATAGAGATCACTGAAAGAGAGAGAGAGAGCAAAAGAAAAAGAGAGAGAAAGAAAAAGAGAGAGAGAGAACAAGAAAGAGAAGGAAGGGAGGAAGGAAGATTGAGTGATGGAAATCTTCAAGCAGCTGCACTTGGGGGTGGAGGTGGGGTCTTCAGTAGAATGCCCTGAGTGTCAGAGCATTAGGCTTAGGATTTCAGCAGGCATTAGAGAAGATAGATAGAAAGAGGGAGAAGACATATGCTTTCTGAATTCAGCTTAGCATTGAAGCACTACAAGCAACCTGTTGAAAGAGGGGCTTCTGGAGTGCATATCTCATTACACTTTTTTATTTTGAGACAGGATCTCACTATGTAGCCCTAGCAGACCTGGAATTCATTATGTAGCTCTGACTGTCCTGGAACACACAGAGATCTGACAGCCTCTGCTACCCAGTGCAAAGATTAAAGGTGTGCACTAGAACCCAGGAGTGGAGGAGGCTTTCTTATCATGCCTTCAGGTATATTGTTTCTTTCCACCTTCTGGCTCCAGGATGGGCTTCTTGAGGTTGCAACAATTTCTCTCTTGTCAGAGGAGTGTTCTAGTCCTGACTAGGTAAGGGAAGCTCCCGCCATCTCCATGAAAAGGCTATTACCAGCCACTGACCAAGAAATTTGTCTCTAAGGAAACCAGTTACTGGTGTTCACCCATCTCAATGATGCCTGGGAAGGGGTTGGATACCACGGGCCCTTTTCATTCCCTTTCTCTCGACTTAGCCTTCCTTAACAATACTTTTAGGTTTAAATAGAGGAAGAACTGGGATAGGATGCAATACATAATTAATTAGTCCTAGTCAAGGTGTGTTCCCATCCATCATCAGCTCGGGTCCTGCATGGAGGTCCTAGATGTTGTTGTGTTGCATATTAGCTCAGCTGGTCGAGAGATAGCCCAATATGCATGAAGCCCTAGCTTCTGTCCTTAGCACCACGGAAACCAGATGTGGTAGCACAGTGCTTCACCCCAACACTCGGGAGGTAGACAGAGACTGGAAGTCAAGGTCGTCTTCAGCTGAGCAGCAAGTCTGAGGCCAGCTTAGGGTACATGATAAGATCCTGCCTTAAAACAAACAACCAAAATCTCAAAAACAAGCATTACAGCTGATAAGTTGCTTCAGTTGTGCATAGCTGTCATTACTTGAGGGGCCAACCCAGAATTTAGATAATTTTTCTTATCTCTGGACTGCTTTGTCCTGGCCTACCAGGCCTTAGTGCTCCTGTACTGCAGAATGACTCTTGGTGACGTCAGCCTTAAAGGGCTGAACTAGGTTAGGGATCGCTGGTGTTTAGATAGACATCCGTAAGTGATTAATAGGCCTACAGGTGCAGAGGTAAGCAGGGGCCCTAATGTAACCAAGACAGATGCCAAACGAATGCACTGATGCCAGGCTTTCATCTTGCTTTTACTGGTGTAGCATTTAAACTTCCTCAGCCTTGGCCAGAGTGCAGTTGGCCTCTTGGCTCCTCCCAGATATGTCTTTGGATCTTAGGCCTTATTAGTGGGCAGAGATATCTCTGCAAATGCAGCAGATCTCGTCTCTCTCCAGCAGCACGTAGGCTCTCCTCCCGTACCCATCCTCCTTTCAGGGCCCCTGTGTGTCTCCTTGACACCCACAGAAGTTCATCATCCCAGACCCACGGTCCTTACACTATTCTGAAACATGTGTTCCCTAAAACACCAGTGAAGAGAGGTCCATGGGGACTAGAAAAAGAAAAAGTTAGTGCTAAGAATGAAGAGAGGGGGCTAGAGAGATGTCTCAGTGGTTAAATGCTCGCTGCTCTTTCAGAGTACCTGAGTTCCCAGCACCCACAGCAGGTGGCCCACAACCATCTCTAATTCCAGCTCCAGGGATCCATTGCCTTCTTCTGGCCTCCAAGGTCAATTGCACACAGGTGCACTTAACCCACACACAGACACATGAGCATACACATAATTTAAAATAAAATACTTTTGTTTTGATTTTTGACACAGGGTCTTATGAAGTAGCCCTGGTTGGCCTGCAACTCACTGTGTAGACCTAGTTCAGGCTGGCCTCAAACTCAGAGACCTGCCTGCCTCACTTTAATCCTGAGTCCTGGGATTAAAGGTATGCACCATCACACCCTATCTAAAATAAATGAAGAAGGAGGAGGAGGAGGAGGAGGAGGAGGAGGAGGAGGAGGAGGAGGGGAGGAGGGGAGGAGGGGAGGAGGAGGAGGAGGAGGAGGAGGAGGAGGGGAGGAGGAGGAGGAGGAGGAGGAGGAGGAGGTGGAGGAGGAGGAGGGAGGAGGAAGAGCCTGATGTTCACGAAAAAGAACTCAGGCTGCCTTAGACATCAGACACATCTTAGGAGCGCTATGCTGGTGTGGGGCTGGGGGTTCAAGACCTTAGAAAATCTATATGTGGGTCAGTGTGCACTGGACTGGTACAGGAATGTCTTTGCTTCTGGGTGTGGACACATTCCTGCCTATGAATGTGTGTTTGGATATGTATATGTGTATATGTATATGTGAGTGAACCTGTTTATGCCTAGGGAATAATGAGAAAACTTGAGTTCAAAGCTTGCGAGTCCAAGTATGTTCAGTTTAAATGGTTACTGAAGTGCTAGGTTAACATGTAAACCAGACATGAATTCCTCACAAAGGCCTGGTTGGGTGGGGTGCACAGGATTTTGAGTCTGAGAGCTTGCCTGGATATGTACAGGGTATATAGGTGGGGTGGGGTATCGGGGTCACTGAGACTCTTAAAATGAAAATACACGGGTTCTTAGCTTGTTTATTGCCCAGATGATATGAACGCACATGGCTACAAAGTCTGAGCCAAGTTCCCATAGTATGTCTAAGGGGCAAGGAAACCCCAGGGAGCCCATCCTGCCACAGGAGCCTATGGCCTGGCCTCCCTGCCCAGCCCCTGCCCACAGGGAGCCCGATGGGCAGACATAGCTGTGGGGAGGTTGGGGAGTATCTGCAGCCCTAGGAAGGGAGCAAAGGTAAGTTGGCTGACCACTGGTCAGTGGCCTTATCCCTCCCTCCCTGGTCTGACCTGGTGGCCAGTGAGGCCAATCTGTCTGAAGGGGATGAGAGATGAATCTGAGAGCCCTGGGACTAAGTGGCCACTGCCTGATCATTTCGCTGCCTGGCCTACGGCAGCCCTCTAGTCTCTAAATATATCTCTTGGTTCTCTCTAAACCATCTGGTCAAGAAGAGACTGTAGACCACGTTCACTGGTCCCTCTCACTGCCTGCTCAGGGGCTGAAGATTAGCCCAGATTCACAGCCAGGCTTGGACTCTCTTCTTTTCCCCTTCTAGGGTCCCTGTTTTTTGAAACCTGGAATCCATAAAATGCTTCTGCAGTTCCTTTGCGTGCTCAGATCAGTTGAGCCCTGCCTTGTCTGTATAATGAGCTGTGATGTGCTTCATTTGGATACAGTAAGTTCTACTGGTAAATGTTAACATCTGACCACTACACTTGCTGAAGAAGTGACAGGAGCTGGACTTCAGGAAGAAAATCTCCCAGGGGAGAGATGTCAAAACAAACTCTGGAGAATGACGCAGAAAGGCTTTAGAATCACCTAAGTATAATGGAGTTGGAGTTGGTAATCAGCGGTGGGAAGGACAGCAACCTCACAATGGGAAGTATGTTCCCGTGAAGGCCAGGAGGTGGAGGAGAAAGGGATTTGGATAGAAAGGGGTGCTCAGGGCTTCAGTGTTGGGTGGTAAGGAGGCCTGGGGTGTTGGAGCCTGCAGAGTCTGCCCTGGACTTGGCTCTGGAGCTCGCAGTGTCTCAGGATTTTCCCAAACCTCTTTTCTCTTGGATGCAACCTGAGCCCAGGCAGCCCCATTGTGGCCCCCTTGATCCTTCTCCTTGAATCTTCAACCACTGGGCTTCTTAGAAAGTGGAGCCTTTCTCTGGGCGATCACCAACACTCCTAGGGCATCTGTTTCTGTGAATTGTTGTCCCAATTAAGTCCATGAAGTTTCAAAAAGTTGGTTTAAACTTGAGGCTTGATTCCTTCCTTGATTAGTGTTACTCTCTTCAGAAAGCTGTTAATCCATCTGAGCCTAGGTCCCTAGTGTGTAAATAGGTGTAATATCATCTTGACTCTTGGAATTGTACAGATTAACACCAACGACATTTGTAAGATGTTTAATCTAGTGCCTGGCAATCTAGCAGGCTCTTCCATGCTCTTAGGTCTTCTTTATTGATTTTTCAATATATTGAAATGTTGAGCACTGTTCTATGCCCACAGTGATCTATGCAGTCATTTGTTTTTTGGATCAACAACTTGCACCTGTTGTGCTCCCTCCTGACAACTGTAACTTTGCCCTTCTTTCTTTCCATTTCTTTGGTCCACTTCCTCATTTTCAAAGGCCAACAATCTTTGCTTATTAGAGATGATTGCCCTCCCGCAGGGTAGGAGGAGGAGTCAGGAGTCTGAAGGCAGCCTCCTGGTTCCTGAGGAGCAGGGGTAGTGACCATGGTGAGGTCTCAGTGTAAGTTTAGGAACACTGAAGGACATCTGGACTCTACAACCAGCACTGACCCAGCCTGGGGAGTGATCTCAGGCTGATGGCACACCTAGAGGGCCCCACTCCAGGAGAACAGATCTGCCACTTCTCGGAGGGCTGAGAACAGTGTGTGGGGACCGGGCTAGTGAAGACCAAGGTGTCTTTGTGGCTTCATCCCAGCCCTTCTAGGATGTGCTTAGGGAAGAGGAGCTTTGACTTGATTACTTTCCTCAGCGACCTGCTTGGTGGTCTGGCCACATGAGACCATAACAGCAGAAGCGGGAGAGTAAGGCACAGCCTGTCCCACTCTCCTCTTCTTTCTTCAGCTCCTGGAATGAGCCAGATCCCAAAGGGTCCCCATTAAGGTTGGGTTTGGGGCTACCTGGACCTGGGAAGGCCCTAGATCCACACAGAAGATGAGCTCTTATCTGACACTTCCTCACTCTACTCAGGTAAAACTCCCAACCAAGGATGAAAAGGAGGACATATTTTTACTCACCTACAAAAAATACTTCAAATACGTCAGTACCAGAATTGCTACATGGCAGCTAGGATATCCCTGTCACCAGTCCACTGCAGTGCATGCCAAGGAAATGAGCACCTATTAAGCCTACCAGCCTTAGGCTGGACAGCAGAAGATTCTTTGTGGAGAGGATTTTGAATTGCCACAGTGACTCAAACCGGAGTAGACCATAATAAATGAAGCGTAGAAGGTTGAAGATCTATTCTATTAATAAAAGATGGTGGTGTGAATAGTGTCAGCAGTGCCACCTAGTGGGAAAGGCCAGAGCTGCAGGAAGAGGGTTACGCAGGGCAAGACTGGGCTGTGGGAGTGCCACACTGCCTTCGACAGTGGTTGGCCATCCTGGATGCTCTCCCTGGAGGGGAGGGTTTAAGGCAGAGAGCAGCAGAGATTGCCTAGTGATCTCTGCCTGGAACTAGTGCTATTGAGACTAGGGGTTCTCATCTGGCCCTGTCCCCTTGTGTGGGAGGGAGATAGAAACATGCGCGGTGACAGGTAAGACAGAGGAAAAGCTTTGAATCTGACTGATGAGTGGAGGCAGGTGCTTCCCAGCTAAGCTGGCGGCTTCTCATGACGGTGTGGCCACATATTTTTTGCTGGAGTGGTGTCTGAGAAGGATGCATCCTGAGAGCTGAATCCCTCAGTGGAGGGAGCCATGGACATCCCAAGGACCCTTAGTCACCAATACCCTCCTCCTTGTTTCGGATGAACCCCAAGAAAGACAACTCAGAAACAACCTTAACCTGTAGGCTGATGGCCTAGGGGCCTTCCTTTTCATCTCTAGTTATGTATTTTTTCATACATATACATATATATATATATATACATATATATATATCTTTTATTTATTTATTTATTTATTCATTCACTCATTCATTCATTCACAGGGTCTCAAATAAACACTGGCTTTAACTTTACTGTGCATCAAAGAAAACCTAGAATTCCTGATTCTCCTGTTTTCCTCCCAGGTGGGGATTACAAGTGTAATAACAAGCCCCAAGCCCATGCTTGGTTTATGCAGTGCTAAGGATCAAACTCAGGGCTTCATGCATGTGCATGTTAGGCAAGCACTCTACCAACTAAGCAACACCCCTGGCCCTGATCATGTATTTTTTGAACACTTGCCCCTGGCCCTCCTTGTGCCAGACTATAACATAGGATTCAGATCTAGCAAAGAGTGGGTTTGATAGGAGACTCTGAGGCCAGAAGAGATGGCAAGGAGGGTTCTCAAGGACAGCTGCTTGGAGGAGGCTTTGCTCTTGATGTAAGGTGGGAAGGGGAAGATGTTTTTCTAGGAGAGAGTGCAAGGAAGGGAAAGCCCCAGATTTGTAGGCCTGGGCTAAGACCTGGGAATCTGCATTTTAAAAGTATCCCCATGCCTATTGAGAAAAATAGTAAGATTGTTCGTTAAAAACAACAACAAAAAACCTGAGGGGGACTGGAGAGATGGATCAGAGTTAGGAGCACTTGCTGTTCTGGAGCCAGGTTCGATTCCCGACATCCATATGGTTGCTAACAACCATTACAACTCCAGTTCCAGGGGAATCTGACACCTTCTTCTGACTCCATGAGCACTGCATGACACAGGTGCACTTAGACACACACAGGCAATACACAGTAAATAAAAATGATAAACATTTAAAAATAAAATCAACTTGAAATGACACCTGGAATGCAGAAGTGACCTACCCTCTAAGCTTCTACTGAGACCTCCTGTACTTCGTTAGGCTTGGGATGGAGATAGGCACATGGTGGCTCATGTCTCCGACCTTAGCAATCAGGAGCCCGAGGCAGGAGGATCACTATGAGTTAGAAGCCAGCCTGAGCTACATAGTGAAATTTGGAACCAGCCCAACTTGGTATACACAATGAGACTCTGTTCAACCCCACCTCCCAACCAAAAGATAAGGCACAATGGCTACTCTCAAGTAATTCACATGAGACCACTAAATATACCAGAGCCACCCAAGTAGGGCAGTGCAGGGATATGAGTGTGAACCAAGGATTGGAGACACAGAAGCTGATGTGACTGCCCAGCCTGTAAGAGCTGGGAAAGGATCACAGGGCAGTAGTTATGAGCATGGAGCTTGAAGAACTGCTGGAGAGGGAACTAGAGAGATGGTTCAACAGCTAAGAGCACTAGCTACTCCTGCAGAGGACCCAGGTTCAGTTCCCAGCACCTACATGACTATTAACAACTGTTCTATAACTTCAAGGGGATCTGATGCCCTCTGTGGACATTGCACACACATGGTAGACTTACATATATGGAGGCAAAACACTCACCCATCAAAATAAATAAAAATTTAAAAGAGCTACTAGAAGATTTTCAGATGGAAAACTGGAGGAATATTTGCTTGTTTGTCTGTTTAAGACAGCAAAAATCTATGTAGTCCTAGTTGGCCTGGAATTCTATATATAGACCAAGCTGGATTGAAACTCACAGAGATCTACCTGCCTTTGCTTGCTCAGTGCTGGTATTAAAGGAATGTGCCAGGGACTGGAGAGAGAGCTCAGAGGTTAAAAGCCCTGGATGCTCTTACAGAGGACCCAGGTTCAGTTCCCAGCAACCACATGGCAACTAACAACCCTCAAAACTCCAGTTCCAGGGGCTCCAGTGCTCTCGTCTGGCTTCTGCAGGCATTGTACAACACAAATGCTCTTACATACATGCAGGCAAATCACTCATACACATAAAATGAAAATAAATGATTGGGCTGAAGAGATGGCTCATCAGTTAAAAGCACTGACTGTTCTTGCAGAGAACCAGGGTTTGATTCCTAGCACCCACAGGGTGGCTAACGACTATTTGTAACTCCAGTTCTAGGGGATCTGGTGCCCTCTTCTGACCTCTTCCGTCAGCATTGCGTGACATGCATGGGTGCACTTACCTACATGCAAGCAATACACTTGTGCCCATAAAATAAAAATAACAAAATATTTTTAAAGAAAGAAATAAGACACATGCATGTGCCACCATGCCCAGCCCAAAAATGACATTTCAAATGGGCATATGAGAAGGCATGCTGTAAAAAGCACAGGGTGCCTACAAGCTGGCACACAGGCACGTGACCAGCACTGAAAAGGGACATAACAGGCCATACAGGGAGTATGGGGACCAGATATACAGGGATTTTGTGCTGTGCTTGGGAGATTTTTTCCCTGGCTTGTGGCCCCAGGAACTGAGCTGGAAGAACAGGATCAGATCTATCTGAGGTGAGGGCAGTCTGGTGGTAGTCAGGGGAGAGCCCAGGGTGGTGGGCAGGGAGGTGGAAGTATTTGTGCAGTGGAGGGGGAGAGGTGGGCTCAGGCAGTGCTTTTGGAACATATGATAGGATGAGGAAGTGGAGTGGAATGCACTTTGAATGTCAGTGTCATGACATTTCCCCCTTCCACAGTTACCTCTTTCTTCCTTTTTTATTTATTATTTTTATTTTATGTGTGTTATGTGTATAAGTTCACCTGTGCCATGCAATGCCCTCGAAGGGCAGAAGAGGACATCGGATCTCCTGGAACTGGAGTTATGCGTGGTTGTCAGCTGTCATGTGGGTGCTGGGAACTGAACCTGGGTCCTCTGCAAGAACAGCCAGTGCTCTTGACCACTACTGAGTCACCTTCTCCAGCCTCTCTAATTTTCTTCCTTTGGTTTTGGTTCTCTCTATTCTAAGTTACCATAAGGAAGTCCCCATCGGAGTGGAGTGATGTGAGAAGCTCTCCTCTGGTGTGACTCAGCTTCAGAAGAAATGAAGGCACAGAGGCTGCTTCAGGTGTATGTCATCTGAGTCCGTGGTGTCTCTGTCACATGAGAAAGTAGATAGAAATAACATGCTCTTCAACGCCTCAGACTTCGTGCTCAAAGTGCTACTAA
Source organism: Eospalax fontanierii (assembly GCA_035773235.1). Lineage (NCBI taxonomy): Eukaryota > Metazoa > Chordata > Mammalia > Rodentia > Spalacidae > Eospalax > Eospalax fontanierii. The sequence continues at coordinate 19,869,401 of CM069535.1, forward strand.
GGAGGCCCACCTCCTTCTGTCATGAGCTTGATCCCATGACCTGCCACATGACCATACCTGTAATTCGTAGTTCTGAGTTTCTATACCAGGTGTTCAGACACCTGGACATTCCCTTGACACAGAAAAGAAGGAAGGGGAAAATAAGCTTGGCAGGGGTCTACAATTTGGCAATAGATTGCAGAAGGTGGCAGGCATATAGGGAGTTCAAAGTCTGTTTCTCTAAGACTGAGTAAGTACATGCTCTTTGTATCTCTGTGTTTACTGTAATGTACCAGAAGACAACTAGTCATTGTCCCATGGACTAAGAAACCTCCATAGTTAATGCTTTTGAAGAGATTAGATCACCAATCTGCCACCATGATGGAAGGCTTGGAGTCCTAGGAATGCCTGAATGTAACCCCAGCTATGTGACAGCTTTCAGAAATGCTCACATGAGGGAACTGTATAAGTTAACTATTGCTGCATAACAAATTAGCCCTAACTTAGTGCCTTACAGCAGCAGCAACAACAACAAAATGATTATCTCATAACAGAATTTTAAGAATTTTAAGAACCATGAGTGGTTCTGACTTGGGATCATTCATCAGGTTTTAGGGAAAATATCGACCTGTTATGTAGTCAACTCAAAGACTGAATGAGGCTGAAGGATTTGCTTCCAAGGCAGCTCATGCACATGGCTGTTGGCAGGAGCCTTTGGTTAATTACCATTTCATCAACTTCATCAAGACTGCTCAGAGGCTGGAGAGATGGCCTGGCAGTTAAGAACACATAGTGCTCTTGCAGAGGACTGCAGTATAATTCCCAGCACTGACAGCAGGCAGCTCATAGCCACCTATAACTCCAGCTCCAGGGGAATCCAATGCCTTTGGTTTCTGAATGCACCTGCACTTACATGCACAAACCCACGTACATGTAATTAAACTTTTTTAAAAGGTTGTTCAAATGTTTTTGTGACCTAGAGCAATCGATTCAGAGAGAAAACAAGGTGAAAGGCAGTCTTGTATGACTGAGACTCAGACGTCATGCTGTCATTTCTGTAATATCCTACGGCTTATACAAATAAGGAAACTGTGCCCAAATTTGAATACCAAGAGGCAGGGATTACAGGGTGCTCCTAAAGGCTGGTTCCCATATTGGTGATTTTCTCTGAACTTATTTCCTTTTTTGTAAAGTGGAGATAATTATTTTGACTTCAGGGTAATAGAATCTCATTTATAAACTTATGAGATTTCTACATCCCTCCAGGTACTGTGAGAGATACAAGGATTCAGTGAAAAGCGGGAACTAACAGGATTGTAGTTACCATCTTTCTGTCTTCATTAGTGCTTCTAACTTAGTGGGGAGACCAGACGTGACAGATTGAACATAAGCAAAAGTAAAATTGCAAGTGTGACCTGGAATGAAGACAGCCTGATGAAGGTTGGGAGTAGATAGTCTCAGAAAAATATACTGGCTTTTAACCATATTCATTTGTGGGAATGACTTTAATGGGAAAGACTCTTTGGTATAAGCCTTTACACATGGAAAATTTACATACCCTCATTCACGAATCTAATCATGTGTTTTGAAAACATTTAGAACTATGTGCTGCCAAGAAAAACAATATAATCAGTTCTACAATGATTTGGAATCCTGATAACTCTTACAAGCTGAGCTGAATGCATAGCTTTAATCTTATACCATCTTCCCTATCTGTGACTCAGTTATGCTGATTCAGAATGTGTGTGTGTGTGTGTGTGTGTGAGAGAGAGAGAGAGAGAGAGAGAGAGAGAGAGAGAGAGAGAGATGTGAAAATGATGTTGAAAATAGTGACCTTACAAATGTCTCCCCTGCAGAGCTGGCAAGCAACATGGCATAAACTGATGGCAATTATGGTTTTGTATGTTGTTCTGAGTGTTCTCAGTAAGGTGAGAAAAACAACTTCTTCCTCTGTAAAACTGTCATCAAAGACTGCTCTTGCTTTGTCATACTGTGCTTGATGTGCTGTGCGATAAATACAAGGGGAGCCCTTTGTTAGAGAGTAAAGAAGGCTAGAATAGAGTTCAGTCCTGAGAACAGACCAGAGGAATCAGAACGCCTCAGATGGGGTTGGAGAGGTGGCTCAGGGGTTAAGAGCACTTGCTGTTCTTCCAGAGGACCTGGGTTTGATTCCCAGCACCCACATGGTAGCTCTGTTGTCCTTTTTCAGACTTTGCAGACACTATACACATACAGGCAATCCAAACACTTGTACAAAAAATCCAAACAACAAAAAAAAACCAACCAACCATCAACAACAACAAAAACCATCTCAGAACAAGACTGGGCCCCTTGGTCAAACTACTAAAGTGTGAATTTTCTCACCCCTGAAGCTCTGTCACACTCACCCCCACCCCTTCCCACTCATGTACACACAACAGCCCCGAAACTTCAAAATTAAGAACTGAGAGAGAAGATCCTGGTCGTGCAAAACCTTCCCTGACTCCCCAGTGCCTGAATCCTGAGTCTACACTGTATCAGACCTTTCAAAATTGGATTTTCTACCTGAATTTCCAACACTTCTTACCCTCTCAGCAAGCTCTCTGGGTGAACGCTAGTCGCTTTTCCTGAAAACGTACTTTGTGTGTCCCCTTCTTGGACCTCTGAAGGAGCAACATCCGGAGTAGCACAGTCTGTGCCTGACTCCTGCCTCCTCAATCCCATGCGTCCTAATCCACCCCAGGCAAGTTCCAAGTCCCAGTGATCTTCAGAAACATTTGCTATGGATTTTGCAATTATTGCATGCTTAGGTTAACCTATTATAATTATTATACTTATTATCACTATGTGTGTGTGTTTGTGTGCACGTGTGCCTATGCTGTGGCATGTGTGTGGAGGTCAGAGGACAACTTTGGGGAGTCAATTCTCCCCTTTTCCCTTTATGTGGGTTCTGGGAATCCAACTCAGTTCTCCAGGCCTCAACTGCAAGCATTTTTACCCACTGAGCTACCTCACTGGCCCCCAACATTAATATTTGTTTTAAAAATATTTTGTTTTTAAAGCCGGGCAGGGTAGTGCACGCCATAAATCCCAGCACTTGGGAGGCAGAGTCAGGTGGATCTCTGTGAGTTTGAGGCCAGCCTGGTGTACTTAGTGAGTTCCCTTAGGCCAGCTGGGGATACAGGGAGACTCACTCAAAAAGACAAAAAAAAAATTGTTTTTATTTTGTATGTATGTGTATTGCCTACATGTATGTAAGTACGCCCATGTCATGCAAAGCCATGGAGGCCAGAAGATGACATCAGATTTCCTGGAACTGGAATTACAGACCATTATTAGCTACAGCATGTAGGTGCTGGGAACTGAATCCAGATCTTCTTCAAGAGCAACCAGGGCTCTTAAACCTCTAAGCCACCTCTCCAGCCCCCAAATTAATGTTTCCTATGTATACAATATATGGGTGATCCTGGTTCATTGCCAGGAAATCTCCTTAGCATTGTGGAGGACATGGTGGCAGCCAGCACTTACTTGTTCAAGGGGTGGGATGGGGCAAGTAGAAGTAGGTTGAGCAGCCCCATCTTGTTTATGTTCTCGGCATTCCTGGTGCAATTTGCGGCTTTAGGTCTAACCTGGCCTAAGCAGGCCTGGGGAAAGGCCCTGGCAGGAACAGCATCCCAGAACAATTCATGAAGTAAATGAACCGAGGAGCTGCCAAGTATTGCTCTTTCTGGCTGTTCCTCTGTAAACTGACCTTACGTATTTCTGTGGCTAGTAAAATTATCAAAAACACTCTGACTTTGGAATTCACTACTTTGGAATGTAACAGACTTGCTTTAAAATAGTAATTATGATGAAACCTTGCACTGCCCTTTATTCAAAATAAAGTACTGACATATTCAATGAAGTATTTTTTAAATACTGAAAGTAGAAAAATATTAATTCAAAAAATTAAGGGTCACTTGGGTCATGTTTGTTTCCCCAGATGTGCCTTAATGTGAGTTCATCCACTGGAGCCTGGTCAGCCTATCTAGCATCACTCCCTTAAAGTAGACCAACTTGGGGCTGGAGAGTTGGCTCACTGGTTAAGAACACTGGCTGCTCTTCTAGAAGACCCAGGTTAGATTCCTAGCACCCACATGGTGACTAACAATCGTCTGTAGCTCCGGTTCCAGGGGATTTGACTCTCTTCTGGCCTGAGGGCATTGCATGACACAGGTGCACCTGCATACATGCAGGCAAAACACTCATAATAAAATAAAAATAAATAAGAGAGCACTAGCTGCTTTTACAAGACCCAGGTTCAATTTCCAGCACCCACATGGCAGCTAACAACCACCCATAACTCCAGTTCCAGGGGATCCAACACTCTCTTCTGGCCTCCATGGGCATTACATGACATGGATGCAGGCAAAACACTCATACACATTTTAAAAAAAGAACAATTCTTCCTCCCCTAGTAATAGGCCTATATAACAGAATGCATGAAATCTGGGGTGTGGTATACAGGATACCCATAGGAAGGTGGCCAAAATATGATTAAGATGTATAAAAATGCACAAAAATTCAATTAAAAAACAAAACAAAATTAAGGGCCAGGCGTGGTGGCATTCACCTTTAATCCCAGCATTCAGGCAGAGGCAGGCAGATCTCTGTGAGTTGGAGGCCAGCCCTGTCTATGTAGACAGTTCCAGGTAGCTGGGGCTACAGACGGACCCTATCTCAAAAAAAGAAAGAAAAAGTGAACTATAGGACACATGCATTTAAAAGAGAACAGTTAATGACATGTTAATCTATGTATATTAACAGGAAATGATGTTCAAATCATATGTAGATTAAAAAAATAGAACCTATTTTTTTTTTAAGTCACAGAAAACAAAGTTTCATAAAGAATAAAGTTTCAGTCACCCTCATAATAGAGGGCTGGATTAGGATTCAGGAGTAGTAATCTGACGAGATATAGCTGGGATTTGTGTAAGTGGGGATATATTTGTGTTGTGGAATTGGAAGAAATAAGGCAATATTATACACAGAGGTGCTTTCACAATGAACTCCCAGATGATTGGAACTGCTCTTCAGATACTGAACAGCATGAAGGAGCAGCCCACTCCCTAGGAGATTTCAAAAGTCATTAAACGGTTTCTTTTATAGTTAAAAAAAAATTAATGGTTTCCTGTCTCTCAAGATTGAGCATGCCTGGAAGTGGTTTATTCTCCCATCAAAATGTAAACTGGACAATAGGGGGCTGGAAAGAGGGCTTCATGCATGGTTAAAAGTATGTTCTGTTCTTACAGAGCACTCTGCAGAGTTGGGTTCCCAGCACCCAACTTGGGCAGCTCACAACCACCCGATAACTCCAGTTCCCTCTTCTGGCCTTTCTGGGCATTGCATCCAATGCACAAGAACATACAAATAAACATAATTACAATAACAAAAACTTATAACTGGACAATGAATAAAATCCTAACTTTCCTTCCAATCATCAGAAGCAAAAGCAGCTTGGAATATGGCAATAGACAGGAGGCTCCAAAGACAGTAGATGCAACTTTGGCCTAATAAGGCCTCTGCATGAGAAATTTAGAATTCAACATGTTTTGAAAATTTTTATGTATGGTTTGCCTACCTGTATGCAAGGACAACTCGTGTATGCAAAGCCTGCAGAAGCCATTGGATCTCCTGGAATTGGAATTATAGAGGGTTGTAGCTGCCACGTGGGTGCTGGGAACCAAACCCAAGTCTTCTGCAAGAGCTGCCAGTGCTGGTAACCGGAGCCACCTCTCCAGCTCCTCAAGTTGTGAGCTTGTCTCTAAAGCATGGGTATGAACTGCTGTGAGTGCAGTGTCCCTGGAGCTGCAGACCAGGCCACTTTTACTCCCACACAGACCCGGGGAAGGCAGGATCAGAAAAGCCTTGCCAGGAGGTGCAGGCATGGTGGAGCATTTTGCTCTACAAAGACAAAACCTGAAACTGCAGCAGGAAGAACAGCAACCCTTAAACCCCTGCACGCAGAAGGGGTTTACCTACATAGTAAGTCTAAGATTCTGTGGGCAAATTAGTGAAACTGTCTCAAAACAAAAACAACAGACCAGCAAACCTCACTGTCCGTGGGGCACAGATGAAGACCCACTGCAGCTAAGAGAAAGTAAGTGAATAGGCCTACACTTGGGGAAGAATCAGGAAATTGTCTTGAGGTCCACCACAAGAGGAATAGAATCATTGAGGAAGCCCCACCACCAAGCTCTAGGGACATAGGCTTGGTGAAGTCCAAGCCCAGGTAGAAACAAGAGATGTGGATCAAGGCAACCACAAAACCCGTCTCGTGAAACCAGGAAACTATGGAGGTTGAGAGGCAATTTAGGGTGGGTTAAATGTTATTGAATAGCATTGCATGCTAGAGAAACCTTCCACAAATGAAAAGTGTCAATCCATGCAAGTCAGGGCTGTCTCAAGCTGCTCTGTCACCCCTCCCAACAGCAGCCATCCACACTGAGGAAGGCCAACTCTAGCGAAGATCTCACTTGCTGGAGGCTCAGGTAAGTATTAGCATCTTCAGGAGTGCTTCTAACCAAAGCATAGATGGATTCTTTATACGTGCTACTGCAGACTTAAAAGATGCCAGTGTGAACATGAAGTTTTATGACTGGCAGGCTTGTAGCCCATACTCATCTACTCTGCATGATACAAGTCTCCAAAGAACAGCTATCAGATTATCACCAACACATTTTTTTACAAACTAAAATCTATATAATCTTTGTGAAGCAAAATGTTACTTATTGGAGTTGGACATGGCAGCACAGGCCTTTCATCTCAGCTCTTGGAAGGCAAGAGACAATCTTTGAGTATTTGAGGTCAACCTGGTCTACACAGAATTCCAAGTCAGCCAAGGATACAGAGGGAAACCTTCCTCTGTCCGTTACTATACATGTATAACTATCTATGCAGTGTGTTGAGTACAAAGCCAAGACCATCTGGATGCATTACTTCCAAAGAACGTCTCCAGCCCCTAAAGCAAATGTCTTTCCAGTGCTTTTCTATGCTCTTTTAATTAGTTTGATTGTATGCTCAACACCAATCTTTGTTACAATTTTCTAGTTCTTTTGGGTATCTGGAGTTCATTTTTAGATACATTAAAAAACAATTTTTTAAAAAAAGTTTATTACATTTACTCATTGTGTGGGAGGGCACACATGTTCCAGGGCACATGTGTGGAACTTAATCAGGGAACAAGATGTGTCAGTTCTCTTTCCACCACGTGGACCCCAGGGATTGAACTTAGGCAGTCCAGCCTGCTGGCAAGTGCCTTTACCTGCTAGGCTATCTTGCCAGTCCCTCAGTCGTGTTTAGGCCTGTGTGCTTCTGATTCTAGCTGGCTAGTGTTGAGTGGAGATTTGGAAATGGAGAGTCATGGCACTGCCTTCTCTTCCTGCATGGCTTCCTTGTGTGGCTGGCTGGTTCTCAAGCCTCTGTCCATTTCTTTGCAGAAGGTACTGATCCCAGACCCTGTGGCTTCCACAAAGCATTTAGGCCACTAGTTTTAAATAAATGCTAAGGAATTTCTGGTCCATTCTTGAAGGTGATACATTAAGAAAACCAGGCCATTCTGAAATCATATTAATAATACAAGTGGCTCCTTTTACCTGACATCCTCCGGGACAGCAGGATCGTTCTAACCCTTTCAACTACCCTTCTCATCCCCGCAACTTTATCTTCAGTTTAACCTTAAAGGACACAAAATAGGAGCTGGAAAAACTTAAAAGTTTAGCGAAAAGGTTCTCTCTCTTCCAGGGTATAAAAAGATTAGAGATCTTGGTTTTCCATTTTCTACTTCACTGGACATTACACTTGGTTATTATCAACTTCAGGAGTTTTGTCCAATTAATATTAAAACTTCCCAGAAATGCCAAAGGCAAGTTTATTCTTCTATTTAGCTTTTTATGAAAATATAAAAAGCTGAGAAGTCACATAAATAATATACAAAATGTGTTCCATTTAAAAAATGGCATCAATCAATAAATCTTTCAAGTTGGTAAGATTTTCTTTTAGGCATTGGTCTCCCAGTAGCCTGTATTTAGTGGAATATCACTCTTTGGGCACGTGCACACTCGGGTTTGTTAAATATCTCCTCTTCTGCTTCTGGAGTAAGTTGGATATTGTCCTTAATAGGAGACAGAGGCTTCTTATAAGAAGCAAGCTTTTCAGAATCTCTGCAAAATATAATAAAATCAATTTAGTAATTTTCAGGTACTGATTATTACAGAAGCAATAACCTTCTTAGAAAAATATAATAAAACAGAGGCATATAAGTTAGATAAAACCCTTTACTATATAACCTGGGTCAATTCATCGCAGAACACATTCCAAGTTTTTCTCTGAGTACTTCCAATAAATTCTGAGTTCATCTTTATGCCTCTTGCTTCCAAAAATCACCTGTGAATGTCGGCGTAAGTTAGTAGTTACGGAAGTAGACACAGTGGTAGCAGAGCAAGAAGAATGCAGTAGAGAAACCTAAGTGCACCGTGTGCACGCCAACCTGTGGAGGCGGGAACAGAGTGTCAGATCCCCTGGAACTACGGCAGTTACAGATGGTCATCAGCACCAGGGGATTTAAATTCTTGTCTTATTACTGACCTCAAGTCTGGCTAAGAATAAATATAAACAAAACATATACTAATGGTTGAGCCTTATTTCTTAACAAACTCTATTTTGAGGGAAGAGAGCACTATACATTAAAAATCCCTTTATGAAAACAATATAGATTATTCTGTCTCTTCTATCTCTACTTTTATTTTCTAATAGATACATAAGAATACTACTGTAGACAGGCATGGTGGTGCAGGCCTTTAATCTCTGCACTTAGTATGCAGAAGCAGGTACACCTCTGTGAGTTTGAGACCAGCTGGATCTACATAGCCAGATCCAGGTCAGCCAGGGCTATACAGCAAGACTATCTCAAAAACCACCACCACCTCCACTCCTCCCCCAAACAAAACAACCACTGCTACCTCCAAACCACCCAAATTACTGTAATCTTAATTTCTTTCTAAGCCATCTCTCTAAGTGAGTATCATGTAACCCTGGAGATTCAAGTCCCCTGCAGAGGGTTTATAAGATCGAAGTTACTTTCACAGTATTTGAATGCTATCTTCTTTTTCTGCAGTGCTTGCATTTGTACTGATGACGTTATAAAATCTGCCAGCACCCCCCAAGAATCAAGACTGACACTGAGTCAAGACACTCCAGTAGTACTCAACACTTTCCCATCATCCCATTCGCTTGTAGGAAAAACCAACCAACAAAATACTCTTATGAATGTACTTGATGAGCTCCAGGAGCAGTGGACACACCTGAAATTCTAAGTAAACAGGAGACTGAGGCAGAGCCCCGGTGCTCAGGGCTAGCCTGGACACCAGCATTCGATACCAAATACAAATACAAAATAACTTGATGGAGCAGTAAAAAAATTCATTAAACTATCCATGTTGCGTGTACATGTTACATAAAAGTTTGTGGGCACACATATCTGAGCGTGCATATGCAGAGACCAGAGCAAGATGTGGGGTGTCTTCTCTTACTCTCTGCCTTGCTGCTTTGAGACAGTCTCTTACTGAACCAGAAACTCAGTGCTTTGCCTAGGCTCAAGGGATCTGCCTGTCTCCATCTACCAATGACACAGTTACAGATACATGTCATGTGTGGCTATTTTTGTTTGTTTTAGAGTCTTACTGTAGCTCCAGCTGGCCTCAGTCACACAGAGATCTACCTGCTTCTGTCTCCTGAGTGCTACGATTAAAGACAAGCACCACCATACCTGGTTTAAAAAAAGAATTAATAAAAAATATTTTATTATTTTTATGTGCTTGAATTTATTGACTGCATGTATGTAAGTGCACCTGTATTATGCAATGCCTTCAGAGGTCAGAAGAGGGTGTCAGACCCTCTGGAACTGTAGTTACAGATGGTTGTTAGCTGCCATGTGGGTGTTGGGAATTGAACTCAGCTGATCTGCAGGAGCAGCCAGTGCTCTTAACAGCTGAGCCATTTCCCCAGCCTCATGCTTGGCTTTGTAAAGTGGGTACCAGAGTTCAAACAATGAACTCTGTGTTCTTACCCACTCAGTCATCTCTTTAGCCCCAGGATCATTACATTTTTACAAATCTAAACCCACTGGTACTAATCTATTACAGTATCGGTAAGAATAAAGGAAGCACATATAAACCATGATGGTTACTTCCAGTAAAACTGCATGTGACACTGAGCTTATATGACAAATCTGCCAAATTTTAAAATTTATTACATTATTTGTGTGTGTGTGCATGTATGTGAGTTCATGCACACACATGTGCACAGAGGTCAGAGAACAACTTATGGGAGTCAATTCTCTCTTTCCCTCCTTCCACTATATGAGTCTGGGGATCAAATTCAGGTCGGCAGGCTTGGCAGTAAACTCTGTTACCTAATGGCCTTTTTTAATTTAAAATTTTTTTCTTCTTCAAATTTGTAATGTAGCAAGCACTATCTTGTTGGAGAAATGGCTCAGTGGTTAAGAGCACTGGCTGCTCTTCAGAGGATGTGAGTTCGATTCCCAGCACCCACATGGTGGCTAACAACCACCCATAACTCCAGTTCTAGGGGTTCCAAAGCCATCTTCTGACCTCTGAGGGCATTGCATGACACAGGTGCACTTACACACACGCAGGCAATACACTCATTCACATAAAAAGAAAACATAAATAAAAAGGACAGATCCTGTATATAGGCATAATTTAACTACAATTTCCTGTGTCAGATGTCAGCATTAGCCACAGAATAGCATCAATTTGTAGCTATTCTCTCAATAAAGCAAATGCCCTGAGTCTAAGTTAAAAACATGGGTACGAAGACCAAACCTAGCTGAAATCTTAAGAGTCGCAGGAGCAAAGGAGTGGTATTGAGTAAAAACACTGTAAACAGAGGAGAGCTGCTCGGCCTTTGTGACTTTACATTCTGATGTCTAGTAGCAACCTTACAGAGCTACAGTTTTCAAAGTATTTTCCAGAACTTTCATACTCCTAAAAATTTATGGAGGGCCCAAAACAACATGGTTTGTGTGGTTATATGTCAGCACTTAATCATCTGAGGACATACAACACAGCACTACCCTCTCACATCCTATCTAAAGTACTGTTCTCATCACAATCCTGAGAAGAAGAAAGGAGACTCACCAAAACTCCAGGCCAGACTGAGCACTGACGGTGAGAAACAGACACTGATTCATAGGAAACCAGAAAGAGCAGGGAGACGGACTGCAGTTACAGAAGAGATTGCTCACAATGCTGCACAATGAGGATCTGGCAACTTACTTTTTAAACCCGAAATTTTTCCAGAGCTCGCTGATTTTTATCTGAAGCCCAGGCTTGTTCTCGGTATCCTGATGTTTTCTCTTCTGGAGACTTGCTGGCTTCCGGCTAAGGCCACTGACTCTGGCAGGCACCAGGGGCTTGATCTTGGTTGTAGAAAGAGAGCCCACAGAACTATACTTATACAGTCCAGGAACCTGAAGATGAAATTCACATTTTTGTTACTTTGTTTTGCTTTTTACAAGTGGGGTGAGGGTCTCACAATGTAGCCCAGGCCGGCATGATCTTGCAATTCTCCTGTCAGCTGGAGAGCACTCTGCTGGTATTACAGGTGCACCTCCATGCCCAGCCCTAAGTGCTGGCTTTAACACTGCTCTCTTAAAGCAAGTACCTTTAGTTAATTTCAAAGTGTTCTTTATATACTGCAACAGGAAAATAACCCATAACTAATGTGAAAAACATTACTTGTAAATGTCTACTACACAAATGATAAAACTTAATCTAACAGGTATATCTACCTGGCATAAAATCTAAGTTTACAGAACAGAGAGAAAGGTGTGACTGACTCCCTCTTCACCTCTTTTCAAGGCAACTGCTGGGATTCCTTTTCGGTGACTCCCCAAGTCATTTACACTCATGATATATCTTGGCGAGTCTTCCATCTCAACATAAAACTGAATTTTATTTTGAATAAGTTTCTCTGCTCTACCACCACTATGTAAAGGTGGCATAACTGACTTAAATTTAAATCTCTGTTGAGATTTCTCTGGTTGAGATACAACCACTGAAGCTTTGCTGTTGTTTTTTAGGGCAGTAAGAGGGAGGTATATGAACAAAAAATGGAAAAGTTAAAACAAACAAAAACCATGCTCATCCTGGGTGTACAGCTTTTAGGTCTTTGGCAATACATCTATGAAATCAGTCATACCTGAGGAGCAGTTAAATCACTCCACGGACTTCACCTTTACAAACTGACAGAAGTTTTTAGGGTAAATGATTACAAAAGGGATTTCACTCTCCCCATTGGCATAGCATTTCATCATTTCAAGTAAGCATTGTTTGTATACACGGGAAAACATCTTTCAAACACACTACACAAGAAAATAAGTCCCCACTACCACCTTAAACATCCAAAGTTAAGCATAAGCATTGCCCTAGGAAGTCTGAAAACAGATATTAAAAAAAAAAAAAATCAGAATACAGGTATTTGAATGTTCAAATTTGCACCTTATTTCCCATTTTCCGGTAATAAACACACACTGCTTCTGAAACTAAAATGATTAAACAGATGTTTTACCTTGTTCCTTACAAATGTGTTTTTCTTTGAAAAATGAGATAACTGTTGCTTGGAGTTCGGATTACCTTGATTATCAAGTGACTTATTATTACAATCAGATTCCTAGATCCCCCATATTAAAAACAAAAATAAAATTAAAATTTTTATTAGTATTTTATGACAACGCAACCAATATTCAACAAAAAGAAAAATAAGTGAGGTGAGAAGCATTAAAGTGTAATTCCACAGAAAGCCATATAAAACATGGGGCAGAGGAAAAGACAATGAGCTAACATGGAAAGGCAGAATCTGCCAGTTTCCTTAAGGAAAATAAAGATGGTTTGGCTGGAAAAGTCAATTCATAACATACAGATCTAAGATTTTTTCTCTGTCATTTCAGGAGCTTGTCAAAACGCAGATTCAGATGATGCCAGTCTCCCGCTACAAAGCAAAGTTCAGTAAGCTTTACTCAAGCTCCTAAGTTTCTAGCCATAAAAAGATGAGTCAGACACTGTGTGTCTTTTAATTGTGTAACGTTCTCCTTCAAGATGGGCCTGCACTTCGAGGGCTGTACCAAACGTGCACCAAACCTCAGCATGACCGAGTTCCATCACACAGTACTATCCACGGACAGCCCTCTCTATTTTTATTACAAAAGCCGAATAAGAAATGACACAAAGTGAGAATGCAGACTGCTTCTCAGTCAGAATTTATCCCAGAAGGTTCTGTTTGGTTTCTAAGTTTGGGATTGTATACAGCATGACAGACTTAATTCAGTGTAGGGCTGACTCGTACCTTCAAAATCTTACTATTCCTTTGCTCACAGCTAACAGTAATGATTCTGGCCTCAACTTTTCCTGGTTTCTGTTCTTTTGCTTTTTGAGATAGGGTCTTATTCTATAGCCATGACTGGTCAGGAACTCATTTCATAGAACAGGCTGGCCTCAAACTTCCTGCAATTCTCTTGCCTCTCCTTCCTGAATACTGAGACCACAAGTGTGCACTATTACATCCAGCTTAAATTGTTTATTTCTGAAACAGGATTTTGCTGTGTAGCTTAGGCTGGCACTAAACTTGCAATCTTCTTCTTCAGCTTCCTAAGAGGGAGATTACAGACCTGTGCCATGCCCAGCCTGACTAAACCATTTCTTACAATAACTGTCATAAATAAGGTTCTAGGATACTTCAACTCCATTTAGGTGAAAGACTCCAGACATACAGTGTACAATGGCCTTCATAGTGAAATTCCAACAGAAAGTTCCAATTGAAACATCTTCAGAAGTACACAGTAAAAAATGATACTCAAAATAAAGCCTCAAGACCACAAATGAAGCCTCATTTACTTTATTTGGGGAGAAAGAGTTCTCTCTCTCTCCCAGTTTCATGAATCAAAGTCTTGCTATGCAGCCAAGGCAAGCCTCAAGCTCATGATCTTCTTGTCTCAGCCTCCTAGAACTACATGCACACCCCCCCACAGGTGGCTGGGTCCCTATTTCAGCATCAGATTAGTGTAAAAGATGCCTAATCCAGAAAACTAAGTAGCTATCGGCATGAGCAGCCCACAGCCTGTGAGCCAATGAGGAAGGATTCCCATTATTCAGTGGAAGCTTACAGAGTAAGTGAGACAGGAAGATGTGCTGGGAAAAAAAAAAAAATGCCTGCAGAAGCAGTTGCCATGTCTTCCCAACAGCTATGCTTCAGGAAGATGCTTAAGAACCAGCAACTGTCCTGCTAACACAAAGGGCCCTGGAGCCATCCTCTATGCAGTGGAGCGCCACATTAAAGAAGCAGAGCCTTCTAGACCACTTGGACAATATCCACCATGTGCTAACTGAAGGCAGAGAGAAGGGGTCAGTGACATGGCTCGGTGGGCGTGGAGGTTTGCTGCTGGGCCTGGCAACCAGAGTTCAACCCCCAGGATCCATATGAAAGAGAGAGAACTTGAGGATTGGTCTCTGCACATGCTCTGTGGCACATGAAACCACGTGCTCACAAATATACAAGATTAGTAAGTAAATGTAAATTTTTTTAAAAAGTAAAAGGGAAACAAAGCAGATGTTTCAACTGCAGGCAAAAATTTGGCCAGGCACATTCCTAAAATCTTAAGAGAATGTCAAAAGCACAGACAGAATTCAAGCAGAAAAACTAATTTTAGCTTTCTCCAAGTGAAAACTATTTATTTCCACATTTTAATGGCTATTTTCTTCAGTTTGGATCCAATAGTCTGTCTGAGTGTTTTCAGGCTGGTGAGACAGCTCAGTGGGTAGCATTTGCTTACTTACACACAATACTGATTATCACACTCTACTCAACATTCAGTATTATCAGACATCAAAATTTTGCCAACTATTACTGTAAATTCAATTGTTCTTACAATTTGGTAATTATATTTGGTAAACACAAAATAGCACGTTACATTGGCAAATTTGAGAAAACAGACTGAGAGAAAGATAAAAAGCCATTATGTCATTTCAAAACATGTCACTGGATCTTATGACCAGCATTCATTTAAGGTTTAGATGCCAAAGGCAGAAATTAAAAAAGAAAAAAAAAAAAAATCAAAGTCGGAATAAAATATATTGTACATATAAAAAGAATTAAGTGCATTAATTTAAAACAAAAAGAAAATTATTTTATTTTTATTATAAAGGAGATTTACCAGAAAACACAGGACCATTTCTTCATAAGGTATCAAATGTCATCTGAATTCAAAAGTATACTGAGGAACAGCATATTAAATAGTAAATTTATGTTAATTATTTATTTCACAGACTATCCTGCTTAGGTGATAACTGTGCCACAATGGAAGTCCCTATCAACAAACACTCAATAATTCAGGAAGTATTAGATTAGATGTCTAGGAGTTTAAAGCACAAAGGATATGCCCTTCAAATGAATAAAATGTGAACTTTCTACACAGTAGGATTTTGAATAAAAAAATTGAGATGCCAGTTCATTTCCACAATGTTGGCAAAATTTCCTCAGCTATCTGATCAATACCCCATTTTCTTTTGCAAATGAATTTGGAAACAAAGACTTCAAGAATAGACTTACCTCTGAATCTGAATCCTTACTAGAAGGCTGATAAAGTTTTGATGCATTTAAATTGTGAGGTGATTCCATGTTTCCCTGAGACAAGGACCAGCCCATTTCATGTAAAGGCTGTGACCCATCACCTGATATGTCATTCTTTATCTGACATGTGTCAGTCACTTCAGGTAAGGGCTGTGACTCATCATCTGATACATCATTCTTTGACTGACATGTGTCAGTCACAGTGCAGTTCTCAGGTAGGCTGGTGGGAGAATCACTTCTCCTTTGGATCTGCTGCAATGCTGTGTTAGGAGAGGGGCTTGGAGTTCTTGAAAAAGTTCCAAGATTTCCAGGCCAACTAAAACAACTTCTTAGTGTTCCCAGAGTAGGTGGGGAGATGGTTCTCGTGAATCTGCTCGACTGCAAAGATTGAGCTTCATTGGCAGTAGACAGAGTCACATTGCCTGGAATCTGCTCACTTGGACTAGGCACTGCACTTGTGTCGTCCAGCTTCTGGCCTTCTGTGTCTGCACAAGGTGACTCACTAAGGCTGCTGGCTTTGCCTGGGACAGCAGTTTCACCCAGAGACCGGCTGCTTGCTTGCTCTGATATGCAGTTATCAGAATCTGGAGAACTGCAAAAGAATCTAACCAGCAACGGGAAAAATGGATATGTTAAGAGTTTATGCACAATTCTGCCAAGATCCAAATACTTAATTTCATACATAAAAGCCATGGAGACCTTGAACTTAAGTCAAAGTTTTGATCCCAGAGCTACAAAATTTATCAACCAGAGAGCAGAATTAAAGTCCACAGCCTCTCAGTTCATGGCTGCTCCTTCCCAGTTAGCCTACGGTGTTATTTAGTATGTTTCTTGATCTCAAAAGATGAACCAAAATGTTATTAGAAAAGTAATGACATTAATAAAGAAGACTTAACACAGAACAGAGATCATGTTTAACATCTTTCAGTTGCACTATATTAAAAAGACAGGGTAACATTAAACAATTAGGTGTTAATGATGTATTGTGCTAGGAGCTTCACATACAGAGTTTCTAATGAGCTTATGGTGGTCCATATTTTATAAAGAAAGAGGCTAGGGAAATTAAATGGTGTGTGGAAGATCAACTAATAGAGAGAGAAAGACTGTGAACACCCTGGGAAACAGAACCTCTCAGAGCCTCAATCTCTTAACCTGAAATGGCAAACATAACAGCAGCTCTGTTATCGCATGTGAGAACTAAGGTGATGTACATAAGAATTTAAGTTTTTCTTTCTTTATTACCACTTTTTAAATGTATGTGCATGTATGTGTGTGTTTGCTTTTATATGTGGTTGCAGGTGGAGGCCAGAGGACAACCTTGGAAGCGTTCCATACTTCCTATGAGACAGGGTTCCTCACTGAAGCTGGAGCTCACTGAGTAAGCAAGATTAACTGGCCAGCAGACCCCTGGGACCCTCCCACCTGTCCTCTCAGTGCTAGGATTATAAGGCAAGCACTTTATGGACTGAGCCATAATCCCAGCCCTGTTTTGTTTTCTGAAAGAGTCTCACTGTGTAGACTGACATGGATCTCACTGGGTAGCCCAATTTAGCCACAAATGCAAGATCCTCCTGCCTCAACCTCCCAAGTGCTGCAATTATAGGCATTTGTAGCCACATCTGATTAAAAACTAGCTTTGAAAACTAATGCAATACCCAGCTGTCCAATGGTGCTGCTATAAACCCAGGCCAGAAGAATAGACTCTTACTCTCAATTTCACAGGAAACTGACAGAAGAAAAAAGACATTTCTCTGGCTTCTTCTAATGCCCATTTGAAAAATTTACCAGTGAAATATCTACAGCATATAGTGCAGCTACATAGAGCCCGGAACTTCAAGATTTCCTTAAGCTCCTACAATGACAAAATAGCAAGTCCTGTAGAGATGCAGAGCATTACATCCTCCTGTGAGTGTCCAAAAATACCAATACTGAGCAGCAGAAAAAGGAAACTATTCCTACTCAAAAGGAAAAAGCAAGTTCCAAAAATGTCTTCAAGTGAAAAAAGTCAACTTTCTGGAACTTTTTATTTAGTGCATTTCATCTAGAGCCAGTGTCATCTTTCTCAACCCACATTTCCATCATTCAGTTTCGAAATGCATCCTTGATGAAGTGACTAGCAAAAGAATCCAAATGACCATGCACATGAATTGTGTTGAGACTTGACAGACGATGGGCGGCTCAGATTCCCCAACACTCCGTCCTTCAAGTCCACCTTTCACTGCAGTCTCATTTATTAAGCATCAGAAACCAGAAAACAAAGCACACTCAATCCAGGTCTTCTAAAAATACACAATAGGGCAGGAGAGACGGTTCAACGTAAAAGCACTGCCTACTCAAAGTAGCAGTACTGACATCTGCTTGGCCTAACTGCTGCATTGTTAGAGTGAGTACACTACTGTCTTTGATCCCTGGAATCTGTGTCAAAGGCAAAAGGAAAGAACTAACCTCCACATGTGTCATGGCTAATGTGCCCACACACGCATAACACATACACACACACACACCACGGATACAGAGGCTGACAAAAGTTTCTTTCTTAAGAGTTACTAAGTCGGAGAGGGATGTGGTAAGTGCATCCCTATAAAGCCAGAATTTGGCAAATGGAGGAATGAGGATCAGAATTTCAAGGTGATCTTCAGTTACACAGAATTGAAGGCCAGCCTAGGTTTCATTAGACCCTGTCTCAAAACAAGTTACTAAACTGGGCATGGTGGCGCCTGCCAATAATCCTATCACTCAGAGGCTGAGGAAGGAATATTTGAAGTTCAAGATGAGCCTGGGCTATAAAATAAGACTGAAAAAACAAAAATCAAGAGTTCCCATGTAATGCTAGGTGACTTCTAACAGTCATGTCTCTTTTCATACCTTTGAGGGTCTCAATGTCTTTCCCTAAAGTCCATGAGTTGTAAACTCAATACTCACATCCCAAAGTTAATGGGGTTTAGAAGTGAGGACACTGGGAGGTAATCAGAATTGGATGAAGTCACAGCCCAGGTGACAGCACGGGTAGCTTTATAGAAAGGAGAAATTCTAAGTCGTGTACTCACTCTAACAATGCAGCAGTTAGGCCAAGCAGAGGTCAACACCACTACTTTCAGCTCCAGGAAGCACAGTGAATAAACCTTTACTCTTCATAAACTACTCAGTCCGTGGCATTTAGTTATGTTCCTCCTCTCAAATCTATCTTCACTGGACTATCAGAGTGGCTGACCTAAAATCAGTATCTGTGGTGGTTTGAATAAGTGTTCCCTCATAAGTTCCAAGTATTTAAACACTTGGTGCCCAGTTCCTAGTGCTGTCTAGAGAGGGTCATGGAACCTTTAAGAGATGTGGCCATGCTGGAGGAAGCGTATAACTGGAGGTGGGCTTTGAGAGTATGCAGCCATGCCCAGTTCTAGTCTGGCTCTCTGCTTCTTGTGCCTGCTTGAAGAAGCGATTGCTTGGCTCTCTGCTCTGGCCACCTCTACTGCCATGTCTCCCTGCCATGATGGACTCCTGCCCCTATAGAATGGCAAGCCAAATACACTTCCTTCTATAAGATGCCTTGGTCATGCTATTTTATTACAGAAACAGGAAAGAAGCCAATACAGCATCAAACTAGCCCCTTCCTGGATGGAAACCCTCTGAACACCACCTGTCATTTCTAAGAAACACTGAAGTTTGTCATTTTGACACAAGGGATCACACCACCCATTGTCAACATGACAGTTATGGAAGGTGTGCTTATCACCTGTCAGTGCCATCCTAGGCATTCACTTACACTAACTCGAGTCACATCAACCCTGGAGCTGTTACACTTGTCTTGCGCTATCCCCTTTTCTCTCTCTTTTTTTTTTTTGTAGGCTGGGGGGTAAATGAATAGAATAATTCTTTCTATCCAATGCTCTCCAAGCCCATTTCAATGTCCCAAAGTTTAATTACCAGAATAGGGAATCACCTGCTCTGAGCTCAACGCTTTGGGAAGTCTGCTTTTTGGAAGTGGTGAGAAAGTACTCAGAAGCTATTGCTCAGATCAAGCACAGCATGAGTGAACAGGGTAGGAGTGAAGATTCCAGTCACCCGATGCCAGGCTCTAAATTCCTCATACCCATTTTCCTGAACGAAAAATCCGCACTTCATCCATAGAGACTATAGCAACAGCCTAAGGAACCAGATCTTCGTGTTCTTCTTTTGGCCCTGACATCTGTCTTCGCTGGATGCTGAGCGAGGCATGGAATCAGTTCCTAACTGTATGAAGTCTTTGCATGCTTACCCCACTTCTAAGAACCACTAGAGATTGTTGGTCTGGTACATAAGCCTTCTGTGAACTGACCCCTGCCTATTCCTGCTCCTTTAACACCAACAGCAAAAGTAGCTGTCCACCCCCATTCCTCTGCTGTATTCACCATTCATTACAGACAGGAACAGCCAACACTCATCAGCTCTCAGCCCATTCAAACCACCGAGGCCCTGATCACTCCACCGACCTTACCATACAGAAGTTTTGTTTAAATCCCTGTATTTCCAACTAGAACTATTGCCTCAAGAACAAAAGCTGCATCTTTCTAACTTTTGTAACCATAGCATCTAGCCCAGCATCAGGTTCTTAATATTATAACTCTAGTCATCCATGCATTTTTAAATCTTGTTTATTTGTAAGTGTGCACTCGTGCGTGAACTTGGATATGTGTGTGCCACAGTCTACGTGTGGACATCACAGTACAATCTTTGGTGTTGGTTCTTTCTTTCTACTGTACTTGAGACAAGGTCTCTTCTGCTTTCTGCTGCACAGGCCACAGTAGCTGACCTGTGAGCTTCTGTGTGATCTTCCCCACTTCCCATCTCGCATAGGAGTGCTAGGATTACAGATACTCTGCACTAAACACCTGCCTTTTATGTGGGTTCTAGGGATTCTAACTCAGGTCTTCATGCTTATACAGCAAGTGCTTTTACCCAATGAACTCTCCAATCCCAATCATCCCTATTTTAATATATATCTGAAAATACTCTGCAAAATGCTATCAAGAGAAAATAGAATGAAAAATAGAAATAATTCCAAAATAACAATTTCTACAATGCAACATGTGTCCAGAGCAGCTACGGTCTGTTTACTGTGATTCTGTGTGGACAGATGGCAGAACCAATGGATGTGAAGGGAACAGCACTGCTCTCCTGGATTTTGATTGGGTTGAGGTAAAATTCACACCCTTAATGTGGATGGCACCATTTCATGGGCTGGGGTCCTGGACTGCAGGAGGAGAACAGCAAAACACAGTGAGCAACAGCATCACTGTTCTCCAGTTTCTGCTTTCAGATGCAATGTGACCAGCTGCCTTGATCCTGTCACCTTGACTTCACCAACATGATGGACTGTACCCTTGAAATGTGGCTCCAAATAAACCTTTCCTTCCTTCAGTTGCTTTTATCATGGCAACAGGAAAATTAACTAAGACATAAGGCAGCTAACAAAACCTTCACATGAAATAGGCTTACTTACATAAATAAATATTTAAACTGAAATTACATTTACTACACCAGGCCTACAAGTTTTGTCTTTCCTTTGTGAATGTGAGCTGGGAGCTCTGGTTTGTTACAGACACCCAGCACCACGAAAGAGAAAGACTCATACCACTTATCACCAGTCTGGTACATTATCACTTTCACACCACCACAGAGTAGAGAGATTTCAACCAGTATACGCTGGGAACTGTTTGTACATGGAAAAAGAAAGGTAAGCAAACTAGGGCAAGTCCTTTGCCTGCCCTCCCCACCAGAGTCAATGCTAACCCAAGACAAAATAAGTAACAAGAAAGCACATAACAGATTACAGACATTCAAGGACAACTTCACCTGCTTCTGGTCCCTGGAACCACCACCGCCCCACTCTGTTCATTCTTCCTCTGTAAAAGTGTTGCAAATTTATTTCTTGTCTTAGGCGTTGTGTGCGAGTCTGACATGTGAGTTCCTTTAACCAGGCCGGGCGCAGACTTTTCAGAAGAGCTTGGAGCTTTGTTATCATCATAGCTAGTTTTCTTGATCTTCTTTGTCAATGATAGGGAATATTGATTCAACAGCTCATCTTCGGATAGCTCTTCTAAATAAAAACAGAATTATCTGTAAATATGGACACCTGTGTTTCTTCTGTAGTTGGCTCTTTGGCCTTAACTTCGCAGCCCGCATCCTGCTGTCCTAAAGGCAAAGCTTTACTTCTTTCTTCAGTGCTGGGGACACTGCACAAGCTGGGCAAGGGCTATATCTACACAGAGCCTATACACAGTCCTACTTTTTTTTTTTTTAAACTGTGCCTCAAAAATAAACATAAAGATGATTGGAAAACAATTCTCTTAGCTATGTTTTACAAATTGTTTATAATCCAATGCCACTTATTTTATACTTTTATGTGAAATTACCCTAATCAAAATTTCAGGACATCACAGATTCTGAATGACTATTTTGGATGTTTAAAAAACTGAAGGGAAGCTTATATATAAAGATATGATTAATGATGAAAAAAATTTTTTTTGAGACAGGGTCTCACTATGTAGCTTTGGCTGGCCTGAAACTAACAGAAATCCTCTTGCCTCTGCCTCCTGAGCGCTGGAATTAAAGGTGTGTGCCACACACTTGGCTTATAATTTAAAAAAAAAAAAAAAAAGCTATGTTCCAATTTTTTTTATGCTCTAGTAAAACCAGTAACTATTTACCCTCTGCTATGGTTTCTGAGGTAAAGTTGACTGTATGCTAGCTTGCATCTTCACTACCTAGCCACAAGCCCAAGAAGGCTGCTGTGCAAATGCAGAATAGAAAAGGTGACCTTCTGAAGTCAGCAGTGCTGTGGTCCTTGGAATCCATTAGTGTGATCCATTTTACTGAAGCCTAAGTGCACGTTTACATAATCAGTAAGAGGTGAGTAGGAGGGCCAGCGAGATGGCTCCATGGGTAAAGGCACCCGCTGCCAACCCTGGTGACCTGAGTTTGAACTGTGAGACATACATGGTGGAGAAAACCAACTCCCAAAAGTTGTCCTCTGACCTCCACTTATATGCTGTGGCATGTCATGCCCTCCCGTTCACCACAAATAAATAATAAATGTAAAAAGAAAATGTGATTTAAAAAAGAAGTTGGTAGGATAGGTTGGGGCACCAAAATACTAGAGAAATTACTCAAAAAACAAACAAACAAACAAACAAACATATATTTTAAAAAGCTATAGACCAGTCAATTTCATCTTAATTCTTCCAAAGCAAGCGTAGGATCCCCAACAAGGCATGCCAGACCACCTCATCCACGTGTTCTGACAGGCCACTAGTTCACGGCACTAATGACTTTACAGTAGGACATACTCTGGCCAAATGACTTTTGTCTAACCTTGTAACCAAAAAGTTATTCTTAACTTTTTTATGATGTGGACAAGCTCACTGAGCTGTATGTTCCTCTAGTGACTTAGGAATACAGCATTCATGACCCTCATGACCCTTACTTGCCCTTGCTTCAAAATAACGTATGAATGTGTATGTGTATGTGTTTACACACCAAGTGCTGCACACAACACTTATCTCATTGCAAATAATGAGAGAAACATAACATCTGGTTATAGATGTGTGTGTGTGTACGTATGACTTCTATTTTTACTTCCCCACTTCATGCTGTGTATGCATGACCACCTGAGACCAAGCCCAAAAACCCACATAAGGGTAGAAGGAGAAAACCCAGCACACCATGGGACAAGTGTCTTCTCCCACATCATATACAGAGGATGATAAATAAAAAGAAATCAACTAAATTTTTATATATTAGCATAAACAACTAGAAATTGAAATTAAAAAATACTATCTACAAAAGCCCAGAAATATGACGTAAGTATAAACTGACAACAGATGTATAATACCTGGACACTGACAATGACAGAGCACTGAAGACTTAAGCCTACAATATTGTTCAATAAACTTCATCTTAATAATAATATTGTTATTGTTAATATTGTGGTTAAGATGCCAGCTTGTTCTAAATTGACCTATTGATTTAATTATATCCCGTAAGTTCCCACTTAAAGAATTTGATAACCTAAAATTTACAAGGAAACAGGAAGAATACAAAACAGCCGAAGTCATCTGCTCAGAAACTGAGAACAGACGTATACTACCTGATTTCAAAAATGTGTTTGATGCAAAGATCAATACAGACAGCCACAGCACAGAATGAGAATTTAGCAAAGACCTATACCTGTGCCAAGCCAGCTGAACAAAAAAGAACTTCACCAACCACACTGGGGCGACTGGACTGCCAGATCCTTGCTTTCTATCATATTAATTCTAGACAGATCACAGGAATTGTAACTGAAACTTTTAGGGTAAAACAAGAAACCTTGGGCTTGGAAAAGATTTTTGGTTTTTGGTCAGAATACTGCTACTTTTTTTTAATTGAACGTTTGCAAATTTTATGCAATATATCTGAAACGAGGTCTCACTGTGTAGCCCTGGCTGTCCTCAAACTCTGTCTGCCTCTGCCTCCTAAGTGCTGTGATTAGAGGGATGCACATACACCACCAGGCCCAGCGGAAAACATTTCTTAATAATGACCAATAATCAAATTTCACAAAAGAAATACATACCACTTCTTGGTCTTTTCAGCACAGATGACTTCCTAGGAAGATTTAACCCTTTAGTACTAATCACCTGTCTAACGCCCATAGTACTCGGATTTTCCTTCAGCTGTGTAGCATGTGAAATAACATCCATATCAAATCTAGGACAGCAATTTCTGTGCCAAATGCTATCAACGGCAGGCAACTTCTGACCAACTTTGTCATTCCAGCTACGACTTCTTGACAGGACAGGCTGGAAAAGTACAAGGAAAAGGTTACTCAAGTAAGAAAAATGTTACTCTCCCTCTGTAACAGCTTGTATTATAAATATGTTAAATTACTGTTAAAAAGTGAAGAGAAAGGAAAGACTAGGAGGACACAGAACTTTAAAGAATATATGCAATACAGAAAACAGGAAAGGGCTAAGAGGCACATGAAGACTTAAGCAGGGCGCTCAGTAAACCCTTGCTTATTTCTGAATGAGCTCCAAACAACATGTACTTAAGGGTAGTGCTCTGGGTTTTCAGCATGCCAAATTCAGACCATGAAGCCTGAAACGGGGTTAACAGGGGACAAAGGTATCAATGTATCAGACAGCTGTATCAAGAGCTTGTCTTGAAAATAAACACTTTTAAATCTTCTTAATTTAAAACAACTTAATATGCCTACATTTTAAGAGATAATTTCTCTAGGATCAAGCTGATTTTTTTCTTTGAGACAGTCTTATTATATAATCCCTGAACTTGTGACAATTTTCCTGCCTTGGCTTCTATGTTCTGGGATTACTGGTGTGCACCACACCAGGTTAAGCTGTTTTCTGTGCACACTACACAGTAAATAGATACAGAAATGCTTCAAAGATACTTAGTGAAGAAAAGTTTGCCTCAGTTCTTGAGACTAAAATGTGTTTTCTCATATAGCAGTTATTAAAATGTTATGGTAGCGGCTGGAGAGATGGCTCAGTGGTTAAGAGCACTGGCTGCTCTTGCAGAGGATCCAGTTTCTGTTCCTAGCACCCACACGGTGACTAACAACCATCCACAACCCCAGTTCTAGGGGGTCTGGCGCCCTTTTCTGTCCTCCATGGGCACTGCACAAAATGGGTGCACTTATATATGTGCAAGCATAACACCCATACACATTTAAAAAAAAAAAACAAACTTAAAATGTTACCATGGCAGTGTCTGGATTGTAGTCATCAATCTGTTCAAAAGTATTTATGTCTCTATTTCCAAGTGCTATTTGAAGAGCTACAGAGTCATCAACATATCTAGGTTGGTAAGATTAAGGAAAATGTCTTCATTAACAAGCAATCCATCATACTGCACTAAAAATGAGAATGCTCTCTATTATCAAAGGAAACCTTGAAGGGCTAAGACATACATGGATCCTACTTATTGTACCCATCAGCCTCACTGAAACCACAGGCATGACTCACTGGCCTGTGTCCCTGAAGGAGCTGGCCCTCTTCTGAAGGGAAGGCCATCACTTCTTCCTTTTCAAGGGAGATGTGGGGAAAGTCCTGGCAGCCACCTACGTGATTCAGAACCCCGCAGTAGCCTGAGTGCTAGTGACAGGCACCTACAACACCCTCCTGAAGACTCATACTTGCCTGCCTCAAAGGCTCTCAAGGGACATCCTTCCAACATGTCCTGAATGGCTGACCCAGTGCCTGTACCTGTCAAGTCCACCTAAGCAATCACGTGTTACTTAGGAGCCTCAGGTTTACAAACAAAAACTTTATCTTAATAATTAGCATGTAATTAAGAGGAGCAAAATGTGGTAATTTCCACTATTGAACCATTAAGACTGGCAGAACAAGAAGCGCAAACTCCAACCACCCTGGCTCAGAAGGATACTGTCCAGCATAGCTCAGTGTCTCAGGATCAATACCATCTTCATAGGCATTCAGAGGGACGAGCTTCCTCTTGACAGGATCAAAAACTAGTTGGTAAAGGAAAGTATTGTTGGCTCGAATAAATCCTTTGATGTAATCCTCTGGCACTGTTATATTCATCTTGAGATAATGTCCAATTTTCTTGATAACCTAACAATGGATATAAAAATATTTCATCTGTAGTTAAAAAAAATTAGATATGTATTATTAACCCCATGAAAATCAATTGCTTTTATCTACAGAAAACACAGCTATGTCATATCACTTAAATTTCTAAGTTTCATAAACAGCTTTCTTTGGTTTTTCCATTATTCATCCAAAAAAACCCAAAATTTCAGTTATATGTCAAGTATATGTTTCTAAGTGCAACTTTAAGAAGGATTACTCACCCTTAAAGTCCCTTTAATCCAGAAAATAACAAACAATAAAAATGAGAAGTTCAAGGCTATCCTTGGCTACAGAGCAAGTTTAAGGGCTGGTGTACACGAGTCCCGGTCTCTAAAAGGAAGTAGGAGAGGCAGCAGGCTGGCTCTGTGGGGAAGGGCACTTGCCACTCAGGCCTGACCACCTCAGTTTGATCCCTGGAATCCATGGTAGAGAGAACTGATCCCCAGAATTTGGTTTTTGACTTCTACAAGCAACCTGTGGTACATGCACACACATACCTACACATATACACACACAATGATAACTAAAAAAATTTTTTAGAGTCAAGAGCCAGGGTGGCAAGATGGTTCAGTAGGTAAAAGTGCTTGCTGTGCCAACTGACGATGAGTTTGAGCCCCAGATCCCATAGTAGAAGGAAAATACTCTGGAAAGTTGTCCTCTGACTGTGTCATGGGTGCACATAACTCATCAAACATACACACTAGTAATAAAATAATTTTAAAACTCAAGTATTCTTAGATTTATTTTTAAAATAAATAAGATGTCCACAGAAGCCAGAGTCATAGTAAAGGGAAGGGCCATAAACTCCCCAATCATAAAGTAATCCTTGCTCTGCAAACAGGTTCATCCAGGACCCCAATCATCATCATCATCATCATCATCATCATCATCCTTTCTCCATTTATGTTTTGAAAACTTTAGTAAGCTCTGAAAAAGTCATGTAATTTCTGTCAACGGATAATATGTTTATTGTTTAGTTTAAATGAATTCAAATTCAAATTTTTGTTTTTAATTTCTAATAGAATATACCAATAACTATAATAATAAACCCAAATAATAAAAAATGATCACCGTACAAAACTTTTTTTTTTTTTGAGACAAGGTCTCATTCTGTAGCTTTGGTTAGCCTGGAACTGGCTATGCAGACCAAGTCTGGAACTCAGAGTTTCTGCCTCTACCTCCTAAATGTCAGGATTAAAGGCATTCACTACCACACAAGTATACCACACAGAACTTTTAAAGAGTATAAGTCTAAAACTTGGTATTCTTAAGCAGGAGGATGGAAGCCAAAGTTCTAGTGTTTGTCATTTTTTTCCCCCTTTTAACAACATTAAACATGCTATTGATCTAATGCAAAACACATACACATAAAAGTAAATGAGGGCTGGAGAGATGGTTCAGTGGTTACGAGCATTGGCTACTGTTGCAGAAGACCCTGATTTGATTCCCAGCACCCACATAATAGCTAACAACCATCTGTAACTCCAGTGCAAGGGGATCCAATACCTTTTTCTGACCTCCGTGGGCACTGCATGACACAGGTGTACTTACAAGCGTGCATGAAATACACATAAAATAAAAATAATAATTTAAAAAAAATGAATCTAAAAAAAAAAAAAGAGCCTAGCTAGTGTAAAACACCGAGGGAAACTTATTAGTCTAACAACCTAATGACAAATTATACGTATAATATCTCTACCTGAATCCATGTGCATAGATGAAGGATAAATAACAAGAAACAGTGCCAGACAGGAGAAGCCTTCCTTTGAGTAGTTGGCCAGGGTAGTCCCCAAAATTACATGGGGTATTGCCATGGCCCTTGATTGCCTCCCAGAACTTGAAGGTATGACCTTATTGGTGAAGACAAGGCATACTTCAGAGACCAGATTTAGAGCAGTGGAGCTGGAACTGACCTGGAAGCCACTTCCCCTGAAGGCTAGCATTCATGGCTCTGGACAGCACTATACAAGTAGCCAAGGGAGAACATCAATCGATGGCCTAACACCAGCTCCATGACCAAATAACCGCATCGATGACTGGTACAGCGTATAACACTGGTGCAGTGGTGTGACACTTTTATCTTGGTGGCCATCAATGGCTACCTAATCAGACTTAAAGCCCACTCATGGGAGGAAACTCCTGTGTGGTACTGTAATAATAGCCAAATACGCATGGTTGAAGAGGTCACAGATCTTAGTGAAATCCCCAGGGTCACATCCCTAGGCTAATGTAACTTCTTACTAAATGCAAAATATGTATCCTTATATTTATAGTAAAGTATCCCAGTCACCACTCATCAAAGAAGCATCTTTTGCACCTGAGAGAGACTAATACAGAGTGCCACAACTGGTCACACAGACACTGTCTGTGAATTGCCAAAGCCTAAGCAGCACATCTACGATGCAACCTCCACACCTAAGTCTCACACAACATACAATAAGGGGTAGAGAGGACATTAATGAATCTCTCAACTCTCATCAATGAAGCTCGTTCATGCAACAGAAGGCCAGGAACACAAAAGGTCACAAAAGCATAGACATTAGAGACTGCAGAGTGTGGGTCCCTGGACAAGACTCCCATGTTGGATTTCACTCACCAAGGGCTCAGGGACCATTGAGGAAGAGGGGGCAGAAAGACTATAAGAGCCAGTGAGGAGGTGTGTGACCATATGTAAATAGAATTGTACAAGCTCCTGGGGCCCGGCTCATATGAACCTATACCAATGGTTTTGGCATGCTCAAGACCCAGCAAACTCAAGTAGACAAAAACCCATCATGGAACTGGAGAAATGGGCAGCAGACCCTAATCTTTGCTGAAGGAATATTGGCAGCTGATTACTGTTGGGTGAGGAAGAAATAATCTTCTTAAAGCAAGGGATTCTAGATATGCTGACTAGACCTCAGTGGATCAACTTGTACTGAGGAACATCTGGGGACACTAACTTGACACAATAGGCCTTAATACTGATGACAGAATGTACAGATTCCAGTTGGGGGTGCTAAGGAGAGGGTTCCCAGTAGGGAAGGGGGTATAGAGGATTAACATTGAATGAGATGTTCTGTATGAAATACATAAATATTAATACATAAATAAATAAATAAAATCAGTTACTGGCTGGGGGAAAAAAAAGAAACAGGGAAGTCTCTCTCACCTTTACAATATCCGGGTTATTGGCCAGTCTCAGCACTTTGCATGCCTTGGCCAAGCCAATCCCACGCAGGGAGGAGAGGTAGTCACAGCCTGAGAGAATACACATGTATCGGAACTTCTCCTCAGTGAACACATCCCCAAGCTGTCTGCACATGCCCAGCCGTGCCTGGTCAATCTCGAGTCCATTTCCAAACTGGTCCATTTTTAAAATCACCTTCAAACAGAGCAGAAATTATTAACACACGTTCCACTTTACTGTCAATATCTAACTCACATAAATAATTCTAAGAAACTCTTCTTGCTCTGCACCGGAACACCAAAATACAGGCATTCCTTACCTTCTTTTACATTCTCAAGTGACCAACCTTTTAAGATAATTAAAGCAATAAATAATTATTGCAGGAGACTTGAAATATATGGAAATTTAAAAAGAAAACGGAACTGTCTGTATCTCACTTATTAGTTATTCAGTGTTAGCCTTATGATATATATCGTTCACCTTTCTTGAAAGCTATGAAGACAGAAGTGACAGAATTACAGCTATTAAGAAAAACGAACTCATTTTATGGTTTTGTATCTTAACTGCCCCCCATGACCATTGCAAAGCTTTTCACTAAATTATCTTATGCATCTTTTTTTATTTTTTCATTTTTTTTCCCCAAGCTGAAGATTGAATCCAAGGCTTTGCACTTGTTGGTCAAGTGTTCTACCTACCACTGAGCTGAATGCCCAGACTTGAGTGCTTCCTAGAAACTTTTTTGATATTTATTTTCATGAGTATTTTGCATGCATGTATGTATATGCAGCATGTGTGTGTAATGCTCACAGAGGACCTGGAACTGGATACTTATAGATAATTGTTAGCTGCCATGGGATGCTGGGAACTCAACCCTGGCCATTTGCAAGAGCAGCCAGTGGTCTTAACTGCTGAGCCATCTCTCCAGCCCCTTATGTGTTAATTCTATTATCTGAGTTGTAGATAATTTACCTAACATAATAAAAACTTTAAAAGCAAGAAATGTTGTTATTATTATTATTATTAAGAATCAAAACCGGCCGGGCCTCGTGGTGCAGGTCTATAATCCCATATCCTCAGGAGGTTGAGGAGGAGGGAAGATCTCAAGTTCAAGGCCTGCCCAAACTATATATATATCAAGGCCAGCTTGGGAAACTTAGACCCTGTTACAAAATAAAAAATTAAAAAGAGGGCTGGGGGTTGATCTCAGTGGTAGACTATTTGCCTAGGACATTGGAGGTCCTGGTTTGAATGCAGTACCACACACAAAAAGTGAAACTGGTAAACCTATAGTCCATTAAAGAATTCAGCAGCTGTAGCCTGGTGGTAAACACTTGCCTAACATGTACCAGGCCCTGATTATCAACACCACAAAACAAAAGCAAATGTGTACAAAACAAAGCTCTTCAACTTTTAAGGGACCAGAGCACTGAAGCATGAACTAGCAAAACTAAAACTGAACATTATAAAAATAGGTATAAGTTACAGATATTAAATGAAAAGAATAGAACAGTTATTCCGAAAAGAAAATCTTTAGCTCTATGACCCAAACACCTTTACCCACACATCATACACAGTACTGCGGCTCCGTACCTTCTTACAGCCAAATGCAAGGAGATCAGAATCTTCGGTAATTACAGCTTGTACAATACCAGTTTTGTTAAGATAGGCCAACTGAGCATCAGCTTCATATGGAGCCACCAGGCAGTCCACTCCCTGAGCCCGAGCAGCCTGAATGAAACCACAGTTAATCTCCGGTACAGCATCAGGACAGCAGAACAGCATCTTGAATCAAGCCCATTTTGTCACCAGCCTCCACCCACGTGCCAATACTTTCCAAAACCATGTCTTGAAGTCTAATCTTTCTATTTTTAGTTCTAGTGTATATACATGTATTTATTTGGCTTTTTGAGACAGGGTCTCACTATGTAGCCCTGGCTGACCTGGAAATCACTATATAGATAAGACTGACCTTACATTCACTGAGCTCTACCTGCCTCCTCCTGAGTGCTGGGATTAATGTGTGTACCACCAATCCTGGCTAGTTCTAATGTCAGTAATTACATAAGCACTAAATTTATAAAGAAAATCAACTTATGGGCTGAGGAGATGGCTCAGTGGGTTAAATGGCTGCTATGCAAGTGTGAGGACCTGAGTTCAGATCCCCAGAATCCATATCAAGACAGGTGCAGTAATGCCGATCTGTAATCCTAGCAATCCTACAGTATGAATTGAGAGGCAGAGACAGGAGAATTCCTAGAAACCAGCAGACCAGTTAGTTAGCCAGGTCTACAAGCAACAAAGAGAACCTGTTTCAAACAAAGTGGAACAGTAAGGACTCACAGCTGAGGTTGTCTTATGACCTCCACACATGTTCTGTGGAATGTGTGTACCCACATTCACACACACCACACACACAAAAAAAAGCTTAAAAATCAATTTATAGGGTTGGAGAGATGCCTCAGTGGTTAAGAGCACTGGCTGTTCTTACAGAGGACCTGGGTTTGATTCCTAGCCCCCATATAGACAGCTAAACAACTGTCTGTAACTCCAGTTCCAGGGGATCTGGTGCCCTCTTCTGTCCTCCAGGGGCACTGCATGACACAGATGCACTTACACACATGTAGCCACAACACTCACACACATTAAATAAACAGATAATTAATTTAAAAAGTCAACTTATATGGGAAGTGGGTAAGAAACCCCAATCCAACCTAAGGAAATTTTGGCAACCAATGGCTGCCGGGAGGGGAAGACTCAGGAGGGACTCTCACTCAGCAGGTTAACCAACCTCGGGTGGATGGACTCACACTGAAGGACATTTGGGGACACAAATTACTCCATAGGCCTTTATTCTATATAACAGAGCACAATGAATTAGGCGGTGAAGAGGGCAATAAGGAAGGTGCCGGTAGGGAGGGAATCCAAATACAACAAATTGTATTGTGTAAAAACTGCAAAAATTCAAAAAAAATAAATAAAAATATGGAAAAAAATCTATTTAAAGTTTAAAGATAAGCAATGATGCTATATATCCAGAGGTGAAAAGCCTATAAGCTACAACATTCATTATTTCAAATTTACAAAGTTTCCATCCTTGCACTGGCAATATGGCTTGCTTGGCAAAGGTGCCTGCTGACAACTGAGTGTGACACCTGGAATCCACACAGAAGGAGAGAACTGACTCTCAAAAGCTGTCCTCTGATTGCCACGCATATATACACAAATAAATAAATGCAATAATTTTTTTAAAAAAGAGTTTTTGTCTTGAATGCTTATGTTCCAAAAATATATAAGATTCCTCTGGGCCTTATCCACATAAGTCCGTCTAGCAGTCCTGACAATCACAGACCGCCCTGCTGCCAAGTTCCGGGAAAATGCACCCTGCTGTCCTTCCCTTTCTCTCTCTACCGAGTGTCCTTCCCTCATCCTTTGGCACCACCATACATGTGTCCAATCAGGGTTTGTCCTTTTCAAGAGCATGTTTCCTGCACGCCTAACCTCCTACATCTCCCCTCCCCCCACCCTTGCTTTCCACATTAACCCGTACAGAACACCAAAAGATGCCCATATGACAAGGAGCCACGATGACAGATGGGAAGACTCATTTTAGTCCAGAAGCTGGACATTTTGTAATGCTACAAAATGTGATCCTACCTTTATAACACTGCTAAGCAGTTTGAACACAAACCCTGGCTGGGACTAAGATTATAACGATGGGTAGGTAAGGTGCTTCTAAGCAGGAACAGATGAAAGAAGTTAGGTAGACTGCCCAGTCAGTGTGTTGGGCTAGACCAGCATTCAAGAATCTGAAAAAGAACTGGGTGTGTTGCACATGCTTTTAATCCCAACAAGGAGGAGGGAGAGAGGGAGAGGGAGAGGGAGGCGGAGGCAGAGGCAGGTGGATCTTTCTGAGATGGAGGTCAGCCTGGTCTACAGAGAGTTCTAGGCTAGCTGGGCTGGGAGACCCTGTCACAAAAAGAACAAACCAAAAAAAGAATGAGGAAAAAGACAGTGGGTCAGGTGCTGACACTTAGAAGCAGGGATAGGATTGCCACCACTTCAGGGCCACCCTGGGCTACAGAGCAAGGTGTCCCTGCCCAGCCCAAAAAAGAAACAAAGAACACAAGCTGACAGGCAGCGCTGAGACTATCAGGTGGAGTGAGAAGCAAGCCCTTGCATCAGTGCACATAATATTCCAATGGAGTTCATTCATCAGTCACAAAAAAAGTCACTTTCCTAGGACTCTCTCCTTTCATAGTACCCTTCCCTGCTCTCTGACATCTGCCCGTCACTTGAAGTTTGATCTAGAACAATCTTCCTCATTTCTCATGAGTGAGCAACTGACAAGCTTAAACGGGCTCGCCCGTTCCTTCCTTCGCGTAGCCTTCCGTTTTTGACTCACTTTGATTACTTTGTGGGCCATGGCATGCGTGATGTTGACGGAGCGGGTGAAGCACTCTCGGGCTTCTGCGACCTTCCCCTCTCGGAGCAGCTGTTTCCCTTTAAGAAGATTGCTTTGTCGCCTTCTGCAAGGGAGACCATGGCTTAAACATGAAGACATATTTAAGAGGCTGGCTTATAATTATAATGAAACGGCAATTATAGCAATTTTGTCAGAATGAAGAAGTTAAACGCGTCCGAAACCGCACATCAGATGCATCAGCATATTAGCCCAGAGCAAAGAGTGAACGAGGAGCTGGAGAGGGCCCTGCAGTTAACACATACCGCTCTTGCAAAAGACCCAAGTTTGGTTCCCAGGACCCACATTCAGGCAGCTCACAACAGCCTGTAGCTCCAGCAGATCTGAAACCCTCTTCTGGCCTCCAAGGTACACTGTACTAACATGTACAAACCCCCACAAAGATACACCAAAGATACACACACACACACATACACACACACACAAAATTAAAAATAAAAGTCTTTAAAATAAAGAGCAAATGATTATTTTTTCTTTTTTGAGACATGGTCTCCAACCCACGAAGTAGACAAGGATGACCCAACTTCTGATCCTTCTGCCTTCATATTCCAAGTGCTCCAAGTGCTGGGATCAGGTATGTGCCACCATGCCAGCAAAGTGAGTGATTAATAATGTATGTAAATGTGTCTATGTACAAAATGATTGCCATAAGACTTTTCCACAGCAATGGCTTGTGTCAAAAGATAATTATTTTTAGAACCAGGCCTGGTCTACAGGGAGACCCTGTCTCAAACAGAAAAAGAAATTATTTTTAAATGTGACATCTAATACAAATATCTCAGGAAACTTGTTCATGTACTAGATTTTATATAAACTTCACAAAATCAAGATTGTACAAATCTGGCATCACATGAGCT
The DNA here is from genome assembly GCA_035773235.1 of Eospalax fontanierii. Taxonomy (NCBI): domain Eukaryota; kingdom Metazoa; phylum Chordata; class Mammalia; order Rodentia; family Spalacidae; genus Eospalax; species Eospalax fontanierii. Next base: position 19,904,177 of record CM069535.1, read on the forward strand.
CTGACACCTGACCTTGGCACAATTACATTAGATGGTAAGCAGGGTTCAACTTACTCTCTTCGTGATCTCTCCACTTCCTTTTTAGAAGGTAATGTACATCCATCAAATACAAGAATAGGCTTGACCCCATGAGACCGCAGCATATTTACAAATTTCATACAAAATCCCACATACCTATAGGGAAGAAAAAGAAAATGAATTTAAGTATTTTGAATCCCTTAAAATAGTATTTTTGCTTATTTAAGATGGGATGAAATAATTTTGAAGAATGTTTTTTTTTGTTGTTGTTGTTCTGTTTGAGACAGGATCTCTCTCCCTGTAGCCCCAGATGGCCTGGAACCAAAGGCATGTACCACCTCACACAACTTTTTACAATTCTTTTCCTTCTGTTGTTTTTTAAAACTAAGGTTTCCATAGGAAACAGAAATTTCACTTTATTATTTACTTATTTATTTATGTCTGAGTGTTTTGCCTGCATGTATGTAAGAGCACCATGAGTATTCAATGCCTGTGTAGGTCAGAAGGGGGCTTCTAATCCCCTGGAATTGGAGTTAAGGACAGTTGTTAGCTGCCATGTGGGTGCTGGGGAGCAAACTGGGTCTTCTGCATGAGCAGCCAGGGCTCTTAACTGCTGAGCCATCTCTCCAGCCCCAAGGAAATGGAAACTTTGACTTGGATTCAGATCCTGCTGTATTTATGAGTCCTACGATAGTTAAGAAGTTACTTGACCCATGGTTTCCTCAACTCTGGATTACAGGGCTTTGATACCCTTTGATTCTCTCATTTTATTGTTCTAAATCTCACCGCTGTTCTTCCATTAAAAGTTTTTTGCAAACATTTCAAATCTATTGAAAAGCTGAAAGAATACAATAAGCATTTGATTTCTCCAACAATACCCCACATCACACCCAAGAAATATGACAGGGTATTATCTAAGATAGAGCCTAAATGAAATTTTGTCCAACAGTCCACCCCAGTAATGTCTCATATAACCATTGATGTCCTGGTAAATATTGAACAATCTGGTGTGAAGGCTATTTGATTTTCATGACATGAATCTTCCGTAATAGCAAATAAGCTCTACAAACTGTTAAGTAGGGAAGAGACGAAGGATACTGAATTCCCAAGGGCAGACTCCAGCAAACCAAGACACTAGTGTCCCAAGTCCAGAGGCATTTACAATTCCCATCATTTCATTAAAAAAAAAAAAAAAAAAAAAAAGGCATTTTAGTTCAAAAATAGGAAAAGGAAAACATAATCTTAAAACACAATCTTTCAAGTCAAACAGTCACCTTGGTGGATGACATACTATATTGTTTTGGATTGCTGTAGATGTGACAGTGGACCGTACTGATGGAACCGTGTCTATAACTTGTTTATTAAATATCAAGCAAAATTCAATGAAAGCAAATAGGGAATTATAATAAACTTTAAAGCACATTCACTTTTTTAACTAGAAAGAACACAAGCACCAGACACTGCCCACTCATTTTATTTTCAAGTTGGTAACACATGTCAACATCAATCTTATAATGACCATAAATGTTTGTCATAAGGATAAGTTTTTCAAAGTGGTGACCATTTCTGGTTAATACCCCTATACAAAGTGGAGAAGAAAAAGAAAAACAATTATACCAAGTATGATTTCTAAGGTGACAGCGAAAAAAAATTAAGTCCATAGCAGATACTAAGTATGTGTTAGTTTGATTCAAATTTAACAAATACCCATCATGGAACAGGTGCTGTGGATTTTTTTTATTTTGTGTTTTGTATGGATATAAATGCACCTTGTTACAATGTCCACGGAGGCCAGAAGAGGGCATCTTATCCCCTAGAACTGGAATTACAGATGGTTCGTAGCCATCATGTGGATCTTGGGAACTGAAGCCAGGTCTCTTAATTGCTCAGCCATCTCTCCAGCCCCTGTTAATTGCCTATATTTTTAAGAAGTCTTCCAATTAATCAAAACTCAGAATCAGGAATTACCAAAACTAGAGATCAAGTTTTCCCCCTCAGGGAACTACTCAAAGAAAGTCAGGCATGGTGGCACAGGACTGTAAATCCACCACTTGGGAGGTAGAGGCAGGAGGACCAGGAATTTATGGGCATCTTATAATACCAAGTGAGTCTGAGGCCAGCCTGGGCTACACAAAACACTGCCTCAAAAAAAGAAGAAGAAACAAAACAACAACAAAAAAACCCAAACACTAAGAGTAATAATGAAAAACTGTTGGGCTATTCTTCAAAAGCTAAAATGGTTCTGCTTTATTTCCAAGTCAACACATAAATAAACACAAAAAAGGGGAAAGGGATTAAAAAAAAAAAAAAAAAAAAAAACAACTTGTGCACATAATACATGGGCAGATTAAATAAAACAAACAAAAAAAACAGAGGATCACAGGGGAACCAGCCGTAAATGAGGTCACAGAGTTTTAAGTGGATGTCAACAGGGCCCAACATTCTTGGCCAGAGTGGAGGGAGTCAGAACATACTGTCCCTTTGCCTCATTTTGCTAAGAGAGGTTAGCAGTATATTGTGAGAAAACATCATTGATTCTGAAAACATTGTTAAAAAGCTTGTCTTAGAAAAAACTTTATCTTAGGTAAAGAATAAGAAAGACAATCTGGTCTTTGCCCATCAGAGTCCTGTCATTCTTCTTGTTACCAAGAACAAAACATTGCTTCACTCAGGGTTAGAATTTATGAAGAACATGTATTTAGAGTATTACCAAACTTCCTCCTGTGATACCGGCCTAATTTTTGTTCTTGGAAAAAAACAAAAAATAAAAGAAGCACCCAGAGGTTGAGTGTGGCACAGTTCGTGGAGTGCTTGCCTAGCATGCATGGAGCCCTGTACTCAGTACCACGTAACACTGGGTGTGGTGGTGCAAACCAGCATTTCTACCTAGAAGAAGGAGAATCAGAAATTCAAGGTCACCCTTGGCTATACCGCAAATTCTGAGCCAGCTTGACCCTGTGTCAAAAACAGAAAACATCAAATCACTTTCAGTTCTCAAAGTTAATAAGCTTCATCCTTACCTATCTGTAGGTTCACCTTTGGCAAGTTTGTCAGCACAAGCAATAGCCCCTTTGTGGAGCCAACAGTAGGTGTCCACAGCTATTGCCTGCCCTTTGTACTTCCTCACATTGATGGGTTCAGAAGCTTCTTTGATGAACTGTAGTAATCCCTGAATCCCCATGGTGCGAAATCACTACATGATACAAAAGAAAAATGGGAAAACAGCAATATTTAAAGCAAAAGTGACATCAAAAAGCTTTGTAGAAATAAACAAAGCCAGCCTAGAGTTTCACTACAAAATTGTTAGCTAATAACTGGCCTTCTCCCTGCCAACTTCCATAGCCCAAAATTTACATTAATCACTAAATCTATCCAATACCACTGGACAGTTGCTTGATGGTTATTCTTTTCAAAGTTCTTTCATGCTTGGAATCAAAAGGTGAACTCTATTAACACAGTTCTATATATACAAAAGCTGTTAAAAGACTTATTTTGAGTCTCTCCTTTCAAAATGGCAGTGTTAAAAACCTACAAAATTACCAGGCATGGTAAACACACAAAGGCAGGTGAATCTCTGTGAGTTCAAGACCAGCCTGGTCTACAGTGAGATTTCTGGGTCAGTTGGAGCTACAGTGAGACTCTGTCTCAAAAAAACAAAACATACCAAATTTGTTGTGCTACCACAGCACCTGTACAAACAGGCATTGAAGAGACAACATGCTAGGCTGCACAGGAGAGGAGACAGACAGCTTGGAGAACAACAGACATTTAACTGAAAAATAAACTCAATCATGAAATGGATTTGTAGTGTTTTATGACAGAAATCCACTACTATCAAAATGCATTATTCCAAACAATAAACAGTCTGGTTCAAGCCATAGCAGCACCAAAAGACAACTTCATCACATTCCTTTAAAACTATACCAAAGAAATGTGAAACTGTTTGCTGTGCAAATACAGTTTCAAGAAAAACACTTTAATTTCCCTTGTAAGCCCCCACACGGAAATTCTGGCGTTGCCAGACCTTTTAGACACAATTAATCCTCTTCACTCCAACACAATCAATCGCTTGGCATTTCATTATACAAATCTTTATCAAAGATAAAGTTTTTATTTAATTGTGTGTGTTGCACGCAGAGGCCAGAGCTGCAGGTCACTGGGTACTTTCCATAGGGTCTCTCACGGGACCAGTTAGGGCAGAGTTCTGGGGATTCACCTGTCTCTGCCTCCCAAAACAGGGGTTTACAGGCACACGTGCCATGCCTGGCTTTTTAACCCGGTGCTGGAGGATGATAACTCAGGTTCTCGGGCTTGAAAGAGCTAGTATTCTTACCCACCCCAGCCCCTATTTAATTTTTTATGTGTATGATGTGTATATGTTGGGAAGTGAATTGGGGTGAACATATGAAGATTGGGGATCCACCTCAGGTGTTGCTTTGACTTTCACCTTATTTGAAATGGGTCCCTTTGCTGTCTGGGTTCCATCTGCCAGGTTAGTAGGGCCTCCAGCTGAGTGTTCAGGGATTTTCTTGTGTCCACTCCCATCTCTCAATAGAATACTGGCAAGTACCTGGCTTTCTGGGTTCTCAGGATTCCAACTCAGGTCAGGCTTTCTGGCAAGTCTTTCCCACCGAACCATCTCACTAGCTCAAGAACAGGTTTTTAAAAAGAAAGAAAGTACAGAACTGGAAGCCAGTCTTACCCTAGGCACACCATAGGACAGCTCCAAGGCTCTTGTCTAGCAGCAGCAGATTTTGGAAGTTCACAGGCCTTTAACTCTACTCCCAACAACTATGATGCACTTCTCCTAGGGTGTGGCATAGCTTCTGAAATTTAAACACTCAGGCAATCTGTATGCAGGTGGTCCTCAGGCCACGGTCTGAGTGAATCAATCAGTTTACTACCTTTCAGATAAAGTCTCTAGAAAATCTTTTCGTTCATACAGAGGAAAACGGACACATACATTTCGTGAAACTTCGCTAAGTTTCTTCTAGGCCAAGTAAATCTTCTGGAGAAGCTATTTTCCTCTTTGGCATAAGCAGAGTGACTGGGTGCCATATGGCACATCGGCTCAGGGCGATGTCTCTGGCACCCGGGGTGACATCAGGAGCGACTTTACCAAAGGCCTGCCTCCCGAGAACGTGCAAACATGGCTCACAGGCTCGGTCCAGATGCCGCGGATCCTCAAGTCTGCGTATTAGAGGAAACATACACACTCGTCACCATCTGCAGGTGCGGACACGACATGGAAAATTGGTCTGCTCGCCCGGTGGAAAAGGGGAGTCGGCGGGCAGTCGGGTATCTCCTGGGCCGCACTGCAGACCCGGCCTGACCAGGGCCCCGCGTCGGACCCGAGCACCGCACGCTCCCCTCGGGAGGACCTCGCCCCGCGCTCGCCTTCCTCCCCGAGATCCGGGGCCCGCGCGGAGGGTCGAAATTGCTCGGGTCGGCCCCACGGGGACCCCACCGTGGCCGCCGTGGGCGCCCTTCGAGGGCAGTCCAGCCCGGACTCCACAGCCCCCGCCACGCCGCTCACTCACCCGGTCCGCGGCGCGGAACACTCGCTAGGCGCCGGAGCCACACGCTAAGCCACAGACCTTTCAATTTGGCGGGATCGCGAGGCCCCGCCCAGCGGACGTGACGCCAAGCACACCGTGCTCCGCCTCCCCCTCTTCCCGCCCTGGCCTTCCGCCCATCCGGGTTCTGATTCTCAGTTTGCGGCGCTCGGACCCCTTGCGGCCCTCAGGTGCTCAAATCCTGCGAGATTGGAGAGGGCCTGAGCCGTGGCCTCACCTGGAACGGCTCCCGGAAGTTGCGTTTTCGTTTTCGCCGGGCCTGCTGGGAGTTGTAGTTCTCTTCTGACTACAGCGTCAGGGCCAGCTGGTGAGGTCGAGGCGTGTTTTGTTATTGTAAACCTGTTTTTTAAAAAGTGAAGAATTTAGTCACTTAATTCTACGCTACTCCAAATTCCTTTGTACTCTCTTTTAAAACGTCGTCCCCTCTGTACAAAATGAAGTTAGCTCACTTTACGTGAACTCCCGTATTGCGGCAATGTGATTATAATCTACTTTTGCCACTTTATCCAGTAGTAACTAACCTTATCCAGTATTATAAGTTTATCCATGATACTACTTGGGGAAATGTTACCTTTATAACTTAACAATAAACTGAACCTTAAGGTTAAGAGACTTCAAAGACGTTTAGCATTTTGGTGGATACTTTATGCTACATTTCCTAATGTTATCACGGGGGTGGGGGTGAGGGACCTGCTAGTTTCACGTCCTCTAAATTGACTTTTTAAAATATTTTATTTTTTTATGTGTACAAGTGTATTGCTTGCATGTCGGTAAGTGCACCCGTGTCATGCAATGCCCACGGAAGTCAGAAGAGGGCGTCGGATCCCCACGGAATTGTTGGCCGCCATGTGGGTGCTGAGAATCGAACCTGAATCCTCTGCAAGAGCGGTCACTGCTCTTAATCGCTGAGCCATCTCTCATTTCTCCAGCCCCTTAATTGACTTAAAAAAAAAATCATTAGTTTTAGAAATCACACAGCTGGGCCATGGACCACGCATGTTCAACTATTCTCTCCCACTGTTCAACTATTCTCTCTTTCTCTGTCTCTCTCTCTCTTGCTACTCCCCTACCCTCTCAGGGGAAAAAAGTATCATTTGCTATCTTTGTTTCCTCTCTCGGAGAACACATAGTATCCTAACAATTAAGTAACAAATTAACTAGTTCTTGGAGGACACATTTTAAAATTTTCTAATTGGTCACCTTTAGGCTTACAGAATCCAGAAACGTCCAGTGACATACAAATACCAGAAATCAGGGCCCAGTAAAAAAGACCACTGAAAATTTGTAACTACCCAAGTCCCCCTTACCCAAGACACTTTCATACATCTCTCAAGATAAAACCCTTGTGCCTACATGTTCAAAAGAAGCTGGTCTTTGTTGATAAGATACTCCATGTTTTGTTTACTTGCTTTCTAAATAAATATTTGCCCTTGCCCCAACAACTTGTCCTTGGGTCATCTGACTTTTTGAGTGGAGCAATGAATGTGGATTTATAGTTATAGTAATACCCCAAATCTAATAAATGTCCTCTTTGCTTTGGAATATGATCATTAAAAAAGTGGGGCAAAACTTTAGGCCAGACTGTTAGTTTTAACTGGATAGAAGTCAATCTTTGGTAGGCAAAGTTGAACTCCAAGGGCCCTTTTTAGCTCTAGTATCCTCCATGTTTGACAGCTGCAAGCTATGGAGCCCCCTCTAATGGTAGGGCTTTAGAGACTCCCTCCGGTTGCAGGACCCTCTGTCAATGCATCTTCCTCCTAACTTTATTATTCACGGGGTCCTGGACTGAGCCCAGTTAGTGCTGCCTCTATGGTGAGAGACGATCTGCTGGAACTTGGACAACCTACCTGGAACCACAGCCCCAGAAGCCATTCGTTGTCAGTAGATCCTCAACTAGGGTGGAGCCTCATAAACTCTAGCCCCATTCATGTGGAATTAAAAAAATATTTTGTTTATTATTTTTATTACTTTATTTGTATAAGTGTATGCCTGCATGCATGTAAGTGCACCAGTGTTGTGCGGTGCTCATGGAGGTCAGAAGAGGGTGTCAGATCTTCTGGAGCTGCAGTTACTCATGGTTGTAAGCCACCATGTGGGTGCTGGAAACCAAACCCAAGTCCTCTGTAAGAACAGCCAGTGCTGTTAACTGCTCAGCTATCTCTCCAGCCTTTCATGCTAGAACTGTAGCTGCCTTGAACAGGTCTTTTGCAGGTCATGAGGAGGTAATCACAGCTACTGTGAGTTCTCAAGTGCACGGCCATATCACGTCCAGCATTTCACAGCACCCCATTCCTTCCTTTTCCTCTTCCAGGATACTCCCGACCCTTGACGGAGAGGATAGCAGATGGTTGATACACTTATAGTCAGTTACTCTTGACATTTTGACATTTTAAAAATCTCTACATTAATGCCACTTGCTGCAAAATGTAGCTTCTCTGACCAAGGCTGAGAGCAGCATAAATCTATGGGTATAAACACACACTTGTAAATCAGTTTGACATGTGTATTTCATAAAGCTGCAGTAGTGAGCTACCTCCTTGGGCCTGTGATCTCTTGAGCCATGGGCCTTTTGACCAGGTTTTACAGTACCAGTTTGACAACATTACCATTTACTAAAAATAACAATAATAGATTCTCTCTTAGGATCTAAGACTACCACAGCCATGGGCTTTTGACCAAATTTATAGTGCCAGGCATGAATTCCCACCTATGGAGCAGGCCTCAAATCCAATCAGAAAGCAAGCAGTTACCCCTATAACAGCTATGCTACTACTGCACCAGTGAGCATTCCTTGCCTGGCAGGTCAGTACTGTGGCATGTGCAGCACTAGGTAAGACTACTGGTGGCTGTTCTTCCCTGGTAGCCTTCATTGCACCTTCCAGCACTATGAAAGCTAGTCATCAGGGAGGAAGCTTCCCTGTCAGGTCCAGACTGGCGTCCTACAATCAAAGTGCATGCTACCTTCAGCAGCACGGTCCTACGGTCTAGTTATGGTGGGCAAGCAAGTACTACTCCCTGCTTCCTGACTGTGGACACGAAGTGACTGGCTGCTCCAAGCTCCTGCTGCTGTGACACCATCATGGACTATAACCTTGAACTCTGATCCATTAAATTGCTTTTGTCAGGTTATTTTATCCCAGTAACAGTTAAAGTAATTAAGGCATGTTATTAAATTCCAGCACAGATGTACAGGCCATACATTTTCAGCTTGAGACTCAGTTCTGGTGTGTCTCGATCTCAGAAGTCTTCCTTAAATTGGATGTTAGTTTGGCTTCTACCTTTGGTGACTCTATTCCCACTCATCACACCTCACTCTAGTTGGCTTTGTCTCTCAACAGTCTGAACATCCTTTGAGGTATGTATGGTAGCTTTAGCAAGTCTAAGCAAAAAGAAACAACAGATACTTTTTTGTCATTTAAGTTTGATCTAATTTTTAGAATTATGCTAACTGAAAATAAGTAGAATTAAGCTTAATCTCTAATGTCATTTGACTTATGCAAATTAAAATACATATTTAAAAGATAGCATTTTTCAAAACTATGTAAGTGAAAGGATAGTTATTGAATGTATTAGGAAGTTTGTATATGTGCATGCAAGGGAGGAGAAAAAATGGGAGTTGAGAATCAGGATACCCACTGAGCATGGGGGCCATACCTTTAATCCCAACACTCAGGAAGTAGAGGCAAATGGATCTTTGTGAGATTGGGGCCATCCAGGTCCATGTAGTGAGTTCCAGGCCAGCTGAGGCTTCAGGGAGACGTTGTCTCAAAAACAAAACAAAACAACAACAAAAAGAATCAGGATACCCTAAGCCAGATCTGTATCTCTAGTACCAAGGAGGCTGAAACAGAAGGATCATGAGTTTGTTGTCATCCTGGTCTACAGAGTGAGACCTTGTTCCAGAAAAATGTCCTAACAACTTAATAAAAAATATGGACAAATAATTCCCTACAAAATAAATGCAAATAAGAAGCAAACATGTCTCCACTGCTTAGTATCAACTCAGGCCAACTGCTTAGTTTCTGTAGAAATAAAGTATAAAAAAAGATTGTGATTATATTTATACCCATCAGGCAGTAAACAGTTTTAATGAAAATTGCATTTAGAAGGAATATACAAAAGAGATTCTCATGAAGAGCTGGTGGTATAGATTGATAAATCTTTTCTGAACGGTAATCTGCCAGTGCATATAAAAAACATAAAAGACAAAAGTTAATCAAACCCTTTAATTCTGCAGTTACTCTACAAACATTTATCTTAAGAAGATTGCTGGGAAGAGGATAAAGGTGTAAGTGCGCCCACCATTTATAGTGGCAATGAAAACAAGCTAAACATCCAACAGACGGTGGAAAGTTAAACCACTATGCCACACTCATAATGAAAACATATATAATTTGATATTTAATGCATATGAAAATGTTCAAGAAATAAGGATATGGAAGAAAACCCACAAATTGTATTCACATATACTATAAAATCAAGCTTATCAAAAACAAATTCAAGTATGTACATTAAAAACAGAAAATAAGGTGTTAATACTAGTTACCTCTGAACAGTGGTGTAGGTGAAGATCTTTTTATTTCTTCTTCATAGATCTGGATTTAAAAAGTTACTTAGAGTTGGCATGGTGGTGCAGAGATAGTCAGAGCTCTGTGAGATTAAGCCCAGCCTGGTCTACTATAGAGAGTTTCAGGCCAGCTGGGGCTACAGGGAAAATCTATTTCAGAACAAAACAAAAACAAAAACAAATTTATTTATTTATTTTGTGTGTGTGTGTGTGTGTGTGTGTTGTGTGTGTGTGCACACATGTGTGGCGGCCAGAGAACTGTTTGCTGAACTCTTTGGAGTTAGTTTCACCTTCTACAATGTGTGTTCTAGGGATTGAACTCAGGTCATTAGTCTTAATGGCAAGCACCTTGACCTACTGAGCCATCTTACTGACCCACATTTCTCGATTTTATAAGATCACTAAAAATATATGACTTTCTATTATATATAGAAAGTAGACACTCATTTAGAAGTAAGTGGCTTTCTTACTTGAGACTCGGTTCTGGTGTGTCTCGATCTCAGAAGTCTTGATGAATAAGTAACATTGGAAGGAAGGACATGACATTTGGTCCAAGTAAAAATGCTCCCTAGGATGACAGAGCCATTTCGAGAAGCATCATTGATGACACTGTTCTTCAGGAGCCTGACCTTTACACAATACACAGGAGGAAGGAAAGGTGGGCAGAGTTACTGCTGCTGCTGTCAGATTATTCTGAGGATCTTGATGTGCAAGGGAAACAGAAGCCAAGGACAGACTGTTCTGTTCCTGTTCTGTCACAAAAGGTCATCCCAACACAAGGCATTGTGATGAATACTGACAGTACTTTTTCAAGGTGAAGGCTCTTTACAGAGGTATACTTTCTATCCTGCAAAGGATTTCTAGGTAGTTCTGACAGTTTCTAGGAATCACTATGGAAGCACTTCACTGACATCAGTTACAGATCCTCCTGAACACCCATTACATCATTGTATCATTTGAGGAGCTGTTGAAGATGGACTTGCAAACATAAGATGGTTTGGACAAAAAGGTATTTCAAGTCGGGCATGGTGGCACACACCTTTAGTCCTAGCAATCAAGAGGCAGAGGCAGATGATCTCTATGAGACTGAGACCAGTCTGGTCTACATAGTAAGTTCCAGGACAGCTGGGGCTACAGGGAGACCTGTCTCAAAAAACAAAACAAAACAAAAATTCAGATAATTAAGAAACTCAGTGTTTTTTTTTAAATACATTGAGTTTCAGAAATCTTTGTGTCTCAGTCTGTAATGAGGACATAGATAAATATTTTTCATTTCTATTCTACTGAGTTTTGATGATCAAGTGTTTTTAAATTTTATTTATTTTTATTGTATGTTTATAAGTGTGTTTTTTCTTCATGTATGTAAGTGCACCACTTGCAAGCTATACCCACAGAAGCCAGAAAAGGATGTCAGCTTCCCTGGAACTGGAGTTATGGATGGTTGTTAGCCACCATGTGGGTGCTGGGAAACAAAATCAGGTCCTCTGCAAGAGCAGCCAGTGCTCTTAACCACTGAGCCATCTCTCCAGTCCCTTGATGATCAAGTTTTAACCCATGACAAAGTGGTTGATTGCTACTATAATGTTCATGCCACTATTGTACGAGTGAGCGTTACTAGCCAGTTGTTATTGTAGCTTGCAGGATTCACAACTGGGCAAGGTTAATAACATCAAGTCCTTTTTTGTTTTTTAAAATACTTTATTTAACATGTATGAGTATACTGTCTGCATGTATATAAGTACACTTATGTCATGCAATGCCTGAGGAGGTCATAAGAGGGTGCTAAATTCCCCTGGAACTGGAGTTATGGAAAGTTGTTAGCCAGTGCTCTAAACCGCTGAGTCATCTCTCCAGCCCCAACAACATCCAGACTTAGTGACATTATTTGTTCCCTTAGAATACTCATGCTAAACTCCTGGAGCTCCTGCTTTACAGGAAGATGTGCAGGAAAGTATATTTTTTGTTTGGGCTGTAATTAGCTTCAGTGTTAGGAGTTCATTGTTTCATAATTCTGGAGACTGGAAGCCCATCATTTGGGTGTGTTAGCAGGGGAATGACTTCTGTTATAATATGGACATGCTTCTTCTTGTATAAAACAAATAATGGGAAACTGTGAGAACAACTTCAGGGACACCATCTCTGCTTGTTGACACTGTTTAAATTGCTTATGTACTAGGCCTTGGACTCCTCTTATAACATAAACATATAGCTCTAGTCCCTCATGACCCTTCCTTGCCCTTGACCCAGAACAGTGTGTGTGTATGCTTTGTGAATTTCAAAATTTGGAAGGCAACATATTATTCCATTTGTGCTGTTAACAATACATAGGATTAGATTGATTACACCAATTTGTGGTTGTGTGTGCTGTTCTAGGTCAGTAGGGGTCAGAAAGGGAAAATTTCCTGATTAAGAAAATTTCTGCTTTCCTTCCCCATTTCATGCTGGAAATACATTTTCAATCAAGAGAGAGTAAGGTTTTTGAGAACAGAGTTCTAGAAAAAATCTGAAGGAACAACTGCTCAGAACAATTTAGGTCCAATTCTTGGTTGAAATGGATGCTGAGTCATGTTGTCTTTATTCAGGCATCATCATCATAATGTGGCATCATCCTCTTGCAGGGCTGGGATGAAAGATCTTTTCAGCCTTGATAACCTGGCTTGCACATTTTTATCCTTTCCCTGTCTCTATGCATCTATTTCAGATTTCCCATCTATCTATCTGTCATCTATCTATCTATCATCTATCTATCTATCTAGAGAGAGAGAGAGAGAAAGAGAGAGAGAGAGAGTATCCTGTTCATTCTATTGATTATTAGTACAGTGGGAACTGAACACTAAATTCATGTTTCCCATTGGTATACTCAGAAAACTTTTTTCTGTTGCTGTTATTAACGTTTGCTGATGTTCTGTGTCCTGGGATGTTTTTTAAAAAGTTGTCATTGTTGGACATTCTTAAAAGTGGTTGAAATAAAGGCCTGGAGAGATAGTGCAGCTGTTAAAGGCTCAGGCTCATACAAAAGAGAAGAGTTTGGTTTCTAGAGCCCACACTTGTCTTTCCAGTTTAAAAAAGATAATTTTATACAATATATTTTGATCATATTCCTCCCCTTCTAGTTGTCTAATTTTAATGGGATTATTTCTGTGAAGATGCTTTCTCTAAATAAGCCCACATTCTGAGGTTCTGGGCACTGGGAGTACTACATATTTTTAAAGGGCCAAAATTCAACACATAACCCAGGGGAAAATTTCCCTTTTCATGATTTAAAAATTACTTTATTACTTTATTTATTTACTGTGGGTACACATTATATATGGACACACATGTGTGACATGGAGCCTGTGTGGCACTCAGAGGACAACTTTCAGGACTTGGTTCTCTCCTTCCTCCATGTGTGTCCCAGGGATCAAAATCATGTCATCTGGATGGTAGCAGATGCTTTTATCTGCTGAGCCATCTCTAGCTGGCCTAAGAATTCCTCTTTTACAGAAGTCCTTTTGAGTTGAGTTTTGTCATTTACAACCAAGTTTAATTTTCTTCCCTTGGGAAATCAAACTTTAAGTCCCAGAACCTTTTCAGAAATGGAAGGTGGCATTCATAGGCACATTTTATTTTTAATTATTTAATAGTTGTATGTTTTCTGCAGACCAAATAGATTTATTAAAGAAAAGTGAGGATGATCTGGGCATGGTGGTGCATGTCTTTAATGCCAGCACTCAGGAGGTAAAAGCAGGTGGATCTCTCTGAGACTGAGGCACTCCTGGTCTACATAGTGAGTTTCATCATGCCAGCTGGGGCCACAAGGAGGCAAAATATCGGTTCTCTTTTAGTTATTCTATTATGAACTAAGATGGCCAAATCAATTACAAAACCCCAAGTTTAAAATATTTAATGGGGGGGGGGGTTGGATGTCAAGAACACTGACTGCTCTTCCAGAGGACTTGGGTTTGATTCCCTGTATCACAGGGTGGCTAACAACTGTCAGTAACTCCAGTTTGAGGAGTTGCATTTTATGTGTGCTTTTTTTGCCTGCAGATGTGTATGTGCAATACCCACTGAGTCCAGAAGCTACAGACGGTTGTGAGCTGCCATGTGGGTACTGAGAACCTAACTCAGGTCCTCTGCAAGAGCAACCAGTGCTCTCAATGGCTGAGCCATCTCTCCAGGCCCTGAAATGTTTTATTTCTTGATGACAATATAAGAAATCTATTCTGTTGGCAGTTTCACGGGTCAGATATCAGTCAAATGCCATCAAATTGAATATTTTTAATGTAACATTTTTAATAAATCCTTTGGCTTTCATATGTGCATAGAGTATATTTTCATCATAGTCACTGTTCACCCCCCTTCCCTCCTAACAGCTCCCAGATGTGCCCCTCATACTCCTGACAACTTCATATCAAACTGCATTTTTTCTTTGCTTTTGTTTTGTCTGGTTTATTTGTTTGTTTCTAGACAGAGTTTCACTGCAGCCCCAGCAGGCCTACCACTAGCTATGTAAACCAGGTTGGCCTTAGTCTCACAGAGATTTGCCTGCCTCTGCCTACAGAGAGCTAGGATCAAAGGTGTGTATCACCACATCTGACTAAACTGCATATTTTAAAGAGGTACACCTTGTATGTATTTCCCCAATAAAGATATCATGAATAAAAAATTCATTTACTCATTTACTTATTTAAAGACAGGGTCTCATGTAGCTCAGGCTGCCCTCAAACTCCCCGTGTAGCTGAGGATGAACTTGAACTGATTCTCCTGCCTCTACTTCCAGGCTGGGATTACTGGTCCGTGGCACTGTGCCTGGTTTATGGGCTGCTGGGGCTTGAATGCAGGACTGCATGAGTGCTGGGAAAGAACTTTACCAAATGAACTACATCTCTAGCCCTTAATTTTCATTTTTTTAAAAAGAAATGCTGTGAGATTATTCAAAGGAAAATAATCTTAGGATGAGAATATCTTTTTAGATAAAAGATCTTGACTCTACAACTTGCTCAATGATGTTGAGTGAGCCACTGAATGATGCTGAAGAACAAATCTTACTCATTTGTAACAAAGGGAAAACTTAGCCTTTCTGACTAGGCCTTTGTGAAGAACAGAGGAATCATGTACATGGAGGTTCTTAGCAAAGCAAAGATCATTATGCACAACTGAGTATCGCAGGCTATTTTCACTCAACTGAGTGGCACAACGCATTGTACTACACATGTTACAGACATTGTCTCATTTGATCTTTGCAATCCTCTGAACCAGACCAGCCAGGTCCATTTTTCATCCTAGTTTTCAGATGAAGAAACCAATAAGTAAAGAGATCTAATAATTTTATCTAGCATCAGGAAATTAATAGCTAGTGAGTAACAAAGCCCAGATTTGAATCAAAGTGGAGTTTGTATCCAGACCTTAAACTTTGAGCTATGTGATATAAAATAGAAAGAATAACAGGAAGTGGGTGGGGGAAGGAGAGTTGTGGCTCCATTGGTAGACTGCTTGCCTAGCATGCTCCAGACCCTGGGTTTGTTCTCCCGCACTGCATTAAACTTGTCGTCAGAACATATACACCAGTAATCCCAGTACTGAGGTGGTGGGTAGTGGGTAAATTCAAGGCCAGCCTGTGTTACATAAGACCCTATCTAAAAATAATAAAATAAAAAAATATTTTAAAAAAGAATATTAGGTGAAATCTCAGACATAGAAACCTAAATATGTAAATACAAAAGAACGATGGAAAAACAGGCCACAGATGTCTTAGAGAAAATACTTATTAGATTTTAAATGGCAGGATTAAGTCCTGTGTTTATCCTCTGCTTCTGAAAATAGAACTGCTGGCTGAGTAAGCCCCTGGAGGCTGAAAGACCAATAAGTGGACAGAAATTCATTACCCTGTCATTCTGAAAGCAGCTGCCGCATGCAGAATCCAGTGCTCACCGCAGAAGGACCACTTGGCCTGATAATCAATGTGACTCCTCTGTGCAGCAGAGCCTCTCCACCTTGCGTTTCTACTCACTAAGCATTCTATTGCTACTTGTTTTTCTCACTCTGTTGATGTATCGATGTCTGTTTCATTGTTCTGGCTTATGTTTCACTGAGTTTTCAATAGAAGTTACCCTTCTGGCTATCTGGTGAATGAATGTCCTTCATCAGCTTATCTCCTTGGAACTGTTGTTTTGCTATCCCACTGCAAGTCATGCTCTGCCATTAAAGGCAAAAGAACTGCATCTATTTTATGCCTATGGTCAAGTCCAAAGCTTACTGGGAAAATGGATAGAATTCTCTAAATCTGTGTGTGTGTGTGTGTGTGTGTGTGTGTGTGTGTGTTATATAAAAAAATCTGGAATATTTAAACACTGAGATGAGTGAATTTTCTTGTGCCATGACAGAATTGTAGTATTGCTGAATGTTACATTAGGGATGGGATTGTTGGGATGGGTGCTTTCTCAGTCTGAATTAGTGTGCAATTATTTATTAAGAAGCAGTGTGAAAATGAAGAGCTCGACTGGAGTTATGGTTTTAAAGAGGTGTGTTCCCCCAAGGACTTGTATATCGAACACTTAGTCTGTAACATGGCCATAGTAAGAAGTCATGGAGCCTTTAAGAGGTAGAGCTTGCACCTTCTGCCTCTAAGGTAGTAAGATCATCGAGGATGCTACTCTGGGAGGAGATTAATATGATACCCCAATTATTTCTGGAAGGAGAGTTGTTACAAAACAGAACTGCTGGCCCCTTTCTGCTCTCTGTCTCACCATGTGATCTCTTCCTGTTGAATGCCTTCTGACCATGATGCCATCAGTCATGCTGTAATACAGCCAGAAGGCCTTCCACTAGAGCCTAGTTGATGATGGCATTACACTCTTGAATACCCAAAACAAGAAGTTAGATAAACTTCTTTTCTTCGTAAGTTGCTTAGTCTTAAATATTTTGCTTCAGTGATGGAAAACAGATAAACACTCTTGGGTATGATCTCAGAGTTCTTGTCCCACTCATTTATCTTGAAACTCACTGGAGAGCAAAGTTTGAAGGCCAGAGTCAGAAAATATAGAAGCATTATTAATAACAGCTCTAATCTGGAAATGACTCAGCTGTCTGTCAATAATAGAATGAATAAATTGTAATGCATTTACATAATGGAATTCTATATAAGAATGAAAAAGAAAAAAAATTATAGGTCCTCTAAATAATAGGGATAGATTTTGCCAACATTTTTCATTTTAGAAGGTCAAATGCTGGGGCTGGAGAGGTGGCTCAGTGGTTAAGAGTACTTTCAGAGGACCCAGGTTCAATTTCCAGCATTCACATTGTGATTAACAATCATCCATAACTCCAGTTCCAGGAGAATGCAATGCCCTCTTCTGATCTCCATGGGCATTGCATGGCATAAGTGCACTTACATACAGGCAGTCATTACACTCATACATATAAAAAAAAGTAATAAAGTTAAGTGCTAAAGACTAACCCAGAAAGTTGCAGATTGGACTGTGCGTATTATCTAATTCCATAGTGCTTATGGCCTGCTGCCAACTGGACCTGAATATTCCTCCTCTTCTCTGATGCACCCTGTTTCCTGGGTAACAAGCTCCCATGTGTCATGGTGAAGAATACAGGCTAGTAGAGTCAGGCAGATCCAGCTTGAGTCACATTGACTCATATCCTATAATAGACTTAGGACTACAACAACATTACCTACTTTGCTCTGCTCCAGTCTCTTTTATAAAAGAGGCAACCATAGCTCTCTTCCAGAGCTGCGTCAAGAATTCCATGAGGGAACACGTCCAAACATGGTAAAAAACAAAAGTTGATTCTTTCCTTCCTAAATCATCTTTAAAAAAGAAAAGAAACATAGGAAAAAGATCTGTAAACTGATACACTTCCACTTATGCCTCTCTCTCTCTCTCTCTCTCTCTCTCTCTCTCTCTCTCTCTCTCTTCTCTGTATTGTGGTTATCTGAAGGCAGAAGTTAAAAGCACAGAATCTAGAGCCAAATTGCACTGGCTTCGGGTCCCTTTGTACTTCAGTTGTCTCATTTGTAAAATTGAAATTAACAGTGTACGAACACTAAAGCATTCATATAACTATTAGATATGTGAAATCTATAAGGCAAATTTGAAACATAGTATGTGCTTCCTATGCATTATGATTTAGGACCGTGATCATTAAAATGATTAGATAGACAGACAGACAGATAGATAGATAGTGTGCTGGTTAGTTTTTTTGTCAACTTGAAGACAAACTAGAGACACTTGGGAAATCAGAACCTCAACTGAGGAATTTCCTCCTTCACATTGGCCCGTGTCCATATCTGTAAGGCAGTTTCTCAATTGCTGGTTGATGTAGAAGGGCCCAGCGTACTGTGGGCATTACCATCCCTGGGCAGGTGGGTCTGGAGTGCATAACAAAGGTAGTCAAAGAAGCTAGGCGGAAGCAAGCCAGTAAGCAGCCTTCCTCTGTGGTCTCTGCTTCTGTTCCTGCCTCCAGGTTCCTGTCTTGAGCTTCTTGCTTGTCTTTCCTCCATGAGGAACTGTAAGGTGGAAGCTGAAGTAAACTCTTTCCTCTCCCCGTTGGTTTTGATCAGTGTTTTATTACAGCAACAGGAAAACAAACTAGATAGAAATATAGATCGATAAATAGGTAGATGATTGATAGATGTTGTTGCCAATATTTAAATTCCCTGAAAGATTTGCCACATGCTTATGACAACTCACAAATATGGTATCAGTTACATTATTTTTCAGAAGTTTCATTCTGTATAAAGATGTTATATAGTGGCTGATTTTTTGCAGCAGCGAAACAGGGTCTATTTAACTCACTTTCTTTTCATAGTAAGAAGAATCAACATTTATTTCTTTTGATCTCTATAGCCTACTTCGTTTATGTAATGCTGATGTAGATGCTGTTTGGATTAATTTCACTGAAAACACAGCCTTACAAATAGCTATCTTAGTCAAATGTTCAAGCTCTAAAAATGTATGCGAATATTTTATTTTATTTTGAGACAGTATGATGGTTAATATCTTGACAGAATCACCTAGGAGATGAGGCCTCAGCATGCCTATGAGGGATTATATAGATGAAGTTGCTTCTGGAGAAGACTTTGAAGGATTGCCTACAGTAGGTTCATTGAGAGGGGAAGACCCCACCTTAATTGTGAGTGGCACCATTCCATGTCCTGGGATCCTGGATAGAATAAACAGGAGAAAGGGAGCTGAGCAGAGGCATTCATCTCTCTGCTTCCTGACTCTTGACACACTGTGATCAAGTGTCAAGCTTCTGCTGCCAGTCTTTCTCTGTCATGATGGACTATAAGCCCTTTAACTATGAGTCAAACAAAACTCTTCTTTCCTGAAGTTACCTCTGTCAGGTATTTTATCACAGTAACAGGAAAGATAACTAATGGAGACAGAATCTCATGTATCTCAGGCCAGCCTTGAATTTGCAATATAGCTGAAGATGACCTTAAATTTATGATCCTCCTGCCTCTGCCTCTTAAGTGCTGGGATTATAGGTATGTTCACCATGCTTGGTTTATGCAGTGCTGGGGACAAACACAAGGATCTGAGAATGCTGGGAAGTATTCTACTAACTGAGCTACATGCCCAGCACATCTGTGATTATTTGGACACAGGCTATTAATTAATTTAAATATGCGTTCATTCATTTGTTCATTCAACCAATGTTTCCTGAGTTCACTGTGTCAAGCAATGTTACAGAAGGTAAATAACAACAAAAAGTTTCTTTCCTTACAAAGCCTTTTTAATAGTTTCATGAAGAATGGTCAACAGATAGGTAAGTAATGTCTAAAATATGGCAAATTAGGGTCATTGTCACTGAGAAATATAAGCCAGAGAGTGAAAAATTAGGTGACCCATGGTAGAGATAGGATGGTATAGTAAGGCTTTAATCTCAGCACTCAAGAGGCAGATGCAGGCAGATCTCTGTGAGTTCAAGGCCAGCTCAGTCTACGCAATGAATTCCAGGCCAGTCAGTGCCACATACCAAGACAAGCCTGTCTCAAAAGCAAACAGAACAAAACAAACAAAGAAATAAAGTGTCACAGCATGGCTAGAGAAAGGTTCACCAAGAAGATACCATCACCAAGGCTTGAGATAAATAAAGTTCAAGCCAAGTGGACCTCTGATGGAAGAGAATCCCAGGAAGAAGGACTGGAATATGGAAGGGCCTAGGAGTGGAAGTGTACCTGGAGAAGTCCCATAAAGGCAGAGGCCAGTGTGCTACAATGAACAAGAGCAATGGTAGTAGAGGTTGTGATCACATGCGCATGATCAAACCCTGGAAACAACTGGGAGTTCTATCCTTGGCAGAGTGAACGTATCTGTATGGTAGAATTCAACATAGGGGATTGAGATGGATCAATGGCTAAGAGCACTGGCTGTTCTCCCAAAGGACCCAAAGTTTGGTTCCTACATCCACATGGCAGCTAACAGCTGTGTGCAACTCCAGTTCCAGGGGATTCAATGCCCTCTTCTGGTCTGTCCAGGCATTGCATGCATATGGTGTCTTAAATACATGGAGACAAAATACTCATATATATATATATATATATATATATATATATATATATATATATAATAGAAACAAATAAAATCTAAAAAAATTTTAGAAGAATTCAATGTAGAAATGAAAAATATTCTATGTTCACTCATATATGGATTAATTTTATAAACACAATGTTAAATGAAAGAGGTAGAATGCTAGTGAATTCAATTTATATAAATTTTACAAATAAAGCAAAACTAATACATGCAGTAGTAAGGGAGACATGTGGCAGGTTATGCTTTGATAGAAAGGATGAAGAAAGAGTTTTCTGGGAGGACTGAGTGGAGGCGATCTGGTACATTTACACTGTGACAATCTATTTAAGATTTTTATACCTTTGTATGTCTTGCCCCATTTTAATGCAGGGATGTGACTCAGTGGTAGAGTACTTGCCTAGCATGCATGTGATATGTGATGTATATGTATATACATATGTGTGTGTTAAATAGAATTTGTGATAAGTATACAGACAATCCTTTTCTAAAATTTTATTTTTATTATTTTAAATTATGTGCAAGTGTATCTGTGTGTGGGTATGTGCACATGAGTGAGTGCAGATGTCTGTGAAGGACAAAAACATCAGATCCACCTGGAGCTGGAGTGCAGGTAACCTGCTCAACGTGGGTGGTCAGAACCAAGTTCACATCCTCTGCATGAACAGTATAAGCTCTTAACCTTTGAGCATCTCTCAAACCCCAGACAATTTTTTCAAAAAGTTTAACTATAAAAGAGAGCAGAGAACAATGGGAGAGCTGAAGGTTATGTTTTTTAATGGAGAAATGAGTGTTTTGGAAACTTTATTTATATTTATCATAAGTAAGAAACATCAGTCTTATTTACTTATTAGATTTTTCTTTAAGTCATTGTCACTTACTTAAACTTATTTAAAAAGCAAATTTCATATTAACACTGCATCAATTTCACTATTAAAGTAGCTGTTAACAAATACAGTTAACAGAGTTGTGCATGGGGTTACATGCCTTTATTCCCAGCACTCAGGAGGCAGAGGCAGGAGGATCTCTGTGAGTGTGAGTTCAAGACCAGGCTGGTCTACATAGTAAGTTCCAGGCCAGCTGGGGCTATAGAGGGACCCTGTCTCAAAAAGACCACACAAAAAAAGCAATGAACAGGGTGAGTGAAATGCTTAGTGGGTAAAAGTTCTTGCTACTGAACCTTATGACCTCAGTTTGATTCCCCCAGATCCACATGGTGAAAAGAGAGCTGACTCCCGAAAGAACAGTAACTTCTGAGAGTTGACCTCTGACCACCACAAGTGTACCATGATTCTCCCATTCCCTACGATAAATACTCACATACATAAATAAATGCATAAGTGTAATAAATATGTCAGCAGATGTAGAAACTTAAAGATTTATTATTTATTTTATTTTTAATTTTATTTTGTTATTTATTTTGAGATAGGGTCTCCCTGTAGCCCCAGTTTGCCTGGAACTTACTGTGTAGACTAGGCTGGCCTTGATCTCACAGAGATCTGCCTGCCTCTGCCTCCTAAGTACTGGATTATTATTTTATTTTCAATTATGTACATCTGTGTGTTTTTGTGTGTGGCTTTGTGTATGTGAGTGCAGCTGTTTGCAGTTCAGAAGAGGGTGTCAGATCCCAGGGAGCTGGAGTTACATGTGATTATGAACATGCTCTTAACTGCTGACTGAACCATCTCTTCAGCCCCTGTAGGTTTTTCTTTTTCTTTTTATTTTTTGGTCTTTTAGAGACATCGTCTCCTTGTAACCCAGTTGGCCTGGAATTCCTTATGTAGACCAGGCTGGTCTTGAACTCAAAGAGATCTATCAGCCTGCCTCTGCCCCTTGGTCCCCTGAAAGTATCTTTGAAACTTTTTGTACGTCTAAGCCTTAAATTGACCAAGGAGTTGGTTTTGTTGGTAATGACTTATGATTTCATCCCTTGTGTATATGCCACTTGGCAAAATAAATTGCATTTTCTTTTGTGTTCTTGTGCATTTGAAATCTGCTTTCCCCAAATACAGATCATTCAGTCTGTTGAACCTGTCAAAAACTGCACTGTCACTTTTGATCCTCTAGGGGCCGACACTTACTTGAAAGAAATTGATGTGCCATCCTGAAATTGTGTTTTCCTCTCTGAAAGGGAGGAAACTGGCTCAAAGAAACCCTACTAAAAATAAGTAATTTTCATTTAAATTAGATGGCTGGCAACAACACAGAGGAGTCTGGACAAATGGTAAAAGCTACTTCTGAAGACAAGAAAGGATGTATTATAAGGAGGATTCAAAATCATTTCTAATGGACTAAACTAAAGGTAGAAAATACAAATAAAGTATTTTAAATTTTTGCTAAAGCTTAACTTAGAACAAAGGACAAATGAATATAGAATAAAGAAGATCCAGTTTCTAGTCCAAGTTCACACCAAGCCTTCATGAATGGAAAGGAGGCAAGAGAAGGCAGTGTGGCCTGTCTCTTCCCTCTCTGAAAGGCCGGGTGTGGGCCTAACTTTCCCCCAGATTTGTAGGATTCCTGCGCAAGTCACTGAGTGGAAAATAGTTCTCAAACTGAAAACAACAAGAGAAACACAAACCCCCAAGGACAGTTGCTTCGATTCAGTGAATGATTGGTCTGTGGGCGCAGATCATCCTAAGGGGCAGTGCTGGCCCGAGGAGGCTGTGGAGGGTGGTCAGTGTCTGAATCCCATTAACATTCTTAAAATCATGTTTATTACATGAAATCAGACAAATCCACAAAAGAAAGGAAAGGGGAATAAGAGAAAGAGGGAGCAAAGGAGATAAGGAGGAAGGAAGGAAACGAGAGAGGGAGAAAGGAGAGAGGGTAGATATGACCGATTTGCAAGATCACAGTCCTCTCATCGGTGAAAACCAAGAATACAGGTTAAAAAGAAAGAGTTCCTTTCATATAGCTGGTTTCTTATATTTAGGTCTTGCGGGGAGGGGTTGTCAAAGGAGCCCACAGGCGAGCTGCTATTAAAAGTACCGCGGCGTTATTACAAAGGTGTGTGCACCAGCTTGGGGCTTGGCTGCTGGATGTCCTTCGATAAATAGGACAGCTATGTCGTATCAAAATGAGAGTTCATGACGTAAAAGGAATTTATTTTTAAATCAGTTAAAATCAATGTATGGGCTGGGGAAGTAGCTCAGTTACAGAGTGATTTTCCAGCATGCATGAGGCCCTGGACTCAATGCCCAACACAGCGTAAGCCAGACCTGGGACTTCCTCTAGTTACCTCAGCACTTAGGTGGAGGCAGGGAATCAGGAGTTCAAGATCATATTGAAGAGACCAGGGAGTGAGACCAGGGACCCTGTCTCCAAACAAACAAACAAAAAGCAAATGAAAAATTTGTGTTTGCATGGAGGATGAGGTATAGTTTTTAATAGGTGACCTTTTATTTATTCTTTTATAACTTCATACATGTTAACAATGTATTTTAATTATATGCACCCCAACTCCTTCCTTTTACTCCTCCCAAGAACCCCAACTTCTTCATCCCACTTCTTCCATAAGGTGAAATGTTTAAAATTCAACTGAAATATAGTTTGAACATAGCCAATTGCATTATAAATCACTCTAATTTTAAACAAATATATTTTCTGCTTCTTTTCATTTCGTGCCTTTAAAGACTGAGCCTTGGAAGAAAGAATTTACTTAAAATACTCAGCCACACCATAAATTATTTCATAAAGTTTATTTGCTTTGAATTAAGTAAATTTATCTTTATGGGTAATAAGTACCCAAGGGAAACAGCACCAATACTGAAAGAGCTTTCTTCTTATTTTTCTAAATTGAATTTTATTATTATTGTGTGTGCATGTTGTTTGTGTATGTGTGTGTATGAGAGAGAGAGACACACAGAGAGAGACACACAGAGAGAGCAACTTTGTGGAGTCAGTTCTCTCCTTCTACCTTTTGTGGGCTCTGGGGATTGAACTCAGGTTGCAGAACTTGGTGGTAGACACCTTACCCACCTTGAGCCATAACCCATCTCCCCAACAAAAGAGTTTCCTTTAAATAATAACAAAAATGATAGGGGAAATTCTTTTATATCGTTAATGGGAGCACTAACTAGTTTAGCTTTATGGAAATCAGTGTGGAAATCCCTATAATACTTAAAAATAAGTCTGCCATGTGATCCATCTCGGTGTATACCGTAAAGAACCAATCAGTGTCGGCTCACCATAGAAACACCTGAGCCCCATGTTCGCTGCAACACTATTCATGATAGCCAAGATATGGAATCAGCCTAAGTGTCCGTCAACAGATGAAGAGATAATGAAAATGTGACATTATACACACAATGGACTTTGATTCACTATCTATTATGAAGAACGAAACTGTCCTATGTAGAAAAGTAGACGGAACTGGAGATCATCAGGATGAGGAATACCACATGTTTCTCTTATATGCAGAATTTAGGGGAAAGAGAAAAGTAAAAGGATTGTTGGGGACATGAAAAGGGCAAGAGGACGTGAGAGAGAAAGAGGGGATCCCTTATGAACATGTATGGAAATATCGCTGGGAAACCCATTACTTTTCAGAATTACTGTAAGTTCATAAGAATTAAAAATGAAAGAAAAAGAACAAATGGCTGTTCTTTGAAACACCTCTGCCCTCCTCTCTGTATCTGGTCTCTGGGCTCCAGATTTCATTATTCAAGGGTAACTGTTATTAACAGCGTCTTGCTGTCCATGTGCATAAAATATTTTATCATTTATCTATCTATCATCTATCTGTGACAAGGTCTGAAGTATCCCAGGCTAAACTTGCTAAGTAGCAAGGGTAACCTTGAACTTCTGATCCTCCTGGCTCCACCTCCTAAGTCCTGGGATTACAGATGTGAGCCATCACATCCCATTACCCCAGTTACATGGTGCTGAACAATCAAATTGGGGGCTTTGTGCACCCTTAGCCAAGTACTTTACTGACTGGGTTCTATCTCCAGCCTCACGTGGTACATTTTTTTAATAGAATGTAAGTATAGCTCAGAATCCCACATCTCATTTGAAAAGCACCTCACATATAGCAACAACCATTTAAAATAACCCAATTTGTACTTTATTGCAGATCAGTTGTGTAAGAATGTAGTCTCTCTCTGTTTCTTCACTTATGCAGGATCTCAGTTAGACCAGGTTGGCCTAGAACTCAATATTTGGGTAAGGCTTGCCTTGAACTCCTCCTGATCCTCCTGTTTCCATCTCCCAAGTGCTAGGATTACATGTAAGAATACAGGATACACTGCTATACACAGCCTTTTTTTCTTCTTAACACAAAGTATGTAACCCCAGTAGGCTGGGGAAGGAAGATCACCAGGAGCTCCAGGCCAGTTTAGGCTGCATAGGAAGTTCAAGGCTGGTCTCAGTCTGGGCTGCTGAGTGAGACCCCAGCTCAAAACAATAGCAGCAGCAACAAAAACTGAAACCACAAACTAAAAGAAAAAAAAGATGACAAAGTATTCCATTGGATGAACAAACAGACCATAACTTGCTTCCTTCACTTAGTCATTGGTGATTTTAAAAATACCCAATAATTTCTGTATATCTACATTATTGTGTAGAATATAGTTTAAGCATGGAAGCCTAAGAAGAAACTGACAGACCAAAAGGTATGGGCAGTTTAGTACGTAGAGAGCTACAATAGTGCCCTTTATGAATGGCATCGACCTATGTTCTCTCTGAGGGAGTCCTGTCCCACCGCATTCTCTTCAAGATTACCTTTTTATCAAATATTTTGCTCTTTTCCAGTCTCCTGAGTTAAAACTTCTTATAAATGGGGTCTAGACAGTTGTTAAGAGCACTGGCTGCTCTTGCAGAAGACCCAGGTTTGAGTCCCAGCACCCATATGGTGGCTAACAACCATGTATAATTCCAGTTCCAGGGGAATCCAACACCTTCTCATGATGTCCATGAGCCCTGCACAACACGGTTCACTTACACATGTGCAGGCAATATGCTTATAAGCACAAATAAAAATAATACATAAAAAATTCTCATGAAGATTTTAATGTTCATTTTTCCTATTGTGGATAAAAGCCCAGCATTTTTCACTTTTAAAATAATTTGAGACAGATGAACAGGAGGGTACCCAACTCTTCCCGAGGGTGTTTGGCTAAGAGTTGAATAAAGCTAAGGATGTTTGTGACAGGTCTTTATTGTAAACATCCTTTAATGTTACTTTTCCCTTGTTGAAAGCCAGGTCGTTTGATTCTTCGGTTGATTGATATTTGTCAGACTCATTTTTTGTGCCTGTTTACCCTGGGGCTGAGAGCTGCTTTGAATGCTCTTGAAGAAATTACACACCAGCTGTAAAGAACACTGTAACTGAAGCCATGGTCCCCCTCCAGTAGGCCCTCTTCCAGCTCCAGCAGCTCTAGACAACTTGCAAGGCTTCAGCCATCACAGCTTGGTGGATTCTGCATGTCCTCATTCACCCTGAAAGCTGACACTACAGAAAGCTTGTGATTGGTGGAACCCAAAACTCTGTTGTGATTGGTGCGAATTATAGTCCTGGACATGTAAGTCACAGTCGCAACACAAGGCCTTGTGGCTGAAGACCCAGGCTGTTCCTTCTGCTCGCTTTTTAGCAAGCCTGGAGACATCTTCCCACCCTATCCTCTAATGCTGTGGAATTAGACCTCATAAAGGTTTTCTCAGTTATTTCGCCCATTCTCTCAGTTTCTATATTGGTTGTTAGACTAAAGAATTATTTGCAGATCCTTATGCAATTTGGAAATCACTTCATTATTTTATGAGTTTTGAAACTATTTTTCTGACATTTACCAGGTCATGAGTGGACCACGGGGAGACTGGGCTGGAGAAAGCAGGCCAGGGCCTCTCCAGGGTGTGTGTCGTTGGTTCTGTTCTCTGGGCTCTGGGTGGGAAGCACTGCTGTCACTCAGCGTGGGCTCTGACCTCATCCGGGCTCGATCTCAAGCAGGTTTGGCACGTGACCATGCACCCTTTTTGTACATCTGTCACCTCACTGACTTGTCATAGTTGTCTGTTGTCTGCTGTGCTATTGCCTTAGAGCTGAGCATTGGAACAGACTTTACAGCCTGCAAAGCTTACCGTGGTGACTCCTTGGCCCTTTACAGAATCATTGCCCAGGGTTAGGGTGAGCTCAGTGACAGAGCACTTGCCCAAGGAAGGCGAAGCCCTGGGTTCCATTCTGACACCACAGATAGCAGAGGAAAAGGCCAGACCTGGTGGCACAGGCCTGTCACCATTGTTCCTCAGGAGGTTGAGAGAGGACGATCACAAGTTTAAGGCCAGCCTGGTTTACATAGCGAGTTCAAGGCTAGTATGGGCAACCAGCAAGGCCCCATCTCAAAAAAGAAAAATAGGAGGCTGGGTGTAGTGGTTCACACCTTTAATCCCAGGACTGGGGAGGCAGAAGTAGGCCAATTTCTGTAAGATCAAGGCCAACCTGGTCTATGTAGTGAGTTTCAGTCCCAACCAGCTAGGGGCTACATGGAGGCCCTCCTTCAATAAACAAAAACCAAACCAAACCAACACACACACACACACACACTAAATATTAAAACGGGGGCTAAGGATGAAGCTCAGTGGTAGAGCAAATGCCTAGCATGTGCAGGACTCCTGTGTTCACTCCTCAGCATGAGGTGGGGGGTGGTGGAAAGAACATATTTTGTTACCCTCTGACCTAAAGTAGCTTGTGTCTAAACAGCAGAATACCCTTCCTTCAAACAAAACTCAGACCGAGTGAAGAAAGCAGAGTTTTGTACAGGAGTTCTGGTTGGTGGTGGGTTCTGCTGCTCCATGGTTCCTAGGGACCCATGAACCTGTGTGAGGACCTTGTTGCCAACCTGAGCTGGGCACTAGACAACTCTACCAGCACCAGGCATCTTCTTCCTGCTGCTTGTAGCCTGGGTGGGCACTGGCTCAACATGTTCTCAATACAGACCCCCAAATAGGAGCTTCCACTGGTCCAAGTCAAGGGAAGAGACTAAAAAAAGTCATTTGTTTCATTGTGATACTTTTATGTATGTATATAATGTATTTTGATCACACCTCTCTCCCAACGCACTGACTCCCTTCTCAAATAATCTCTTTTTTATTTTTATGACCTATTTAAAATTCATAGTATGTATGGGGGGGGGGAGGTTCAAAACTTAGAAGGAAAAAGGTGATGAGCCCTCGACAGCCAAGTACATAAAATGAACATCAATATCTGATCAGTCTTTTGTATCTTAGTATCTGCATAAACTTTCAAGAGAACTTCCTTGCTCAGATGGCTTACTTGAAGTTGGCATTGTGCATTGGCAGGCAGACTGCTCCTCCCCTGACAAAAAGTATTTTCTGTTCAACTCACATTTGTTCCCAAGTTTAATTTTATACATTAAAAAAATTGGATACCAAATATGTCCAACTACATCCCATGGAGACACAAGCATTTCTGTTAGTCAACCCAACAAGGCCTCAAGATTTTTGTTGTTGTTGTTGTTTGTTTGTTGGAGACAGGGTATTCCCATGGCCTCAGCTGACCTAGAACTTGCTATGTAGACCAGGATGGCCTTGATCTCACAGAGATTTGCCTGCCTCTGCCTCCCAAGTTCTGGGATTTAAGGCATGTGCTTCTACACTCAGCTCTAGATCTTTTAAATTTCATTTTCACATAGGTATAGATAGTCAATGAGACAGACATACAGAAAAAAATCTAGAAATAGAACAGTTACGGAGTTTTCATTTCACAAATGGACTCACACAAGATTGTTCGGATTTACCCTTGTCACTAAGAAGCCAAGTTGACTTTTGGTGACAATACATGCTGATGGAACTCACTTTTTTAAGTTGGATGGATGTACCATATTTTATCGATCTTTATTGATGGAGGTTTGGCTTGTTTTAGCAAAAATTCATTGCATTGGGGCTGATGGTATAACTTAGTGGTTGAGCGTTATTTATGCCCAAAGCCCTGGGTTTAATCTCCTCACTCCCAACAATATTACTCTAAGCTCCCTTTAGTCCATCGGCTATCGTCAGAGGTGAGAATGAGGACAGTAATATTGGAATCCAAGCTTCACAGTGAGAGAGACACCATGTGGAGCTGGGGTTGGCGGACAGCAGCTGTGATGAGAGCCATCAGTTGATGGCCTTGGGGAGTAACTTGACATTAATGGAGGACGTAAGAACGTCATCACAGGTTTATGACTTCAAGTAGTCAACACTGGGATAAATGACAGAATACTGGCTGTATTTATCTTCATAATTCCAAAAAATCTTACCCCTAGGCTATGGTTATCAGTATTTTATAAAAGATGGCACCATCGTTGTACCAGAACCTTCTATAGTTTGAAAATGATGAAGCTAAGAGTGAGCCTGAGAGCTGTTCTTTTAGTCTTCCAGACTAAATCTCTCTAGGATTGAAAAATGCAGGAATAATTTGAAATAATTGATTATATTAAAAACAACAATGTTGAAAATAGGTTTGGGCTTCTCAAGGAAGAAAACAGACAAAATGAACCTCGAATTTATTAACTTCTTCATTTTTCCTTATTCTTTTCTGCTTAATTCTTCTGACCTACTCTGTTTTCCTCAGGTCACTTCCTAACCTATGACACCCACTTCATTCATTTGTTTAAGGATTTCTGGAAACAGTTTTGGGCCCAAACTGTCAGTGGAGGAAATGAAAATCCCTTAAGAAAAACCAGATTCAACTTTACACGTCGTTTAGAAAGCTGGAAATAACGCAGCCAAATGGAATTCTGAATGGGTTTTAAGAGGTAAATAACGGACTCTAAGTGCCTTTTAGTTTCTTGTTCATATTTGATATGAAATAAAATGCAACATATAACTTTTTGAGTATGTCTCATAATGTACATAATTTATATTTTTGAAATGCAGAGATTAAAGTACTATACCAAGACAAACACCAGAGAACAGTGCTCTGTGAGTCTCAGTCTAGGATGCCCTGAAAAGGCACCTGTGATAAAGACTTTGCTCCTAGACTGGTAGAAAGGTTAACAGGTAGGACTGAGCAGGAGGCCTTTAGTCAACTGGAGTATAGTTCTGAAAGTGACTGGAGAATCCCAGTCCCTTTCCTGTGCAGATACCAGGTGAGTGGTTTTAACTTTCCATGTGCTCCTGCCATGAGATCCCACCACAGGTCCAACCATCTATGGACTGGAACCTCCCAAACAGTGAGTTAACACAAATTGATTCCCTCAGGTATTTGTTATAGTGGCAGAGAGTTGACCAACACATGTGATTCTTAAAGAATAACAAGTTATTCTGGAATACCAGAATACTGTAAAACATATTTTGATCATTTTTAGGTTAAGGATGGAAAGATCAAAAGGCAAGGCACCAGACTAGAATTTCAAGGCAGTGTATAGAAGAAGCCACAGGAACTAGGGCTGAGATGCTGTAGTGAGAAGGCTTAGATTTGGAACCTAAGAAACCTTAGAATTGGACTCAAGAAAATGACTCTCTCAGGTTTCACATAACTTCTTCCTCTCTTACCATTACAATAGACACGGTGGCATGGCCCTGTTTCTGCCATGGGTTTATTCGGTGAATAAAACACACAAGAGCTATGAATATGAGATCTCAGGCTCCGAGACAGAATTGACTTCTATGGAAGTATATTAACATTGAGAAATCAACAACATAGTTTGTTTGATCTCAAACATTCTGAGTAAAAGAATCTACTTTCCCACACCCCTCTTTCCTGAATGCTCCTCTGTTCTTACGTCAGCTTCTCCTGGGAGGCCACACCCTGCTTTCCATCACTCCTGTTCTAACTCCTGGCATCGCTGAGTCACCACCAGCTCAGGGAAGGAAACGCAAAGCCTGAGTGGCACGTGGCTGCCTCCTCCAGGTTCCGCGGTTGCTTCTCTTTCACGGGTGCTGTGCGCTTCCTTTGATCCCTCACTCCAGGCCGTTTCTCAGTCCAGATGTTCACGCTGCGGAGACACATTCTTTTTCCCTCTGTCTTAGTCTCTCCCATCATTTCTTGGTAGAGGGAGTAGCCCAGGCTGACTTTGAATTCCCAGTGCTCCTGCCTCAGCCTCCTGAATGTTAGGTTACAGGTATGTGCTACTGCATCATTTTCTTCAGCCCTACCGTCCTGGTTCTCTAAGTGTTTTTAAGTTAGAAGCTCATCATCTTGTCTTGTATTTTGGAACCCAGGCAGTCTCTTTCATTCATCACTCTAAGGAGGAACACAGAAAACACAACTTCCTGGGGCTTCACTGGAAGACAGTTTGAGGAACATTAGGTATGCCTCATTCGAGGTCATCCCTCACAGACTTCCTAGGCTTTCTAATTCTGAAATGCCCTGGACCTCCTTCCATCCAGAGAACAGCTTGCCAAGGAAGCTCACAGCACTGGGTCAAGAGGGCTTTTTCGCCCCCAATAACCCTGCAAGTGCTGTCTTAACTTTGGAACCAGAAATGAGTCCCAAGGCCTCAAGTCCTTTACTCATTCTTGAGGCAAGACCCACAAGTGAGCAAGTAAGACAATTGAAGTCCCGCCCTCTTAAGGGTCTTTGGTCCTTCCGTGGTCTTTGGGGAAGAGGAAGTAATGACAATGGAGACTGAATGAACTGAGTATAGATACAGAAAACAAGAGCTTCATCTACTTTTCTGCTTTTGTGTGTGTGTGTGGGGTTGCTGAATCATCTTACTGTGTTGCCCAGGTTAGCCTGTAACTAGTGACCCTCCTGCCTCAGCCTCTCAAATACCAGGATTGCAGGCGGGCATGACCCACCACCGCACCCAACTTCATTTCTACTTTTCCCATTCAGCTTTGTGAATATTTCTTGTGTTTCTTTAACTCGGACACAGAAGTCCTGATTATTTCCTAGGAAGGTACTAGAATATCTGCAGGAGTGAGCTTTTTGTGTGTGATCACCAACCCCTCCCTTCCCAGTCCTATACTTAGGTTCTCTTCTGAGGAACTTTCCATTTTATTCTGTTTGGATTAGAGCTAGGTTTGCTTTGAACTAAATCAGTACTCCTGGGAGAAAGGATTTTCTCTCCAGGCAGAAAGCTATGTTGGTTTGTTTCTGCTTTCTGAAAACACATCTGAAGCTGCTTTAACCATGACCTAATGTCCCAGAATTCTCACTGATAATGGAAACAGTCCAAGATGTTTTTATTTTCCTTTTCGTTACTGTAAGCAATAGATGAAATATAAATGAGGTTTGATAATTACTAAGATGTGAGATTTGTATTTTTCTTTCTGGTCAGGTTCATTGTGTTTATTTGGCAAAGGGTAGGATAGATTGAAGAATAAAGAGGAGGGGACTGTCAAACCATTTTTGTATGTAACACACGTGAGACAAGAACATAGTGGAATGAATGGCCAGGTGAAAAGCTGAAAAAATAGAAAAGTGTATTTATACATGAATATATATTACATGAACACATATATTTTCCTAAATAGCTTCACATGACCCATATAATCCTCATAGGTTCCCTAGAGTGTAGGTGTTATTGTACCTTTTATATTGTAACAGTTTAACTTGTGCAGGAACATAACTCTTCCCAAATCCTTTATCCCTGATGCCAAGATTTGAACTCAGGGAGGGGAATTATGCAGCCTGTATTCTTTGGCATAAAAACTAGGTTTAATGCTATGAATTGTAAAGTGTTAGAGTTTAGGAAGTTTCCTTGAAGATTCAATGCCACTCAGGGAAAATGATCTACTATGTATTGGTATCTAGAGTGATCTCTGGAGTCAAATAGATCCAGTCAGTCAATCCTTTCTAGAAGAATCTATGGGAGGACCAAGGCAGTCCTGGTACCTGAGATATAAATTATATTCTAGATCTGAGCTGAGTTGGACTGGTAATTTGAAGAGAGGAAGAATAGTCTGTTACTTGAACTATTTTGTAGACAGCAACTAATAGTCACACGGTACAGGTGAATTTGAAGTTTTTTTCTGTTAGTTTAATTTTGACTCAGTTTTACCAAAGTAGCAGTATTTAAGATTCCATATCACTTTGCTCCTCCCTTTAGTCGAGCATAAATAGTAATTAATGAAACTGTTAACTATTGATTCAGCATGTCATTTCTCCATACATGGCCAGTTATTTATAACTCTTCTCATAAAAAAATCCTTTGTTCTATGTGGTAACAATTTTTTATTTTTGTCTCCTTTCAAATCTACTAATATCTTTTATTCTTCAATGATTAAATCATTATGGTCTGTTCTGGGCAATGGAGGGAAATGAAAAAAATTGAATTTAGTAGCCAAATGCCACAACTGAGTCATTATGTGTGTGTGTGTGAGCAATGCAGAAA
This sequence comes from Eospalax fontanierii, assembly GCA_035773235.1. Taxonomy (NCBI): domain Eukaryota; kingdom Metazoa; phylum Chordata; class Mammalia; order Rodentia; family Spalacidae; genus Eospalax; species Eospalax fontanierii. The sequence continues at coordinate 19,938,144 of CM069535.1, forward strand.
CTTGTTCACTTTGTCCTGACATTTTGAGGAAATATTAGTGACTTTTTAGCTCATTTCTATTCATTGAGAATTTTTATTTAGCACCTCTGTCTGTGCTTTTTTTCTTGTCTATGGCTTTTCATTTTTTGTAGGAAAAAGATCTAAAAGAAGACATTCTCTAAAAATAAAAAATCAAATACATTCTTCAAAGATTTGCCATAATAAAAATAGTAATACAGATGTATGTAGCTATGAAGTTTGTTTTAACTCTGACATAATCATCTGTTATTTAATAATACAAAATGGGGATTAGCAATGTGAACACAAATTCTCTTTGCTGGCCCCTTTCATCTCTACCTATCTGGATTTCTAAATCTTGCTGACCTTCATGTCTTTATTTTCGTTCTCTTTTTGATGGGGTGGGTATTTTCTGTGAAAATGGAGAATAGTTTTTATTCAGCTTAACAAATTGCATTTCCTCCCTTTGGAGGCCTAGTCCTATGATGCCTGTAACTGGAAAAAGGAGGTATAGACCTGCAGGATGGGGAGTTTCTTGTGCACCTGTGTTGTCTGCACTGACTTCCATCGCCGCACTTCTAACACTGTGTAACTCCAGTCTGACGTGATTGCCTAGGTTATAAGTACCGCAAGATCAGAGGACAGCTTGTATTTTCCTGGATATCTCTTTTTATACAATATTAATTTGAACAGATTAGTATCTTCTTCCATCCTTATTTATAGGTCTAGTTTAAAATATGGCATCTTCAAGCTACTCATAAACATGGGCAACCCATTAAAAGGTAAGTTAGGACTTTGAAGTACTCACAGCGGAAGAATATTTGAAGAACACATATTTTAGGGAGGTAGAAGAAAATGCTAGACATAATCTCCTTTTCTTCCTTCTTAGATGATAAATTATATTATCATTACAACTTTAGATTCCTTTCTAATGATCTAATGCCTTGTAATTATTTATTTGTTGCATCCTTTCCTTCTGGGATTGATTAGTTATGAAGGACCTCAACTTAACCTGTGTGTGGTAGCACACATTTGTAATCCTAATACTTAGGAGGCTGAGGCAGGAGAATTGTGAGTTATAGGTCAGTCAGGGCTACATAGTGAGACTTTGTTTCATAGTAACAGGCAATAAGTAATAACAAAGAGCAAATGACTTGCTTTCAATGTTTCTGCCCTTTTCTTTCATTTAAGCACAGCTTCTGGCCTGAAATCATGGCTCAGCAAATGCCCATTGAATATTTAACTACAGATATACTTTGAAGACTCAGTTGAGTTATTCTGCAAGAACTCGAGATGCACAATCATGATGCCCACTTTTATGGCTCAGTTTTCCGATTCATACAGATACCCATGCAAATAATTCATCTCGAGTTTATGATTTATACAGATAACCTGAATGCCTGAGGGGAAAAGTAGGTCACTTGTGTTGAACATTTTAACCATGTCACTGAAAAACCATTCCTAAGATTGTGACAGGAGTTGCAACAGCACATGGAAGAACATTCTCTGCAGTATAGTCCCAAGGCCCAAGTGGTCTAAAGCACACTCCTGCTTTGTGGTCTGTGCCTCTTCCCTTTCTTTTCCAGCCTTGAATCTGAGGGATAATCTTCTCCAGCAGACTGGCTTCATCTACATAGAACCACCCTGGTAGTTAAGAGAACTCTTAGAGCTTTAGGGGATATTATTGAAACATGTTTTATTTTTTAAAATGCATTTTATCATTAACTTCCAAAAAATATTTCCTATAAAAGCACAATGCAGACGAATTAGTTAATCTGGCTAGAGGGATGTTTAAGTGACCATATAAAATCTAACCATGTTCTGAAGCAGTTGCTGAGCCAAATGTGGTGAGCTATATTTGCAATCCCAGCACTCAGGAGATTATAAGTTCCATGCCAGGCTGGGCAAGTTAGAAAGATCCTGTCTTAAAAACAAATATTATGCTAGGGGTGGTGGCTCATGCCTTTAATCCCAACTCTAAGGAGGCAGAGGCAGGCCATTCCCTCTGAGATCTGGGTCAGCCGGGGAGGGTCTACATAGTGAGTTCCAGGCCAGCTGGAGCTACATAGTGAGACCCTGTCTTGAAAAATAAACTAAATAATTCAATAAAAACAGTTACTGAGAGAGGAAACACATTTTATTCTAAATATCCCTTTGCTGGAGAAGGAAACAATCTCTAGCTAAAGGTGTTGTGATGCCCACAAGATCAAAGCTGATCAGTTCTGTGAAGAAAGCAGCTTTTCTGGATCCTGAGACCTGAGAGAGCACTCTTAAGTCTTTCTAAGAGAGTCCCCATGATAGGGATAGTCACTTATCATTGTGCCCCTGGTCTAAGTACAGCGGTGTGCTCTGTTAGTCTCTTTGTCAGTGGCCTTCAGTTTAGGTCCAACAAGTCAGAGTTACCCAGATAAGCAGTTCAAGCATTCAGCTCTCAAAGTTGCACTCACTTTACACACAATACAAGAGACAAAAGACATGTAAATTGCTGTTCTCCTCTACTGAAATGTTCTATTAAGAAATGAAATGAGGAAGGAAATGAGAATTAGAAAGCTACAGAATGATTTAACAACACAAGGGATAACTTCTTTTATGTTACACAAAATGACAGCTCAGTTTAGTTCCCTGGCACTGGAATAAATTAGATTTTCCTGAATGAAAGGTTCAACAAGTGACAAGAGTGTTTTCCATAACACAAAATAACACAGAGGTAGTTATAGGCATCAACCCCACCGACCCTGGAGTTTACACTTTTCTGGTGTTACTAATATTTGATTACCTATTTGGCTGCTGATAATGATGGCTCTCTGAAGGAATGACTTTAAATATGTGCAGTTTCTGCTTAGCCTGTGCAAAAGAGGCTAAAGGAGCTTGGGGGCTCTGGAGACCATGTTACTGGGGTGAACTGAACTGTTGAATAGAAAGTTTGCAACCTGAATTGTCTCTCTGTGCTTTAGTTTACTCTTTTTTTTTACTCCACACCAGGGTGTTAAAATGAGCTATACAGTGAGGGACACATCATTTCTTCTTTAGTTTCTTTAATTGAAATGTGGAGATTGTAAGACAAAAGTCATAAAACAGGTCAGCCCTTACTAATGGACCACACCAGGCCATGCATGGAAAAAACAACTCTTGACATCATGCCAATAGATCATTTGATAACTTTTGAGGCATGCCAGATAAACAGGATAGATAATACTCTAATTTGTCAGATAGGAAAAATGAGTATCAAAAAGATCAAATAGCTTCTCTAATGTCACATAGCTTGTGAGTTGGCACAGGCTGGACTCATTTATTATTATTTTTTTAAATATTGTATTTATTATTTTATTATTGTATTTATTATATGTATGAGTGTGTTGACTGCATGTGGGTAGATGCACCCAATATTATGAAATGCCATGGAGGTCAGGAAAGAACGTTGGATCCCCTGGAATTAAGTTATCAATGGTTGTTAGCTGTCATGTGGGTGCTGGGAACTGAACTTAGGTCCTCTGTAGGAACATCCAGGAATCCTAAACACTGAGCCATCTTGCCAGCCACATGGACTCTTTAAAAATTGTTTTTCATCGTATATATTCATTGAACATGGTAGCGGGTTACAAAAGGACATCTCATACAAACACACATTGTATGCTGAGCTTATTCCTCCCATACTTTCATACCCCATTTTTCCGCCCCGTCCCCTTTCCCCTAGTTTTGCTTCTATTTTCATGACATAGATGCATAGACTCTTCATGTATCTTCATAAGATCTGAGAACTACGTATAAGAGAAGATGTGATGTTTATCTTTCTGAGAATGGCTTAACTAACTTAATACGAACATCCCCGGCTGTATGCATTTCCTACAAACAACCTAACTTCATTCTTTTTTTAAAAAAAAATACTTTTATTGCCAGGTGAGGTGGTGTATGCCTTTAATCTCAGCACTTGGGAGGCAAAGGCAGGTGAAGCTCTGTGAGTTTGAGGCCAGCCTGGTCTACATAGTGAGTTTTAAATAGATTCTTTGAGATTTTCACACAATGTATTTGGATGAAACTCAGACCCCAGTCCCTCATCTCCACTTCCAGCTTACTAACCCCGTTCATGCTGGGTTTCTGTCTGGCTTGGGCTTGCACAGGTCTTGTGCATGTTGCCATAAGCGCTGTGAGATCATATGTGCAACTGTCCTGTTATGTCCAGATAACATGGTTTCCTTGAATCATCTATAACCTCTTTCTGTATTAATCTTTCTGCCTCCTCTTCAGTGATCCCTGAACCTTAAGAGGAGAAGGTGTGATTTAAGTGTCCTATTTAGGGCTGAGCACTCTGCAATCTCTTAGTCTCTACACATTGACCAGTTGTGGGCTTCTGTGTTAACTACCATTTGCTGGAAGAAGCTTCTCTGGTGAGACTTGAGAGATGCACTGTGGGTATAATAATAAGTCATTAGGATTTTATTTAATTCTACATCATTAACAGAATATTAGTAATAGGTTCTCCCCTATGTCCTATGACCTGTCTAACCAAAGGTTCTTGGCCCTGCTAATGGTCATGGGATCCATCTTGTGAATCAGGCCTTAAATCCAATCAGAAAGTGGTCCCCCTCTCGCTCCATAACATTCCTGCCATTGTTGCAGCAGGGGCGTATCTTGCCAGGCCAGTCATCATTGTAGAACACAGAGTCTACAGCTGGGTAAGGTTGATGATTACTTTCTCATCTGGTAACATTCAGCTTTGAGGTTGGAAGAGGCTTGATTTCTTTATGTTTGTCCTATGATTCATGTATGCAGTGTCTTCAACAATAAGATCTTACAGCCAAGCTCTTATGGGTAACCAAGAGCAATAACAATTGCCAGCATTATCAGAAGGTCTATGGGAATGCCCTGGTCAACAACTCCAAAGGCGAGAGTCTATTCCTGGCATTGGGCTTTTTATTTGCTAGCCTGGGGTGTCCCATAGGGCTACTGGACTCAAGCTCTTTTGGTATTGTATATGTGTGTATACTTTAAGAAGCTTTTAGAGTAGCAGGTTTCCATATGACTTGTTCGAAAGGCTCTAGTGTTAGCTGTCCCTCCCCAGGCTTTCTCCTCTGCTCGTTCCCTCCGTTATTTTCCCCTCCCCTTTATGTCACTGAATTATATCTCCCCTTCATAAATCCACCCCTTTCCTTTGGCCCCTTTCTAGTTTACTGACCTCTATGGATTTTCCAAACTTCTTTCTCCCTTATGGCTGAAAAAAAATGGTAGACTTATTTTTAATTTTTGGAGGACCCTCTGTACTGATTTCCTCAGTATAGACTGGACTCTTAACAGAGATCCCATTAGAAGCCATTTGCTTGTTTCACTGCATGGGTTACATAAAGCTGTCACTTGGCAAATTCTTACCAATGTCACTCTGTGCCAGTCACTGAACTAGACATGAGGGGCATAGCTTGTGATCTAACCAGAGTTTCTGCTCCAATACAGCTCACTTTCTACAGGAAAATAGCAGAGAATAGAACAACAACCAACCTGGATCTACCCACTGTAGAGAACACAGAAGGAAGGTGGAGAGCCAAGGGCAGAGGTAGGAGGTGCAGAGTGTTATTTCAAAATAAGATTACATTTGAGCAGATGTATGAAGGAAGTGGGACGGGCCCTGGGGGGTGGTGGTGGCAATATTCACTGTCTACGCTGGTCAAAGTATAGAACTCTCTCTTGAGACTTTGCTTATGTTGAAAGGATGTGTTGTGACCTATATATTTTAGACACTTTTCCTCTCATGTAAAAATTATCATCGATGATAATCACATTGGTAATTATTATGAACTATTTGCAGTTCATAAAAAAGTAAAATCTGCTAGACTAGAATAAGTCTAATTATGTTATTCTAAAATGTGATAAGATATGGCAAAAAATATCCTGGCCATTGTGAGGAAGGTGGGTGGGTTTGGCCTCAAAACTGGGCTGAATGAAATCACAGATGGTATTTCAGGATATTTCATAATAAAGATATCCAGTATTGTGGCTAACATTTGTATCCTCATTGGGTTTACCCAAAAAGCTCAATTTAATCAGACTGTACAAAGTATAAAATTGTCTTACCCTCAAAAAGTTTATAGTTTACTTTTTTTGTGTGTGGTGTATATATATTTGTGTGTGTGTCCGAGTGCGTATGCCAGAGGTTCAGAGGTTATGTTGAGTGTCTCCCTCTATTGCTTTCCACCTTTGTTTTGGAATCTCTCTCTCTCTCTCTCTCTCCTTCCCTAACCCCCCCTTTCCTTTTTTGGTTGTTTTGAGCTGGGGTCTTCCTGCAGCCCCACCTGGCCTGAAACTCACTATGTAAAACAGGCTGGCCTTGAACTCACAGAGATCCATCTGCCTCTATGTCCACAGTGCTGGGGTTAAAGGTGTGCACCACCATGCCCAGCTTGGAGTTAGAGTCTCTTACTGAACCTGGAGCTCATCAATTCAGCAAGACTGAGTGCTCAACAAGGCCGGGGGATCCTTCTGTCTTTGTCTCCTCACCACTGGGAATATCACCCGTAAATGCTGTTCCTGGCTTTTTATGTGGGTGCTGATGATCAAACTCAGTTCCTCATGCCTGTGTGGAAAGCACTTTACTGACTGAGTCATCAGACCCATATTTAGTGTAGATTAAATAGCAACAAAAGGGACTCCACATTCTGCATTTCTCGCGGTTTCTGTTGCTAAACTCCCATCATCGTAGCCCACTGAGCTCTGCTTACAGCTTTCTAGGATTTTTCTAGTTCAAAGCTTTAAACTTCCACATTCCTCCTGTAAACAAGTTTCAGAGCCAAAGAACCATATATGGCTAGGTGTATGACAAAAATGATCCCACTTCTGGTACCATAATTTGGATTAACTAGGGTTCTCTAGATGAACAGAATTGATAGAATGAACATATGTCAGACGATGTAATGGTTTGACTGAGAATGTCCCCCACTGGCTCCACATACTTGAATTCTTGGCCCCAGTTAGTGGCACTGTTTGAAGACGTTGAGGAGGTGCAGCTGACACGTCACTGGGACTGGGCTTTGAGAGTTCACAGCCTTGTCCTATTTCCAGTTTTACCCTCTTTCTTCCCTGTGCATTCTTGAAGATGTGACGTCTTACCTTTCTGCTCCAGGTGCTTCCTGCCATACTTCCACGGCTGTGATGGACTCTTTTCTCTGTGGACCCATAAGCCAAATAAAACTCTTCCTTCTATAAGTTGTTTTGGTCATGGTGTTTTATTACAGCAACAGAAAGCTAACTGATACAAGAGATTTATTAGAGTGGCTTACACAATGCAGTCTGGGTAGTTGAACAATAGCTATTTTCACAGTTATGAGGCTGGGAACTCAGTACTTGTTCATTCCACAAAGCTGGATGCTTCAGCAATCCCAACCTGGGGCTGAAGTCCTGAAGGATTCCTACAGAGCAAAGAACTGTTGGTCCACATTGGGAGGCCAAGGAAGCTCGGTTCTGGAGTCCTCAAAGGGTAGTAGCAGCAGTGGCTACAGCAATAGAGTTTACAGTAGACACACTCACCAGCAAGAAGTGAAGGCAAGCAGGTAAAAAGCAACAACAGCCTTTCCTTTGGATCTCCCAATATCTGGGCTGTCACTGGAAGGTGCCTCACTCTGAGGGAGGGGTTCCCCATGCCTTAATTAATCGTTGGGATTGCAGACCTACCCACAAGAATGTCTCTTACTGATTTCAGACCTAGTCAGGTTGACAGTCAAGACTATAGCACAGTTCCTTTGGTCTTGGAAGATGCCATACCCGGCCTTCTTTCCTCTCATTTAGCACTTCTCAGCTCTGTGTGTGAAGAGAGATCTGAGGCGATTGATATCACACACACCCCAGTTGAAACGCAGTGTAATTCCATGCACCTCACCCTGGGCCATTAGTTTTCTTTTTCTACTTTAACAAATTAACAGGATCTTAAGGGCTGAAAACACTAATTATCTTAGAGTTCTCCAGGCCAGAAGTCTCATGCGAGTCTTACAGGACTAAAAGCAAAATGCCAGCAGGGCCAAGTCCCTGCAGTGTCTCCAGGGAGAACCTGTTTTCATGCTTTACACTCTTCAGAGGAAGATCACATCCTTTCATCCACTCTCAAAGCGGAACCCCTCAGTCCCAGATCTCTTGTAGTGACTTTGAACGTCTCGCCCCCTTCATACAGAACCTCTGTGATTATATTGCTCAGCTACGTCATCTTCCCATCACAGAACTCTAATCACATGCAAGAACAAAACACATTCATCAGCTAGAGACTGGGCTATGGGAACATTTGAGGAAGTTATTCTGTATATCCCCAGAGTGCTATTTTCTGAAACTTATCATATATACTTGATAAGCAGAAAATAAACAATTTTGATGCTTTTCATATCTATAGATGCAAGAGGGTCCAGTACTAACACTAAGACCAACACTATTAGTTAGAATAGTGATGAGAACAGCAAGCTCTTCAGATGTGCTGTCTACAGATGGAGTACTGAGTGTCACACACGTGTGCACACACACACACACTTATTAACACACTTAATTCTCACTACAACCCTATGAACTAGGGATCATTCAAATGCCAAGATGAGTGAAATCTCATATGATATTTTCTGTCTCTCCTCAACTTAGTCCCACTTAGGGTTTGCATTAGTTACTTTTCTGTTGCTGTAATAAGACACCATGTTCAAAGGCAACTTATAAGGAAGGGTTTATTCTAGTTTATGGGTCCAGAGGGATAAGAGTCCATCCTGGTGGGAAGGCATGGCCCCAAGTGGCAGGCATGGTGGCAGGGACAGGAAGCTGAAAGCTTACATCTCTGACAGCAAATATGGAGAGAAAGAGAGAGAGAGAGAGAGAGAGAGAGAGAGAGAGAGAGAGAGAGAGAGAACTGAAAGTGGGGCAAGGCTATAAACTTTCAAAGCCTACGCCCTGTGACACACTACCTGTAGCAAGACTACTCCTTCTAAGGGTTTCATGACCACCCCCAAACAGCGTCATTAACTGTAGACCGAGTAGTCAAATACTTGAGCCTATGTGGGACATTTCTCATTCAAACCACCACAGCACTCACTGAGGAACAATGGGGCATCAGCACAATGTCCTTGCACCATGTTTCCATCAGCACCAAGACCAGGTGATCCATTCTACCTGGGATTTCTGCTGTTCTGCACCGTGACCCAGCCTGGGCCCTTCAGAACATCCTCTTGTCCATCCATTTCTAGCTTTCTCCGTCCAGACTCATTCTATGCTGCTGCTCTATTTTCTAGTCCTTTCTACCATGCCTGCCAGACCCTCCATTCCACTGTAAGCTCTCCCTTCTCTTAAGGCAAGCCAGAGTCAGATCATGGTAAGGACACATTCTAGGCTTGATTTCTTTTGTCTTTCAGAGTGGTTGCTCTGTGACCCTCATGAGAATGGTCTTCTCTGAAACTCATGTTCTCTTCCTTGTCATGCTGTTCCCTGGCCTAGCGCTTGTCCACATTCACTGTGAACGTCTGGCTTAGGTTACTTTCATATAATTCTGTGGACAATTTATTTACTTTAGAATATTAGAATTCTATGATCTCGGCTTTCATGAATTTCAACTTCAGAAACATTCACTGTAGAACATTTTCCCAGAAATTCCTCACTGTGAGCCTTTATTGTGCATTTCAATTACCTAAACTTACTCCACTTCTAGATTCTTAAATTTCAGCACTTCATTCTAGCCACAACTTGCTACTTGTCCATCAGTTTTGTCTTTGAAACAGGGTCTCCTTATGTAGTCCAGGCTGGCTTCAAATTTGCAAGCCTTCTGAGTGCTGGGATTAGAGCTGTGGGCTACTGCAACTAGCTGCCGATCATTCTTGGTTGATCTTTCTTTCCTTCTTTCTCCCTCCCTCCCTCCTTTCTTTTCTTCCTTTGGTTTTTTTTTTTTTTAATAGAATTTCATGTAGTCTAGGCTGGCTTCACATTCACTTTGTAGCCAAGGGTGATCTTGATCTTTCCTCCAAATCTAGAGTGTTGAGATTCTAAGAGAATCTCATCCCCTCTGGCTTCAGGCTTCACTCTTGTTTCTCAAAAGTACTTTGAAAGTACTGGGCAGTTCATGGCCACTTACTCCCCCAGATGGTCAGTATTGTTCTTGATTCAGTCTCTTCTGTGTCCACAAAGGCACACTGCCTTGTTGTGCCACTGAACCACTGGCCGATCACCCTTCTGTATGGGTCACTCTGTAGAATCTCCTGACAGATTACAAGAAAAGATCTGGTGACTCTGTAGCCAGGAGCCATTTATAGATTCTTGGTCTGTAAAATTCCAGCAGGATCCGAACTGTTACCCAGGAGTCTGCTATGTCTAGACAATGATAGTTCTTTCTTCCATCCTTCCAGAATATTCAAGTTCTCTCATTCCTCTTAAGACAATTACTTAGACAGACTGATTTTACCTGAGATTCTTGCACTTGTGATGTGACTGTTGATGATGGCTCCGGAATTAAATACACATGGATTGGATTCTTAGCATCTCTGCCTCTGAAGAGGTGATTTGGGGCAAATTACTTGACCTCTCTAAGCTTCTTTGTTCTCATATGTGAATGAAGTAACAGTAGCATTGCCCTCTAAAAACAAGCATTGAGAAATTTGTACCAAGTGCTTCATATGACCCAACAAATAATATTTTAGTCAAAATAAACCTTTTCTATTAAAAATGAAAGTTACCCCCTAAAACCTCACTAAATACATGTTAGTTTATATTCCTGAGGGAAGCTAAGGCAAAGTGGCAACATTCCCTCAGTTTTCTCTTTAGAAAGATTTTTATTTTATGTGTATGAGTGTTTTGCCTGAACATATGAAGAGCACCGCATGTGTGCAGTACCTACAGAGGCCAGAAGAGGGCATCAGATCCCCTGTAACTATAGTTACAGGTGGTTGTGAGCCACCACATGGATGCTGGGAGCAGAACCTGGGCTCTCTACAAGAGCAGCAAGCGTTTCTAACCTCTGAGCATTCCCTGGCCCCTCAGCTCTCTAATGGTAACTTGTAGTCACTGCTGCTAGTTCGTCTTTGTACCTTCGATCTTGCTGCTTAGAAATTGCTTCTGATCATCTGGCGATGGAGGGCCATGGGAGAGCACCTGCCTAGCATGTGTGGGATCCTGAGTGTGATCCCCAGGAGGGAGGGAGAAAGAGAGAGAGAGAGAGAGAGAGAGAGAGAGAGAGAGAGAGAGAGAGAGAGAAAGAAGGGAGAGAAAGAAAGGGAGAGAGGAAGAGAGAGATGAAGAAGAGACAGAGGAAGAGAGAAAGAATATGAATTGTCACAGGACTAAGGCAAATCTTACTCTATCAAATGTCACAAGCATCCCCTATCTTCAGTTTCTTTTGCTGCCTGCCCTTTTATGGTTCACTTCTCAAAGTCTTTGAACAAATTTAAGCCCCTCCTATCTCGAAAGAACCTTCGAGCTGTTCTATATCTATCTCTCCTATTTTCACAGTCAAAAAATATTATTTTTGAAAGAGAAATATAGGCTGACTCAGCACCATCAGAACCATGAAAGGGCCAAAGGAAAACAGCATCACAAGCCTAAGCTCTGTCCTATCAGCTCACTCACCACCATCACCAAATTGAATTATCACTGACAAAATTTCTTCCTTGAAAATCTTTCTTGAAACTCTTGGCTTTTATGATATCCAGTTTTTTTCTGATTTTTCTCCTAGGTCTCTGTTTTAATTCTTCTAGCTATTTCTTTCTAAACAAGTCTTTGCCTGTTCATACTGATATTTGGGGGTTCCTGTTTCTGCTGCCTTCACAATCTCATTCTGTCTGGGACTCACTGATACTCATTGGTGAATCTAAAGACCAGATCTTTTTCTTTTGATGCCCAAATTTCTCTCTCTTTCTCTGGTCCAGAAGTCACCAAAACATGAGAATCTGGAAAGATACATCAGTACTTAAAACAACCATTTTTTAGTATAGAATGTGTTAAACAGTATATAAGAGTCACAGTAAAAAACAACATACCACCACAAAAGACAAGGAAGACGGAAGCTCCCATTGCCGCTGGGATCACTTGCAGGCACGGAATTTTGTGTCGAAGATGTATTTGTTCAAGCTGTGAGGAAAATGAAAAAGTAAGAAAAAGGTTAAAGCCCACGAGGGGTGGTGGGTAGCCTGCTTGCCTAGAATTTGACTTCTGCAAAGAGATAAAGCTGAGAAGGCTGGGGCTGGGACGGCATTTCTCAGCTGGTAGTCGATGCGTGGCTGGTGGATTGTATGTGCCTTAGCACTTCTGTCAATAAATATTGACACCAGCTGATACAGGATACAGTGAGAACTCCTGGGGGAGGGGGGCAGTGGTTCCAGGTTCTTGTGTCCCAGTACAAAATAAAATGGAATAAAGACATGTGGATAGGAGCAAGTAAAGTGAGAGAGTTTGTTAAGAAAGAATCCATTTCCAAGGGAGGAAGTGGCCAGAGCAGAGAGAATTTGGTAGTTCAAATGGTAGCGGTGTGCAAAGAGTCGGGAGGTGGGGGGCATTTGCACAGTGAGGGCTTTTCCATGTATGCTCTATCTCTGTTTCATGTACTACTACAGACAACTTCATGCCTTACATGTCTCATTAGCATCTTCAATCTCTATCCAGGGGGCTGTATTTTAGTCTTCTAATGAGCCACAGGCCACCTCCAGACACTCCAGAGTGCCCCTGTGCCAGCACAGTGTGGCTGGTGGCAGGGCAGGAGATGTAGAAAGAAGCATTGTCTCGTCTCCCTCTTTTCACACGTTTCCTCCCCATACGCTTATTTGTAGGGCTTTGTGCAGTGCATCATGCTCCTCCCTCTGCCCGCGTCCCTGCTTTAGTAGTAACGTTTTATTTTATGTCGCTTACTTTTCTATTTCCTCTTTCTTTTCTTCTCTTTGTTTATCTCTCTCTCTTCCTCCATTCTTTCATTTCCTTTCTTCCCCTTCTCTCTCCCTTTCTTTCTGGGTTGCTGGATAGTCAGCTCAAAATAGTTACAGGGAACTGTGTACATGCTGGAGAAACGCTCAAAATAGTTACAGAAGAAAAACATAATGGTTGCCATCGATTTGACTTTTTACCTCTTAGAAAGAAGATTACACAGCCACACCGTTAAACAACGTGAACTATCCTCTCAAAACTCATCAGAAACAAAACAGACATGAAGTAAAAGAAAATAGCTTATTTTTCAAAGGTTTGGCGACATGCAATAACTCTAAACAACATGTCATGACAACGGTTTTATTCTATTTTTGATGTCATAACAGATAGTTTTAAGTTTTTTAAAATGACATTTATTCTGAAAGATAGCATATCTACAGAAAGCAACACATCATGGGTATAAAGCTTGATTTCTCACCACAGAGTAAACAACACTATGGTCATCCCCAGATGAAGAAATAGAATGTTCCGGAAGCCCAGGAGGTATACTAGCCTTGTGTGTCAGTCAGATGCTGTCATGGAAGACAGCTTGTTAAAGCAATTTGTCTTCACCCACCATGGGAGCTTGGTGAGCAGTTAATCCAAGCTGTTTCTTCTGGGTCTCAATGCCAGGTTTGAAATCATCAGGACAGGCAACCCAGAGAACAGAGAAGCTAAAGAACTGAACAGGGTTGGTGATGAGAATGAGGTGACTCCATTGTCAGGTGAACCAGGAGTCTGGGAACAACACACACTAAATGCAACAGTACCTGGTCCCTTGAGTTCACCTTTTCTGCAGGAACTACCTGACTGCGGCTTCACTTCTGCTCTCCATACGGTGTCCATGTTCTGGTAACCTGTGCTGACCTAGAATTGCTTATGTGAGTCCATTGCTGGGCTCTGGGTTTTGTTTTACTTGTCTGTTTGTCTAGCCTCAGTCAACAGCACACTCTTGATTATGGTTGCTTTTGTGTCTTTGAGTTGGTTATTGTCTTATGAATTCTTCTCTCCCAGTGAGGCCAGGTGTTCAGCCGCACCCTCCCGCCCCCAGCTTGAACTGAGCAAACAGAGAATGTTCTCCAATTGGAGAAACCAGTTTATTCTGGGTTACTTACAAAGGATTCATCCCTGTGGAGAGACAGAAATTTCGTATGGGGGAACCAGCATTCTGGTCTGGTGGATCTCCAGCACACATACCCAAGATGGAGACTGGAGCCACACAGCCCTCATCTCCTACCCAGCTTTTTCTACTTTCCCGCTAGACCCTCATCCATAAGTCACTGGTTGGTTGGAAAGTAGTTGACTTTATTGGCTTCATCCGTGTCAGTCACATTCTTGGAGGCATGTCCCTCGAGGCAGAGAGAAACTTTGTAAATTTACCCCTACAGTCCTCTAACCTCATCATTTTCTTGTAGTATTGTGTTGATTTATTTTGCCCTTCCATAAAAACCTTAGAGTCATTCTGTCTGTATTCTCAAAGCAACTTGGTAGGGTTTTGATTGGGATTCCATTGAATCCATGGATCAAGTTGGCAAGCACTGACATCTGGCTTTTCATTTACGTGGTTCTTGTCCAATGTCTTCCATCAGTTCTGTTGTTTCTTTTTATTTCTGAGAAAGGGTCTCCCCAGCTGGCCTAGGACTTGCTATGTAGACCAAGCTGGTTTTTGGGTTCCTTGTGCTTCTGCTCCTGAGTGCTGGGATTAAAGATTAAAGATTAAAGAACTGCCTGGCAGTTCTGCTGTCTCTTTATATAGATCATGTGCAGAGTTTACTAAGATTTGTAGACAAGGATTTAATTTTACTGGGTGCTAATGGAAGTGGATTGTGTTTTTAATTTGTTTGTTCATTGATGATCTATCAAAAAGCAATTTATTTTGGTGTGCTAATCTTGTGCTTTACAACCTTAGTATAATCAGAATGAAGAGGTTTTTTTCCTAATTATTCGATTGAAAGTGATTTTGGTTGGCTTTGACTAAAGAAATTGGGCACCTTCTCATAAAGGTATTGAGAATTTGGAAACATTCTTTTGTAAAGTGTCTGCTCATGTCTCTTGCTTATCTGTTTGGATTGTCTTCATTTTTCTAGTTGACCTGTTGGCATTCTTTATATATTTTGGATCTGCCTTTTCCTGTTTTTAAATGGCAAAAATCTCTTCTACTCTGATGCTTGCTTGAAATCAGCAGGGCAGGCAACACTAAATTAACCTGAAACTCCATCCTGAGCTAACCAAGCACCCAATGTTCATTTCAACCAGAGGCAAGATCTGGACTTGACGAAGTGTCTGTGCATCCGGTGCTGTTGCCTCTTCTCAGGATGTATCAGCACCAGATCCAGAGCTGGGCTTCCACGGGAGCAAAGGGAAGTGCCATCAGATACACAGTGCTGTCCTCATCCCTTCCAAGATCACTCATCAGGAGTTTCTTGGTTGTGGGCATTCAAGGGCCTGGCTTTGGAATTAGCCTGACTCTGATGAGGAGGTCCTGGTAGATGGTATTGCCATCAGGTCAGCAGTGGTGGGGAGAGATGCAGCCTGCTACTGTCTCCTGTGCCTGAGAGTTCCTCACTTAGAGATCTCCATGTCAGTAAAGCCGGACCATTGACTTTCAGAAAAAAAGAATTTAAGTTTGAGTAAGAATGAAGCAAAGTTAGGGGATTTGTTAGGTAGAGATGGTATCTGTTTCAGATCTAAGAGTGGGCATTTAGAGAGACACTTCAAAGGATGCTGTACACCCAACAAATAGGTGTGGGCCTACAAGGGAGTTGTACTTAGGTGTCTTTACAATGACTGTATATACATGCATATATGTATATATATGTGTGTATGTATATGATTTTGTGACTTTTTAAATTGTTCAAAGGATGTAACTTTCAAGATTTAAAGATTAATCAAAAATTAAAAATTAATATATTTATATGAAATGATTGATTTAGTTCTCATATCTTAAAGAATTTCCTTTCACACATTTGTCAGGTGGTTTTATGAGCTGCATTGTTTAGATTTATCCATTCTGACTACCAACTTGAATATATAGTGTATTAAAAGTTTTAAGAATCTTGATATATTTGGATTTAAATCTATAATGTTACCGTTATCATTTAAAAAGGAAAACAGAGCAGCAGGTTTGTGGAAAGGAGATGACATGAGACCTGAGACCTTCCTTTAAAAGAGCTTTATTGAGAGATGGGGCTGTTGAGGGCTGGAGAGGAGGTTCAGCAGTTAAAAGCAGTAGCTCCTCTTGCAGAAGACCCTGGGTTTGGTTCCCAGCACCCACATAGTAACTAACAACCAACCATTCAGAACTGCAGTTACAGGGGGATCTGATGCCATCTTCTGACCTCCATGGGCATTGCATGACATGGGTGCACTTACATACATGCAATCAAGACACACACATAAAATAATAATAAAGATTAAGAGGTGGGTCCATTGGGGCACTGGAAAGATGGCTCAGCCTTGAGAGCACGGACTGCTCTTGCAGAGGACCCAGGGTTTGGTTCCCAGGATCCACAGAGCAGCTAACAACCATTTGTAACTTGTAACTCCTTCCAAGGGAGTCAATGCTTTTTTTCTAGCCTCCACAGGCACTGCACACACAGGTACACTTAGATGCATGTAGGGAGAACATAAAATTAAATTTAAAAAATTTAAAAAGGCTGGGTGTGGTGGGGCAGGCCTTTAATCCCAGCACTTGGAAGGCAGAGGCAGGTGGATCTCTGTGAGATGGAGGCCAGCCTGGTCTACATAATGAGTTCCAGGCCAGCCAGCTGGGGCTGCAGGGGGACCCTGTCTCAAAGAGAGGAGAGAGAGGAGATAGAGAGACAGAGAGAGAAGGAGAGAGAGACTGTGATCTGACCGCTACTAGGCATTTCCTTCATTCATCCTCTCATGCTCCTTTTCTGTCCTCTCTTTTGTTTTTAGATCAAGTGATTTCTGTTGTGTTACCTCCTCTTCTGTGCTTGTCCATAGTCATGCGTGTTGTCACTATTCTTCTAGAAGTTTCCACAGAGATCCCACACATTCCTGGCACATTAGCTTCGAGCACTTATTGCTACACTCATCTTCTTCCAGGTGTTTCAAGAGCCTCGAAAATCGTTTATTCCCTAACCCCCTTTCTATCGTCCATCTACTTTGCTGCCTGGGCCTTAACCTCAGATGCTGCTGTTTATCCTGTTGATGGTCCTCGGAGCTAGTCACAGATGTTCCAGGTTTGGTACTCCTAAAGAGACTTTCCGTCTCTGAGCACCGAGCTGTTTTACTTCTGCCTAAAGGATGTTCTTCAGTACTCTAGTGTGTGTCTACTGCTGTTGATTCTCTCAAGTTTTGTTTGTTAAAACCTTATTTGACATTTGGCTGTCCTTCCTGAAGGATATTTTCTCTTGATTGGTAATACTGGATTGGCATTTATTCTGGTTCAGGAGGCCGAGGCGTGCATTCTTGGTCTTCTGGATTTTCCCTCCCTTGGCTGAAGTCCATCTCCTTGGATCCCACGAGGATGTTTGTCCTCCACTCTCCTCTCACAGCTCCCATAGTTTTCCTTTTGTTACCACCTTTTAGCAATTTTGCTATGAAGTATGTAGAATTACATTGATTTCTGCTAATATCTATTTATCCTAAAAAAGGCTAAATAATAAATAAATAATGGCCAAATGACAGTACTAGTCAGTCCAGGAAAAGGAAGCTGGCATATGATTTCCTTCAGAAAAAGACATTTTATTGGGACAAAGGTTCTGGAGGGCCTGGGGGGTGAGAGGAGAGCATTAGGAAGACTCTCATTGAAACCCAGAGAGAAGCTTCATTAAGAGTAAGAAAGGCTTCTATCAAGTTTTGAAAAGATCATTGACATTCAAAATTAAAACAACAACAATTATTGCTTATTATAATTCTGCATGCCTCACTGTTCCTCCCCATTCTGTTTCAATCCTTTAATGAGTCATTATGTATATTTCCTTCCAGCTTGTTTTTAGTTCACTAATTTTCTCTTTAATTGGACTACTCTACCTACTCATTCAGTATGTTTTGTTCATATTTTTGTCATTATTGTTTTAGAATTTCATTTAACTCTCTCATGGAATGAGAACTCAGAATTTAAAAGAGACCACAATATTGTTTTCTTTAACCAAGTGGTGGTGACTTGATGCTTTGGGGAAAGCAGACAAACGGTTGTTTCCATGGCAACACTTTTATTACTTGGAGCTCAGAATCATTTCCCAAAGAGGCCCAGGTCTGCTGATTCTCACATTTCAATTCTGATACTTTTCTTTCAAGCTTTCCTTAGGTTTAGAATATGAATCATTATCAATCAAATTTATATACTTTCTGAATCTTGAGAGATGGTTCAGTAGTTAAGGACACTTGCAGGAAACCTGGGTTCAAATACCAGCACGCAAATGGCAGCTAACAATCATCCATAACCCCAATTCCAGTCATCTTCTGACCTCCATGGGTATCGCGGGACACAGGTGCATTTACATACATGCAGGCAACACACATACACATAATAAAAATGAAATATTAGAGAAATGAATATCTTTCATTTTCACATGTCTATTAGTGACATTCTGTGAGCTGCTGCTACCTTTAGGAACAAACTCCTATATTAACGTATCTTCAAAAAGATACGGGAAATTAAGTGTCCTCCCTTATGGGTCTTAGTCTTATTAATAAAAAAGTTTAGGAATGGATTCAAATGGAAGAGTAAGGACAACTTTATTAGAGTTTGAAGGAAAAACCCTCAAAGCAAGGAAGCTGTAAATCCCCGCAGCCTGGGAAGGGGAGAATGGAGGAGAGACGCATAGGAGCCCACCACTTTAAGCTGGCATGGAGATCAGCCTCATGGCACAGACTTACAAAGCTGCATATCTGCTGGGCAATAAGCTACTGCATTAGGTTTGGAAATTCTGGGCAGAAAAAAATATGTTATCTCATTAAAGAATTAATTATTCTGCTTGTGTCTTTATCATGACTTAAGGCGAATCTGCCTTTCTAGGAGTGGGTCCCTGGGCCAGGTGACCGATCCTGCCTGCCTAGTTTGTTTCTCTTTGCCGTGACAGAAACAGACCAAAACCAACTTGGGGAGGAAAGGGTTTATTTCACCTTCAACTTACAGTTCATCATGGAGGGAAGACAGAGCAGGAGCCCAGAGTAGGAGCCAAAGTAGACCGTGGAGGAGTACTGCTTACTGATCGGAGCTCCTACCTGTGCTCAGCCTTCTTTCTTATAATCTCCAGACCACCTGCCCAGGGGTGGTATCACCCACAGTGGGCTGGGCCCTTCCACATCATGGCAGTCAAGAAGATGCCCCGTAGACATGGCCACAGGCCAATCCAATGAGGAAATTCCTCACCTGAGGCTCCCTCCACCCAGGTGTGTCAAGTTGACAACTAACGCCATCTATCGCACTGCTCCACTGAATGTCAGGTGTTCACCCAGGCCCTTAAGGGGCCTTTCTTGCTATTGTAACAAGTGTCCCTCCATTTATTTTCAGTGCAAACTTTATGCTGCAAGATGAGTGTGCCCAAAGGCATCTGTCCACCATTTTAACCTTCAAACACGTATGTGTTCCATGATCTTGAACTGAGGTCTCAAAATGTGTCTATTATTTTTCTTTCTTGTATTTTTTTACCTTATCCTGGGCATGCCCAGGAAGGCGTTGCTATCCTGACTGTGCTCTGCCTCAGGTCATCATCTATTAAACATGTAGGGGTTACCTAAATAAAATCCCCATGACACTTTTCCTTTTGTCAGATTCGGACCTTGTTTTTCCAGCCGCTCCTCCTTGATGCAGCCCACTCCTTTATGACTTGGCTGTGTTTGTACTCACCAAGATTAGAGAGCCCATAGTGTTTGGTAACTTCATCATTTGGTAAAAAATACTAAGGTCAGTTACTAAGAGAATTCATGCAAGATGAACCCCAGCAACATCAGACACTAGTCCAGTTCTGTGTACTCGGACTCATTTATAAACCAAAAATAAATAATTCCTGACTTCAAGAAACTCTGAATATTTTTTGTTGTTGAAAGAAATAGCTCTTAGTCTCAAAAGAATAGCTCAAACCTTAGAGATGGTTTATCTAGGAGCCAAAGATGACTGACCATGACCAAGGTCTCCCCAAACACCATGACCCAATGAAGTAGCAACTTCATGAATATTTTACAGTAGCAGACCAAAAAAAGGATTAAAATAATATGCTTCTCACATACACTGCTGGGTGCATCAGGCAGGCAGGCTAGAGAAAGGGGGTTAAACTGCTGTAGGCCTCAGAAGCTATCTGATTGCATTCTTAGCCATTTGGTTGGTGGAAAGTAGGGGTCTGTTCATTCACTCCAGAGATTTTCCTAATTGTCACAAAAGATGGTCATAGTGGAGGGCAATAAATGGCCATTAAGTAGCTAATGGCACCCCAGGATAGTTTGTCTGGGGACTTGCAGTATTCCAGCCTCTCCAAATTACTGAAGTTCTAACCGGTCAATCAGACTTTGTAGTGACAGCCTGTTTCTAAGCCATCTCCTTCACATCTTCCAGAAGATATTTTCCTCAAGGAAGAAGACCTTGAGAGCCTGGATGGGTGTGTTTTTCTTTTTAATTTTTATTCTCCTGGCCAGGCCTGGTAGCTCAAGCCTATAATCCTAGCTACTTGGGAGGCTGAGGCAGGACATTCTCAAGTTCAAGACCTGCCTGATCAACTTAATGAAACTTTGTCTCAAAATAGGGCTCTGGATATAACAAAGCATGTGTGTCTAGGTTCAATCTCCAGTACCAGAAATAAATAACAACGATGATAATCCTCTTTGTACACCACATAGCATGACACACGATTTGCCTCTTACTGCACACATTCTAATTCTGATTATGGATCAGGGTGAACAATGGGAGGAAGTACAAAGCTAATCACTGTTACCCATATTTGGTTGTAGTTATACTACTGACTTGCTTTGTTGCATCTGCGTCATCTCATTGACATTGACAAGAAACATTGCCCCTTTCTTCAGTGTCTTCCCATGTGTGAAAGAAGTGTGCAAACCCACTGTGCGCTGCTGCTTGTTGTCAGGGCTCCTTTTCCAGCACTAGAATGGGGAAGATGGGGAGATGGATGACTATCTGGTGGAGCCTCATCCTCATCCTAGAGAACATCATTGAGACCTTGTCCATTTCTGTGCAACAGC
Organism: Eospalax fontanierii; assembly: GCA_035773235.1. Lineage (NCBI taxonomy): Eukaryota > Metazoa > Chordata > Mammalia > Rodentia > Spalacidae > Eospalax > Eospalax fontanierii. The sequence continues at coordinate 19,959,192 of CM069535.1, forward strand.
CAGTTCTGAAGTTTCTTGTTACTTGGTCATTGCTGGGAAGAAGGATGAAGCCAGATTTATCTGTGGGACTAAATTTTTTTTTATGCTTCGTCTCCGTGGCATCTGTGGAATAAAAGGCACATTAATTAGTAAAAAGCCGTTACAGATAAACACAAGTTTTCCAATTTTTACCATTACAGATGTTAATCCTCCTAGGAAAAAAAATGATTCCAACAATCCTGTGTATCTACATATGGAAGAGTATTGAAGGGAGGAGGCAGGACTCCTAACTCACTACCAGAACACCTATAGAACTTGACTATGCAGCTATCTACACTCCAGGGTCCTTGATCGTAACCTGGAGAGGGTTGGCTGAATACAAAAACTCAACTAATCAGTAACTAATACTGTACATTAATAACCCCATCTCACTGACAGGTCTGAAAACAAATCAAGCAGGCACATACAATTAAAAAATAAAGTCTGTTTGGAATAGAAATTTTGAAAGAAATAAATATATAACTCTAACTTCATTTAATATAAAAACAGTGGGTTGGATTAAGAATGATCTAATTTTCTGGGTATGTGAGAGCATGTCTGTAAATCCCATCAACTGGGAAGCAGGGGCAGGAGGATTACCAAAAGTTTTAGTTCAGTCTGGTTTACATAGTGAGTTCCAGGCCGGCCTGGGCTACACAGTGAGTTCCTGTCTCAAAAGTCCTCATTTGGATGGTGAAATGGCTCACCTGATTATGGTACTTGCCATACAAACCTGACAACCTGAGCTCAATCCCTTGATCTCACCATGAAAACAGAGAAATGAATTTTAAAAGTCGTTCTCTGATCTCCAAATATGTGCTTTGGCATACACGTACAACAACAACAACAACAATAATAATAATGATGATGATGATAATAATAATAAATTCAATCAGCATTTACAGGAGATACTAGATGAACACCATATGTTTCTGGATCTATTGCTGGGATCTGGTTATATAATTTGCAACACAAATCAAAAAGGGAAGCAGAAACATAGAATACAAGGCAAGGAAAAACACAGAAAGCTCTCAGGTCTAGCTTCCATCCCCAAAGCTCATTTAGGCTTTGGCACTAACTGCTCACGTGGCTGCTCCTCTTTCTCCCAGAGACAAGATGGGAGGTTTGGCTCCTTTTGTGACCTGCTGTGCCCACACCCCACCCCAGGGAACTTCCTGTGCTACAGGTGCCTTTCTTTCTAGACTTCCTCTTTTTCTTTTTAAAAACTTATTTATTATTCAGCAGGGTTTTTCTTTTTCCTTTTCAGTGTCAGTCCGTTCAAGATATTGGAGTTGCAAGAAAGAACAAGTCAAAGTTCCTGCATGTATGGATTTTATACTCCAGTGGAATAAAGACAATGGAATGAGTTTTCAAGGAGAAAAAAGACATCGTAGTAGGAAAAAGTGAATGATTAAATGACAGGCTGTCAGACAGCAGTGAGGCTGGGGAGAAAGGGAGCAGAGTGAGGGGACTTTGTTCACACACTCTCAGAGTGTTGTTCCCACCAGGAGGCCCCAGTAGCTCACCAACTCTGAATTATACTGCACTATATTTAAACATGCCGGCTGAAGTCAAGCTTCTGAGTTTCTTTGGGGATCTTTAGTAAGTTACTTATGCTCCGTGCTTCGGTTTTCATAACTGTAAAATGGGGGTGATTTTTTTAATACCTCAAAGGATTGTTGCGGACAGTTGTGAGTGAGGGCATATTAAGTGTACAGCCTTGGCCCTGGCCCCATTACTTTGAAAGTTAAATTAGCCATTATCATTAACAATATTACAAAGCTATAATTTTTCTTCTTTTTGCATGTCTGTGTACAGGCACATGTGTATGTGTGCAGGTGAAAGTCAGAGGCCAGTATCAGATGCCTTCCTCAATCACTCACAGCTTGTTTTTTTCCATTTTATGCATGTGTGTTTGTGTGTGTGGTTTGCATGTGTTTATGTATGTATGTTTGCATGTGTGTGGACACACATGGGGATGTATGCACACATATGTTTGTGTGCATGAGGAGGCACAAGGGTTGATTTCATGAGTCATTGTCTATTGCTTTTGCACCCTAGTCATTGAGGCACAGTCTCTGACTCAAACCCAGAGCTTGAAGATATGGCTAGTCTCACTACCCAGCTTGCTCTGGGGATCCGCTGTCTCCTCTCTGAAATTTCAGGCAAACTATTACATCCATCTGGCATTTTACGTGGGTTCTGGGGGTCTGAACTCTCACGTTCATGAGGCAAGTGGTTTTAACCACTGAACTCTCTCCCCAGCCATTACCACCTTGTTTTTCAAGATAAAGTCTCTCACAGAATCCAGAGCTCATCAACCTGGCTAGACTAGCTGGCCAGCAAGCCTTGTGGGGCTCCTCTCTCTGTCTCCCAAGGGCTGAGATTACACGTGCACACCACCGCACCTGGCTTGTTACATGGGTGTTTGGGATCCCAACTCAGGTCCTCACGCTCACACAGCAAGCACTTTACTGGTGGAGCCATCGCCCCAGCCCCCTAAGTTATAGTAATAGAAGTTTTTCACCTCAAATAAAATTGTGAGAATTTGTCATTAAGTATCCTTTGGAGAAACAATGGGGTATGTTATCATATGTGCCATCTTCCATGGGATCATTTTTCTGTGATTGTGTTTCTATAACGGTGAAATGTGAAAATGTGCACTTCTCCAAGTTCACATTCTGATACTCTTTTTCCCATGCTTAAACTTTTCTGAAAATTACAAACTTATACTCTGCCCATTGTTCTCCAGCAGTCTGGTTAGTATTTCATAATTTATTATTTAATTCTCAAGAGATTTATAAACCCTGTAAAGAAGTTAATAACTAGAATCAGCATTTCCAGATTTAAAAAGAAAACATCAAAACAGGTTAAGATAACTGCAGTGGATTCTGCTGAGTCATCTCTCTTGCCTCTGTGCTGTGGATCATTGAAATCTGAATGGCTGGACCAGGGCACACCCCATGATGGGATTCATATGTTTACTTCAGTAAGTCTAAATCTTGACCCTAAACATTCTGAAGCCATTTTGAAATGGCAAAACTAGCTGCATTTTGCTCTCGCTGACTTTTACTCTACCCTGTAGTCTTGCCCAGCTATGCCCACTGCAGCCAGCCAGGCACAACGTCTCATACAGGCATGTCAGGGATGACACTGTTTCTACAATACTGGGAAACTTACAAGTGGCCAGGTAGCTCGTTCCACCCAATTATACCGGCATCTCCATGGAGTCCATTGTTTTGGCAATTCTAAGAAGCTTCTTTTTCCTAACTGCAACATTTTGCTAACTGAACACCTTTTTGTTTACTGACTTGCCCTGGTCTAATGTAACTATGTTATTGGCTTTGCCCCTAGCATGATGTAATTACGGTTTTAAGCTTTATAAAACCTACCCTGCTTCTCCTTAGGGTCAAGAGTTTTGGGGCGTTAGCCCTCTCTTTGTCAACCAGCTAATAAAGGCCTCCTGATTCAACCATCACTAAATGACATTCTTCTGTATCTCTGGCTCAGTATTACATGTTTATGGCCACCTTTTTAGAAGCAGTTTTTATGGAAATTGGCATTTGATGTTCTATTGTTGACCAGCTACCTCTACAATCTGTCAGTCTGTTTGGGTTCCGAAAATCATAGCCAATCAACATGGCAAGAGCTCTCATCTATTCTAGTCTCCAGATTTTATTATAAGTGTATTTTTTTAGAAGAATTTTAATTTTATTTTGAAAACTAATTTAAAATACTGATCCTGTTTATTTTCTTTGTTAAACAAATGAGATTTTAAAGTTATGATTTTGTGACTCACTTTCAGTAAACTAGAGCCTTTCTATGTGACTAATGACCTATTAAAAGAGAGGAGTTAGATCAAAATTTTCTGTTTGGGCAGATAGTCTTTGTAGTTTCTGATGAAAATTCATTACAGTAATATCAACTTCTGATTATTTTAGTGTGGATTAGTTATTACGCAGATTATATATGACTAATTTTTTGTTTTGTTTTTCGAGACAGGTTTCATCATGTAGCCCTGCTGGCCTAGAACTTGCTATGTAGACCAGGCTAGGCTCGAGCTCACAGAGATCTGCCTGCCTCTGCTTCCAAAGTGCTGGAATTAAAGATGTAAAATAGCTTTTAAAAGTGGTTATGTGGTTGTCAATGTGTCTGTAATTGGTTACTGGATTAGTTGCAGGTAATAAAAACCATATTCTTTCTGTTACTAATCTGACTTTATGGAAAGGCAGCTTATAAGAATTACCCTGTGCTAGATCTTTTTTCTTAATATTTGACCTATTTTGATGACTAAGTGACCACAGTTAAGTCAGGCCCATGTAAACTTCTATAACAATTAGATTAGGGTTTGATGTGTATAGGACATCATGATTTGCTACAATGAAATGAAATTTGAAGTAAAAGATCTCAGCTTAAAATTTAATTAGCACATAATCTGTAGCAGCGTCCTCACCCCCAAATCCAAGATGGACCTAATATTTTAACTTTTGTAGTTTACAATAAAAAAGTATCATTTCATTTCATGTCAATACTTGGGAACATTCCTACTGGTAAGGCAGAAGCTTGCTGACAACGTGGCTCCCCCTAGGCTTGATCAGGTTAAGAAGCAAGTCAGCGCCACAGCTCTCAGGCACGCTTTATCCCATTGCTTGGAGTTTAAAGCAACTCATAGAATTTCCCTCTTGAAGCATCAGGAAAGATCCACTTACTCATATCTACAGGTTCTATTTGATTTTTCTCCCTCTCTACCCAGCAAATATACAAATGATCTTCACTTCATGCAGCTGAACACACACACATATGGACTATCCATAAAAATATGAACTGAAATAATTTGACGCTCAATGTTTTGTGAGGGACAGAGAAGCAAAGACGACATCATCGGACAATTGCAGAATTAGAATCCGCTGTGGAATGAATGGAACTTACTTTCTCATGTTGAACATGACCACCCCTCTTCTTTCCTGAAACATCTACTGAATCCCTTTGTGCCTCAGAACCAATGAGTGGAAGGAATCTTAGGCTCGTGGGACTTGGTACCTGTAAAGCACAGAGTGAATCAGGCAAGCTTAAAGTGGCTACTTCTGAATGTGAACTTGGTGGACCACATGAGAATTCCATCTGCTTTAAGCCACACCCCCAAGTTATTCATTCTCTCTCTCTCTCTCTCTCTCTCTCTGTCTCTCTCTCTCTGTTCCTCTCTCTCTCCCTCCCTCCCTGTATATTATGTCTTCTGATATGTTCTGTTGTGTGTCTTCTGATATGTTTTATTTTGTTTTTGAGACAGGTTTAGATGTCCCAGGCTGGTATTGAATTCTAGAGCTTCCTGCCTTTGCCTTCCTAGTGCTCGGATGGCAGCTGTGTGCTACCTTACTGTAAATTCTCTGTGTGTGCCCACATGTCTGTGTGTAGACCCACAGTTGAAGTCTGTTGTCTTCCTCAGTCATTTCTCCACCTTTATTTATTGCTATTATTTTTTAAAGATTTCTCTATAAGCTGCTTATAGTCTCTATAAGACACCATTTTTGCATGTGAATGTGTGTCTGTGTGGTATGCATGTGTGTGTATATGTATGCGTGTGGGCAAATGTGTGTGCAGGTCTCACATGTGTGCTCATGGTTGTGAAGAGCAAAGGTTAACATACTTGTCTTCCTTGATTCTTTTTTTTGCTTTATTTACTGACACAGAGTCTCTTGCTAAACCTGGTGTTTGCCAGTTCTGGCTTATCTAGCTAGCCACCTTGCCACCAGGGAATCCCTTGTCTCTGTCTCCCAAGAGCTGGGATCACAGGTGGGCTGCCATGCCTGGCCAGCTTTTCTGTGGGTTCAGGGGAATCTGAACTCTGGTCTTCGTGCTTGCATGGCAAGAGCTAAACACTAAGCCATCTCCCCATCTCACCTTATTTTTTGAGACAAGGTATCTCACTGAAGCTGGAGCTCACTGATTATTTATTTATTTTTATATGTATGAGTGTTTTGCCTGCATGTATGTAAGTGCACCACATGTGTGCAGTGCCCAGAGAGGAGAGAAGAGGACATCAGATTCCCTGGAACTGGAGTTACAGATGGTTGTTAGTCACTGTGTAGGTGCTAGGTCCTCTGCAAGAGCAGCCAGTGCTCTTAACTGCTGAGCTGTCTCTCCAGTTCTCACTGATCCGTTTTGAATGGCTAGTCAGGGAGCTCTAGGCATCCTTTTGTTTCTGCCTCCCCAGCACAGAGATTATAGATTCATAGCACCATGTCCAGCTTTTTATGTGGGTACTGGGGATTCAAACTCAAGTCCTCCTGTTTGTGCAGGGAAGCACTTTACCAACTGAACAATCTCCCTAGCTCCTTACTGTTAATTCTTGATAGTTTATGGTCAGAATCATTGTTTGTTATCTATTACAATGACCGGTCCTTGGAAAAAGATAAGTAATTCTTAAGATCTATGTTTCATATTAAATTGAAATATTTTGGTATTTGGTTCATTATTTCTTGGTTTCATTAATTAGCTCTTTAACATTGGTTTTCTGGGGTGGAGACTTGAGGAAGAGATCTGAAAAGGAACAGGTGGTAGATGACTATTGGGCAGAGGGAAGTGCAGGCACAGTAATGGATGTGATGGGAGACCAGTGATGCTCAAGCTGTGCTGCTCAACATGGCTGGAGTATAGGGAGAGTGTGGGGAGAATGTGACAAAAAACGAAGCCGAATAGTCTGACAAGGGCCATAGCATGGACGGTCTGTATGCCCGGCTAAGGTATTTGGATTTTATCCTGCAGACAATGAACTAGTATTGAAAAAGCTCAAAGTCACTATCATGTGCAATGGCAGAGGTAAGCAATTCAAGCCATGAACGTACAAAAACCAAGACCTGCCTGGGACTGGACACCATGTTTGTGGAAGCATCAGTGGGCTGGTTATGCCAACAATGAGAAGTCAGATTTCATCCTGTCTTATTATTACTGTCATCCTAGAAACTCTGACTTACCCTGTATGTAGGCAGAGAACCAAAAACAATCCCTGCCTCTCTATTTTCCGTCATGAAACCTTCCAAAGCATATCTGCGAATCTGCAAAACAAAGAAATGAAGATTTACAGGAAAAGGACACAATTCATCAGTGACAAGATACCTGGGTCAAACTTGACTCACTAATGCAAGATCTAATGCGAGCTTTTTCTCTGCTGACAGGAGAAGCAAATGGGATCTTCTAATAGGATTGAGGAAAATGCTACTCAAATGTCAGCTTTACTGTCACAATGTTATTATTAATGGTAATATTAATGTCAAGAGGAAATTAACAGAAAAATGACTAGTTTAGTGTTATGTAACTAAGGATGCAGAAGGGCAAACCAAGACTGCTGATAAAAAATTAGAGATTCCAAATGAAACCCACCTCAACTCAGCGTTAGCTTGGAATCATTTTCTTTCATTAGATAACCTCAGTAAAAAGATGAGAAGGTAAGAGAAGAATTTAGGAGTATTCAAGCATTTCAAGGGCTCTCTGAAGCCCTTCTAAGGATTTTTCCAAAGTTATTTAATATTTCAGTTGTTAATTCCTTAACTTTGATTTCGTGTGTGTGTGTGTGTGTGTGTGTGTGTGCACTTGAATTTTGGGACAAGGTCTCTCTGCATTCTAGGCTAGTCTGGAACTCACTATGTAAACCAGGCTACCTTGAACTCACAGAGATCTGCCTGCCTCTACCTCCCATGTGCTTAGATTAAAGGTGTGTGCCACCAGGCTTGGCGGATTCATGTTTCTTATATCATTATACTCTTATTTGCCACGCTGATAGGTCCAAAGTGGCATCTCATAATAGTACCGATGCACCTGCGCCTATGCACTGAAGAGGGTGGGTTCCTTTTCACATATTTACTGGCAAATACTTTTTCTTTTGTGAACTATCTAAGCTTTTAGCCTTTTTATTGGACTATGCTTTTTTTATTTTTAGGAGTTCTTTTTCATATTATGAATATTAACCTTTGATCGGTTACATATAAGCTAGGGTAGATTTGGACAGATGGAGAGAATTCATGGCTGTGGCAAGGAGATCCCAGATGAACTAACTGCATGTGATGGGTAGAATGCTCAGAAAAGCAGTGAGTCAGAACTGTAGAGAACAGGACAGCCAGGAACTAGGAATATATTTAGACAGGTGTGTTTATTTGTGGAAGAGCTGGAGGAAATAAATTTTAATTAATTAATCCCAGACCTTTGGCTTCATACCACATCCATTCTCTGGGTGTTAAAAGTAGCAACATACATTTTTTATTCTGCACTGAGGGAAAAACTGTGCCTATGAACATAGAATACTGAGTACCAATGGCATCTACATCCCATTCCATACCCTCAGCCTCTGAACACTATGTAGTGACTTTCTTTTGGGGGGAGTCCCTGCCTTATCAAGGTGCCCCAATATAATGCACGAATCATTAGAAGCAGAAAATCCTTCCCACTGGATCAGAGGGACCTGGGACCATATGCTCGGAAAGACCATGCATTGCTAGCTTTGCTGATGAAGGGAGGAGCACACACTAAGGAATGTGGGACACCCTCCCCTGCCCCGCCCCCCCGCTGCCCCCGCCGCCAATCTCCTGAACACAGCTCCTGTTCACATCAGTTTTAGTGTCCTGAGATTCATTTCAGCATTTTTTTTTTTAAAGACAAGTCCTCATGTAGCCCAGACTGGCTTTGAATTTGCTATATATCTGAGGCTGGCCTTGAACTCCAGATCTTCCTTCCTCCACTTCCCAAGTGCTAGGATTAGAGGCATGTACCACTACACCCAGATTTCTTTTCAGATTCTCTGACCTACAAATCTGTAAGGAAAATAATTTGTATTGTTTATGTCAAAAAATGGTGGTAATTTTTAATGGCAGTAAATATCCTAAAGTAATGGACATTTTTTAATTCAAAAATATAAAAGCAAAAGTAACTTTGCTGCTTTGACCACCTTAGGAGAAGAAAGAGACTTGAAAAACTTAAAGTCGTGTTGCACTTCAAAGGGCTTAGGAGGTGTCCGCTTGAAAAGCAAAGACATTGAGCTCATTTTTTTCCATCTGCAACACAAAGACACAAGAAAAAGTCAAGATATAGATGTTTCATTCTCTGCCAAATGAACAAATATCCACTGTGTCCTTCCTGTCTGCTCCTACACGGCCCTCCTCTCATGGCACCAGTCCCATTGACGACAACTCTACCTAATTCCTCCTATTCAATTTAGCTCAGTAGACTTCCCCCAGAGAAACTATAGAAGTTTCTACTCTGCCTGAACATTCCATGTAATTAAGTTCATCCATTATCATTGAAGAAAAAAAAAGCCCTATATAATTCAGTGCTTGACCTTCGAGTAACTTTGAGAAGCTTCTTCTATAATTCAAATGCACCTACATATTTAGAAAGTCATAACTGAGCACTTTTTAGAAGACATTTGATGATATGCCTTGGGATAGAGCCACTGTAGAGCCAACAAAATGGCTCAGTGGGTAAAGGTGTTTGCTGTCAAGCCCAGTGGCTTGAGTGTAATCACCAGGACCCACATGGTGGATGTAGAGAATCAACTCCTGCAAGTTATCTTCTGACCTCCACAGGTACACCATGGTAGTACCCCCAAACAAACAAACAAACAAACATGTATAATGAGAGTCATTCTATAGGACAAGGCCAAGTATGCTATACAGAAGCAAAACTATTTTTTAATTTTTATTTTATGTGTATGAGTGCTTTGCCTGTAAGTGCCTCCCTGTGTGCAAAGCCCACAGAGGCCAGAGGAAAGTGTTAGATCCTCTGGAACTGGATGGTTGTTAGCTGCCATGAGAGTTCTGGGAACCAAACTTGAATCAGTGCTCTCTTAACCACTGAGCCTTCTCTCCAGTTCCAACAAAATTGTAATAACACAATGTGAGAAAAGATCATGTATTTAAACTGTCCCAAATATGCCCTCTTTATTACTTCTGTACCATCCATCTGTCTCATGTGCTTATAACATTCTCTACAAGCCATTCTACAGGAATATGTTTTGAGTGTCTATGGGTTACTAGCATTGATCTAAGATCCAGGGATACAGAGGTATAAACAAGATCCAGGTCCTCAAAGGACTCGGGAGTTAAGAAGACATCCATCTAGAATACATCATCTAAGTTAAGATATGTGATGTTAATACTGATTGCCAACTCCACAGGATCTAGAATCACTGAAGAGAAAAGTCTCTAGGCATGTCTGTGAGGATTTTCTCGACTAGGTTAAGTGAAGTGGAAAGACCCACTTCAAATGCCAGAAACATCATTTCATGGGCTGAGGACCTGGACTGAATAAAAAGGCGAAAGCGAGCCAAGCACCGACATCTGCGGCTCTCTGCTTCCTGACTTAGGGTGCAATGTGATTAACCACTTCAAGTTCCTGCCCTCATGATTTTCCTGCCGAGAGGACTGTACCCTGGAATGGTGAACTAAAATAAATCCTTCTTTAAGTTGCTTTTGCTAGTGCATTTTGCCACATCTTGGTGGGCTTGGCTCTCCATGACCTCTCAGACTTTAGTCAGTCTCCTCTCTCATCCTCCTTACTGGACAGCACTCTGAGATGCCCTGGACCCTCCAGTAGGATTTTGCAGTCACCTGGAGTCCTTCTGGATTCTCCCCATGTCGACTGTACTTTCTTGAGTCCTGTACCTTCTGATTCTTCACTTCAGTTCTTATTTACTGCATTGCTACCATCCATTGCTACCATACTGCTTATATTACGGTGTCTGGTATCTCAGGTTTGACTGATTTAGGATTCCTCTAAAGGACTTTTATCTCTGACAATCCCTCCTGAGGCTTCCCACTTGGGAATCATCCTTGTTGACTCTCCAAGTTCTGATTTATAGGATTATTGCCAGTCAAAGCAGGGCTGGTTTCTTGAAAGGTGGACATTTACACATTTATCTTTTAAGGCTAGCTCAGAGGACTGCCAGTCTCTTCCACGATGACAAAGGTCAGTCAAAAAAGCAAGGAAGAACATTTGTAAAACAGTTTCTTCCTTGAATTCCCAGTTGCAGAACTGTTTTCCCTTCCTTATCCCTTTAAGCATCCTTAGTCTCACACAGAAACCAACCATGAAATAGACTATTCCGCAATGCTAGTTATTGCTTTCTTTACAAAGAAATCTGTGCCTATTGTATTCTGTGCTGTTATCCAGGCTCTCTCCTGTTCCCATTCCCAGTTCCCACCTTTCTCAGCCTCTAATAATATTATATATCCCCCTCCCTTTTTTTCTTTTGAAGCAAGGTCTCACTATGTATCCCTGACTGGCCTGAAACTTGTTACATAGCCCAGGCAGTCTTGAAATTTTGTAATACTCCTCCTGCCTCTGTCCCCTGAGTGCTGGGATTAGAGTCATGCACTACCATGCCTAGTTTCTACTATATATTCTGATGGATGACTGACTATCTCCCTTGCCACCCTCCTATGCAATAACATTGAAGATGCCAAGAACAAAGTAATGATAACCAAATGGAAACATTAATCACCCTGGTTTATTAGTACACAGTGTGTACATGTGCCAAAATATTATACTGTATCACATAACTATGGTTATTACATGTTAATGAAAAACTTAAAACAATGTTTAAGGAAAGGGAAAGTTAACTACCTTGCTTTGATCATATAATGCATCAAATTGTAACACTGTACCACATAAATTTGTACACTATGTACCAATTTTCTCATATCTTCTTGCTTGTGATTTTTCTCCCATCACTACATTGAAATTATCCTTCCAGAGTTATCAAAAGTTTCCATGACAAACTCTTACTTTTCTATTGCAGAGCCTTGACCCCATGTTCTAGAAGGGTCCTTTCTGCTTCCTTACAACTCTTTCCTCCTCCGGTTTCCATTACAGCTTATTTGTGGCTTTTCCCTCTCTAGCTCTTCCTTTTCAAGATTTTTCACAAGTATCTCTTCCTTAGCCTTCTCTTTGGAGGCTGTTTCTTATTCCATAGTTTTCTACTTTTCTGACTTAAGGCATGAGACCTGCATTCCTTATCCACAACGAAAATATTACTGTGCTGACTCCAAAATCTCCAAGCTCTGACCTCTTTTAGCATGTCCATGCAGATCGATCTGGTGTTTCTTCAATACCTCTACTTAGATATACCACAAGCACTGTAGACTGAACCCTGTCTCAAACCAAACTCATTAGCTTTTCATTTGAGTCTGCTTTTTCTTCTGTCAATCATGTTTCAGTGAATTCTATGAATTTTTGACTTCCTATGTTGGCTCATAGACTCTGTGACATGATCTCTATAGATTTCATTTTTCTAAGATAAAATTATGTCTGTGTATGTGTGTGCGAGTCTGTGTATGAGTATACAAACATGCATGTGGGACCTTTAGAGGCTGGAAGAGGACATCAGATACCCTGGAGTTGGAGTGACAGGTGGTTGTTAGTCACCCAGTGTAGGTGAACTATGGTCCTTTGTGAAAGCAGCAAGCTTTCTTACAGAGCTATCTCTCTAGCCCTTCTTTGGTGGTATTTTTTGTTTGTTGGTGGTATTTTTTGTTTGTTTTGTTTTGTTTTGGTTTTGACATAGAGTTTTGATGTGTAGCCTAGGGTAGTCTCGAACTTGAGATCCTCCTGCCTCAGCCTTGGGAGTCCTGGCATTGCTGATATTAGCCCTCTCTCTACCTGGTTCTCTAGACTTCTGCTGTTTTATCTGCTTATCCTGTCTTCCCCACCTGCCCTCTGGACTCCAAACTTAAAAGATTATATCATAGCCTCTCATTATGTGGTGACTCTGATGAGGCAATTTCCTCTTTGATCTTCTTTGGTTAAATCTTATTATTCTTTGGTTATTAAGAATTGGATGTTTGGGGCTGGAGAGAAGACTCAGTGATTAAGAACAATGGCTGCTCTTCCAGAGGACCTGGGTTCAATTCCCAGCACCCAACCATCCATAACTCCAGTTCTCAGGGATCTGATGCCCTCTTCTGACCTCCATGGGCTTTGCATGACATGGGCACACTTACAAACATGCAGGCAATACACTCATACACATAAAAAACTAGGATGTTCTAGGGACTACTACACTGAATTATAGATTTTTGTTGACATGTTTCCCCCTCCATGAGGCTTAAACATTATTGAAAATTTGATTTTTGAATTTTCCACATTCATCACAATGTCACAGTATCAAAATAGTTTCTAAGTCTTGTCTGTTCATCTAAAAAGAAAAAAACATAGTCTCACCTTTCACGGTCAAATATCAGAGGATATTCATATTTTTGCTTCTTCTCTGTGAATTTGCTTTCTTCTTTTATCTCTATGGGAGCTTCGTTAACATCACAAGGCAAAATGAAATCACTTGTTTGGGCTAATTCAAACACTCTTCGCTGTCCAAAATATCCACAGTAATGACCAGTGCTGGAATGCCAAAGCCTGAGGGAGGGCCAAGGAAGGGACGGGAGGTGACTGATATGCTCCGAGGAGGCGACCCTCCTACAGGTCATCTGTACGGATTGCACTGGTCTAGGATTTTAAACTCGAGTGCAGGACTCTCTCCTAAGTGCTGTAGAGCTAACCATTATGTAAACTTTCATTTTTGAATCCAAGGTCTCAAGCATACCAGGTATACGCTCTGTCACTGAGCCATGCCCCAAGCCCTTACTGGAAACATTTCTATTAGTCAGAACTCACAACCTGTTGGAGAAATGCCCATTTGAACCTGTGCTTGTAATCCCCACTAGCCCAAGGTGGAAAACAAAGAAGAGATTTTTCTCCAAACAACCCTGTTTCACAGACACTGATCAGAACCCATACAGAGAGGTGGGAGATAAATTAGGTCTTGCAATGGGCTGTTTAATCTTTCTACTTAGAAGATTGGCACCCATAGGACCCTTGAGAGAAGAGGCCTGGGGACGCTTTCAGGAGTACTCATTCCTCCAGAGAGTTCCATCCCCAGTCCCTGCTCTTCTGGAGCTTCCACCTCAAGGTTCACAGCTAAGCAGTGAGACAGAATGGCAAAAGAAATTTATTGTACCCATCTGCATTGCTTCACCATCCCCTTGCCCCCAGAAGTCCCTCCTAATTGCCCATGTGGTTTAAATGAATAGAGAGTATCATAAGCAGGAGGGTGTGGTCTACATCTTACAGAAGATAAACAGTATTTAGAACATTTTCCTTCTACGTCTTTGTTCAGTTTTGTGTTTTGAAACAGAGTCTCACTTTGTAGCCTAGTCTAGCCTGGAACTTCCTATATAGCCTTGAGCACATGATTCTTCTGCCTCAGCCTCCTTGGTGCTGGGATTCTGGTGTCCTTCTATGCCCTGATTTCAACACGCATCATGGATTCTGATGCAACGACACAGACAGAAATAAGCTAAAGAATCTAAGAGTAGATTCTAAAGAATTCATGTAGTCTTACTCCAAAGGGATACAGAGGAGGCCAAAGCAGAGCTGTCTAGCAAGGATGCCTCATACTCATCTGAGGACTCAACAGGAACATCTATCTTGTCTACCTCCTATATTTTGGTTTTCCAGCATTACAGAAATGGCATGGCCTTTATCAAAAAGAAAATAGAATTATTAAGGGCATTTCTAACAAGTCCTTTGAATAGAAAAGCTAGAAAGAAAAGAGGCTAACTTCAGAACCTACCTAAATGAATCTGATATAGGCCCATGATGACGCAACCTTCTCTTGCTTCATGTCTCTTGCTCCTGGTATCACTGTCCTAGGTAACTGACCCCAGCTCTTGCCATCACATCTGCCTCCCTGAAGTTTTATTTTCACATTGATAGCCTGTCTTATGCCCTAGACTTGAGTCTCTATTGTGCTTATTTCCTATTGAAAACTCACAATCTTTTTCATAAACAAGGTCTAGAATGCTAGAATTGCCTACTTTAGAAAGTGGAAGCATAAGTCAGGGCTTAGTTATGTAGACAAGAGCATTTTGAGATTGCTATTAATAGAGCCAGGCTCTCTTTGAATTGAATATATAGGGAGGTTTCTTTCCACTTTAAGGAATCATGAAAATAATTTCTCTAGGCCAAAGATGACCAGTTAGAACAGTGCAACAGTTTGAATGTCTGTGTCCTCTGCTTCTCCAATTTAAATGCTGAGCCCTAATTTTTGACATGATGGAACGAGATGGAGTTTTCAGGAGGTGTTTAGGTCATGAGAATTCCACCTTTATAAATAGGATTAGTACATGTCTTATTTGATTTTCTTTTTCTATGACTGAATACCACAAACTATATAATGTACTAAGAATAAAGGTTTATTCAGGTTTGATGACTGAGAAGTTCAAGACTGGGTGATCATTTAGGGTGAAGTCCTTCATGCTGTTCTTGAGAGTCCTGAGGCTGCCCAGCACATCATAGGGCAAGACAAATTATCCTATTCATATTTATCATTCTCTTTAAAAATTAATCTTATTTATTTAGTATGTGTGTGCATATCTGTGTGCGTGTATATACATGGGCACTCATGAGGAGTCAGAGGACATCTTGTGGAAGTTCATCCTCTCCTTCTACCATGTCAGTTCCCAGGATCAAACTCAGGTCCAGGCTTGATGGCTTTACCTGATGAGTCATCTCTCACAGACCCTCTCCTCCTCTTTCTATAAGCCACACTCTCTTTGCTTCAGGGTTCCACATTATGGCATCATGTTATTAACCTCAAATGCTTCTCAGCAGTCCTAACCTCCAAATACCATACTCAGATTTTCTACTCTCTTAACACCTTATACTGGTGATTAGATTTTAACATGAGTTTGGGTGGGAACACTTACATTACAGTAGTGTTTTTTTTTTTTTTAAAAAGAAGTCTGAAGGAGCTGGGCCACCCTTTCTACTGTGTTAGGGTTTAGAAATAAAATGTTCCCAAAAGCTCACTGGCTTGATCTCGAGCTGATGGTGCCATAGAGAGGTGATGGATCATGAGCTGGCTAATCTCATGGGTGGGTAAGTTCATAGTTCTGTGGGTTGTTAGGAAGTAAGGCCTAGTTGGAGCAGGTCACCATGACACGCCTGTGAAAGTCACACCACAGTCCCTTCTGTGTGTGCTTCCCAGCCTCCGAAAGCGAGCAGCCTTCCTCTACCACAGCCTTTCATGATGAATTTTTGTCTCACTGCAGGCCCAGAAAGAGTGGAGCCATATGACTAAGGGCTGAAGTCTCTGAAACTGGCAGCCTAAGTAAAACTTTCCTCACGGGCTCCTGAGATGATTCAGTGGGTAAAGGCACTTGCTGCAAAAGCGTGATGACCTGAGTTTGATCCCCTGTACCCAAGTAAAGGTGGAAGGAGAGAACCAACTTCACAAACTTGTCCTCTGTCCTTTATGTGTACAACATAGAACATGTACACACACACACCTCACCCCCATATCACACGGACACACACGTACACATAACAATAGATAAAATATAATAAAGTAAAAAATTTCACCCAGGCTGGAGAGATAGTTCAGTGGTTAAGAGCACTGGCTGTTCATACAGAAGACCTAGTATCAAATCCCAGCATCCACATGGCAGCTAACAACCAAACAGAACTCCAGTTCCAGAGGATCTGACACCCTCTTTTAACCTCCATCGATACTGCATGACATGGTGCACTTATATACATGCAGACATAACACTCATACACTTAAAATAAACAAAAATTCACCTTTAAGTTAATTTCATCAAGTATTTTGTTATAGTGATGGAAATTTATCATATGCCATGTTAGGACAAAGGGATAAGTTGACATTTATGAAGCAGAGAGAAAGTTTCATTGCTTAACCTGCTAGTGTGTGATCTTGGCCATTGCAGCCTCCAGAACATGAGCTATTTACATGTCTGTAAATAGTATAGTCTAAAGTACTTTCTTACAGACTGAGAAGTGGGTGCTTATAGCAGCAGGTTTGTATACCCATACCTTGGGTGTGTGTGTGTGTGTGTGTGTGTGTGTGTGTGTGTGTGCGCGCATGCAAAAATGCATGTATTACAGCCTCCAAAGAGCACTTCTGTTAATGAGTAGTTGAAGACGAGCCTTAGCGAATACCCAGGGATTGAGTTATTAAGGACATTTATAATAGTGAAAATTAGCCATGTGTAGAGTGCATGCCTTTAATCCCAGCACTTGGGAGGCAGAGTCAGGCAGATCTTCAAGGATACATAGTGAACTCCAGGACGGTGAGGGCTACATAGTGAGACCCTGTCTCAAAAAAAATTCATGTCATTAATATTTCTTACGAATAAAACAGATCATTTTTTTCTGACAAAAGAAGTATCTCTATGCACCTCCAAATAATACCTTCCCTGCCTTTAACTCTGCACTTCCAGAATCCCCCTAGACTTTCCACATTGCACTGTTTTAGAGCACTGCCTCTGAAGGATCAGTACACATTCCCCTGGTTGTACTTGCCGGGTACCATTCTCCACATTCATGTTTTGCCTCCTCCTTTAGCTGTCAATCATGTGTCTGAGTGGCTTCAAATTTAGACCTCTTCTTTCCAGCACCCAGGCCTCCCTGTCTTCTTCCTTTCATTTCCTGACCCAAGTCTCTGTATTCATTGTGGACTTCTAACTGGTCTTTTGTTCCCGCGTTTGGTGCCCTGCAATCTTTTCCTCACCCACCATCTTCTAAAGTGTCCACCTGGTCCTGTTACTACCCTGCCTAAAATCTTGTAGTGACTACTTTCAGGGGAAATATACAAATCCTTAGCAATACCTAGTGGATCTTGCGTGACTGTGTCCCTAACTCTATCCTTAAGCCCACACAGTTAGTAGTCTGTTGAATTTTAATCAAAAGTTTTTACACAATAGAAACTCTTTTCTTCATTTCTAGCTTTCCTAATTTACCTAACATCATTCTATTTATTATTTATTTATTTATTTATTTAATATGAGTGTTTTGCATGCATGTATATAAGTGTATCATGGACATGCAATGCCCATGGAGATCAGAAGAGGCACTGCATTCCCTGGAACTTGAGTTACAGATGGCTGTTAGTTGACATGTGGGTGCTGGGAACTGAACCCGGGTCCTCTGCAAGAGCAGTCAGTGCTCTTCACCTCTGAGCCATCTTTCAAGCCCTTAACTTCATTCTTTTAAAAAGCAAAATTCATTACCATGATTTTAAAACATTTCAAGTAGTCAGTAATTTGTCTCTAGAAATGTTATGACATTTTCTTTCTTTCTCTTTATATATGTATATGAATTCTTAGTATTGTGTGTATGCACTTATCATTAATTAAAATTAATTAGATAAGGGGCTGGAGAAATGGCTCAGTGGTTAAGAGCATTAACTGCTTTTGCAGGGACAGCACCCACATGGCAGCTAACAAGCATCTATAACTATAGTTCCAGGGCACCTGATGTTCTCATGTATTGCACAACACAGATGCATTTACATACATGCAGGCAATACGTATAAAACAAAATAATATTTTTAATTGAAAAATTAGTTAAAATTAAGTAAGTAGACTTTATAAGATAAATCACATTGAAATGACCTGTTTACTCTCATCTCTCAGTATTAGGAGATCGTCTGGTGTGGTTGGGTCTCCCATCCCCTTCCTTCTCTTCTCTTTCCTCATTCTCTCTTTTCTTTTACTCTTTCTTCTTTCCTGTCCTTCCTTCTTTTCTATCCTTCTCTCTCATTTCTTCCTTCTTTTTTTTCTTCCTCCCTCCCTCCTTCCCTCCCTCCCTCCCTCCCTCCCTCCCTCCCTCCCTCCCTCCCTTCCTCCCTCCCTCCCTTCCTCCCTCCCTCCCACTTTTCTTCCTTCCTTCCCTTTCTTTCTTCCTTTCCTTCTTCTCTTCCTTTTCTTCTTCCTTTCTGACAAGATTTCACTACATTTCCAGCCTGGCTACAAATTCCTGGGCCCAAGAGAGTCTCTTGCCCCTCCCCCACCCCCAGTGCTGTGATGACAGGCTAGATGTGCTTTCCTATGGCTCTTTATTTTTACTTTTTATGCAGATCCTCATTCTGTGGCTTTCCCTGGGTTTGGCTCTCTGGGTTGCCTATCCTGTTTGATTCTTTTAAACAATCTTACAAAAGCTAGTTCTACTGAAAATACTTGTCATACTTTTTTTTCCAGACATACTTTTAAGCATAGACGGTTGTAGCGTCTCATTTCCATGAATATAGAAAAGAGTCCAAGTCAGGGATGGTCTTCTCAAACCTCCTTCCTATAACTTTTAACTTTACTATAAGTTTGTTTTAATAAGCTTACTAAAATTGCATTTTCCTTAAGTCCCCCGAGGGAGTGCATCCTTTAAGGAGGCAGGGGAACTGCAACACCAGGTCCCGGCATGGAGTAGATGGAGCAATGGTCTAATTCTATCATCTTGCTCCAAAATCCATTTAAAATATGGTTTTCTCAGATAGAAGATATAAAAGATACCGAACTGAGATGAACAGATGTTAAACTTGATCTTAGCCCAAAGTCTGAAAAGCAGTTTGAACAAATATATCAGCATCAGCATCAAATCTTACAGGATGGAAGTATCTTAATTTACCTCACTGAACCATCGATGGAGGCAGTAAGCACCAGCTGCTTGTCTTCCACATAGATCACTTGAATGATTTCTAAAGAATGAGCACGCCAGGAAAGCAGCTGCTTGAATTTCTAGATTGCAACAATAAGATATATGTCTTGGAATAAATACAAAATAGAATCTTAAAAAGACTTCACTTTAAAGAGATCTGTTTATGAATAAGTGGTATAGATGATTAAGTTTCTACTCCAGTTAGCTTTTCCTTTGCTTACTGAGATACCAAAACAATCTTCATGTTAGAGATTTATTACTCTGTACAGACCCCTCTGGGAGGAAAGAGCTTATGTCTTTAGTAATTTATTATGGGCTTGGGAATTAGCCATTATTTAGTGGATGGTTGACAGATGATGGGATGGAAAATCCACATTGGAAGAGGGCTGTGGGAGACACAGTGACGACCATGAGGAATGAGGGAGAGCAGAAGTGGGAGGTGAAGGTCAAGGAGAAGACTGGCATTTATTACTTGAAAGTTTTATATACAGAATACAGTAACTACTTTGTTCTTGGAGTGGGGTTTGGGGTAGGAGGTGTGCTACAAGGAATGACAGCTCATTCTCTTTCTAAAACAATCATGAGGGTCAGTTGCTATGTTTATTTGTCCTCGAGTCTGGAGCCCCTAATGGGCCTGAGAAGGCCTTTCTACACTGTATGGACTAGAGTGGTAAGCCGGAAGCTCTTTCTGCAGTAATAGCCTTTATGAGTACATTACTCTCTGCCCTTCAATGGATGCTCTAAGATGATGCTTTCCCTGGGTCATCTACTAGGGGCATTTGTGTGACTAATGTCCTAGGAGCTTGCAGTTCTCCTATGCATGCTCTATTCTGTGAGGCTTTAGAAAGGGTTAAGAATAGATTCTTATAATTTGCTAGATTTATGACTCAATTTCCTTTGGCTATTCTTAGAAAGCCAGGATAAAAATCTTCATTCTCTTCATACTTTCAGAGCTGTTGAAGAGTGTTTGGTCATCCAAGATTTCTTTCTCTGTCTTAAGATGGCATTCCTTTGACAAATGTGTGTCATATAGCTTAAGTTTCAATATACTTAACATACACCAAGAAAGTAAAGGATGCTTGCATTTCCATCTTTTGCAGTGTCTAATTTAGGGAAATTCTCTGTAAACATGTTAGTTGAGTAGAAAACGAAAGTTCATACCTTTTCATCATGAGGTGGGTCCAAAAAGGAACTAATACTGCAAAGGATAATATGTCCTTCTGTACAAAATTCAAACATTGGAATACTTAATTAGATCTTGCATTCTTTTAGCAAATACTCCCAGATTGCCAAGTAATTTTAATTCAGGCATTTATGTTAGTAGATAGAATAAAATCTAAGAAACCAAATATAAAAGAAGAAACTTGGGGAATGGGGGTGTTCCTTGTACAGTTCTTGTTTGAGGTCAGCCTGGGCTTCATGAAATCCTACATAAAAAAGGAAATGTCTACATGATACTGGATCTTGCTATATAGTTCAGGCTCTTGAATGCTGGTGTTATAGGTGTGTACCGCTATATATGGCCTTCATGTACGTTATTGGGTTTTTGTCTAGGGATGTAGTTCAATGGTAGAGCACTTGTCTAACATATACATGGTCCAGGATTTGATCCCCAGTACTGAAATTTAATGAATTAATAATTAATTAATAAAATGATGAATATAACTATTTTGTGTCTCTGGCTTGGAAACTCATAATGAGAGCTTTTTATCTACCTAGAAAAAATTTTCTAGTGATCAGGGAGATTCATGATAGAAATGAATATACTCCTACCAAATCAATTCTAAACTGTCAGACAGATTGTCATTCTGTAATCCAAGTGACAGTTACAAAAATTAATTAAGAAAAACAATAACTATTCCTAGATAATATCAGCTTTAAATTTAAACAAACAAAACATTTTAAAGCAAAGAAAAATAAGGAAAAACTTTTGATAAAAGCTAGATAAGAAAAAATCTCTTAAGAATTACATCAAACTTCTAAAGAAGAATGCTATGAAGAAAATAAGTGGATAAAACATTTAAAGGATTGAAGGAATAAAATCTACCACGCTAGAATTCTGAACCCTAAAACTATCCTTCAAAAGAGGAAATACTTCGTGTATGAATGTGTACCTATGTGCCTGTTTGTGTTGTGTACATGTATATGTGTTTGTGTGTGTACATGCACAGATGCATACATGTGTGTACCTATTTGAAGGCCAGAGGTTTTCCTCATTTGCTCTCCACCTTTTATTTAGAGACAGGTTCCTTCAGCGAAGCTGGAGCCCAGCGATTTGGCTAGATTAGCTGGTCAGGAGGTCCTAGGGGTCCTGCTGTCTCTGCTTTCCCAGGGCTAGGATTACAGGGGCACTGTGACATGCCCAGCTCTTACACAGGTACTGGGGATTGAACTCAGGTCCTCATGATGTGTGGCAAGCACTTTACTGACTGAATCATCTCCTCAGCCCCTGAGGAAATACTTTCTCAGACAAACAAATATTGATGGACTTTGTTACCAGTAGAACTGTTGTGTAAGAAACATTAAATGAAATTCAGAGAGGAGGAAAATGACACAGACGAGAAATTCAGATTTATATCAAAAAGAACTTTAGACATGGAATAAGTAAAGGTAAGAATAAAAACATTCATTTTTCAAAAAATATTTATTTTGGGGACTGGGGAGATGGCTCAGAGGTTAAGAGCACTGGCTGTTCTTGTAGAGGATACAGATTTCAATTCCCAGTACCCACATGGTGGTTAACAATTGTCCATAACTCCAATTCCAGGGGAATCTGATTCCATCTTATGACCTTTGTGGGTATTGCATGACATGGGTGCACTTACATACATACAGGTAATATATTCATACATAAAATAAAAATATGAAAAAATATTTATTTTAAATTGTTTTTAATGTGTCTGTTCATGTAGGTATGTGCAAGTGAGTGCAGGTGTCCATATCAGATGCCCCTGGAACTAGGGTTACAAGTGGTTATGATCCACCTAATGTGGGTGCTGGGAACTGAACTTGGGTCATCTGTGAGAGGAGCAAGTGCTCTTAACTGCTGAGTCATCTCTCCAGCCCCAAAACTTATAATTCTTATCAGTTGATTTAACATACAACAGTTTCTACAAAATAATACCAACAATGTATTTGATGGTTACAGTTTATAAATTATTTGACATGAGTGAAAGTACTTATTTAAGTTTTGTAATGTACTCAGACTACCCATGAAGTGGTACAGTGTTATTGGAAAGTTGTAAATATATATGATAAATTCTAGGGCAACCACTAAAATGTTTTTAAAAAGCATAGCTGATATGCTGAAAAGGAAAGGAAATAGAATTATCTATATAAGATAATTAAAACACAAGCCAGAAAGATATAGAAGATAATGATG
Source organism: Eospalax fontanierii (assembly GCA_035773235.1). Lineage (NCBI taxonomy): Eukaryota > Metazoa > Chordata > Mammalia > Rodentia > Spalacidae > Eospalax > Eospalax fontanierii. The sequence continues at coordinate 19,982,080 of CM069535.1, forward strand.
AGGTAAAAAGCATAAGGCAATAAATGCAAAATAGTGACAAATGTAGTAGATATTAATCCATTGAGAAAATTAATCAGTTAAGGTATAAAATGGAATAAATATATCAGCAAAAACAAACTGACAGAAAGGATTTTTTTAATGACCCAACTGCATGCTGTCTGTAAGTAACACAATATTTTTTTATATATAGTGCTGAGGTTAAACTCAGGGCCTTGCACATGCCAGGAAAGTATTTTAACACTGAAGCACATCTCCAGTCCTTAAGAAACACAATTAAAAACAGACATGCAAATTTAATGAATAAAAGATAGATGAAAACATACTATACTATTTTTTTAAAGTAGATGGCTTCCAGACAAGATGGTAGACTAGAAGCCACATTGGAAGAGGGGTTGATTAGAGTTTTGGAATCTAAGAAGCAAGAGTTTTTATTCCATCAGCTACTTCTCCAGTCCTGGCACTGACTTACTTAGTACTCCAACAAACCTTTTCTACAAGTGGACCCACAAACTTTCCCTACTGTTGGACCAGACTTTAGCCTTGACTGCCACCCATGCAGCTGCCATCAGCTTGAGTTTTAGTCAGGGTAAACTGGGCCAAAAGACTGCCTCCAGGAACTCTAAAATAGTTGTACAGGTAGTTAGTTCACAGAAGGGTTTCCCAGCAACTGTGGCCAGAACCACATGGGTGTTCCAAAGGGGAAAGGCACAGCTGTGGGAGCTGAGCACAAGCCCTAAACACTACTTTGGGCACCACACAGCCACCAACTGCTCCCATCCTTGCAAGAACTCAGTAGTGATGGCTAGGAAGAGTTTGCCTCTGCTATCTCCAACGCAAAGAACAGGGCCAAGAAACCTCTGCACCCAAGAGTAACTGGGAGCAGTAAAAATAAATACAAGAGAATAACCTGAACTGGGGATCAAAGCAGCAGACCCACCAAGGGCCTAAAAGCTGCATTCAGACCCAGGGTCTTATTTCCTTCCATCTCCACTTAGACTTCTTTTCCTCCTATAGCCATTCCTTTCCAGCATGTGGGTTCACTACCTTACATTTCCACCAAACTCTCCTCTTACAGCTGCTTCCTATCTAGAACAGTAGCCACTGGAACAGGTCAGCTCTGCCCCCGCCCCCGTTACTCACTCCTTTGACTGTTTCATGTGCTCAAGCTCTCTCTCTCTCTCTCTGTCTCTCTCTCTCGCTCTCTCTCTCTCCTCTTTTCCTGTACCCATTCCTCTTACTGTTAGATCTCACAAAACCCAGAGGATGACATGGTTTATGAAACCTGGATACATATCTTTACCCTCTCATTTTCGTCTGTCATTAATAGATACCCCACATATGCATTCCACCTTTTCCCTTCGTCTCAGTTACTCCCACCATTAGGTATGTCTCCCTCCTCTCTTTGCCCTTCTAACACTGCTAGTCTTACTGTGATTGCTTTCCTCTTATTCTTTTCCCTTCTACTCATACTAACATATTAGTAGACAAGTACTACCAGGATTCCTCTATCCTATAAGTCAATCAGCACTTAACAAGTCTATATTTTATAGTCACCAGATATTCTTATTATCAGAGTAGGTTAACCACTGGATAGTGATGGTTGCTGCAGATGGCACTCAACCCACAGGGGTGGATTGAAGAAAGAGCCTGGTGCCTAGAGTATTAGTCTGACATGTGAAAACATCACCACAGACAAACACACCACCACAACTGTGCTAGAGCCTGATCTCCCTTGAAAACTGCTTACACATTCACTGAAAGGAGAGGTAATCTGAATTAAAACAACAACGGCAACAGCAAAAATCTTAACCAATGACTCTAACCCAAGAGGGGCAGATCCCAATGTAAAACACAATAAAACTAAAAACCAAGACAACTTGTCTCCTCCAGAAATGACCACCCTTATAGTAATGAACCTCAATCAAAATGACTTAGATGAAATTCCAGACACTGAATTCAAAAGTGTGACTTTAATAGTTTTTAAGAGAAGACAGACTGCTGAATGAAATAAGGAAGTCAATTCACAGTATGAAAATAGAATTTAATAAAGACATAGAAACACTGAAGAAAACTTAAACTGAAATGATGATAGAAATGAAAGCACAATAGGTCAAACAAAAAGTGCAGAGGAAAGCCTCACCAATAGAACAGATCGTGTGGAAGAGAGAATATCAGGGTATGAAGATAAAATATGGGAACTGGATCATTCAGTCAAGGTTCATCATAAAAACAATGGACAAATGGAACATTCAAGACTTTGGAACTCAACCAAAAGACAAAACTTGTGAATTATAGACATATAAGAAGAATTTCATGCAAAAGGCATAGAAAATTTTTAATAAAATCATAGATTAAAAACTCCTCAAATCAAGGGAAAGAGAAGCCCATCCTGATTCATCATCAGTCTTATCCAGCTGTGAACTCTGGGAGCTAACAATAATGTCTGCAACAGCAAGATAGTCCCACTGTTGCAATAGTGGCAAAGATGCTATGGGCGTAACCAACTATCTTCTAATTGTATTTAAGGCCAGTTCTACAGGAAGAAGTTGGGGAGTTCATAGGCCACAGGGGTAAACCTATTACTTTTACTTTGCTAAATGGACATAGTGTCTTATGCACAAGATCTGCATAAGATCAAGCCAGTCAACGTGTGTGTGTGTGTGTGTGTGTGTGTGTGTGTGTGTGATCCCTCCTAGTTGATGGCTTCTGGAAGATGGAGAGTTAGTTTTCCTCAAAGGTGTGGCCCCTCGTAGGCTGACTATTCTCCTATGTTCAACCCCACATGAGTATATAGGCACAAGTTAAACTCAGTGGGTTACTGAAAAAGGAAATTTAGAAGGAGGTGGGGGAATGAGAGATCTAATATGAGTGCGGGGGGTGAACATGATCAAAATACATTGTAGTATACATTCATGAAATTCCCAAAGAGTTAAGTAAAATATTACATATACTTTTAAGGGCAGGAGATAGGAATGTATCTTAGTGGTGGGATGTTTGTACAACTCATGTGAGGCCATGAGTTTAAACACCAGTCAAGACACAAGAAAGAATGGTGGAGGGGAGAACCAGAAAAAACAACAGGAAAGATATATTTACTCAACACAGAGCAGTCTTCAGAACAAGAATAAAAGAATTTATTCTTCAGGAATAAAGAGGTTCTTCAATGAATACTTAAAAATGAAAATGAACAATGCAGCTTTAAAATGATCAGAAAAGAAGGACCTGTAATCTCAGTTACCTGAGAAGTTGAGGCAAGAGGACAGCAAGTTCAAGGTCTGCCTAGGCTAAGAGTATTTTCAAGGCTAACCTTGCCAACTTAGTAAAACTCTGTTCAAAATTTAGAAAAAGTGGGGAAAGCATTGGAGATAAAACTCAGGGGTAGACGGCTTGCCTAATAATGAGGGAGGCCCCCTGATTTCAAATCTCAGCACTGGGAAATTAAGTAAAGGAAAAGAGTATGAACATACACCTCACCAAAAATTACAGACAGATGATAAATAAGCACATGAAAAGGTGATCTATACCATATATCACGAGGACATGAAAATCAAAACAACCATGAGACACATGCAACTATTTTGATGGCCATATGTAGAGAACTGACAGTACCAGGTGCTGGTGAGGGTGTGGAACATTGGGCACTCTCATGCTGGTGGGGATGCAACTGGCACAGCCATAGTTTGACGGCCATTACCAAACTAAACATACTCTTATCACATGGTTCTGCAATTACACTTCTGAGTATTTATCTGTTGTAGTTGACGTTTAATATACACACAAAAATCTGTACACAGATGTTTAAAATGACCTTTGTCATTACTAAACCAGCCAGGATGTTTCAGTAGTTGACTGAATAAATGAATAGAGACATATCTAGACAATGGAATATTATTCTGCACAAGAATGAAACCCAATAGATGCATAATTTTTACATGCTAATAAAAATCAGGGCTACCAGAGACTAAGGGGAAGTTGAGGTGAATGTTCATGCACAGAGGACTTGAGGGGCAGTGAAACTACCTCATGATGTTATAGTGGTGGGTATATGACATCACACCTTTGTCAAAACCTTGAAGATATCCCCCATCAGGAGTGAGTTCTGATGTATCTGCAGGCTGTCTGGTGCAGGCTGCCGGCAGCAGGATGGGCAGCGTGTGTTTGCAGAGGGGCAAGAGACACATGGAAACTCAACAGTTTCTATTTAATTTGCTGTGAACCTGTAACTGATCTTCAAATAAAACCAATTTAAAAAAACTTAAAATGCCAACTAGTGATGTCTAGTGTTGGCTGATATAAAACAGTAATTGGATAGTAACTGTTTATTTATATTATTTATTTAGTTAGTTAGTTAGTTTGAGACAAGTTCTTGTTATAGAGCCTTGGCTGGCCTTGAATTCATGATTGTTTTTTATCACCCTCCCAAGTGCTGAGGTTACTCATGGCACAATCACTTTAAGTTTCCAAACACTTAGACACAAAGAAAGGAAGCCTAGGGCCAGAATTCAGAAAGCTTTAGTTATCATACATTATAATATGGATGAGGCTGTACTGGATCTCAATCAGGTCCATTTCTCTTCTGTTTTTCTGAATTGCAGGCAGAAGTTACAAGTCTTAGAAGGTGATGGGAGTGTGATAGTAAAACAGTCCAGGGAGAGGCAAAGGGAGGCATTACTGTAGCAAATACATTGTGGAAATTGTGGGATAGTTTCAAATTTTAGTTCTATATATTTGGAAAAACTGTGTTGTCTGGACCCCACAGGGTAGTTGTACATAAAGCTGATAGCTTCTGGGAGAGGGAGAGGCTATTTTCTTTAGGGGTGTGTGACATCTGGTAGATTGACCAGACTGCAAAGGATAGACCCACACCTAAGAGCATTTGGAGAACACAGATTAGACTTTATAGACCTTTAAAAAAGAAAACTAATAATAGAGGACATGAAGTTGGGGGAGGGGCATAGTCAGGTTGAGGGCAGTGAGGGAGGGCTCCGGATAGGATCAAAATATATTGTATGGAATTCTTCAAAAGACAATTAAAAAACAGCATCAAATTAAAAAAAGAAAGAGAAAAGAAACGACTTTCATGATAACAGACAAAGTCAATGAGGCTATTCTGCCCATTGCTCAGATGGAACTCAGGGGCGGCACTCCCAATAACTGAAGCTACTATAAAAAATAAACACAATTTGCCTGATTTTAGATTTCCTACTATCCTGCTACAGGAATCACAGAGACTGACATATGTATGATAATAAGTTAAAAATAAACATCATAATATAAAAAGATTTGTGGTGAGGAATGCAAGTAGATAAAAGGGATGAAATAGAGATTACATTAAATAAATGTTTCAGATACACCAATAATATTGATGTGAATTTAAATATTGTCAATAATGTCTGGAAAACTTTACAGTATAAAATGATTGGAGTGGACTTTTATAAGACAAATCTTGAACTGAGAAAGCAACATTATGTGAACTGATGTTTCCAGAAAAACAAGCACACCTGTTTAGACATTCTCTGCTGACTGTCTGATTCAAACCTCTGTGATGTGGAGAGCTGGAATGTGAGCGGGCCAGAGCCTAACTACCTTAGGTTATCTTCAGCCTCCTAAATAGCCATCATTGCCCTACTCTGTGTATGACCTAGGGTTCTTGTGACATTGGGTAAATCTTTTTGGAATGTCCAAACGGACTCTTAGCTTCCTCCAGCCCTAAAGTTAAGAATATCATCAGATAACATGAGATTTGTGACGAGTTTTCTGCTTTCCTGTAATATACCCACCCAATATCTTGATCAATGTCTTTGAAAATGTCTTGACTTATGATTTTCTTTGTTCTGTTACTATGAAATTTCATGAAACTGTTACCACATTAGACCTTGTTCCTAAGACAAGATCATTCATATTTGACTCCAGAACAAACTATCTCTGTTCCCTTTGAAGTGAGAATTGTGTTTTCGTGGCAGCAGTTTAATGAGAATATGAAGGTCAATTATATCAAGTCCATCAAATATAAAATAAAATCTCCCATAGAGAATAACCCCTTTTTCTCTAATATATGGTCACATATCTCCTTCATCACAGAGACTAATGGAATATAACTCTTTTATGATTACAAATTAAACTTTCATCATATTTCCTGTAAGCTAAAGCAAGATTGTGGATAGTCTTACACTTTAAAGAGAGAACAAATAGAATGCATTGTTCAAAGAAAAGAGTAGGGTCCAGGCACAGTAGTGCATTCCTATAATTCTAGTACACAGGAGGCAGAGGCAGGGGGATCTGCAATTTCTAAGCCAATCAGGGCTAAAGAGTTAGGGCAGTCCTTGGTCTCCCTTGAGCCAGGATGTGGGGGCAGTGGCCATAGCCTGGCAGAAGGGATTCCACTGCCAAGTACGTACCCCAGGTGACTGGGGTGAAGGGGCAGGTGAGACTGCCAAAGGACAGGGACTTGGTTATTGTCCTGAGGCATGACTGTGCAGCCACCGAGCAGCAGATGATACCTCAGGACATGGCATGGACCATTCTGCTGCTGAGTCCAGTCTCTCTAAGAGCCCAGCAGACTCTTGGGGTCCAAGCTAAGTTCTGAGGCTATCTAGAAGAACCACAAACACTTTTGTAAAGTGAAAGATCAATCCATGGGTAGCTTTTTCTGCTTGCATCCAAAGGCAGTCCATGCAAAAGAACACTTAGAAGAGGCACTCAGCATGTGGGCCAGGAGGATGGTAGCACGGGAGGATGGGTAGATGCCACAAACGGAAATGCTTGGCTACCCGGTCCCACCTGGCTGCGTTGTAGTTTAGAGTGTTGTAACAAATGAAAACAAACAATACACACACACAGAGAGAGAGAGAGAGAGAGAGAGAGAGAGAGAGAGAGAGACCTGACATTTACTCTCCTACTTAACTGTGTCACTTTGAGCAAACCTCTTGGAGACTTTCATTTGTCCCTGTAAATGTCTTGTGTATTTCTTATAGCTATTTTTATGTCATTCAGATTGTTGAGATGAGACTTAACCTATAAGACTTACCCACATTCCCAGCCAGCAATATCCTGCAGCAGGAGTCGGTATACAGCGACGTCAGAGAAATGGCCGAGTGCTTTGTAAAAGGAAGTATGTCTTTCAGAAGTTTCCCCTAAACAAAGGACCAGGCAAGTAAGTTCTATAAAGTTGCAATATTAAAGTTCAGTTGCTCTCTACTTAAGACATTGCAACTATTATCTGTACTATTAAGGCAGGATTTCCTGTTCTGTAATAAAAATAAGTTGAAGCTATCCATGGGGACTTACTTTGAAATGAAATGCTCAGATATAGATAACTATTCACTGGTTATTATTGATTGCCTCTTTCCAAGGCTGTCTTTATGCAATTCCTTGAATGGAATTTCCAATTGCACAGCCTCCCCTAAAAGAAGCATTCCATTCAAATTCAAGTGCACCTCCATGGTTTTCAACAGACATATTTACCTACTAGAAAAAAAAATTTCTAACTATTGGAACAAGATAATGGATCACAAGAGGTGCAGATTCAGACAGATTATTTTCCAGAGTTTGGTATGAGCTAGGCCTGGGAAGGACTTTCATACATATTACCTCACTTGGGGAATAACAGATCAGAATTTGCACCCATTTGTGTCCTGACTTGAGCTGACTAACACCTCTTTTGCTTCTGTCTTTTATTCACTGGTAAAAAGGCACCACACTAATACCAACATCATCTCAGAGATTGTTTTCAAACCTGGGGTTTTACCAGTAAGCGAGGATGCATGGACAGACTGGCACTGAGCTGACAGACAGCCATGTTGCTCTGTGTTGTCAGATTCCAGTATGGGTCACACAATAACGGTGCCATTTTCAGGGTTCCCTGTAGAAGAAGTCTGACCACAGTATTGACACCTCCTCCTGTCTCCGAGGATTTCAGTCACGATGGGCCATCTACTCACAACCCTGTCATTGTTGTCTGTACTAATGTCTTCCAACTGTACTTTGTTTTTGAGAAAAGGTCTTACTATATAGCCCTGGCAGGCCTGGAACTTCTTAGATCCGGCTAGCCTTGAGCTCACAGAGATCTGCCTGCCTCTGCCTTTTGAGTGCTGGGATTAAAGGTATTCACCACCAGGCCTGGCACTGTACTCTTTTTTTTAACCATAACTTTATTACCATTATTAGTGTGTGTATGTCTGTATGTCTGTGTGTGTCTGTGTGTGTGTGTTAGTAGTGCTTGTGTGGCTCACACGACAACTTTGTGGAGTTGATTCTTTCCTTCCATCTTTACATAGGCTCCAAGGGTTAAACTCAGGTGGCTAGCCTTGTGTGGCAAGTGATTTTACCCACTAGGACATCTTGCTGGCCCCCTAATTTGATTAATTTATTGATCTTTTTCATGTGTATGAGTGTTTTGCCTACATGTATGCAAGTGTACCAAGTGTGCAATGCTCATAGAGGGCAGAAGAGGGTGTCAAATGCCCTGGAACTGGAGTTACAGATGGGTGTTATCTGCCATGTGGGTGCTGAGAACTGAAGCTGGGTCCTCTGAAGAGCAGCCAGTGCTCTTAATTGCTAAGCCCTCTCTTCAGCTTCTGTAGCCCTAATTTGTACTTTTAATTTGGAATGACTACCTTTCACCCCAAATCACTTGAATTCTGGGGAATGAAAGTTACTATGTTCTCATAGTAAAATATTTAAGGACACTCACTCAAAGTGATGTGATACCTTCCTTCAATATAAACTATCATAAAATATTTATTTTAGGGCTGGGAAGATGGTTCAGCTGATCCATGTTCCTGCTACCAAGCCTGGCCACCCGAGTTTGATCCCTGGGACCCACACGGTGGAAGGAGGAAATGACTTCCCTAAGTTATCTTCTGACCTCTGCTCATACCGTGGCATGTAGGTGCCCACAGACATGCCCACATAGACATGACACAAATAAATAAAGGTAACAAATATTTTATACTCAACATATCAGTGTTCTTACACTCTTCTTTTTGGTATGCATGTGAGAGAGAGAGAGAGAGAGAGAGAGAGAGAGAGAGAGAGAGAGAGGGAGGAATGCATAGGGTACCACTTCTTAGGAACACTATCTACCTTATTTTGAGATGAAGTCTCTCACTGGCCTGCAGCTCACTAGTTAGGCTAGGCTGTCTGGCCAATAAACATATATTATCATTCCTGGATTTTTAACTCAGGTTCTGGGGCTTGAAGTCAAGCCCTCATGCTGGCAAGGCAAGCACTTTACTGACTGAGTCATCTTCCCCAGCCTTTATACATCTTAAAATATAATATGCCAATGACATTATTTCATGTAAATATCCAATAAAATATTGGCATGGATTTACAGCTCAGCTTAAAAGATCTGAAATTGTTAATGGGTTTGATGATTTGATAGCTTGGGTTACAAAACTGGTCTATTATAAAGTTTGGCAGCAGTCAGCGAGGTGGCTGAAAAGCTATTTGGCTAGAACGAAAAATATTCGAACTGGCTACCATATGGAAGAAGGCTACTATTCACTTCTGTCCACTTTATCATCCCGTTCTTTCTAAGACCCAGAAGATATCACACTCCATCACCTCCAGGTTCCACAAGCGGAGGTGGCCATCTTCGTGCGCAGTGACCAGGATGGGAGGCTGTGCTTCCGTCAGGTTGGCAGGCACAGGCTGTTTTTTGGTCACTGGCTGTTGCTCTCCTGCCACGTCTGCCTGTTCACCTGTTAGAGAAGCCAGTGAGCTACCATGGTAGTTACAACACTTGGAATGCAAAAGAGGAGAGAGGCACCAAAACACCAAGACCACACGGGTTTTCGCCACAATTTAGTTACTTAAAATTTTTTATTTTTAGTGTATGTGTATGAGTGCTTTGCCTGCATTTATGTATTTAAGTACATTAAAGGTGTGCAAACACTGTGATCACCAGAAGAGTGTGTCAGATCCCCTGGAACTAGAGTTATGAGCAGTAAGTTAACCACCATGGGAGTGCTGGGAACCAAACCCAGGTCCTCTGAAAGAGCAGCCAGTGCTCTTAACCCTGGAACCATCTCTCCAGTCACTCCAGATTTTATTTTAACTTGAGAGAACTCACAGGGCAGAGAACAAAAAAGCATTTGAAAAATGGAATCCTGGAAAATCGCTGAAAAATCTAAAAGACTTATTTTTGGTCCTATTGTAAAAGCCTCTAGAGAATGCTGCACGTGGTGGCTAAACAGGTGATAGTCACTTGCTGTAAATTTTAACACATCTGGAATGGTTTATAAATCTATCATAAGTTTTAGCAAAATGGGCTGGAGACTAGCTTAGTCATTTTTTTGGATTTAAAAAGTATAGTTGCCATTTTACAAAGCGTAATATTGTCTGCATTGAGAAGATTTCTGGAAGTGTTACCTTTAAGAAATAACATATATTAATTAGCCATAATAATGGATTCAATATGACATTTTTGCACACGTGAACAGTGTATTTAAATTACCCCATCACCCTTTCTTATCTCCCTCCCTCTCCTGCTGATTCCCTGAAAAGGCATCATTTTGTTTTTGTTTCTAATTTTTGAGGGTCTCCCCATGACCTCGGCTAGCCTAGAACTCACTATGTAGACCAGGTTGGCTTTGATCTCACAGAGATCTGCCTTCCTCAGCTTCTCAAGTCCTGGGATTAAAGACTTGTATCATCACACGTGGCAAAAGGCATCATTTTAACAGAAATTCTGACTGTTAGGCTACTCAGTCCCCTGAACACTTTAAGACTCTAGATAAGCTGACTAGACCCAGTGGATGAACCTGCACTGAAGGACGTCTGGGTACATATATGTCAGGCCTTAACATATATGACAGAATGCATGAAATCCAGTGGTGCAGGCTATGTGGGGTCCAGATGGGGGAGGGATAAAGATGATTAAGATGTTTTGAATGAAATGTACAGAAAGTTAATTTAAAAAAGGAAAAAAAATTCATTGCAGTAAGAACTATCAAGAGTATTCTGCCATATAAAGTCCTCGTTACAAAAGAGCTACTGGGACGGGCTGTGGCTCAGTGGTAGTTCTCGCCGAGCCATCTCCCCAGCTCTTCTAGATTTATGTTAGCTCACGAGAACTCACAAGGCAGAAAACCAGAAAGCATGTGGAAAACAGTATCCTGGGTCACTGGGAAAGGCTAAAGGCTTGTTTCTGGTCCTACTGTGAAAGCTTGATCCCCGACAGCACAGAGAGAAGCAGCTGCTACGTTCTACAGAGAGGTGGAACTGACCTTTGACCTCAGTGTCATGTATACTCTGCTTGCTTCCCTGAATGAGGGGAAAAGAAAGAGAGATGACATTTCTGTGACGTGGTAAGGACATTCAGATAGCTGAATTTACGTCCCTTAAGCACTAGTGTCCAAGTCATTTCAAAGTTACTTCTTTGTATTACAGAGATTTTCAGATTCATAAATAGAAAAGCTACAACATGCCATTTTCCTAGTGGCTCAAGAACAGCATTAGTAGAGACAGATATTCGACACCTAATGCATGCCCATTTTTGTATATTGTCTCTATTTCTTCTGAGAACCACACAACTTGTCTTTATTCCCCCATTCTGATAAGGAGACAGAAGTCAACTTCAGCAGTCAACTTGACATGAACTGAGAGTCATCAGGGAAGAGGGAACCTCAGCTGAAGAAGTTCCAGATCAGACTGGCCTGTGGTCATGTCTGTGAGGCATTTTCTTGATTGGTAATTGAAACAGGAGGTTCCAGCCCACTGTGGGTGTCCCCCCGCCGGGCAGGTGGACCTGGGCTGTATAAAAAAGGTAGCTGGTGCTGGAAAGATGACTAGAAGTTAAGAGCACTGGTTGTTCTTTGTAGAAGACCAGGGTTCGAATCTCAGCACCCACATGGTGGTTAACAACCATCATAACTCCAGTTTCAGGGGATCTGACATCCTCTTTTGTTCTCCACAGGCATTGCACAACATGGGTGCACTTACACATGCACACACACACACACACACACACACACACACACAGGCAATACATTCATACACATGAAATAAAACAAAAATATTTTTAACAGGAAAGATGGCTGGTAAGCAAGCTGGTAAGCCGCGGTCTCTGCTTCGGTTCCTGCCTCCAGGTTTCTGCCTTGAGTTTCCGCCCTAGTGTCTCTCAGTAATGAATTGGAACATGTAAGCCAAATATACTCTTTCTTCCCCAAGTGGCTTTTGTTCATGGTGTGTATCATAGTAGCAGCAAAAAAGCAAAAGGAAACACTGCGTGACATCACTAGCGCTAACTAGGCAATACACGGAAGTCGTGGATTCAGGCACAGTCCCGCCTGGCTTTTCATCTATCTTGATAAGTTTGTTCTTTCTTCATGCTAGTTCTTTTAAAACAACCTTTACTGTGAAAACTTGACTTCAAATAAAACCCTTATTAGAGAGATGATGTGTAAAAATATGTAAAATTAGAACTGAGAATGAAGTTAGCAAGCCACTGCATGACATTATGGGCTGTGATATAATTACACCACATGCAATCTTTTCTTCCTGTGGAAAGTGACAACACTTAGCAAAAGAGATATTCGAAAAATCACATTATTATTTTAGGACCATAAAGAAAGTATGCATAATTTATCTTATTAATAATTTTATTTATTTATTTATTTATCAATGACCATGTACTGATTGCTCATAGATGTGAAGGCCTTGAAAACCATGAAAAATAACTGATTTTCAGGGAGAGCACAATAAAGTTTTATATGAACACATAAAATTTTTCCAGCTTTACCTTGCATCAAAGGAGGGGCTCGCATGCTCAGCATCACTAATTTTGAGCCACTGGTTGCAACAAGAAGATGCTTACCTTGCTACTCTGAGGACCCTTGCTTGAATCACATTGGGTTGAAGAGCATATGGAATCCTGACTGGATCTCCTGCGAGGGGAAGGAGGGAACACAGAACGGGAACTGAAGACTCTGAGTCCTGTTCAGTCTGTCCATCTCTGCTTCAATCTCAACTTCCTTTATTTTTTTTAAGAACTCATTTTTAAGTTTTATTTATTTTATGTGTATGAGTGTTTTGCTGCATGTATGTTAAGTGTACCAAGTGCAGTGTCCATGAAGACTAGAAGGTGACTTTGGATTCCCTGGAACTGGAGGTATTGATAGTTGTTAGCCCTCATGTGGGTGCTCTGCAAGAGCGCCCGGTGCTCCTAACTGCTGAGTCATCTCTCCAGTCAATTTCATCTTCTTTTATCACCTGCGGATACTGAGCAACTCACTTCTGAAGCCAGCCACACTTATATCCTGTGTCCTGAGTGTTTATCAGTGTGGTGTTAAGAGGAGACCACGGGAGTCTCATCAGCGGAGGGGTATGGCTGCTGCCTGCGTCTGGGAAAGGCGAGCCTGGCCAGGCACTCTGAAAACCCTAGATTAAATTGCAGAGGTTCAGACACTGAACTGTAGGGGTGAGTGCTGGCAGGTACAGACAAACCTGGTTACCTTCTTACATTGCACTAGTCCTTTCTGGTCTGATCCTGTCACTACAATGTTTTGTGGGGATGGGCTGAAAAGTAGCTTAGTGTGCTGGTTCAGATGTATCAGAAACAGATGTTGAATATATTCTCCAAATAATTTTGGTAAATTCTCAAAAGGTGTTATATTGTTACCCACCAATAAATGAACCCAAACCAGCACAGAAACATTTGATTTTTCTACATAGATGTATTTAACATTGCCTATTTTCTAAATAAACAGAGTTCTATAGCAAATATAAATAGAAAATAGGAAAAAACCCTTTTATATTAGAAGTAGACAGAGACTGATCAGTTGTCCTGGATGGCATGTGAAACCTGCAACATCATTTCTGTCTTATTCCTCCAACTCCTAATTTTCACTGCCATCAGTGGCTACTGTATTAGATTTTAGCTAAAACTTAAAAGTGTGGTCAAATAAGCATGTTCCATTTCTATCTCTGTTGGAAATAAAGCAAGCTGTGAAAGTGACATGGTAGAGGTCCACACAGTGATGTTCAAATGGCAGGGATCCACACAGTGATGTTGACATAGTAGGGATCCACAGAGTCAGGCTGACATGGTAGGGATCCACACGAGCCAGATCTCTATAGGCAGTGACAGAGAGGAAAGTCGAAACAAAGGAATCAGCTCAATGTCCTTTTTTCAGCCATTCCTTACTTAATGGTGGGGTATGACTAACTTTTGTCACCTACCCGCGTCTCAGACAGTACCACTCAATCACAAAATTCTGACTTACCTTACACAGTCAGGAGGATGGAAGAGGAACATTATGTCATTAATTCGAAAGCGCTTAGGATCCAAATCAGGATCCACGCTGAAGCAGTCTTCAGGTCGGTATCTGAAAATAAGCATGCATTTATCTGATAAACTGCCAAGTTAATAAACATACTTACATTGAAAATTGCATGTAGACCTGACTCCAAAAATGTTAGCATTGCACATGAAGTGAAAACCTCGAGGGGTAGAGTCTGAATATGTCTTCTTTAATACAATCACATGATTACTGGATAGTCTAAGTCTTTGAGTTCAGTTAAGTAGACACATTTCTTACCTATGGATTATACAAAATATAATCCTGTTTTATATAAAATTATAAAAATATGCTAAATATAATCCTGCGTTTTGTATAATCCTGTGGAGGAACCACTGGGAAGCCTCAAAATGTTTAAACCACAGAATTTGACTCTGAATACATGAAGTGACAGATTTGAATGAAATGTGGTTTCTAATCTCAAGGAATTTATAACCAAGCAGAGAAGTAACTGACTCTGTTGCTCTCGCTGCTCAGGTCTTCCATGGACTCAGATCCCAGAGAACTTTCTAGATAGAGTCTTGGAAGCAGAACAATAGTCTTTGAGCACCAGCACGCTTGATCTCTACAATCTCACTTAGCATTCCTTAGAGCAAACTGACCAATCATTTAGCAAAATCCCTTCCTTCTGGGGGAAATCCCTTCTGCTAACTTGAGCTGATGAGTGATTGCTAAAATTTGGATCTGGAATGTCCCTGACCCCCAAAGACCCACATGTTAAAGACTTGCTCCTAGCTTGGTCCCCTTGGGGGATAATGGCACCTTTAAGAGGTGGGGCCTCATGGGAGGTTTTTCCGTCATTGAGGGCTTATCCTTGAAAGAGATCTATGGCCCCTCTTCCTGGCTTTCTTCCTTTCTTCCCAACATGAAGCACTCCGTCAGTCATTCCTCCTGTGACCTGCTGCTTTCTCGCAGGCCCAAAGCAGCAGGGTCAATGGATGGGTCACCTGAACCTCTGAAGCCACGAACCAAAACAAACCTTTTCTCTTATTAAGTTGATTGTCTCAGGTCACCATTACAACAGCAGCAAGGACTCTAACAGTGGTGTAGGGAGTCCCACCAAGATCAAAAGGGAAGGTTGTGATCTTGATGACTTGTTGAGCCCAAAGTTTATAGACACTTCTGCTCCTCACCTGATTGTGAAGTAGATAATTAGCAAGAATGGTATCAAGTTTGAATGTGCAAGCATGGGGTTCCGAGCAGAGAGAGGAGGATTATTTCTCCCTGACCAGTTCAGAAGTCAGTCAAAGTTGGAGATGAATAAAGGAATGATCAGTGTGTTAATAATGGAAATTATGTTCAATTTTGGAACCAGTGGGTCTGATTAGCCTTGCAGAGTTCTGAGCTAAACTGTGTGTTTTCCCAAAGTCTCCAGTGATTCAAAATCAAATTTTAGCATGGGTATGTTCAAGTGCTCATTCCCCAGGTGTGTGTGTGTGTGTGTGTGTGTGTGTGTGTGTGTGTGTGTGTATAGGCCAAAGGACAACTTTGGTATTGTTCTTCAGGTGCTGCTCACCTCTTTTTATTTATTTTTTTTAGAGACAAAGTTCCTCATTGGACTGCTAAGTAGGCCAGACTGGCTGGTGAGCAGCAAACCCCAGGGATCCACCTGTTTCCATCTCCCCGGTGCTGGGACTACAAGTACATGCTACCATACCTGGCTTTTCTTGGTGTAGGTTATGGGGACTGAACTGAGGTCTTGTGCTTGCAAAGACCTGTCTATCTCCCCAGACCCCAAATGGTTTAAATTTTTTTTATTATGTTTTACTTATTTTGTGCGCATGTGTGTGAGTGTGAGTGCCCTCGCCATGGTACTTGTGGAGAGGTCAGAGGACAACCTGAGGGAATCACTTCTTTTCTTCCACTCAAGTCCCTGGGCTTGACATCAGGTGCCTTTGCCCACTGAGCCACCTCACGTCACCTCACCTCTCCTGCTTTTATATACACATCTGTCTAAAGGAAAGGGGCACGGCCTATACCCTAACGTAGTTAGTTGCTTTTCTCTTACTAGGTGCTGGCTTTGCATGAATCCTTTGTAAAAATGCCTGGTGCTTAAGCAAGAAAGATGTCTACCTTGAAACTGGGAATAGTCTGAGGAGAGCTGACCCCTGCTTTCACTGTGGCATCAATACAGGATTTTTCAGTCTATCTGCTTTTCCTTCTTAGTAGAGAGTCAGACACAAAGTGACTCCTTCAGTGTGATATCTGTTAATAAGAAGGTGAGGAACTGTGCAGCGTGTATAGACATAGGTATCAAATGGCAAGTACAGTATGCAAGAAAAGTCCAAGGGCAGGCATTGGATGTTACAAATAGAAACATTGGGTCAGGGTCCAGGAGCACTCCACAGAGCCGGGGGCCGGGTCCAGAGAAGGGTTTGAAGAAACAGCTATTTCAACTACAGATTTAAGAGACTACATGCAGGTTTCAGACAGGAAAAGGTTATTTCCTATCAAAGCATGGATAAAAATCCCCAACTCTTGACGGAAAACGGACACGGAGTCCAGCTAGACCAGCAGCGGGCGGCGTCCTCCACCTGGCTGCCGAGGCTGCTCCACGCTTTCCTCTTCTCCCTCTTCCGCTGCCCTGTCTCCATCTTCTCTCTTCCATTTCCCTGCCACAGAAGTTTAGCTAAACCTGATTTTATTTTATTCTGTTTTATTAAGATTCTAGGCCACTTTGTACCTGTAAATCATTTTACAGGACCCCTAGATATACGGTGTTCATACAAAACTCTTGTGTATACCCCAAGTACACATCGGAGACAGCTTATTATAATCCATCTATATAACCAATATGATACATTCGTTTCTGTAAACCAGTGGTAAGAACTTTTAGAGATGGACAGTGGGGAGGGGAAGGTAAAGACTCAGGTTGTGATCCAGAGCATCTCAGCAAGAGATGCAAAATCGCAGCTGCCACATTGGCCCTCATTAGTACCATGATGTAATGAACTGGATGTGTTGATGTGAATGGGAAGGAAAGGCCCTCTGGAATGCCTCTTACCATTTGACTTTGGTGACTGAGGAGATTTTGGTGGCACCAGGAATACAGCGGGAGGAGAAGCTTGGGAGTGGGGTAGGCTGGGAAGGAGTTTTAAGCATTGTGCAGCTTGAAGTGCCTGGGAAGCAATCGGATTGGAATTGCCAGTAGATAGCTGGATAGTGTATGCAATTATTATGCTTCTTTAAGCATTTGTTGAGGCCAAAAATTTAGACAAGATTACATATTCATAAAAAGGTAAACATTCTTGGGAACGCAAATACTTAACTGTGTCTATTTGCATGTATGTGTGTGCATAAGTATATATAATAGAACATAGTTTGTTCATAAACATAACTTCCAGGAAAGCCTCCGTTGAAGGTCAGGACCACCATTACCACATTATTGAATGCTTCTTTATTGAGCATTGCTGGCTATTTTGACTCTTCTGCAGTAAAATGCTTATTATTTAGGCCAAAGACATACTTACATTTCTTTGACAGTAGCTGTTACAAAATTCCATAAGATGATCATGCCATTTAAGGTTCCAGCAGCTATCAAATTATATCCCTCTAACTGAAATAAATCAATGCAGTTCACCTCAGTATCGATGTCAGGATTCTAAAGAAATACAGACACAGACGCACTGACTGGCGGGGGATGCAATCTCAGCTTGGTATTCAATGTCAGACATATACACTGTAATTGTGATCAACTTAAAACAATGTGTCATAGCTTTTTAAAATTATAAAGCATGAAATTTACCAAGACATGTTCTTGTTAGCAGCAAAACATTTAGTTTGAATAATTCATCAAAACAGCAAAAACATTAGTTCCTTTCCTGGCCCCTTTCAACTCAGCTTTGATTTATTCTTCCTTACCAACCATCAGACTGCCTCTCTGCTTTTCTCTTCCCTTCTGGCTTCTTTAAAGAATGGGACACATTAGCTGTTTTCACTTACTGACCATTCTTTCACTTGACAAGTTCACCTACCCAAGCGTCTGCTCCATACCACTCTGTGGAGCTCTTTTCTGTTTATTTCTACTGGGTCCCTATCCTCTCTCTCTCTCTCTTTCTCCCTGTTCTCTTTCTTTCTCACTTCCTGACCCCCATGAGGAGTATATTCCTCTGTCAAGTGTTTGTGTATGCTGTCCTACTCCATTACCAACCCTCAAGGCAACAGGGTCAGTCAAGGACTATGGACTGAATGGTGTGCTAATGAGTCATCCTTGTATGCTGTTTACCCCAAGCATGTCATCTCTGTGATGGAAAGCTGACCACACACCTTGCCTCTCTACAGCCCCCTTTTCTGTTTTTCCCTTGATGCTCTCTCACTCTGTCAACATTTTATTAATATTAACATTCTCAGGGTTTGCCTCTTACACACTTGTTTTATTTTCTTTTTTTCCAAATGGTTCTGGGCTCTCTCAGTTCTTTTAGTTTTTTTAAAAAAATAACTACCTTAATGTTAATGATCAAATAAACTAGTATACGTTCCCTCCCAGAAGCTACAAGCTTGAACATTTAGTATTTGGTGAATATCACTTCCTTTATGCATATTCCTGGATGCTGCTGTCCTTCCATCTCCTTCCAATGGCATAGCCTCCATCACTGATGAATAAATCTTGAATTCTACTGCCTTTTAGACTTAAATATTTTTAAGCCTTCCTTTCCTTACCAGCTCCATTATGATGTCTCTTTATCTTTCGAGTTGAAAAATAGCCTACTGCCTGAACCCTTGGACTGCAGTCTTATCCTATTTAAATTGTTCACTTAAGCAGCATGGGGTATCAGGTCATCTCTTGTCAAAGCCCTTCCATGACTTCCCATTTCTCGTAGCTCCCCAGGCTCCTTACCATCATAAGCATGAGGCCTGTTCAGTTTTTTCTCCTCCATCTTCTACCATAGCAGTTCTTCACAGATCATCTCACCTCCATGACTTAGACCAAGTGAGTTCCTTCATCAGGGATTCACTTTGTCTTTTCACCTCTCTTTAGAAACTCCCATCTGGACCAAGCTGAAATCTGATGGTACTTTGCTTTGTTTTGAGCCAGGGTCTCACTATGTAACATTGGTTGATGTGAAACTTGCTATGTAGACTAGGCTGGCCTTAAACTCATTGTCTCCTGAGTGCTGAGACTAAAGGCATGTGTCATCATGCCTGACTTCTGATGGTTCTTTAGATTTAATTCAGTTACATTCTTCAGGACCTTCTCCCACCTCAAGTCCCCTAAGATGCCAGCTGTGCTCCAATGGCTTAGGCACCATTATTAATGGTGGTGTGCTGTGATTAGCACATGCTACACAGCAGGCATTCAATAACAAGTGCTTTATAAGTAAGGCTTTTACAGAAAGACTTTCCATGTAAAATCCAATTTTTTTCCAAAGTGACTTGCATTTTCTCTACAGAACAATTTTCAAGTGTGTTGCAAAGGAGGTGCTATAATGCTGAGCATGACAATACAAATCAAGAACTGAAAATCAGAGATAATTTAAATTTGCATAAAGTCTTAAGAGGCCCTTCCATATTTTGCCTGTGTGTGTGTGTGTGGTATGTATGGGTTCATGCACATTTGCATGTGTGTGCCCAGATGCATGTAGAGGCCCCAAATTGACATCTGGCATCTTGCTCAGTCACTCTCTACTTTATTGAGGCAGGGTTTCTCAGCTGAACCCTGAGCTTGCCAGTTTGATTATTCTAGCTAGTCAGCTTGCCCTGTCTTTACCTACTGATTTCTAGATTATAGGCAACCACCAGACCTGTCCAGTTTTTACCCAGGTTCTAGAGATTTGAACTCTGGTCCTAATGCACAATAAGCACTTAATCCACAGAGCCAGCTCCTCAATCCCATTGTATTTTAATAATTTATTATATAATTCAAAACAACCATTTTTTTCATTTCTATGTTACCTATGTAATTATTTGACAAATGCAATGGTCCTAACACACTGTACACTTATCTTTCTGTTTTTATAGGTGATATACAAGGTTTCTCACATCAGATACATATGAGCCAATCTGATTCCCATGAAACAGAGAGTTGAAAGGAGTAGGCTAGAATTCCCCTATGAGGGGGTGTTTATTGCATATATTAATTTCAAAGTCTTTTTATCTAATAATAAAGTCTCATTAAAATCACCAACAGAGGGCCGAACATGATAATGGGAACATTTAATCCCAGCATTTAGGAAGTAGAGGTAGGATGACTGTGAGATGAAGGTCAGCCTGGAATGGTCTTCATAGGGAGCTCCAGGCCAGCTGCAGGCTACATGGTGAAACAATGTTTCAAAAACAAAAATAAAAGCAAAAGTATAAATGTATATACTAGTGTATATTGACAGGAGTAATTATGATCTCTGTCCTAGGTTAAAATGATACAATAGTTTTCAAATTCTATAAAGAAGCTAGATTAATTTTTTTATCCTCTTCCTCTTCTTTTTTTTTTTTTTTTGAGACGGTCTCTCTGAGGCCCCAACTGGCCTGGAACTCACTCTGTAGACCAGACTGTCCTCCATCTTACAGAGCTTTGCCTGCTTCTGCCTCCTGAGTGCTGGGAGGAAAGGCGTGCACCACCATGCCTGTTTTCTTCTTTTTTTTAATTTTTATTTTTAGAGACAAAATTTCACTACATAGCCCTAGCTGGTCTGGAATTCTCTATGTAGATCAAGTTGGCCTCAGACTCATAGAGATCTGCTTAACTCTGTCTCCCAAGTGTTGAGATTAAAGTCATGTGCCACCATGCCCAGTTTACTTTCTTATAAGTTGCATTAGAGTTGCTCACTAGTGTTGGGAGTGGGGGAAACTCAAAGCTTCATTTAGATTTTCCTGGTATAACACTCAGTTTTCTTTTAATCTTTAGTGTCTGACCACTTGTCCCTGTAAAAGCTGAAAAGTAAAGGCATTTTGAACTAACATTAGACTAAATTATGAAAATTAATGAGAACTCATCAAAAACAATCAATGGGCCTAAAATTTTGTAGGAGGCAAAATTTCTCTATCCCTAGCCCCAACCACATATCCTGGACATTTTTTCTCTTAGACATGTAGCACACCACAGAAATAGCTCTCTGGAGAAATTTGATATCAAGTTGTCTCTTTCATTATGTACAGCCACTTCTGAAATGTTCGGAGAGGCTTCTGAGCTCTGATTAGTAATCAATAATGTTTCCTTGGCCATAAGTATGTCAAACATCTTGAGAAAATTCCACGGTAGCAAAAAGGGGTGTGATGCTGAAATGCACCGTGACATGACCATTTCTCAAAACCCAATGCTAGGTGAGGGGAAACACATATATGCAATGCAGGGTTCCACTGATTTAATGTGTGGGAAACAAATGCATGCTGGGTAGACTCAGACAGTAGTTGCCTCTGGGTGAGAGGCAGGTATGGGCCAGGCGGGGGCCTGAGGAACTTTCTTAAGTGATGGAGATGGGATTTGGATTGGACATGAT
Organism: Eospalax fontanierii; assembly: GCA_035773235.1. Lineage (NCBI taxonomy): Eukaryota > Metazoa > Chordata > Mammalia > Rodentia > Spalacidae > Eospalax > Eospalax fontanierii. The sequence goes on from CM069535.1 coordinate 20,003,816, forward strand.
TCTTTTCAAATGCATTGAATAGTACACTTAACATTTTGCTTATTTTCTTAAACATAAATCTCGATTAAAAACCAGCAGAGAATGCTATTGAGGGATGTATTCAGTGATGTGTGCAGGGTGATATCTATCTACACCTTCATCTTCTGAAATATATATTTTAAATAAGGTGGCTAAAGATGTATAAACAGATATTTAGTAAATATTGCAAAATGTTAATAGTTAAGCTTCAGTGGAGCTGTTTATAGATGTTCACTTTCTAATTCTTTAAATTGTTTCATAATAAAATGTTGATGAAGAAAAACTTTGAACCTTTCATTGTCCAGAAAAGAAGTTTTGCATACAATCTCAGAGACTTTTTAGAGTTCTAGAAGTTTATACAGGGCTCAGGAGCCCAGGAATCCAAGGAAAGGATTCTGGCTCTCTTTTTGTTTTGTTTTGTTTTGTTTTGTTTTGTTTATAAACAGTGTCTCTGTATCCCTGACTGGTGTCAACCTCATGAGTGCTGGGATTACAAGTCGCCATGCTGAGACTGCACTGTGACTTTGAAGATCTTTTAAGTAGGATCAGTGGAAACTTCTATCTTCCTGTGTGGTGGGAATTAAGAGTGATTCCTTTAAATCAGCTTTCAATTTGGAATTTAGAGGACACCCTGAATCAATAAAGTCTGATGATATTCTTTCCTTATTTATTATTTTAAATTTAAAACAACAATGACACAGCAATAAAACTCCCACAATTAGCCAAATGGTGCTTCCCAAGCAAGATGAGAAGACTGAAAAGTATAAAAAGAAAAGATGGAATTCACTAACTGACACTGGAAAGACACAGTTACGTACGGTGGACCACCCCTACAATCCAAGCACTAGACAGACAGACTAAGGGAGGAGGATCAGGAGCTCAAGGCCAATCTGGGCTGCACAGTGAAACATTTTTTCAAACTAACAAGAAAATGTCTATGATGATATAATAACTGGGCAGAAAAAGAGAATGATCATGTTGAGTCCTGATACCATCTATACACATATACTCCTAAAATATGGATGGTTTTTAAAATATAAGAAGGAAAAGAACAACAATTTGGATAGATGAATGGACAGAAGATGTAAATAAATGTATGCTGTACATGACCAGGAAAAAAAAGCTTGCTATTTGCAAAAGAAATGTCACTAAAATATGCTAAATTGAGACTTTATCATTTAAATTTAAGATGTTTTAATTCTTGGCAATATGCACCATTGGGAAGTCTGTAGGGGGAATATACATCCTCACACATTGCTAGTGGAAACACAGAATTATATAATGCTATGTAGGAGAATGTGTCAATATCTAGGAAAATCACATGGGATTTATTTTTTGATCTAGTAATCATCTTTCTAGGAATATATCTCAAAGACTCATTGTCAAAAGTTTGAAAGTAGAGAGAAAGAGAGAGAGAGAAAGAGAGAGAGAGAGAGAGTGTTATTTGTTGAGGTATTATTTTTAACCAGGAAAGGCTTGGGAAAAATTCAAATGCTCACTCAGAGAGGACTTGTAAAATAAGTCTATCTCCATTAAAACATAACACTCTACAGCTTTAAAAAAGAAAGCTGAAGTCTGTGTACACTCATGTTCGTAACTGTATTATTATCGGTAGCCAAAAGTTGGAAGTAATTCAAGTAGCCATGGATAGATGAATCACCAAACAAGAGGCTTATGTATCCAAAGGAATAGAATTCAGCCTTAAAAAGGCTGGATATTCTGACACATGCTACAACATGGATGAACCATGTGGATATTATGGTGAGACAAGCCAGTCACAAAGGATAAATACCGGAAACACATGCTTAAAGGAGGTGCGTAGGGTAGGTTAGTTCACAGAGACAGAGAGCAGGGTGGGTGGTGGTTGCTGGGAACAAGGAGGTAATACGTGTGCGGAGTTGTTGGTTAATGAGCATACATTTCAGTTTTGTATGATTTTTAAAAGTAGGATACAGAGCAACAAGCTTCATTATGGCATTTCCATACACATCTTCCTCCTCCACCGCCCTCCCCATCCCCCTTCTTCATTCTAGTCTACTACTACTCTGAAAGTCCCCGGTTGCTTTCTTTTCGCTTATATTCAGTCATGACTTTTCCCTTTTTCCTTAAGATCTCCACTACCCCTTTCAGGTCCATCTGAATGTAGTATTTGCTTTTCTGGGTCTTAATTTTGCTTCACCTACTGATTTGAGTTCCATTCATTGTCCTGATTTTATTTTTCTTTATAGCTGAATACACACACACACACACACACACACATTCTCTTTACAATTAATCTGTTGGCGTACATCTATGCTTGTTCTATTTCTTAGCTATTGTGAACAGTGTAGGGATAAAGAAGGATGTACAAGTATCACTAGTTATACGGACTTAGAGTCCTTTGGTTGTATACACAGGCATGGTATAGCTGGAGCATACGATAGTTCTACATTCATTTCTTCAGATCCTCCATGCTCGCTTCCAGTGTGGCATGTCTGCATCAGTCTACATTCTCAGCACTGAATCAGGGGTCTCCTTTCCCCATCCTCACCAGCATTTGCTGTCCTTTGTTTTGTTGTTGGTAGTCATTCTGACTAGGGTGAGGTGGACTATTTAAGCAGTTTTAATTTGCTTCCGTATGACAGTAGGCAGTGGGGCAGTTTCACAGTTTGCAGTTCCCTGATGGCTAAGGGTGTTGAACACTTTTAAAAATATTGATTGCTTGTATTTCTTCCTTTGCCAACTGTCTATTTTATCAGCCAATCTGTTAACTGTACAATTTTTTGGTGCTTAGCTTTTGCACCTCTTTATATATTATAGCTATTGACCTCATCTGATATGCACCTGGCAGAGACCGCTTTTGCCATGCCGTAGGCTATCTCTTCGCTCTGTTGATGATTTTTTTGCTATATAGAAGCCTGTTAATTTCTTGTAATCTAATTTATTGATTCTTGGGATTATTTCCTGTTATTGCGGTCCTTTAAAATAAAGCCCCTTCCTATGTCTATAACTCTTTACATACACACTCATCACTGAAGCTGGTCTACAGTTTTCTTTTTGTTATATGGTTTTGGTATCAGGGTAATATTGACTTTATAGAATACATTTTTTAGTGTTCCCTCTCTTTCAATTTAATGGAACAGCTTGAGGAGTACTGGTTGTAGCCTTCCCTTAAATGTTTAGGTGAATTCGGCAGTCCTGGACTTTTCTTTGTGGGGAGACTCTGTTAGTACATCAGTCTCATTGCTAATTACACATCTATTCAAGTTGTTTGTGGCTTCTATTTATTCATTTTAATTTTATGCATGTGAGTGTTTCACATGCCTGCATGTAAGTGCACCACATGTGTGCATGCCCACAAAGGCCAGAAGAGGGTGTTGAATCCCTGGAAACTGGAGTTACGGAGGGCTGTTATCTGCAATGTGGGTTCTGGGCGCCAAACCTGCATCCTCTGCAAGAGCAGCCAGTGCTCTTAATCGCTGAGTCTTCTCTCCAGCTCTGTATTTATATCTTCATTATTTAATTTAATAGGTCATGTGTGTGTAGAATTTATCTATTTCTTTTAGATCTTCTAGTTTGGAGGAATATATAAGTTTTCAAACTGTTCCCTAATGAACCTCTGGTATTCATTGGAATCTATTGTAACAGCCTGTAGTGGTTTAGATGAGAATGTCCCCCCTAGGCTATAAGTATCTGAATTTTTAGCCCCAATTGTGGTGGTATTTGTGGAGGCTTAAGTGGTGTGGCCTTGTTGAAGGAAGCAAGTCACAGGGGTGGGCTTTGAGAGTCCATCCCCTTGCCCTACTCTGAGGTTGTCTCTCAGAGTGATTAAGATGGTAAATTTTATATTGTGTATCTTATCACAAATTTTTAAAATAGAAAAAAAATTCTATATATCTTATAATTACTTTCAGATTGTATTATTAAATAACATAAATATAAAATATGTATAGTATTCTATCTTTTCCTTAAGAAGGAACTGGAGGGAGTTAAGCAGGAATAATTATTTTATTACAATTTTACTAAAAGGGCATTAGAGATGTAAATTAGGAACTTAAAAACAAAAAGTTAACTGTGCAGCTTGTGAGGGAACAAAGGAGTAGTGAAAGAAAGGACCAGCATGGGCTTTGCATCTCAGCAGAGAATTTGTTTTATTGATTTTTATTTTGGAACTATTTTAATGTTTTAAATAATAATAATAAAACAATAAATTCGGACAAGTAGGATGGCTCAGTGGATAAAGCCACCTGCCAACAAGCCTGATGATGACCTAAGCTCTCTGTCCTTGTAACCTGCATGGTAGAAGGAAAGACCTGACTCCTGAAAGTTGTCTTCTGACCACCACAGGTGAGCTGTGCCACAAGTGTGCCCACATACATGAACACAAACACACACACACACACACACACACACACACACATAAAACATAGAAGTGCAAGGGAGATGTGAAGAAGAGGTAACGTATGGGAGGGGCAAGAAACAAGTCCTGAAGTAGTGGCAAGTGAGTATGTTAGAAGCTCATGACGACCTAAATAAATTTTACTGTGACATCCGTCACTTTGCATGTGAATATATGCTGATAAATGTTATTTTGTAGCCACTCGTGTCTAGAACTCATGGTAATTCTTATAATTCCGCCTAAGTGGAATTACTATCACAGGCATGAGCCACCATTCCCAGTATAAACGCTTTTTAAAAGAAAGTTATGCAACAAAGTGGTTTAAAAAAAAAAAGAGTAAAAAGTTAAAGTTGCTTGTAATTCACCACATTTAACTCCCAGATTACAGGGAATGGGGAAAATCTCCTTTATTATAAAATCTCCATTTATGGTACCATTAAGGCACAGTCAGCCAGCTTCAGAGTGGGAGAAGATGTCTGTTTTCTTTGGTACATAGATTGTTAGGGAAGAAAGAGAGGAAAGACATTTACATTTTAAAAGACACTTACGTGTTTTACACTAGCTAGGCATTATCTACCCTCTCTCCCTGCCATCCCCATTTTCCCTGTTTCTCCTGATAATGACAGTCTCCTGTGGCCCCATCTCTCTTGAGTTCCTTCTTTCCCTTTATCCCCATAGTTCCTTGCATAACCCTCCCATTTAAATACTCCCTTTAATCTATTTCTCCATAGTAACACCTCTCTCCTATTATTCTTCTCTCTGAGGTTCTTTCTTCCCTTTACCTCCCTAGTGCCTTTCCATTTTCCTGGTTCCTGCAGTTACATCAGGATACAAATAATGCCTAGCTAGTATAAAATACCAGAGGGAATCATATTAGTCTAACAACCTAATGACAAATTACACGTACAATATCTCTACATGAGTCCATGTGCATAGCTGAAGGCTAGATAACCAGAAACAGTGCCAGACAGGAGAAACCTTCCTTTGAGTTGTTGGCCAGAGTGGTCCAAGAGACTCCCAAAATCACACAAGTTTTTGCCACTCACTGCCCTTGATTGCCTTCCAGAACTTGAAGGCAAGACTCTATTGCTGAAGACAGGGCATACTTCAGAGACTGGATTTAGAGTAGTGGAGCTGGAACTGACCTGGAAACCACTTCTCCTGAGGGCTAGTTCTCACAGCTCTGGAGAGCACTGTGCAAGTAGCTAAGGGAGAATGAACATCAATCAATGGCCCAACACCAGTTTCACGACCAAATAATCACATCAATGACTGGCACAGCACTTGACACTGTAAAGTAGTGGGCCTTTTATCTTGGGGCCTACCTAATTTGCGTTAGAGCCCACTCAATGGAAGGAAACTCATGTGCAGTACTGTAATTGTAGCCAAATGAAGCTGAAGAGGTCACAGATCTTAGAGAGATCCCCCAGGGCTGTCACATGCCTAGGTTAATGTAACTTCGTACTAAATGCAAAATATGTATCCTTATATTTACAGTCAAGTATCCCAGTCACCACCCATCAAAGAAGCTTCTTCTGCACCAAATGAAGACTACTACAGAGTACCACATCTGGTCACACACAGACATTGTCTGTGAATTGCCCATGCCTAAGCGGCACATCTACAATGGAGCCTCTATACCCAAGGCTCATGCAATACAGAACAAGGGATAAAGAAGCCACTAATGAATATCTCAACTCTCATTAATGAAACTCTCATGCAACAAAAGGTCAGTAACACAAAAGGTCACAAATGGCTAAATCATGGAGATTTGGCATCTGCAGAGTGTGGGGGTCCCTGGACAGGACTCTTATATTAAGTTTCACTCACTCAGGGCTCAGGGACCATTATGGAAGAGGAGGTGAAAAGATCTGAAGAGCCAGTGAGGAGGCGTGTGACCGTATGGAAATAGAATCCCACAAGTTCCTGGACCCTGCTCATATGAACTTACAGCAATCAACTGATCACTGTTGGCTGAGAATCAGCTAGTCTTCTTAAAGCGAGGGACGCTGGGTAGGCTAACTAGACCTTAGCGGATGAACCTTCACTGAGATCACTTGGGGATGCTACTTGACACAGTGGACCTTAACACAGGTAAAAGAATGTATTGATTCCAGTTGGGAGGTTTTGAGGGGTGCTGGTGGGGAAAAGGATATAAAGATGATTAAGACTGACTGAGATGTTTTGTATGAAATGCACAATGATTCAATAAAGAAATAGTTAAACAATTTTAAAAAGACAGTAGATCTGCCAGTGAAATGCAGCAAATGGGTCTTGTCTGGGCCCCGGTTGAGACAAAGTAAGGTCAAGAAGTTATGAAGAAACCAAGAACTCAACTTGAGGACTAAATCCATCTTACAACATAACAATTTCTTCTAAGTAATGCTGGGCATGGTGGCATATGCCTTTAATCCCAGCACTTGGGAGGCAGCGTGGGTGGATCTCTGTGTAACTGTGACCAACCTGGTCTACATGGCAAGTTCCAAGTCAGTTGGAGCTACAGGGAGACTGTGTTTCAACCCCCTACTCCCTCAAGTCTTACAAATTATACTAAAAATGTTTTAGAAAACAAAATTGCTGGTTTGGGGAGAATCATCATTTAGAGAAATACCCTGAGATAGTTAAGGATGGGATGACACAGTGTCAAAGATTCACTCCCAAATCCACAGATGGTAGCAGTGGGAGAAAGGTACAAGTAAAGGAAGAAGTCTGGCCATGCACAAAATAAATGCGTGCTGAGCAACAGTGCACTGAACTTCACTGTGTTCTTTTTTGTAGCTTTGTATATATCTTAAACTCTCTACAACAAAAAACAAAAAATACAAAAATTAGGAATTGAAACTTACATTAGTATGTTGAGAAAAGCTTTTCTGAACAACTAGCTCGACGTCTGGGAAAGGAATGGCCATAGCCCTCTCTTTAGTTGACATCCTCAGATGTACAACATGGCTTCCAAACTGTAGGTAAGGCACGGCATCAGGCAACTCCCATACCACGACAAGTAATGCGTCGTCCTCCTTACCCTTGAGAAGAAAGTCAGTGAGTGCATGAAAAGTTCAATCATTATTCTTCTTTGAGATGTTTTTAAACAGAGAAAAAAATAAAAACACATACGTCAACCATTCAGTTCTATCAAATCTCAAACCTTGTGTTCCCTTTGAAAATTTAATTCTTTTTGCCTTCACTCTTCAGAGTAACCAGAAATCTGAATACATCGTGGTGTGTATGTATGTATGAAAATCTTACTATGTCTATATGTACATGCAATATGTTCTTTCTATTTGTGATATTGCTTTTAGATTTTTGCCATTTTTCCCATTTTCATGTATATATGGTATGCTTGTGTGTATGTGTGCAAATGCGCTCAGGTACGCACACTGTGTGTGTGTGTGATGGTGCATGTTTGCATTTGTACGTGTGTGTACAATCATGGAGAATCAAAGTTGATGTTGGGAAAATATCCTCAATGACTCTTCTACCTTATGCATTAAGTCAGCGTCTCTCAATCATACTGAAAATCTATAGATATGGTGGTCTTCCTAGCCAGCTTGTTCTGGGGATCCCATCTCTACCTTCCAAGGTTGGAATTATAGGTGGGCCACCAAGCCCAGCCAGCATGTTGCATGGGTTCTGGGACTCTGAACTCTGGTTCTTATCCTTGTGTACTGAGTACTTTAACCATTGAGCAATCCTCGGCACTTTTAGTCATTTTATGAACGTTATCAACCTATGTGAATTTTTCAACTTGCTTATTCCCATCAATATTGTTTCTGGTTTTGATACAAGTTATTACATGGAACTCTGGTTCTTTTCTTTTCAATTGTTCTTCATTCCTGTCTGAGTATTCCTCAGTGTGTTATATGTTCTCCTACTGGGGGCTGTTCAGGTTGTTGTCAGTTTTCCACGGCTTATCTTGATCGGTACGTGCCGTATTTCCCATAGTAGCTGGGCAGAGTAGAACTGTTGACTTCCAAAATACAGATATGATAAATTACACTAGATATTGCCAAATGGCGTTTCCAGGTTAAATTATTTACATCCACTCTCACCAGAAGTAGATGAGGGTCCCCCTTTCTTCATGTTCTTACTTAATACACAGAAATAGCTAATAATGTTTTGCTTATCTAAAGTGTTTGAAATGACACATTTTAGAAACAACTAAAAAATAAAGTATCTGGGGATGTAGCTCAGTGGTGGAGCACTTAGCAGGCAAGAGGCTAGGTTCAATGCCCAGCCCTTTGGATGGGTCTCTGTCTCCAGCGTGGCATTGTGCTCCAGCCATCCCAGAGAATGGAAGGTTGTTGAACAGGTCCTCAGGTGGCCCCAAGTGGGATGGGAAAAAATTCCCAGGAGACTGCATCAGTGGACAGCTCACTCTTGAAAACAAGGCAGGGGCTTATATAGGGAGGCCTTTCTGGCTGTTACAGAAGGCGGGAAAGTTAAAGGTGGGGTCTTTAGGTAAAGGTGGGAAGGTTATAGTGCTGACATGGAAATTAGGAAGGAGGAAACGAAACCCAAAAACCTGGTTTGGGTCTGGAGCGATCTTTGTGGGGGAGAAAAGATTAAGCAACTGCTGAGGAATGAGGATGTTATATCTGCAGTGGCTTCCTAGGACCTAGGTTACAGCTTCAGACAGAACAGGTCAGGACACCTGCTGTCCCTTCAGAGTCTCTGGGGTCACAGTGCCTGCTCAATGCCTTTACACAATAGGCCCAGGTCCCACACAGCCCTATGCATTAAAAAGTCTACCAGCTGGACAAGGTGGTGCACGCTGGACATGGTAGCACAGGTCTAAAATCTCAGCACTTGGGAGGCTGCAGCAGGAAGATTAAAAGTTCAAGGCCAGCCAGGACTATACAGTAAGACCTGCTTCACACCAACAAACAAACTACATCTACATGCATGCAGATGTATACAACAGGAGTCACCTTTCCCTAATTGCTAGTAAGCAGGACATTTCTCGCATGTTTATAGCCACTGTTGTTGGGATTTCCAGAGATGTCCTTTGTCCCTCTTTCTATCGGACTCTGCTTCTCTTCTTGAGTTTTGAGATTTCTCTACACATCTGGTTCCTGCCCCTCCCCATATACCTGGGCAGCAACGGCCTCACAACCCAGTGCTTCCTCTTGCAGTTATGTCTTTGTGGCAGCCTGTCCGTGAACATGGTATATTCTGCCATGTGTTCGGATTGGGCTTTTTAAATGTCCTATGATAAATTTTCTACAAAGCTCTTGCGTAATTCATTTTAAGTACCTTATTTTTGAAAACAATTTTTATTTACTGCATGATAATTTCATACATGCATATAATACGTTTTGGTCATATTTGCCCCCACGTTCCTCTCTTATCTCCCTTATAATGCAACATTTCTTCACGTCACTTCCCTCCTACTTTCAAATTTTTAAAAAAAACCCTTAAGTTTAATTAAGGTTGCTTGAACATACATGTGCATGATGGGTGGGGTACCTTGATTTTGATTTCCTATTATTGTATTATATTTATGTTTTCTGACTGGTTATTGCTGGTAAGATTTTTTATTTTTGAATTAAAAACATTTAATACAGTGTGTGTGTGTGTGCGTGTGTGCGTGTGTGTGTGCTCACATGCATTCTGTGGCACATATGTGGAGATCAGAGGAAATTTGTGGGAGCCAGTTCTTTCCCACCACCCTATTGGCCTCAGGAATTGAACTCAGGTCACAAAGCTTGGCAGCAAGTGTTCTTACCCACTTGCCATCTTGCCGGCCCAATTTTTGAATTTTGGATGGAAATAAGAGCCCCAAATCCTAAGGCTGATCATTTTGTTAGTAGAACAGAGGTCTTTCCAGGTTGAGAAGCAACTCTGGTAAAGCAGAGAGATTACTGGTGTGTGAGCGAAGAGGGCAGCTTCCCGTCTTGGTTCTGGTGTGGTCTAAATCTAGGGGAAGGTGGTGCATATTTCCTTGGTCTTTATTTTTCTTCTTTGTAAAACGAGAACTCAGACTTGTGGTTGGATAAAAGCCTTTCCATTATTTAAAGTTCCAGGTGTGGCTCTAGGGCCTCTTTTTCCCATACCTGTGTTAATTTAAAAGTATGGCCCCAATTTTGTTTGTGGGGGAAGGTGAGGGGAGTTCTTTGAGTTACACCAGTGTCAGGGTATGAAGACTCTCAGTAATGACCAAGCACTGAGTTTTGGGGTTCCAACAGAGAAAGGCACTAAATTCTTGACTTGGGCAGGGCCTGGGCCTGGACTCTTTGGCTTATCATAATGTAAGTCTCCAAAATGAAAATCCAAGTTTGCTGCGGAAACTTTGAGAGAAAAAGTAACAATAGCGTCTGTCTTTCCATGGAAATTTTGATGTGCTTTACATGCTGTATGACTAACTCTGCAATGCCAACTAGATTTAAATTTTCCCCAAACACCTCTCATATATTTATTATTGTCTGCCTTACAAGAGGTTTCTTATATTTTATTCTTTCTACCCTTAATGAGCACCTACTATGGACAGGTCAAGAACATAAACATAAAAGTGAGGTGTCCAGTCCTTACCAAGCTTAGCTCTGAATGGAGAACCAGAATAATGCAAGAGGGAATAGCTAGAGAAGTTTTAAACGATTCTGATGCACGCTGGTCTTTTGTGTTCTAGGCTGGCCTTGGACTCACTGTGTAGTCAAAGATGATCCTGAACTTCTCATGCTCCTGCCTCCACCTCCTAAGTGCTGGGATTAAAGGCAAGTGCCACCACATGCAGTTTATAGGGTGCTAGAGATAGGACCTCGGGCTCTGTGCATGGCTGGAAATCCCTGAACCTAGTGAGCTGCACCACCAGTTCAGAAGCACAGTTCTTTCTGCAGCCCCTGATTTATAGTGAGTGTTTATTATAACAGTCTGCTAGGAGGGGCACTGTGATGATCAATTGTACCAGGTCCCAGAAGGCACTGACGTGATGCTCTATGTGGGTTGCCAAGGCATTCCTTTCTACAGTGCCATTTTGGATTGTGCAGCCAAGGTAAGAGTATATCGACTCAGAAGTTTTTCACTCGTTTCTCCCAGATGAAAGATTATTAGTCATCCAAATCAATGTTGGTACTTTGTGACTGAGATTCTATGTAATACTTATTTTCTGATCTTAGCTTTCAGAACTGAATAACAAAGGTAACGTTAGTCCTTGAGGTCTGGCTGACCGGGTAAGATCCACTCAGCCAGGATAAATGATGTCGGCTTCATTTTAAATTTGAAGAAGGCATTAGTATTCCTAGGTGGTAAGAGATTTGCAGGAAAAATAAATTAGCCTATTTCAATCCTCCCCAAACAACCCCGAGCAGATTGCATCATTAACCTTAAAATAAACAAAGCAATTTTAGTGAGAAATGGAAAAAGTGAGTTGAGCATCTCTGAATGCTTTATAGGATAGAATGGACAGAATTCTCTGGGAAGTCATCCTGAGGCAGCAGTGAACTATTTCCCAGTGAAGGTGAGAGCAATGTCAGCAGAGCCGGGTGCATGTCAATTCAACCTTTCTGATACCTACGTTAGGGGATTCTCAATGATGCCAAAGCAAGAGTGTGACGGGCAGGATGCTAGGCCCAGACAGCTGTGCTTTTTGCTTGAACTTAAGAAAAGTTAGTGAGGAGCATCACAGGACAGTTGTTGGATAAGCACTATTCTTAGGTGGCTAGCAAGAGAGGAGATGAATGAGGACAGGGTTATAGCTGTAGCTCAGTGCTTGTCTAGCACCTATGATGCCCTGGGTTTGATCCCCATCACCACATAAATTAGGCCCCTCCAGCACTGGGGAGGTGCAGGCAGAAGAATAACGAGTTGAAAGTCACCTTGGTCACACAATCAGTTCAAAACCAGCTTGAGCTACATGAGACTGTCAGGAGAGGGAGAGGGAGAGGGAGAGAGAGAAAACTGAAAGATCACCCACTGACTTACTGCACTTCATCAAGATTACCTAAAGAGCAAAGGTGTAAACAAGATTCAAACCTGGATCATTTTGATGGCTCCACTGTGCTCCAAGGTAAGGATCAGGTGCTGGTGCTTCACCTGGGCTTTGAGGAAAAACAGGCGCAGCAAACAGTGCTCCTCCTCCTTCCAGTCTTTCCCTTCTGGCAACACCTTCATCTCCTGCCCGCTGCCAAAGTCCCAGATCTTCACTGTGCCTGAAAGCATGGAGAAAAGGCCCGGTGAGTAAGATGATGTGCAGACAGCCTGACTCTCAGCTCAGGGAGCACTGATCCTATGAACTCACCATACACAGCTCAGGGAGCACTGATCCTATGAAAACTCACCATACACAGTTCAGGCTATACTTAGTATTTTCACTAAGTCTGAGTGAATCTCCCAGGTCTTGTGTATGAGATGCATCTGTGTGGTTTGATTTGCAGCAGGCTGATAAAAAAGCAAACAGCACTGCAGTGTCTTGCTTTGGTTTGGTCTCCAGCTTGGTGCCGTTGCTGGGTAACAGAACCTTTAGGATGTGGTGCTGTGGGCCTTGATGCCATTTGGGGGGAATGTGAGACTCTAGACTTCTTTTTCTTCACTTTTGGGCCACCATACAGGTGAGAAGCTTTGCTCTCTGATACCTGCGGACTGTACTATAACACCCTGCATCACCATAGCCGTTATGTGCTGAAAATTCCTGATAACTTGATTCTCTTGTGTATTTGTTACATTATAGTAACACAAAGCTGACTAAAACTACTTTCTTGAAACCCTCAGACTTCCTGAGTTTTCTTTCTTTTTCTTCCCTCACCCCCTTTCTTTCCTTTCTTTGTCTCTCCTTCCTTCCTTCCTTCCTTCCTTCCTTCCTTCCTTCCTTCCTTCCTTCCTTCCTTCCTTCCTTTTATTTTTCTTTCCTTTGTGTATGTACATCCATGTGCCATGGCACACGTATGGAGGTCAGAGGACAAGAAATCAGGGGACTAAACTCAGGTCATCAGTCTTGGTAGCAAGCACCTCCACCAGCTGAGCCATCTCACTAGCCCAGTGACTTTTCTTTCTTACGTTAATCTTCTTGGTGCATTTTTCTAGTGCTTTTCATCTCCCTGCTGAACAGAACTGTCTTTTCCATACTACAGTTATCACGAATAGTCAAAAATAATTCCAGTGATCTGCACATTTTTAAAGGGGTTGAAATATTTAGGAGCTTGATTCTTATCGGATAATGACACGTTTTAAAGGATTCTAGCAGGTAAAACACTAGCTATTTTTGAGTTCCATGGGGAAGAGGGAGTGCTGAATGTTTTCTTACATTTGAAATACATGGCACTAAAACCCAATTTCCATTGTAAATAATGGTGGTGATGGATTAGATCACAAGGGTGGAGTCCTGCTGAATGGGATTAGTGCTTTATAGAAAATGTCTTTGCAAGAGTACACTTCATTTGTTCCACCACATAAGGATAAGCAAGAAGGCACTGTCTATGAACCAGAAAGTAGGTCTTTACCAGACACTAAATCTAGAATCATGACCTTAGACTTTCCAGTCTCTAGAAATGTAAGAAAAAAAAAAACTTCCGATATTTTCAAGCCAGATATGTTAAAATGATCTGAACAGATGCAGGCAGTTTCTGTATCATTAATTCACTGGACTGAGGGGGTCTGGATGAAGGGACCAGAGGGGATGGCGGTGACAGCAGTTTCCATGTGCCTGTCTCCAGCTCATTCCTGTGGAGAAGCATCTTCTCAGATGGGCTTCTGTAATGGTCACTGCAGGTCTGGAGTCAGTGGATACTCCTTCTCTGCTTTCCCTCACCCTAATGTCCCCTCCAACACCCCCTCCCCACGTCTCAGCTCTCAGAGCTAAGCCTGCCTGACGTGCAATATTTTTACTGTGCTATTTTCCCTCCCCTGGGCCAGGCTCTCCCCACTGTCAGTACGTGTGCCCATGCTCTCAGTATACCCCTTTATAATGGCAAGAATTCTGATTATAAAATGAAAAATCAGTTTCTGTGCTCAAGCACTCTGTGGTTAGTGGGGGAAATAGTTATACAAATAACTGAAAGAAGTCATTACACTCACTCATTCTTGGGTTAGGCAGATATAGTCCCACAGCCCAGATTCCTCCTACCCTGGACTCTGACCATCTAAATGAGGCAGAGATGAGGGAGGAGAACTACTCAGTTCCTCTAAGTACAAATGAGGGGTGATGAGAAGGGAGTGATAGTCATGGGCAGAGCTGCCTTAAGAGTCCAAGAACCCCCTTTCCAGGGTATCTTAGACCCAAGATCTCTGTCAGTTCATCCTACGCACTACCTAAAAGGTCCAACTGAGAACATGCAAAAGAAACCAAGTATACAGGACTGACAAAGTAAAATCCAGTTTGTTTGCATGCAAACAGTATCATCGTCATATACGGAATCAGTTACTCTTTATATCTCACAATGATTGTGAACATTTCTTGGCATCTCTGTTTCTTGTTGTTTTAATGGATGCAGCAAGTGCCCATGGCACTAAGGATGCTTTGCTAAGCACTGTTCCTAGGGAGGAATGATGCACTCCAATGTGTTCCTGAACCTCCACTCAGCACGCACAACTGTTCCTGCTGTGCTGTCTTCTGTTCACATTTCCAAATAACAGATTTTCACACCAGGATGCCCACTCATTGCATCAACTGGCTCGTGAGGAAGCATTTATTTAGCAAATATATCCTGGGCACATATATTCTTTGTACTACACGAAACTGATCATGTTGTCTGCTCTGAACGAAGCAGCTCCTTAGTGGGAGTTAGAGGTGAAAGATGATGTGAAAAGGTGGATCAGCTTACAGTTCTCTAGCTCCTGCAAGTGCTCTGTGGTGTGAGCATTCTGAAAGAGTCACATTTGAGTCCAGAATTCTCTCAAATTTGACATGCCTTCAAGCCTACAAAACACATCCAGTATAGAACTCTGGGCAATCCATACTAAAGTTGGCTGGATATTTTGTCTGGTCCCCAAAGATACGGTGAGTAACAGTACTGCAGGGTTTGGGAGTGCAGATCAGTGTAAGAGTGCATGGTTAGCGGGCACAAGGCATTAGGTCAATTCCCAGCATTCATGAACATGCACGCATACACACACACATACCACCACCACCACCATCACACCAGCAGAAGTGGCAGCTATCTAATTCCAAGTCTAATATCTACCACTGAGCTGAGCACCCAAAGGCATCAGAATAGAGTAAATCAATGTTTATAGCAACTTCCTGCCAGTCTTAAAGGTGATGGTACATGTGAAAGACTTTCTGTCCTTTTCAGTTTTTTTCCTAACTATAATGTGATGCATATCCCTATAATATACTAGTTTGTTATAAGTACTTATGCACATTAAAACTAAAAGTGTAGATTATGCTCTAAGTATCAATGTACAAATGCTTAATGGTTAAGGTGGGTTTGGGGAATTAATTTTTCAGGTTAGCATACAAAGTAATGAACTCCATTATGGCATATGCTTACCTATGTGTCATTATGTGAAAGGCCTTTGCACAAAATTAGAGCAACTGTCTGGGTGGAATGTATGTTATTGATTTGTTTTTCACATCCATATCAAGACACTTGGGGCCACTAAATAAGGGAGTATCACCATTTTCCCAGGCACAGACATCTCTCTGAATTGTTTACATGTCAGCCTGATTGATACTTTCTCTTAAACACCTCCAAACATAAGAATTCCTGCACAAACTCTCAGGGCACTGAAGCAGGGGGTCCATATTCTGACCATTAGTCTTACCATTATATGCTCCTGTGGCAAAAAGAAATCCAGTTTCGTCAATAGTTGCAGAAGTCAGTTCAATACTGAAGCCGTGAGGGTCTAGAATCTGGTATATTTGGAGGCCAGTCTCGAGTTCCCACACCTGTCAAAGAGAGATACAGCAACACAGTCAAGTGTTCCACAGAGATAGGCCCTTCATTTCTGAACAAAATTTTACCATTTTAAAGTTTCCAAATTAATACTCTATACTCCTGGCACTTTTCCCAGAACCCTGCTCTGAGTGTGTTGGTTGGATCAAAGTTGAAAGTTGCCTTCTGTGTAAGTCACTGTGCTATTCTGGAGCGTGTCTGCTACAAATCACTCTATTCCATGTAGCCCCTGGCTGTGGAGAATAGTCAGGTGTGACTTCTTATGGTTTACATCTGTAATGCCCATCAAAGGCTCCTCTGTTATATAGGCTTGGTCCTCAGTCGGAACTGGAGAGAGGTGTAGAGTCTTTACCTGGTGGGCCTAGTGGGAGATTTTAGATAACTTAGGGCATGTTCTTGAAGGGGATGTTGGGGTCTCAGCCCCTCCCCTTCCTCCCTCAATTCCTGACTACCATGAGTGAGGGAGCTTGCTCTACCTCACAAGGCTGCCACAATGTGCTGCCTCTGCAAAAGTCTAAAAGCCCCCAGGCCAACCAAAAACTAACTGAAACCTTTAAAACCGTGAACCAAAATAAACCTTTCTTCTTTTTAAGTTGTCACAGTAATGGAATTTTGAAAGCAAAGGTAGCCTCAAGATAGAAATACAAAAATTAAAAATGAGGCGGTCAGAAAAAAATCACATTCACATTAGATTCAGCCCTCAGTGGTACTCATCCAAATCAGCAGGTGTGGTGAATAGAGTGTTAGATGGGAATGCCTAAGCAAAGAGCTCACCAATTATTCTAGATAGTTCTCTGACATGACGAAAAGACAGAGACAGAGGAAAGCACTGGAGTAAGAGCCAAAGGAGGCTGTCTGTGAAACAGGCCGGACCCATGGCAGAGGCCATGGTTATGTGCAGCCTGCATCTCTCTCACTTTGTGGATGTGCCAACTTTGGGTGTAAATCAGCCAGTAACTGAGAAATAAAGCCAGTTGGCAATATCAGGTGAGCTGTTGGGGTTGAAGTAGCATGTACAGAAGGTCAGAAACAGGTGTGCTTTTCTTCCAGTGAACAGAAGGGCAGCTATGGCAGTCGGGTGAAAGATTGGCTATGCAGGAAAGTAGACTGATGAAATAGCCCAGGACCGGATGATAAGGGCCACTGGCTAGGAAGTAGAAGAGTTAGGACTCAGGTGAGGTTAGCCTGATTCAGAGGTCATGTTCTCAACCTCTGTGCATCGCCAGGTACAGAAAATGGGGGAATATGAGCCCCTACATGGATGAGTATCAGGGTCACCCATTTCCAAGCTTGAATCACACTCCTTATCTATCCAATATGGTATAAACACTCTCTTAGAAACTCCTGTGCATCCTCTGTTCACAAAGAGGAGACAGATCCTGCATATAAGATCATTATTACAGGAAAATAGGCTAGGTTTTATTTTAGTTTCAGCCTACTTATTTTATCTGTAGGCAGTAGCCAAAATAAACAAACAAACAAATAAATGAAATTAACTGAACTCAGGGGTTTGGGGCCTGAGAAAATCTCCAGCAGATGACTACAGAAGGTCAAAATATGAAAGGAATTTGAAGGCTCTTAGAGGATGCTCTCTACAGCACAATGGGCCCCCTCTTAGCGAGCGTTCATGAAATAACGAGATGAACACGGATACAGCCTCCCCCAGCTATCACTGCTGGGTAGTTTCAGTGGTCACGGTGGCTGGCACAGTTAGCACGGCCACATACCTGCCTCTGAACACAGCAGCGGCAAGGCCTGAGAGACAGATCACAAGGGCCATGGGTGCTCATAGTAGATAAGCCCAGGCTCAGATTCTAGCCTCACACTTATTAACCACAGGATCTAGGGCAAGTTGCTTATCTCGAGTGTGCTGGATTCTTCATCTTTAGAATCTTCATCTTTCTCTGTCCACAGATCTTCCATAAGAATGAAATACATTACAAACTTAATGATCTTGGAATGTAGTCTACACATGGCCTGTCAATGTCTCTCCCTTCTTTCATAGCATATACCTCTAATGAAAACAAAACTCAAGCTAGTTCTTTGTCTTAATGTATTTCCTTTAACATTTATGTTTGGCTCAGCAGGTAAATGTACTTGCCACCAAGACTGATGACCTCAGTTTGATCCATGGACCCTGCACAGTGGAAAAAGAGAACCGACTCCCAAAGTTGTTTTCTGACCTCCACGTGTGCTCCTCTTCCCATGCAAAATGAATAAATAAATAAATGCAATAATAATATTTTTAAGTTCTATTTGGTTAATAAAATCTGGCTTTATCCAATCAAGCATGTAGTTTGAGCGTGACTAAAATGCTTCTCACCATGTATTTATGAAAGCCTTTTTAAAGGGGGCTTCAGTGTATAGTCTCTCCGTACATACTACTACATATACTTAATCATGCAATGCTTTACCTGCAAGGAGATAAAATTCTATTTTCCTCAGTTTTTTATGACTGAGGAAATTAGGAAACTTACCTTAATTATGGATTCTGAGCATATGGTGAGCACTTGGTGGAAATATTTGTTATAAAGCATGACATTGATTTCTCGCTCATGCGTATGAGGAACCTGCTTTGTGTCCTGTACCATCCTAGTCAAAGGATACATGTCTATAACACTTGATCCTGGAACAGAAGGGAGAATGGGTGTGAGTGACGGAGCGAGCACCCTGCAATCCTACTTGGGAGGCTGCTGAGGCTGGAGGATCACCAATCCCAGGCCAGCCTGGGCTGCATAATGAGAGCTTGTCTCAAAAATGAAATGAAATAAAATAAAATGAAAATAAGAACATTTGAACAAGCATTCCATATCTAAATTGTCCATATTAGAAGGCTGGAATCAGAGGATGTTACCCAGCCTGCTGGGTTTGGAACTGGCTGGGCAGTGTGATTAGTAAAATGGGGGCCTTGGCACTTAATGCGGTGAGAATCCATTCCTGAACTCTAAAACACTCCTAATGAACACAGCAAATGTGATTCAGGAAAGCATTCATTTGGGACTTCATTATTTTTCAAGTATGGGTCATTCTGACCTCCAGTTTCCTAATTTTTTTTTTCCTTATTTGTGTCTGCTGATGCCTCTCCATGGAGCACTCATCGGTGATGCTGCCTTCTGCTGAAGCTAGGCTTGCTCTGGTGATTGAAATTGAGTCAGCGAGCTCTTTTATCAAGCAAGTGATAACGGCCTCTGTGAACATGTCCAATTAAATATAATGAATGAGAATGATTGCAAGCTAGTGATTGCAACATTAGTAGTAAGCAAAATTAATTTCTGAATCATCATAATATGGTTAGCTCAGCCACAGAATGGAGTTTTCCTGTAATTTTCTAAGAGTGTTTGGTTTGTTTTGGCCATTTTACTATAAACTACAAGTATGACTGAACTCTTAAAATCAAATACTTGTGTGCCTTATTTTAGTGTAATATCTAGAAATACTAACCAAAAAATGTCAAAACATTCTGTAGTTTAAACAAAAGTGAAACTTCTAAAAGAATGATGTGGAGATATTTATTGACGTGGACTATATTTTGACTTTCTCAAGTCGCTTCAAAGAAACTGACCCCAAAGTTTCATCCTTACTGGCTAGCTTTCATAGCGCTAGAAGGCACCAAACATGCTACCAGAAGAGGTAAGTGATTATCATTTTCACCCAACTGTGAATCCTGTATGCTACAATAACAATAGGCTTGTCAAAATATGCCCATTGGTGCAATAGAGACATAGATGTTTCGGGAGTAACTGAACACTCTTTAATTGGATTTAAGGTCTGCTCCACAAGGTGGAACCCATATCTAGCATCATTATCAAGGGTAAGAACCAGTGACTGGATAGGTCATAGACCTTAGGGCAGAACCCATTACTATGATTCTGATAAATGCATCTAGTACTAACCTGATTCTCAATGACTTATCATTAAACCCATATATTAGTGCATTTTTCAACCCTCACCACAGAAGCTTCTCTTTGCAGTAGATGGTGATTAACTTAGAGACCCACAACTGGTTAATGTACAAACTGAATAACCGACTGTGGAATGCTTGGCCCTAAATGGGACATTTACTAGAAACTTTTGAGGTTTTGGTCGGAGATACTAGCCACATTCTTAAGTTGTTTAAATTTTAGGGTAAAATCTGCTAATGTGTAAAGGACTGAGATGGTTCATCAGGTAATGTTTCTCAAATCTAACACCTCTGCATGGTTGGTCACCAGGTTCTCCATGTCACACCTCGAGTTTCTTGGCAGGTGCTTTAACATGATACAGGGAGTTAACATAGCCAGAATGGCTTGTGGGCAACTGACAGTTTAATACTTTTTTGGCCAGTTGTGCCACCATCATAGAAATGGTACAAAACAAGGAATGAATGTGGATTCAAGATTCAGAAGCTCAGGGCTCTAATCCCACCTCCGTTCTACTCATCATTTGATCATTTATAAAATTGGAAAGTAATATTCCTTCCTCACAGAGTGCTTATGCAGACAAAATGAAAAGATATAAAGACTAAGGAAATGGTTATTGTCCCAATAAGCATATTGATGATGGATGACAGACAATAACAACATATTCTACCAAGCATTTTGAGTGAGGGCTGCTGTCCTTATGGCTCAGGAAACCTCTGAATAGGGTATCATCTGAAATTAAGTGCAAATGAACATACTCCGTGTAATCCTGATGTCAAGTTGATGGCTATAGTTTTAATGGTTAGACAACACTCAGGTCTGTACTTTTGAAAACAGAGGTACTAAAAAAGAATATGAGGGGAAAGAAATCTTGGTTTTTTTTCCATTCTCCACTTTCTTCTTGGTCTTGGCATTTTAGCCCTTAATTACTCTACTGACAGTTGGGATAGAAATGGTAAATCCAATAATCAAGCTTGCAAGTTGGGGTGTTAAGGGAAGACATTTGTGTATAGTTATAAATGTTTATTTTAGAGGAGGTCAAACAGATAAGAGTACTCATGATGGAAAAGCATTTATTGAGAATGAAGTGTTATTCCACTTCTAATCAAGGAAAAATAACATAAAATTAAAAATAATTACATTTTTCGCCAGAGACAGCATCAGTCATTTCCCTGTCTTAATTAATCCTCCAGGAACTTAGGCCAGGTGGTCAGCAGAAATATGTTTTAGGACATGCAACTCTGGCTTAGTGTTCCAGAAGGGAGAATGGCTATTAGTATCTTCATTTTTCTTCTGAAAGCTGAAGGGTATGCGTGTGGACAGTAGTCAACCTAAAAGACCACAAAATAATTTGGCAGCCAATGTATTGACCTGGTTTCTAACCTTTATCTCTACTGCTCTTTATCTGGAAGCAAAGGCAGTTGAGAAGGTTTGTACCCACCTTTCCAAGTGACCAACTCCTTACCAGAATGCCTAAGGTAAACTGTCTTATTGCAGAAAACAGGCTCACACTGCTGCATGCTAGGGCTGCTGTTCTCAGCACCACCTTCCTGCATTCCAGAGTCAAAACAGAGCCCTGGACATAAGCAACAACTTTCACACCCCCCTTCTTCTTCATGTAGGCCATGCTTTCTTAGGGTCACAATCTTAAGAGAACTGATCTGATTATTTTCAGAGGTACAGTCGCCTAGTTCATCTACACATAGGATGATAGGACTGGAATAAATATCTACAGTGGTGAGTCACAGTTTGTAGATTACCCTTCTTTGTGCTTTTTATTTACAGCAAGTGCTCAAGAGCTATTTTTTTAAAAAAATGTAAAAAAACAAGATATGAGATTCATTTGTCCTTACTTGGTTGGGCATACATACCTGTAATGAGCATGCCATGATTGGCATCATACACCATAGAGTAAATCTGCATGTCTCCTGGTCCTCCCTGGCTGTCATGGAAGACTTGCAATAGAGACAGAGTCTGTATGTCCCACACCCGGAAAACCTGTGCAATGAGCAGAGTTCACCTCAGTTTACACCTCATTGTTCTCAATCAGGACAGCTAAGTCTGTTCAAATTCTGAAGTGTGAGTTACATTATGAGCACACAAAGGCTGAGCTCCAGTGTGGTTCTTGGTTCACATGTTGTTTACTAACATCGAGGAAAGTAGCAGCAGTGATAAGGGTTTGCTTAAAGCTGTGTCTTTAGTATCTATGTTTTTAGTAACTGTAATCTGTGTGATTGACAATAGTCAGGACATAGAACTAGTTCAGATGTCGATCAGCAGATGAGCAGATAAAGAAGACACAGAATATACGCACAATGCAATTTTATGTGGGCATCAAGAAGATGAAATCATGACATTTGCAGGAACATGAATGCAACTGGAAATCATTATGTTAATCAAAATAAGCCAGACTGAGAAAGACAAATTCTTCAAATTTTCTTTCATGTAGAAGCTAGATTTAAATTCTAGAGAGAGAGAGAAGGGCAGAAAGGGAATAGTGAGATGGGAAGAAGAAGTCTTAAGGGAAGTGGGAATTAGAGAAGGTAATGGAAATGTGAGAAAAAAGCAGAAGGAAAGGCTGTCAGGGAAGAACCAGCTGCAGTCTGGTGGTGGAGGAGAGGAATGAATGAGAATGAAATATCATGACACAGACATAGAAAGATGCCCTGCAGGGCATGATGATGCCCATTACCTTGTATGCTAATCTAAAACATTAATTTTAAAAAGGAAAAACAATTTAACATCAAAATGTCATTTGCAGGAAAGTGGATGGAACTTGAGGTTATCATGTTCAGAAAAATCAGCTGGACACAGAAAAGCAAGGTCATACATAGATACACACAGACACACACACACACACACATACACAGAATCTGAGAATGGAAGATGGAGGAATGTGAAAGGGCCCAAAGGAAGAAAAGACACAGAATTGGCAAAAAAAAGTCATAAGGAGGAGGGATAAATAAAACACAGAATAGGCATGAATGGACATATTACAGTGAAGCTCGTTAATTTGCATAATTAGTATGATTAAATAACTATGATCATGTTTTAAGAATAAAGTTAATTTTTAGTAAAATGTAAAAGCGACATCCTTATGAATATGAGTTGGGATTTTCCTAAATGAAAAGTGAGCTATGAATGATTGATGAATTTAATTTACATTAAAAAGCTCTGTTCAGGGGCTGGGGAGATAGTTCAGTTTGCCTTGCAAACATGAGGACCTGAGTTCAGTCCAAAAACAAGGTGGATGATACCCAAGGAGGGTTCACTTTGGGCCTGTATCTGTACACATGTGCAAATGTGCATACATGTACACACACAGTGAAATAAAATAAAAACAAAATGAAAAATCTCCATTCAATGAATCTGAGAATCACAAAGACACAAACAAAAGAAAAACCCTCAAATGTTGATCAGTGAGCTAGGTAAGCAGTACTCAGCACATTCACACAGCGGAGTATGGTACCACAGTTCAAACCAATGAGCTAGAGCTTAGGATGCAGGTCAACAGGAAAGCCCTCACCTAGCATCAAGACTCAGGGTTGCATCCCAACACAAAAAGAAAGAAATCAATGAACTAAATCCATGGCAATGTCACATGGATGTACCTAAAAGTGTATTGTTAACAAGAAAAAAAAGTACAGAAGGACATATTCACCATTATGCATGGACCAGAGGTTAAGAACATTTGCTATGCTTCTAGAGGACTTGTGGGTTGGATTCCCAGCACCCACATGATGGCTAACAACTGTCCATAACCCCAGTTCCAGGGGATCTGACACCCTTCTCTGGCCTCTGCAGGTACTGCATGACACAGGTGCACTACATACATGCAGACAATACATAAAATAAAAATAATAAAAATAAATTTTATATAGAACATATAAAGTGAAAATATATTAGGAATATTCAGACATGTACTAATAATCTAAAAATATTATGTTTTCTTAAGTTAATAATAACTCAAGCAAGATGTTCTCCCTTGAACAATATCCATCGGTCAGCTTTCCAGTTTAGAGGTTCCTCTTCTAGCCGCCCCAAATGCCTGTATTAGTGCAGTTAGCAATTATAAAAATTTATTTATTTATCTATTTTTGTGTTATGTGTATGACTGTTTTGCCAACATGTATCTAAGTGCACCTGTGTTGTGAAATGCCCACAGAGGGCAGAAGAGGGTTTGGATCACCTGGAACTGGAGTTATAGAGTCTTGTTAACCACCATGTGGGTGCTAGGAAAGAAACCTAGAACAGCCACTGCTTTTAACCACTGAGCTATCTGTCCAGCCCCACAGTTAGCAATTCTAAATGATAATGCACTCAGCAGTCTTCTCCTCCAGACTGGAAGTTGCTTGGGGAAGGAGTCATATCTTACTTGATTTTTATTCACCACTGTCTTACTTATTTCCATTATTTTGGTTGGTCTGTTGGGTTTTGGTCGGTTAACTTGTTTATTCTGTCTTGGTCCAGTTAGATTTCACAGTGTCTTGACCCTGCCTAATCCATACTTTTGTTTCTAACCTAATAAAATAATTACAAATGGGCTATTTTAGAAGGCATAACACATTTACTTTATTCTTCATTCTTAGGTATTAGTGATAAGTTAGTGTCTTTGAGAGAAAAGAGAATATTGATATTAATGAGGCTCTGTGGATGCTAGTCCTGTTCTTTTGAAAGCTCCAAGCAGGGACTGACTGACACCATTTGATGGAAGGTTCTAGTGCTCCAGACCTTGGGAGGGCCTGCCTCCCAGTCAGTCAGCCTTGGAGAGGCTTAAGAAGAAAACAAGGAAAAATGGTTTCAGAAAGAGGAGGAGTTAGTTGAAAGGAAATTCAGAGAGGATTCTGACTTCTACTAAACAAACCTTTGTGGACAGCATCGAATATTAGTAAGTTATAAATTAAACATTGCATAGATACATGTACACTTAAATGACAAATAATTCACTATCTAGCAACAGTAAAAATAATAATGCTGATCTTTTTTTCCAACAAACTGAGAGCACAAAAAATAAAAGGATTATTTTAGTGTTGGGGAAACACTGAATTTTGAAGCTAATTAAACTTTTGGAGAAAAAAGGGGAATTGAGGTAAGTAGTTGCAAAATATCAAAGAAAAAGGACAAGAGGAAGGCTTTGCCTAAAGCCTTTTGTAAGGAACAATCAATAAATGATGATGGAAGCTTGAAAAATTAAGCATCGTGTGCTCCACAGGAAGCGTGCTCAGCTTAGCAATGTTTCCTGGCATATCTTCTGGCAAGATATCATGTCAGTTGCTATTTAATTCAATGCATTGATAAAGCATCTTTTTTTCTTGATGAGTGTTTATTATAGAAAGTTGAATGTCTGATTTGTAGGGGTTGGTTTCAGATACACAAAAGATTACAACTTAGTCCAAAAAAGTGCAGCACGGGGGCTGGAGAGATGGCTTAGCAGTTAAGAGCACTGGCTGCTCTTGCAAAGAACTGGACTGCAATTCCCAACACCCACATAGCCACTCAACAACTGTGCACCACTCCAGTTCCAGACGCCCTCTTCTGACGTCCATTGGCATTGCATGACACAGGTGTACCTATACACGTTTAGACAATACACTCATACATAAAAAATAAAAATAATAATAAAATAAAATTTAAAAGGTGCAGCATTAACACGATGCCCAGAATTCCCTGGACACCTGACATCGGGGAAGTGGGTGAGGTGTTTCGCTCAGATGCAGCAACCAAGAGAACTACCATTACCATGGCTGCTCTTAAACTCACCAAAGGAAGTCCACACAGTTGGCGGAAGGCAGGCCATTACTTGGCATCATAAGAACTCTTTGAACATAAGCACAAACATTATGCCATGAGGGAAACAGCGTGACTCAATTTCATCTTTAGAAATGCAATGTCATTTAGATGGAACAAGTGAAAATGATTTAGGAAACAGACTAGGTTATCATATGCCAAGAGAGTCTAGAATTTGACCTGCCTTTCTAAATTTTACCCAGTGGCCACTAGAGGATAATAAGCTTTTGCTCTGTAATGGAATCAAATCAGGCTCACAGTGGATTACATGATTTTACGTGGGAAGAGCCTGAAAATGTGTGAGGTGATGAAACACTTGAGAGTTAGCACAGTGCCACAGGCAGATGGTATAGTTGAGAATTGGGATCTGTATAACTGCAGCACAAATGACAGGTATTTGGCATTGTCTCTACAGGGAATTCAATTCCAACATGTTCTTAATAAGTTCTTACAAGTAATTTGATATGAAAAACTGTTTTACAATGTGGAATTAGACTTGTTAATTTTATTATCTTGTTCTCACCCTTCCGGCCATGTGATAGCCTGGAAATTAATTTTTTTAATGAGATGAAGACACCCAGATTTCGTTTAAGAATTAACTTTTTCAGGGTAGGGCTCATGAGCCCCCAACCTTAACCTGAGGAGCTATTGAGTCGATGGCATCTAGGAAAGTGAGAGATAGAGTCTTTTTTCCTTTTGATTTTATTTGTATGAGTGTATTGCCTGCATGTGCGTAGGTGCAGCCATGTTTTGCAGTGCCCACGGAGGTCAGAAGAGGGCGTTGGATCTGCTAGGACTGGAGTAAAGGATGGTTGTTAGCCACCATGTGGGTGCTGGGAATTGAACCCAGGTCCTCTGCAAGGGCACCCAGTGCTTTTTACTACTAAGCCATCTCTCTAACCCTGAGAGACAGTTTTTTTTTTTTTTAAGGTGGCCCCTGGTTGGTCAGTCACACTCCAGAGCATGGACCCACACTTTAGGAGTATGTGGGCAGAACAAATTGGAGTCAGTAGGTTATTATATTAAAAAAAAGGAAGACACAATATTGGGAGTGGGTGGAGAGGTTAGGGTGGATCTGGGAGGAGCTAGGGAAGAGTCAGGGGAATATGTTCAAATTACAGTATATGAAGTTCTCACATAATTAAAAATAATTTAACAAAATGGTAATTGTGTTTAATTTCAACCAACATGCTGTTTGAGTGATGAAAGTTATCTGAAGGCCTGAGTGTTGAAGGCTCGGTCTCCATAACGGTGCTGTTAGGACATGGTTAGAACCTTTAAGAGATGGGAAGGGCTCTAGGTCACTGGGGTGTGCTCTTGTAGGTAAGCAGTTTGCTCCACTGTTTACATCACTATTCACTCCCACTATGTTGTGTTGACTCTCCACAGGCCCCAAACAGTAGTGCCGACTGATTAAGCTCTGGAACCTCAAAATCATGAGTCAAACCAACCTTCTCTCTTGATAAGTTCATATCTCAAGCATATCATTATAGAAAAAAGAAAGCTGAATTCTATACAGCAGAAAAGCCCAAGCCTTCTTTCTCACCTACCAGTTCCTTCAGGGTCCCCGTCTCATTCCCTATGCTCATTCTTGCCTCTAGAGGCAGTTTGTGTGTGCTGTATCCTGTGCCATCACTTAACACCTTGTAATGTACATTATATTGGCAATTTGGCATGTGCTATTTAAGCTCATTGAGAAGCTGACTCTGGAGGTGGATTTTGTCCTGTCCAACTTCAGACCCAAGCCTATTTGTCTCAGTGTAACCCTCCTTCTGTTACAGGCAGAAAGAGCAAAACAGCCCAAGAGTATAGATATTGTGCCCTTGAGAACAACTGGAAGGTAAACCATTTCCAACCCAGGTTATTATTGCTGATTCCATAATATAAAGATGCCTGCAATAGGAAAGAGGAACTAGAAGCTCATCCTGCAAGAGAATGCTCTGTTGTGCCTGGAACTTACTCAGGACTCCAGCATGACTTCCCCAGTCACTTTCTTTTGGATGTTGTAAGTGCCCAGTCTGATGCGGCTATCTATCTGCTATTTGTTCTTTTACTTGAAAGCTTCACACTGTGCTACATCCAGGACTCTCTTGACTGGGAACCTCAAAGGGGCTTCCTAAGTCAATTTCTGCTGGATGTTTGCAAGAGTCCAATTTGGTGACGTTACCTTGTGCTCGTCTCTCAACTGGACTACTCTAGTCATCCCTCCTGGATATTTTGTGCCCCTGATTTGATGACATTCTACTGTCTATCTTTTGCTTCTCTTTATCTGATACTTGCTATTTACTCTTTTAGTTTTGTGTGCTGTATGTTTAATAAACTCAGTCATTCAAAACTGAAAAGAGTGATTGTAGATCATTCTCTGGATTGTACTGAATAGGGCTGTGTAACTCCACACAAATCCTTACACTTCTTTGAGCTTTAGTCTTCACACTTGTTGGGGGTAATAATCCCAGTGCTTTTCACATAGAGTTTCATCAAATGAGGTGATGTATATAAAGAACTTACATCTACAGTGGGGTATATTTGTCACTCAGAGTTACCTCATCCTTTCTGACCACTGCATAGCATTCTTTGTGTGAGTGCTCCACAGTTGCCTGTAATCATCTAGTCATTACTAGAAATTAGACCTGT
Organism: Eospalax fontanierii; assembly: GCA_035773235.1. NCBI lineage: Eukaryota > Metazoa > Chordata > Mammalia > Rodentia > Spalacidae > Eospalax > Eospalax fontanierii. The sequence goes on from CM069535.1 coordinate 20,032,357, forward strand.
AGCTGGGCGTGGTGGTGCATGCCTTTAATCTCAGTACTTGGGAGGCAGAGGCAGGTTGATCTCTATGAGATCAAGGCCAGCTTGATCTACACAGCTACATAGCAAGTTCCAAGGCAACTGTGGCTATAGAGAGACCATGTCTCAAAAAGACAAAAAAATTCATTAATAAGGAAATTAAACTCATAGTCTTCATTTTCTTTTTGTAAAGCAACCTTGAGTCTCCTTGAACACACAACTTTGTAAACTACACTGCTTTTGGAACAGTTTATAACCAAAGACACATTCATAGAAATGGGGTTTTGTGTCCAAGAATATGAGCATTCTGCTTTGTGGAAGGCTGCTGAGTCTACCTTGACTTTTGAGAAAATTGTAAGCCTGTGATATCCTTCTGATTTCAAATAGCAATACTGACTTCAAGAGCAGGTCTAATTTTCAGGGCAAATTAAACCTGGTATGTGTCTCATTTCTTAGGTTTCTGTCACAATGGATTTGTGATAGTTATGCTTTATTTACTGAACTTTATTTTTAGCTCCTTTGGGCTGAATTTACACACAAACATGTATAGATACAGGCACAGGTCCTGGTAGAATGTTAGACACTCGGTGGGGAGTGTCTAAGCTAGTGCAGCAGTTGAAGAGAATGTGTACAGAATAAAACAGTTTTATAAAGACAACTGAGCACACAAAGCAAAGCTCCCAAAGAACAAAACTCAGAAGTAGCATGGCTCCTCTTAACAAAAATTTAACCTCTGCAGAGTTCCAGACCCTAACACAGATGGTAATAACTATGAGCAAAAGAAAGCGTCACATTGGGCTGGGTCATCACTGGAGCCATGTTCCCTCCCACACACCCACCAATACCTGTGATGGAGAAGCAACACAGGCCCACAGGTCTTCCTTTGAGGGTTATCCATGAGCCACCCTGCTGTGACCAGCTGAAGGTAAGACAGGGCTTATACATGAGTAACAAGCCTTACAAGTGGAACGCTGAATCCCTGAGCATGCGCCCTCGACCTTTTTACCTCGACTGGAGTTTTTCTTTCTGAGTGCTCACTCACATCCTATTGTTAATATTTCCTAACATATGCTCGTCTTCCTCAGAATTTTTTCCTGGTCCGTTAGTTACTCAGGGAGGTTCGGAGACACACAGCTCTTACTCTTGAGAAGGTGGTAAATCATATTTTTTCCCAAAGGCAACATCCCATGAGGACATTGGACAGAAGGAAGAAAAAATGCTGTAAGCACTGAAGCCGGACTCTCAATCATGGATGCATCCAATTACCCAAAAGTAAGGAAAAACAAAACGATATAAATTTTGAATTTGTATCATTTAAAACAACCCGATACAAATAGCAAAAGGACCTAAGGCAAGGAAAAATTTCATATTTATAGAACTTAAAAATAACATATTTTGAAGGTCAGCTTGGTATCCTGTCTTGGGTGTATTACAAACTTGTATGCATATTCACCGACATGGTGAACACCCTTCCTTTCTCTTTGATAGAAGACAGAGACATTGGAATAAAAGGTGGGAAACACAAAGTCTTTGGGGGAAGAATTGAGTGAAGCTTAGAATGGCTGAAGGTGGATATGTAGAAACAAAGCTGAAAGGGTATGTTGTTCCAAACTACAGAGCGCATTTGTAACTGGAAGGAGAGGGCTTCATCTGTACACCATCCCCTTCATCTATATACCAATATATAAGAAGGTGCTGAAAAGGTTGTAGATGAATTGGAGGAGACAGGTGACAGTCCCTTTGGACAGCTTGGAGAGGGAAGGGAAGAACCTCGTGTGCACTTTCGTCTATGCATCTGTGCCAAAGCAAGGCCGGGGAAGGAAGACTGAAGTGGTGGGTGTGAGACACATTCTGGAGGCTCGGAGATCCACCAGCAGTAGGTAGGAGTTTGGAAAGAAAGTGATTTTGGGGTTGAATCACTGTTCATATGGAAACTAAAGGGAAATTAGAAGAACAAGGAGATTCGACATGAAAAGCAATCCATCTTTATATTTTCAAATAAAAGATAAATGGGAGCTAAAAGGTTTGCAATTGAGAAGGAACCTTGAAGATGCAGACACTGAGCTGAAGAAAGAGAGACTCATGATTGGGAAACAAGCCTCTTGAGCAGTGTGCAGCTTAAGAAGAGAGGTGTGAATTAGGCAGAGAGAGAAGAGACTTGCTTCTTCTTGAGGAACAGGAAAAGGAGAGAGAAAGGCAAAAATACAGAAACATTCTGAAGTAGAAAAGAAGAAAGTTAAAAAGGCAAATTGATTAGTGATTAGTACAAGAAGTAACTTGGAGGCTAAAGGAGGTTGATATCAGAGATCAAGAAGATCAGAGACACAGTTCATCATCATGCAAACCTAACATTCACTCAACAGGATAAGTGTCTGATATATACTGTGGGATATATTGGTTTATAAAGCCAAACCCTACTCCACACCTTGGGACATGTCCATAATCTCTGCCTCAGAGAAACGGTCACAAAGAAAGCCCGGGAAAATATGGATAAAACACATGACTACAAAGAAAAGATGTAAGCTTTCCAATAACTGCTGAGGGCTGGTTATGTACCAGGCACTGTCTTATTCATATGGGGGAAAAAGAAGATACAGATAGCTAAAAAAGGGAAATAAAATACAAACCATAGAGATTCATTGTTAACCAACCTTTGTGGTAAAACAATTCAGACATTTTGTTTTGCGTTGTTGTACATATATGGTAGGAACATGTGGTGGTTTGAATGAAAATATCCCCAAGAAGCTCCAAGTATTTGGATATTTTGTCCATGGTTTGTGGCATTGTTTTGGAAGGCCTAGAGATTTGCACTTAAACAAGGGAAAGAGCACCTTCAAGGCAAGATTACACACGGCTAAGCTTCCAACTCCTAAGAGGAAAATTCAGAGGGGTTTTCTGCTCCTAAAAAATATCTCAACATAGAAAAGCTTTTGGTAATGTGAATGAAGCAGGCCACAGTCCACACCAAACTTAGCCGTGTCATTTGCATGATGCTGGCTTTAGAGGCATGAAAGATGCAATAGTGATCGATTGGGTCATCGATCTTCCTCTGCAGTCTCAGAGAGCCGCCAAGGCCAGACAGTGTGTAGTCCCCGCATAAAAAGGCCCTAACAGGCCAAGAGACCGCGACAGGCCTTTGTGCAGCTGCGAAGATGAAGCCTGGTTGGCATTGGAGGCCACAAGAAGACACTGGAGAAGCTGGAGCTGTGGACTGGTCGCCAAGGGGAGGCGCATAGAGGGAGTGATACCAGCCCAAGAAAGACGCATGCTGCACGCAGCAAAGTCACTGGGTGTGGAGCTGCAGGATTTGGCGTTTGTCCTCCTGGGTGGTCTTGTTTTGGGTCCGTGGTTTCCTCACTATGGCTCCATTTTCCCTTTTCGGAACGGGAATGCGCATTCAGTTCCATTGCGTGTTGGAAGTATGTATGTGATTTGTATTTGATTTTACAGGGGTTACGGTTAAGAAATTGCCTTGAGTCTCATATTGGCTTCATTCCATCTTGCTAACAACCCTCTGGGCTAAGTGCTCCCGTGTTTTACTGATGACGAAACCAAGTGGAGGGGTGCTGAGCTAGTGTGCCCAGGTGTGGCTTGGATATCTGGGTAAAGGTCACCTGAGCACACCCATCACGTTGAAAAGAACCAGTGTTCTACCTTCCCACCTGAGTACAGAGAGCCTCAACTCTTGCTAGAAACCTTTTATTTTTCTTTAAATAAGTTTTCTACACTTCACTCAAGTGCAAACACTTTCATCTCAGCATCGCCTTCTGAATGAAGCACATATATTATTGTGAACCCCTCTCTACCCCCCGGGACACATTCCAAGACAGCCAGTGGATGCCTGACACCTTGGATTATTTAGGCGTCTCGAAATATTCATTGTCTTTCCAGTACCACTAAAATGTCTTAAGTTTCTTTATTAAAAACAAGTCATAAATATTTATCATGGAAAATAAAGAGTTAAAAAAAAGAAAAATATTTTTAATTCATCTAAAATCTTATCACCCAGGTGATAACTAAATGTTATACTGTTAATCATCCCTGATAATAATATAAGATAGACAACTGCATATTCAGAATGTGTAATGTATAATCTTTTATTATAGCATAACAAATTAGCTATTTGATATCAACATCCACATAAATAACGTTAAATGACTAGATTTCTATTTTATAGATGGCGATGCTTTGCTGTGTTAAAGCCCTGTTCTTGAAGTTTTATTTTGTTAACACATCACATGCTTGTCTCCTATCATCTCCCTCTCTCAGGCTCCTTCTTCCTCTTTCCTCCCACAGTTCCTTTCTAGTAGCCTAGCTCCCAGGGTTACTTCAGGATATATACCCACATCTAAGGATTTGGATCTAGGATCCAGAAGCGAGACAGAACATATGTCACTTGTTTTCTGAGTCTGGATTACCTCACTCAGTTTAACAGTTTCTGGTTCCATCCATTTCCTTGCAAACTTCATAATATCATTCTCCTTTGCAGTTAAATAGAACCTCATTATGTAAATGTGCCACATTTTCATTATCCATTCATTGACTGAGGGACATTTAGGTTGTTGTCATTTCCTAGCTATTGCGAAAAGAGCAGCAACAAACATGGCTGAGCAGGTATCTCTGTAGTAGGAAAATGAGTCCTTTGGGTCTATGCCAACGAGAGGTAGAGCGGGATCATGTGGCAGGTCTATTTTTAGTTGGTTGAGAATTTTCCAGACTGATTTCCAAAGCAGCTGCACCAGTTTGCAGTCCCTCCAGCGGTGGTGGATGAGGGCTCCCCTTTGCCCTTGCCAGCCTTTGTTGTCAGTTGTTTTCTTGATCTTAGCCATTCTAATTGGGTAAGAGGAAATCTTAAAGTATTTTAATTTGCATTGCATTTACTTAATTACTAAGGGGGCTGCACTCCTTTTAAGTATTTACTACCCTTTTTTTTGTCTTTTAAGAAATCTCTGTTCAGATCTATATTCCATTTTTTTTTTTTAATTGGGTCTCTTTTTTCCTGATTCTTTGTTTCTTGAGTTCTTTGTATATTCTGGAAATTAATCCTCTATCAGATGTATAGCTGGCAAAGATTCTTACTCTGTGAGCTTCTTCCCTTGATTGATTGTTTCCTTTGCTGCACAGAGGCTTTTTTATGTTAACGAGGTCTGCTGAAGGCTAGATAACAAAGATCACAGTGCCAGGTAAGAAAAACCTCCCTGTGAGTTGTTGGTCAGGGTAGCCCTAGAGACTTCCAGTATAATATAGGCCATTGCCACAGACTTTGATTGCTACCCAGAACTTGAAGGTAAGACCCTATTGCTAAAGACATCACATACTTCAGACACAAGACTTAGAGCAATTGAGGTAGAACTGACCAAGAAGCCTCTTCCCCAAAGACTAGCTCTCATAGTATCAGAAGATACTATGCAAGTTGTCAATGGAGAAAATCGATCAATGGTCTTGCCCAATTGTAAATCCCATGAACAACAACAGTGAACAGACCAGAAAATTATCTCTCTTGGTGACACTTTACTCTGGGGGTAATTAACAGCTGTCTAACTGGACTTAAGGTCAACCCAATAGAAGGTCTTAAGGTACTGTAAATGTAGTTAAGTACACACAGTTGGAGAGGTCATAGACCCTACAGAAAAGCCTACTATTGTTACTTTCCTAGACCAGTGTAATTTCTTACTTTATTCTAATACGTATCCTCATACTCACAGACAAGTATACCTTACACCCCTCATCAAAGAATCTTCTTTTTTGCAACAGGTGGAGACTATTACAAAGTTTCACAACTAATAATAATGCAGAGAAGGGCCCAGCTCCAAGAGATACATCTACAGTACAACCTCTATTCCTAAGGCTCAAGAAACTGCAGAAGAGGGGGGAAGAAAGATTGTAAGAGACGGAAGGACAAGACACCTACTGCTAATTACTGCATTCTGGACACGACAGGGAAGCCACACCAATGAGATCTCCACAGTGTGGGAGCCTAACAAGATCTGCACAGTGACAAACCAGTTGACAGGCTAATGGGGGTCGGGGAAACCTCACGGGGTCACACCGCAAGTTGAAGAGCTGCAGGCAGTCAGTGGATGCTGAGGGAGGGGAAATCTGTTTTCTTCAGGGATAGCTCCCTGAGAGATTATCACATCTAGTGGGTAACTGTAAATACATGTTCACAAGAACACCACTAAGTGGACTCAGTGCATTACATATATGTAATTTATAAATGTATGTATGTGCATGTGACAATAATAGCTAAAGAAGAGGACAAGAAATTGAGAGGGAGTGGGGGTACGCGGAGAAGTTGAGAGGGAGTGGGGGAACACGGAGAAGTTGCGGGGGGACTTAGGGGTAGGAATAAGGCAAATTCAATACTCATGTATGGAATAAAAAATCATATTTAAAAAAAGTCACGTTACTTCTTTTTCAATAGCAACATTGAATGGAAATCCACATTCTATAACATTCACCTATTTTAAGCCTGAGACAATCAATTCTAGGATATCTGGATAACTGTGTAAACTTTATAATAATCCTGTTTTAGCTAGTTTCCAGACAGTTGCTTCCCCCTTTTTTTCTCCTCTCTTTTCACTCTTTCTCCACTTCTCTCCCCTTTTCCAGCTGTACTGGGGATTAAACCTAGGGCCTTATGTAGGCTAGAGCACTCTACCACTAAGGTGTATCTCTTGCCTTGTAATGTAGCAAAGGTTCCACTCAGAATTCCTGGACTTGTACAAAGAAAAGCTGACCTTGAGCAAGCAAAGTGTCATAGGCCACTTCATTCCTCTCTGGGGTATTTAACACAGTCTTCCTGGTCAGCGTCTTGCCTTCTGTGCTCTCTTTTACTCATGATTTCATTGACTTAGTTAACTGCAATCTGGAAATATTAGGTGAAGGCATCTAGAAATAAGCGAGGTATAAGCTTTAAATTGCGCGGCCCTCTGTCACAGTGTGCGGAAACCTCTTGCTGTGTCCCTCCATCCTCTCTGGACTGTGAACTGTCCCTATGGGATATCTGATGGTTGCAGTATCATGGTACTTCTGCTCCCAAGTGCAAGAGTAGTGATGGCGACTTTATTACGGCAAATCGTTGTAATTGTTCTGTTTCATTGTTAGTTACTGTTATTTCTTTCTTTATGTGTCAGATTAAATTCAACTTTATCCTAGGTAGGTATGTATGTATATGAAAAAACAATGCATTCACATTTGGTATACTCCAAGGTGTCAGGCATCCACCAGGGGTCTTGGAATGTGTCCCTGGGAGATCAGGAGCTCACTGTAAGTGCATGCTTCAGTCACAAGGCCAGGCTGAGGTGACAGTGTGCTTTCTCCACTTAAGTGTAGCAAACTTATTCTCATGTGGGCTCCTTCACTCTGCCTCCTTGGGGATATAGTTGTCTAAGCATTTCCCCTGCAGACATGCCATCAAACAGTAATTTTGTTTTAATAATTATTACTTGGGAAACTCTTGCAAGGTAGGTCAGGGGGTTAGAGTTCCCCATTTTGCCTTTTCCTATGTTCCTCTCTCAGTGTTCACACCCTCTAAACACAGCTGTGTTTTCAAGCCTTTGCCCTTCTGCCCCCACTTACTTGTCAAGGCTTTGCTCTGCACTTGCTAAGACAATCTTCCAGTCGATTGCATGTGTGCCTTCTCTGCTGTCCTCCTTTCACTTTGTGAGTACAGAAGGGCAGTCAGAGGCACTATGCGGTTGACTACATACAGCCACAAGATGGCTGAGTAACTTGTACATAGTTATTAGATCTCATTTTCCCTCATATGTATAACTTGCCATCACACATGTACGTGTATACATGAACGTTTGTATGCAGTGCTGGGGTTGAACCCAAGGCCTCACACATGCTAGACACCACATACTTTAACACAGAGCTACACCCTCAGCCCTATAGGATTGTTATTAACATCAAACGAGTTGGATATGTAAACAACTTAGCACAGTGCTAGTACACGGTGCCATTTGAGAAATGATAACTAACACTATAATATTGAATATTGCAGAGTTTGGGTGTCTGCACATTTGCTTCTTTTCTGATTAGCCACAGCGCTTACAAATTACCCGAAAGCTGTGTGAATATTAACGTATATTTTCTCCTTAAAATTTATAGAACTTCTATGACTTTATCTTTAACCCTTAAGGATCGTATTTTTGCTGAATATGATCAAGTGATGATCTATAGATAGATAAAGGGATAGATAGATAGGTATATAGAGATATATAGAGAGAGCTATTATGTATATATGTATATTCCTAATGGTTAATCATTTTTACCTTTATGTATTGAGTAAAACATTGTTTGAGGTTCTGTTTTCATTATATATAACATTTACACATACTAATTCCTTCATTATCTTTCATTCCATAGGTATGATTACTCCTGAATAGCTTACCGCTCTGTTTTATGTACTGTGGTTATATAATAGCTGAGTGTTATAATTATGTTTTCCAAAGTTTCAAGAATATTTTTGTGTACCAATACTTTTACACTAACTATAAATTTGGCAAATGACCCACTTTAATACTTTTCAATAGCATAAATAAGTAGATTAATTTGATGCAAACTGTCTTTTAGAGGGTGATATTTCCATGTAAGAAAATTGTATATTTCTCTACTTTGTTCTTAAATAAAAATATCTCAGTGAAGCTTCATAGGTTTCTTTTCAAATCTTGTGTGTATATATGTGAGTATGATGTATATGTATATCTGTATGTATGCATGACATATCTGTGTATGTGTATGTGAGATGTGTATGAGTGATGTGAATGTGTTTATATTTGACCGAGGGCACAGTGCACAGCATGTCACACATGTAGAGGTCAGAGGACAAAGTTGAGTGTCAGGTCTCACCTTCCACCTTGTTTGTGATAGGGTCTTTTTTGGTCACCGCTACGGATGCAAGGCCAGCTGGCCTGTGAGCTCCAGGAAATTCTCCTGTCTCCTCCCATCTCCCTGTATGAACTCTAGGACTACACGTTCAAATTTTCTGTGGGTTCTGGGGATCTGAACTCAAGTTGACAGGTTTGGGCAGAGAGCGCTTTATGCACTGAGCAATCTCCCCAGCCCTTCGTAGATATTAATAGAACATCAGTGAATTTTGTTTAAGGCTATGTCTTGGTAACTCATATTTCCTATTTCTGTGAATAGTCATCTCTTGGACTGCTTTTTCCTTACTGTTCTTTTTTATTTATTTATTTTTATTCATGTTTTTGTGTGTATGTCTGTATGTCTACCATGTGTATGAAGGTACCTGTGGGGGCCAGAACAGGGTGTCAGATCCCCTGGCCCTGGAGTAACAGGTGGCTGTGTGCTACCTGCTGTGGGTGCTGGGAAGGGTATTCAGGTCTTTCAGAAGAGCAGTATAAGCCCTTAACTGCTGAACCATCTCTCCAGTCCCCTTAACCACTGTTCTTAGAAATATAGATTTTAGGGACTGGAGAGATGGCTCAGTGGTTAAGAGCACTGGCTCCTCTTACAGAGGACCCAGGTTTGATTCCCAGCACCCACATGACAGCAAACAACCATCCATAACTCCAGTTCTAGGGACCTAATGCCCTCTCTTGTCCTCCATGGGCATTGCAGGACATGAAGGCATTACACACATACAGGCAATAACTCATATACGTAAAATTAAAAATAAATAAGATATTTTAAAAATAAATACGATTTTTATAAATTTCTATCATAATTAGCCATCTTACTGAACTTACTCCTTCTAAAATTTTTAATTGATTTTTACCAAATCAAGCAAACATATTTTTTGCCTATATAAAAATTCAGGATTCTCATTTCTAACACTTACAACTTATTTTTTCTTATTGTATTATATTGGCCAGAACATTTAAATCACTGTTACATAACAATAAAAAGTTCTTTTTTTTTTTCTGTCTTTAGTGATGATGGATAGTCTCTAACCTTTCATGTCTCTCTCTCCAGTGCTGAACCCTTTTCCAGCTGTCTTCAAATGCACTGTGTTATTCTATGACTGACAGAGACTGTGCAGTGGCTCATTAGTTCTCTCTCTACACTGATGTCGTCTTCCTCAGTGGCCGTCAGGTATTTCGGACGACAGTTACACACATGCTAGGCCTGCCTGTAGTTGGTTTTAGGAGCAAACAGTTTAATTTGGGTTTCGTTATTTTCTTCTCCTTACCTTTGCAGAGGAAAGACTGACGACATGTTGTTCTTTCTCATTGGTTACAATCTCCATGATACTAAACATGTGTCCCACCAGTTTCCCGACTGGCTTGGTGCTGATATTGGGGTGCCACAACCGGAGGACTTTATCATCTCCTAGGAAGGATGACAGTGAAAGAGGACTTATGTTCTCAAGTGGGTCAAAGTTGAAAATGTCCAAATTTCTGTTGCCATGATAAGCACCTTGACAGAAATCAACTTAGGGGAGAAAGCATTTATTTTAGCTCACAATTCCATGCTTCGGTCCATGATAGTAGGAAAGTAATGGCAAGCAAGAGCTCAAACAGCCCCTCACATCACATCCACAGTCAGGAGCAGAGAAAGGGTGCATGCACACCTAGTACTCAGCTCGCTTTCTCCGCTCTTACCCAGTCCAGGGTCCCAAACCCAGGACTGGGGCCTCCCGCTTTCAGGTTGGGTCTTCAGTCATCAATTAAGGCTATCAAGACAATGCCCCATAGACAACCCACAGGTCAAACTGGTCTAGGCAATCCCTGGCTCAAATTCTCTTCCCAGGTGGTTCTAGGCTATGACACATTGACAATTAAAACTCTCCATCACAGAAGGCATCTCTGCCTCAGTCCATTCCTTCCTAAAGGTTTTCATTTTGTGATGGACTTGCTAAGGAACCAGCCTTGTCTGGAACCTGCTGCCTGACAAGGCTGTTTTGTGAACATTATATGTACACATATAAATGTGAATTCTCATAAATATTTTGTGAGTACTTTCCTTATTTCTTCATGCATTAGTAGATTATTTATATCTTATTTACTTTCAAAACACAGTACAGGCAGTTGTTCTTTTGTTTTTGAACTCTTAAATTATGCAAACATTACAATAACGATAGAAATCAAGGGACGAGGAAAACTGTTCATAATGTCTAGCATTAGTCAAATCAACCGCCTTTTATTTTCCCATCTTCCTTTTTAGCACAGATCCAAAAGCATGTTTAATTTATATGTAATTACAAACATTGCATAGATTTTTGTCTTCGTAGTTGTCAAAATCATCTGGCTACACGGTAAAATCTTAAAGCAGTATAGAAAAGTGAAATTTTTATAAACAATAGTCTTTCTTTCCTACCCCAATTTCTAGTTCTACTCCCTATAGGAAATCACCATTAACTTCTTCAATTTTTATTTTTATTTTTTACTTACGAGTGTGTGTGTGTGTGTGTGTGTGTGTGTGTGTGTGTAAGTGGGGGTATAATCACCTACATGTATTAGCATGGAGGCCAAAGTTGAGTTCAGGTATCTTTCTCAAATGTGCTCTGTTGGGGGGTCCCAGCACTCAGGACCAGCCCGAGGGGGACCAAAGGGTCTCCACCGTGAAGTGAGGGGGCGAGTAGGCACGGAGTCAAGACACCGACTCCGGGAGTTGAGCGGAAAGCCAGCAGTGGTGGTCTGCTGCAAACTCATTTATTCAAGAAAGAGCAGAGTGTCTTATAGGTCTTGCTAGCCTATAATAGCCTTATGGGGTGGGGTCCTGACCACAGCCAGTTGCAGTTTGTTCCCAGGTGGATAAGGTTTTCTCCAGGTGCTGGGCAGAAACTGGCTTCACAACCAACCAGTGTGGATCACCCCACCCACGAGAGCCATTCCTTCATTCCTCCTGGCAGGTGGCCTAGCTAGGCCCACCCTGCATTGTGCCCAACAGTGCTCCACCTTATTTTTTGAGACAGAGTCTCTCTCTGAACCTGGAACTTTGCTTTTCAACTAGGCTGTCTGACCAACAGGCCTCTGGCCTTTGTCTCTGCCTCCCCAGCACTGGGGTTACAGATGCACACCACTTCTTCTACTCTGAAATGAATGCTGGCGATTTGAATTCAGGTCCTTGCTTGTGCTGTTAACTTTTTAAATATAGATATGTCTCTAGAAATATGTCTATATCTACTATCTTTTGTTTATGAGACAGGGTCTCACTATGTTGCCCAGTCTAGTATAAACTTCTGAACCATTATAATTATCATTTTAGTTGAAATTTCACAGTATCTCTCTCTTTAAAAGTTTCTCCTTCCTACCTATCTTCCTTATTTTTAAAATTTATTTTAGTTTTATGTGTATGAGTGTTTTGCTTACATGTATGTAAGTGCACCCTTGCCATGCAATGCCTACAGAGACCAGAAGAGGGCATTATATTCCCTGAAATTTGAGTTAAGGACATTTGTTAGCTGCCATAAGGGTGCTGGGACCCCAACCCAGTCCTCTGCAAGAGCAGCCAGTGCTCTAACCCTAAGCCGTGTCTCTACTCCTTCTCTTTAAATTAAAATTTAAAAATATTTTATGAGTATGAGTATATTGCCTACATATATGTAAGTGCACCTGTGTCATGCAATGCCCACAGGGATCAGAAGAGGGCATCAGATCCCCTGGAACTGGAGTTACAGACCACTGTTAGCTGCCATGTGGGTGCTGGGAATCTAATCTGAGTCCTCTGCAAGAGCAGCCAGTGCTCTTAACTGCTGAGCCATCTCTCTAGCCCCTGTTTTAATTTCGGAGACATATTCTTCCTATGTAGTCTGGACTGACCTGGAACTCATGATCTTCCTGTCTCTACTTCCAAAGTGTGGGATTATAGGCATGTGTCACCATGCCTAGCTACTTTTATTATTGACTGACAGTAACCGTACATACTTATGATGTATTGTACCATTTCAGTACTTATATACACAATATAAAAATCAGATCAGAATAATCCTTCAACTCAGAAATGTGTTTCTAGATACTGGGAATATTAAAAAAAAAACCCTGTCTACTTGATATTTTGAAATATTCACTTAATTATTTCAACCATAATTATCCTACTGTGTATAGAATGTCAGAAGGATTTCCTCCTGCCCAAGTGTGTGCCTTTAACCATCAATCATCTTTTCTCTATACTGCCCTCCCCTCTACCTTCTCAGCTCTGATGACCACTATTCTACTCTCTTCTTTAAGATCAACATTTTAGTCTTCACATTAAAAGACAGAACATGCAGCATTTGTCTTTCTGTGTCTTCCTGTCTTTACCTAACCTAATATACTCAAGTTAATCTGGGTGGCTAGATGTGATAGAATGCCATTTTTTTTTTTTTTGCGGGAGGGTGGGCATCTTTTTGAAACAACATCTCCCCGTAGCTTCAGCTGGCCTAGACCAGGCTGGCCTCATTAAATTATTAAATGATTTAGATGTGATTTATTCAGAATCAAATATCATTATGTTAAATCATTTTTATGCCTTTAAAATACACTGCAAGATTGTTTTCCAAAATGCTTATACAAAATCCCAAAGTCTGCTAGCTTCATGGGTCTGACTAGCACATGAATGCTACCGTGATTTTAAAACGTGTGCTACTTTCAAAGCTCTAAATGAGTACTTCACTTTGTTGAATGTGGGTGAGGTAAAGTTCATGCTTATGTAGAAGGTGTTCTAACACTGGGTTATCTCCCCCCGACCCTTTATTCCACTTTCTATATGCAATTCTGAATAAATCACATATAAATCGTTTAATAATTTAAATAATTGAATCCCTGGGAGTTAGCTTCTTGAAATATTAGAATGTTGGATTATACCGTTTCTAGAGTATTGTCTTGAAATTCTCTAAGATTTTTAAGATTCAGCATCTAGGATGATATCTAATGAGCTGTTTGCCATATCTTAAAAGTAATCTATATTTTTAAAATGATCACATTTTATATGATCACATACAATTTGGGGCAACTTCTATAGACCAAAGTGGATCCTCTCAAAATCCACATTAAAGCCTCAGCCATCATCTGAGAGCAAGTAGAGGCAAAGTCATGGGAATGGAGTTTCATAAGAGGAAGAAGCAGACAGTTTATTCCTAAACTCTGCTCCATGAGACACACCAGGAGGAGGGCCTTCACTAGGAACAGAATATTTTGATGCCTTTGATCCTGGACTTCAGGCCTCTGGGAATGTAAGAAAATGAATTTTATTGTTTAAACCACCTAGACTACTGCATTTTGTCATGACAGTTCAAGCTTCTTAAAACAGTGACACAATATTCGAAGGAAGATAAGTGGACTAGTTCTTAAGCTTTCATGCCACCCTTATTGAGAGCAAGAAAAATTTCTTGAGAAATTAGTATGCACTTAGAAATATGCTGGATTTTAAGAATGCAAAGATATTCTAGATGGTGTTCCCACTCAAAGTCTACTTAACACATTATCGAGGACTGAAGAGATGGCTGATTGGTTAAGAGCACTGACTGCCCTTGCAGAGGACCCCAGCTTGGTTCCCAGCACTCACATAGTGGTTCACAACCATCTGTAACCTCATTTCTGGGGGGTCTGACTACATCTGTGGACACCAGCATGCACCAGCTGTATACACATACTTGAAACAAACACGTACATGTAAAATTTAAAAACAAATCCTTAAAAATATGACAATTTTTGTTTATTTTGTATGTGGGGGATGAAGCATGTATGTGGAGGCTAGATAACGGCTGGCAGGAGTTGATTCTCTCCTCTTCCAGGACGTGGGTCCCAGGCACCAAACAGACTGTCAGGCGTGGCAGCAAGTGCCTTGGCTGATTGAGCCATGCCCTGGGCCTGAAAGTCCATTTTTAAAGAAGATCAAAACATGCCCTTTTAGTCTTAATGCTAACATCCCCTAGTCTCCTTTTCTGGCCCCCGGTGGAGTTAAGAGTTCTGCTTCGGGGCTGGAGAGATGCTAGTGGTTAAGAACACTTGCTGCTCTTCCAGAGGACCTGGGTTTGGTTCTTAGCACCCACATGGTGGCTCACAACCATCTGTGACTCCAGTTCTAGTGAGGTCTATGCCCTCTTTGGCAGGCATCACATGCACATAGTTCATGTACACACATGCAGGCAAAGCATAAAATAAAATACACATAAAATAAAAATAAATAAATCTTTTAAATAAAAGACTCCTTCAGTGTTCTTCAGTCATCAGCCTTCTATAGAGCTAATCTTACAGTTACAGTTGTCTGTTTATTGTTGATGAGCATTTGGTTGGTCATTTGTGGTGCTGCTTGACAAACAGCAGGTGCACAATTCATGCTTGCTTAGAAAATCTTGTAAGCCGGTTTTAGTTCCAAATCTGGTTGTATCATTTACTACTTCTAGAAATGAGCATGTTGCATAATTAACTCATGAGGATAAATATTTCATACATGTCTAACTGAACAGACTGTGAGCTGAATATTATTGCTTCTATTACTATTAATTCTAAATCCCTGTGCAGTGCCTTTTACAAAATGTTTGACAGAGAGTGAGCGAAGCTTCTACACAGATTACAATGCATGGCCACTGCTTTGCTACCTGGGCACAGCAATAAGGCAAGCATGGAATAGTTAGGAAGGAAGTATTCATAAAAACACATCAAATCTGACGCTGGGCGTGGTGGTGCATACCTTTAATCCCAGAACTTGGGAGGCGGAAACAGGCAGATCTCTGAGTTTAAGGCTAGCCTGGTCTACATAGTGAGTTTTAGGATAGCTGGGGCTATAGGAAGAACCTGTCTCAACAAAAAAAAAAAAAAAAAAGACCACAAAAAAAAGAAAATTTCAAATCTGAAGAAACTTGAAGAATCAAATCTGTATATTATAAAGTATATTATCCACATTTAAATTATGGTTCATCATGGGTTGGTTCCCTACTTCATTGCTTTCCATTTGATTCTTTTTGTCTGAAGTAGGACTTAAATAGAGCTACTCATCAAAGACAAGCTTTTCTTTCTTTTAGCAAAGTCATCTCAGTGGTGTGGCCCTCAATCCCAGAGTATCACTTTTGATGAAATGAGCTGGCTCCTGTCACGGAGGACAGTGTGGGAGAGAGCGCCCTGATGCACAGGATCACAGTGGTCTAGGAAGGAGAATGCTGGGCTGATGGTAAAGAAAGCTGACTCAGACTCAGCTCCACCAGCTGACTAGCCGCATGACTTGTGGCAAATTGTTTTCTTTGCAGGAGGTCCTCAGTTTTCTCATGTGCAAAACTGTGATTGTCAAGATTCCTTGGAGCTCTGTTTTATGACTGTGTGCTCTGGGAAGGCAAGATTACTAAGTGGCAAAAGCAAGCTAACATTCTCACAGCAATGAGGGACCCTTCAGGGGTTCAGCTATATACTTCAAAGTGGCAATTCCAAGAGCGCACAGTTTCTCCCTCATTGCTTTTCAAGAAGTCATATTACTAGATGTGTTCAGAACCCTGTCCCTCAGGCCTGCAGGCGTCTCTGATAACATGGGCCAAGGCATCCCTGAAGTGGGCATCATGACTCCTGGGGGAGAAGATGAGTGCTACGGAGGATGTTGAACTGAGCCATTAGCAGCATATACTGTACACTTGGTGATATCTTGGTTGAATTACTAATCATCAAGAGCATTATGCTGGGAAGAGAATGTGTTTTCAGTTATTGAGAACTTGCATTTTCAACTAACAGAGTCTCCATAACTGTGGCAATTCAATAAATCATGAATGGCAAAAAGTGTTAGTTACTTGTCAGACATGCTGCTATACATTTCATAGTCTTCATAAGGTCCTGTTGGGCATAATGCAAGGTGGGCCTAGCCAGGCCACCTGCTAGGAGGAATAGAGGAATAGAGGAATGGCTCTTGTGGGTGTGGACTTCTGCTCTGGCTAGTTGTGAGACCAGCACCTGGAAAGAACTTATCTACCTGGGGACAAACTTACTATTGGCTGTATCTGGGACCCCACCCCATAAGGTCATTGGCTCTCCAGCCCTATAAGAGCTTGTGCACCTGTTCAATAAACGAGTTGGCAGTGCCACGCACTTGGCCTGCTTCCCGTCCAACTCCCGGAGTCTGTGGCTTGACTCTGCGTCTACTCACCCCCAACCCCTCGGGCTGCTCCCCAAAGTCCACTCGGGTTGGCCCCGAGTGGTGAGACACGAAGGTAACTGACATGACTATAAAGTCCTCCTGAGCCAAGTCTTTTATTGTCTACTCCCAGAAGGGGTTCAAATCTATGACTGTCAAGAGAGTCCTCATGCACTATAGTGTGCTTGGTGCTTTTTGCAGCCAGAACGAACAGGAAGGTCACATGAGGCCACATGATACTAAGCTCTCAAGATTTACAATACTCACCTATATTATTTTATTATCATCATCACCATTATCTGTCGACTCAGATCCTACTTGTATTATAACTCTAGAATTGTCTTATTTCTATTTGATCTTGAAATCTTGAAGTTTAGGAATGCATCCTGATGTATAGAAGGTTCATAGAATCTAGTCCTTAACAGTTGCATGAAGATACTTGTTGAATGTAATATGAAAAAGAAAAGCATGCAGAGCCCCCACGTTATCTTGGGTGAGAGGTCTGGGTTTTTATACATCGAACATTCCATAGAAGGTGCTTAATTCTTAAAGTGATAAATGAGACAATATTGGATGAAAAAATCTAAATGATCAATAAAGAGGGCTGAGAAAATTATAAGTCTGCTTGTTTGTTTTGTAAATATCCTGTCCTAGTGGGTATTTTCTGTTTGCTTTATATTTTTTTTTCTGAAAAACTGTAGTTTTATCAAGCTCATCAAGAGCTCCTGAACACTGAGCATGCCCAGCTATGCTGAGCCCAACAGCTCATGTTCATTCTGAGTCAGCAGCAGCACATGCTGTCTGTTTAGTGACACCCTTGGCTGAGACAATAATCAACAAGAGAATGGTCCTGGGTGGGGAAATGTGTTTTTAATTATCAAGAAATTGCATTTTCTACTAACAGAGTCTCCATCACCACAGCAATTCAACAAATTATTCATGGCAAGGAGTAGTCATGGTTTGTGGGTTGCACGGTCAAACAATGCCTTTGTGAGAGCTAAAAACTCCACAATTAATGGGGTTATAAGCTGTAGTTGAAGATTTTATACTACAGCAAACACTGAGGTTGATGGTGTCAAATACCCTCATCTACAAATGATGAAACCATCTACATCCCAGAATTTTATCAAAGCATTTTCCCTAGAAATTATTTAAATGCTAAGCTTACAAAATATTTAAAATTGATATCAAAACTGATATTTAAAACAAACTTTTGCTTTCTGTTGTGAATACAAAGGGCTATGCAAGGAGGTAGTTAAGATTACTACGGTAAGATCACATATCAATCACATTTTAGAAGCCAACTCTACTTAAGGTCATCTACTTAAATTCTATTTAGTCAAAAGTTTTCTGTTTAAGTAGGATGGAGGGCTAATATTTTTTCCTAATTGAAGATATGCAGTGATGTGGAATCTATTGCAGTTTGATTCTCAGACATTGCTATAGTTAAGATCTGGAATGTTCCCTAACAGCCCTGCTTGCATTTCTACAGGGAAGTGCTAGAACCTTTGGGAGGCAGAGACTAGTGGAAGGAAGTGAGGTGGGAGGGCACCACCTGGAAGAGATATTGGGAACCCAGCTGCCTTGTCTCTGTCTGCCTCCTGGCTGCTACTAAGGCAATCAGGCCACCTCCACCACGTCTGGTCACGATGGTCTGCCTTACCATAGGCCCCAAAGAACATGACCAAACCATAAGGAATTTAGACTTCTCAGAACTGTGAGCCAAAATATACCTTTCCTTCTTTTAAATTGATTGTCTCCAGCATTTTGACACATTGGTGGGATGCTGACTAACACAGCATGTTTGCTGTTCCATCTCTACCACACCATGTGACTGTTCATCCTGGGGAGAGGATGTGTTTTCACTCCACTTCCTTCTGACCTTTAGTCCAGACTTGGAAATGTACCCATTTCTACAGAAACTGATAAGCCAAGACAGTTATCAATTCAGGAAGAGGCTATAGAGATCAAGAAATGATGGTATAAGCTTCTTTCTAGAAAGCATCTAATTCTAGCATTTATTTCTGTGTGTGAGCTAGACCTTGGTGGGAATCTCATTTAATGACCATCATAATGACCACTGTTGAATGACTTGATTCTTAAAATTACCACCAAGTGTTGGGAAACTTGCTTCCAGGTCACACACTAGTTGCAAATATCTCATCCACTTCCTTTCTTTTCTAAATGCCCTTAGTTGACTTTTAACAGTTTTTAAGTCATTAATGTCTTGTTTTTCTGAGTACATAAAGCTATAATTATAGATGCAGATGTGATTAACAAACTGAGTTCCAAATATTCCAAAGAATATTTTTAGTTTATCTCCCTATGAATAACAAGCCTTCATCTCTAGAAATTAGAACCATAGTATTTGATGTCAGAGGAATCTGGAATGTATGCAGTCTGGTTTTACCAGACAGGAACAAGTAAGACAGAGGGGAGCAAATGATTGCTGAAAATTGTTCTGTTTATTGGAAAACTGGGTAACCTGAAATCCAGCTCTTCTAACTTCCATTTTCATTTTTTTTTCTGTTCAAAAAGACTACTATGTTATTTTTGTAATAGTTTTTGAACCATAAGCTAATTTCACATAAGTATTTTGGAAGGCTGAAAACTGAATATAAATTTAAACATAAAGTGCACGGTGTACTTGGAAAAAAATAGCTTTACATTCTCAGGGGAGATTACCTAGCCCTGAAATAGGAGCGTAGCTGTCTATACTTAGCAGTACAGGTGCTTCAGGGGTGAGGATACTGCCTCTGGGCTGGAGCCCAAGCATATGGGGGGGAGGTAAGAAATTTAAACCATTCTTACATAGAAGAGGCCAGCAGCTCTTACACATTAAAATCTTCACATCTTCAATGCGCATTTTAAAGTTCTTTGTCAGCTGTCACACTCATGACTTTTTATGTTCAGTAGCAGCAGCTTCTTCTTCTTCTTCCTCTTCCTCTTCTTCTTCTTCTTCCTCTTCCTCTTCTTCCTCCTCCTCCTCCTCCTCTTCCTCTTTCTCCTCCTCCTCCCCCCCCTCCCCCTCCTCCTCCTTCTCCTCCTCCTCCTCCTCCTCCTCCTCCTTCTTCTTCTTCTTCTTCTTGACAAGGTCTAACCATGGTACCCAGGCTAGTCTGAAACTCTCCATTTTCCTGTCCCATCCTCTCAAGTGCTAGGGTTACATGTGTATAGGATCACATGTTGCCTATTTTCTTTTTATTTTTTATTTTTTGGTCTTTTTGAGACAGAGTCTCCCTGTAAGTGTGGCTGGCAGTTGGTCTGGAACTTACAATGAAGACTAGGGTGGCCTCTATCTCAAAGAGATCCGCCTGCCTCTGCCTCCCAAGTGCTAGGATTAAAGGTATGCTCTACCTTTAATTGCCCTACGTGTAGGGCACAATGCAGGATGGACCTTAGCCAGGTCACCTGCTATGAGGATTAAGGGAGTGGCTCCTGTGGGCATGGTGCTCTGCTCCAGTTAGGAGTGACACTAGCTTCTACCCTGTGTCTGGAGAGAGGCTGCACAGAGATGAAACACCCTATAGAGGGCTGGCTAACCAAACTCATAAAACCCCCTGTACTTCTATGAATAAACGAGTTTGCTGCTGTTCGCCCTCCACATGCTTCTCACCCAGCTCCTGGGGTCTGGGTGTTGATTCCGTGCCTCTCACCGCCTTTAGGGGAGACCCTGCGTACCCCTGGAGAACCTGATTTCCTGCTCTTCCTGCTTCCACCTCCCAGGTGCTGGAATTACAACATGCACTCCCACATCCAGGGCATCATTCAAGTCTGCTCTTTTCTTCTGTACAGTGACCTTGATGAATTTGAGGACACTCTCAGTACTTATTTCCTCCTTCTCACAGGCAGCTCTGGGATCCCATACATCCTTCATCTCTAATCTTATCATCATCTCCCCTTGGACATCTAGTCCACACTCAACCTTTGAGTTCAAAACCAAGATTTGTTTGTTTCTTTTCCTGTCTAAGCATCCTCTTCTAATCCCCCCCCCCCACAGATGCCAACACCCACTGTTCTTCCATTTCCTGCCTCACAAACTTGGGTCTGGTTCTTCCCTTTTACAGATTTCCAATAACATTCCGTCCTTAGGTCTTACGAATTATTCATTTCCAATGCCCTTTTTGTAATGAAAATTGAACCCAGGAACTTGTTGATGCTAAGCATGTACTCCATCACTGAGCTATGCCCGAGGCCCATTTCCAGTGCCTTTGAGATGACTAGTTCTTCCTTATCTTTTTTAGTAACACCCACAACAATTTGGACCCTTTCAAGACATTCAGAGCAGTCTTCTAACCCCAACTTCATTATTTCTTTACTCCATCAAAATCTCAGCATATCTACTTAGGTGATTTTGCTTATGTGTTGTAAATGGACTGAACATTTACTTTTAAATTGTTTTTATTTAATGTGTGTGTGCACATGCACATGCCACAGCACATATGTGAAGGTCAGAGGACAACTTGTGGTAACCAGTTCTTTCACTCTGCCTTGTGGTTCTGGGGATCAGGTTGTTAGGCTTGGTGGTGAGTGTCCTTATCTGCTGATCCATCTCACCAGCCCTTAAGACTGACATTTGTTGAGACCCTACTATGCTCTAGGCATGTATGCTTTGTCCCGATTAATTTTTCAATTCTGCCATATGAAGTACTTTTTTCTTATCATGAGCATTATTATAGTGAGTACTACTAAGCACTTACCACATGCAAGACTATTTCTTTCTTTCTTTCTTTTTTATCTTTTGAGACAGGTTCTCCCTGTAGCCCAATCTGGCCTAGAACTCACTATGTAGACCAGGCTGGCCTCAGTCTCACAGACATCCACCTGCCTCTGCCTCCCAAGTGCTGGATTTGGAGGCATGTGCCACCACTCCTGAGGTGCAGGACAGTCTGAGCACTTTATTTGAGCTACTTTTAGGATAGGGTCTTATGCAGCACAGGATATCCTTAAATTCCTCATCCATCAGTCTCTGCCTCCTGAGTGCTGGCATCGCAGATATATAGCACTACACCGAGTCCCTGAACTACTTTAATTATTATAATTAACCTTATGACCAAGTGCAACTGCCGGCTCCACTCAAAGATGAAACTAAAGCTTTAGAGAGGGAAATGACCTGCACACCACTCAGCTTTCTAGTTGATTTACAGCAAGTCTGACTCCACAGCCCAGACTCAAAGGCATCAGAGAATATTAAAACACTAGGCTATCATAGGAGGAGTCTGCATCACAAAGTACATTATTACTCACCACTCTCAGAAAATAATGTTCCCATCTTCTACCTTTCTAGCTCCTGAGCTTGGTACACCTCAGGGTCGTGATCTTGTCATCTCTACTCCACTGACTTTTGACCTTTCTGATCATGGACTGCTTTTGAGGATTTGGTAAGGTTTTGGACTTTCTCTTCAAGAGAACACACAAGTGTCATTTTGCTTACAGGATTCAAGGCCTCCTTTCAAACTGAGGAGCTCATGGTTTCTTATAGACAAAATATATTCTAGATGAATTAAAGTTCTAAAGGCAAAACGTGAAACACAGCAATAAAGCAATGAAGTAGAGGATTAATTCCACATATTCTTGGATTTTTTAAAATCATGCCATCAAATCCAGAAGCCACAGCAAAAGGAACAGACAAAATTGAAGTTCTCCCAAAAGACTATTCATGGTCTTAAAATACAAGGAGAGCTCGGTTTGCAAACCAGAAAAATCTCTCTGTGACATGAGCTGCTCTCTTACCTCCGGTGACGATCACGTTAGCCTTAATGCAGTAGCAGAAAGTATTAGCTCCTCTTGGCATGGCAAACTCTCTGACAGGCCTGGAAGACAAAGGCAGATATAAAATGCTCACATTTGTCTTTATAAAGTTAACCGCAACTTAGAATAGATTGTGTTTAGTGAGCTCCTCGCTCAATTGCTTGTAAATTTATTTTCCCATAGAAAATATCATAAGTAATGAATGAGTACATACTGCTCTACAGAAACTGCTCCCTGCTTTAGTCTGGGTACATGTCTCCCAAAGGCCTAAGGCATTTGGCTCTAAGCTCTTATCAGGAGGTAGTGTAATTTTAAAAGGCAGGGCCTAATAGATGGGAGGTGTACCCTTAAAGGGATTATGGGACCTCAACCAATTCCTCCTCCTGTCTTTGTTTCCTGGCTGCCATCAAGTGAACAGTTTGCTCGGCTATGTGTCCCCCAAGATGTGTTGTTATAGTCCAAAAGTAATAGGACCAAGTCATCATGAACTGAAACTCAAAAATCATGAGCATATGACTCATTTTCCTTTAAGTGGATCAATCACAGGTATTTGCCATGGCAATGGAAAGCAGATTAATATATTTTAAAATATAAATCCATCTTATTTTGCTGAGATAAACACTTATAGCCCACTGGATTTGGCCCTCAGGCCATTGTTTTCTAATTCTTGCTCAAGATGCAGAAACAAGAAGCCTGAGTCAGTGCACACCTATGAGAAGACCACCACACCTCCTCTGTATTCAAATTCTCTCTTTAAAAAAATTTAAAGTGATTTGTTTTTATTTTAGGTGTATGAGTGTTTTGCCTGCATAGTTGTAAGTGCCCCACATGTATGCAGTGTCCCTAGGGGCCAGAAGAGGGCAGTAGAGCTCCTGGTACTGGAGTTATGGACAGCTGTCATCACCATGTAGGTGCTGGGAACTGAACCCCGGGTCCACTGCAAGAGCAGGCTGTGCTCTTCACCGCTGAGCCATCTCTCCAGCTCTCAAATTCCCTTTCAAAATGCTTTCAGTATCTTAGCTCTTGGTGAATAATAGAAGTGAATGATCATCCACTGGACACTAAATATTCCAGGCATCAAACTAAATAATTTTAATAACTCTTATCAGATAGGTTTTCCTTCATTTTCACTTCCATTCACAGGAAAAGGCAGGTTAAGATGAACTAATAGTCATAGCAAACCCAATTTTGTCTGGCTCCTCCGAAATTCCACAGAACAGCACTGCTGTCTTTCTGTATAATAATGGCCTCTGAGCTGGGTAACCAAGAAAAAGATAATGTTGAGCATGCAATGTTGCATAATTCACTGCAGACGTTCATCTTCTGGGTATATAATTCCAATTCTGAAATTCTGTACAAAAGTACAACCAGTATGCTAATCATTTCTGAAATTTAGGTGGGTTTTTTTTTTTTTTTTTTTGAGAGGTTTCTTTTTCCTGCCTTTTTGGGAATTGTGCTGACTCTTATTTTGACATCTGACCAATTATGTATTTGTGTAAATGCAGTTTCATCTGAAGACTCATTATAGGAAATTGCAGAAATAGAAACATGTTGCATTTTGCATTTAGGAATGGAGGAACCCAAGTGTGTTTAGATGACCCTCCAATGGTCATTGCAGTCTAGCAAAACATGATTACAAAGTATGACTGCAGAAATCTCTCCAGCTTCTAGATTTAGAAAGAGAGTGGTCCAAGAGAGGGAGCAGCTGAGAAGCTCAGACAGCATCTGACACATCAAAGATCACTGTTTGCTGAGGTTGTCTGAGTATTTTTATCTCAGTGCTTCCTGACTTTCGCCATAATCAGCAGAGATGTAATTACCACCCACCAAATTCAAAGACATAGAGTAAATATTAGGAAGTCCAGAATTAATCTCACAGACTCCTGACTGTTACAAAATAGAAGCTCATTGAGCCAAAGACCAAAATGCATTAGTTTGTTGGAAAAGAAAAACTTCTAGATAGTCTGTTTATGACTCCTTCATATCAAGTGTATGGAACACTATGAAGGGAAGGAATTTAAATTCCTACAGCACTATTACATAAATGTAAAATACACTCAAACATACTTTTTGAAGAAAACATATAAAAGCATTTAATCTAATCAAATGGCTCTGTATACCTGTGTGTGTGTGTGAGACAGAGAGAGAGAGAGAGAGAGAGAGAGAGAGAGAGAGAGAGAGAGAGAGTTCCTGTGGGTTTCGGGTTAAAATTCTCGCCCTCGCACCATTTACGGGTCATTTCATGTCTGGCTTGCCTAACTCCACCTTTCCCTGCTCTTCCCTGAATGCGCCCATTCAGAACTCAGCTTCTGTCTCACATCCATTTTTGCAAATGCCACGTCTTGATGTGTCCATTTTCCCATCTCACACCCACTCAGGCGTTCTGCCTGCTTAACTCTTAGCAGTTCTGTTCTTCAGCACTCAGCTTATGTGACATCTCCTCAGAGAATGCTTCCACAGGATTTCTCCTCCACCTGACTATGATGCCCTCAGCATTCAGCCTGTGCTCTGACGTGTGCATTGACATCGTGGCACTTACCACTCTTTATGGGAGTGCATTAGTTATTTTATCAGTTAATTAGCACATGACTAAGGACCTAGTCTTGTTCATCTCCAATTCCCAGCAAAAAGTACAGTGTCTCAAGTATAATACCTCATCAATAGGAACTTGCTAAGCAATGAATATTCAGATTCTTGACCTACATCTTCTTTGGGAGTCATCTATATTCAAATTATACAACAATCAGAAATGTAATATTGGGTATAATAATCTTACTCTCTCACAAAGACATATCCTCAAGCACATTTAAAATGTAACAAATAGAAAGACGAAGGTAAGAAAGGGCTACTGAATCCTGCTACCAGGGCTGGAGAAAGGCCATAATTCCCTGGAGTCAGTATTATTTGATCCTTAAAGGATCGTGAACTTTGGAGAGGATAAGGAAGAATATGTCAGTCCTAAACATGTACAAAGTCCCAACATGGTGTACCTAGGAAGCAGAAACAAGCTCATGGATACAGGGAGCTAAGTAGACGGCAGTAGGGGGATGCTGTAGGGGTTACGCAGCGGCCAAACCACGAAAGTACTGTGTGCAGGGGATAGATACAGAAGATACTGAGATAGCTGGGCAGTGTCTTCAGGAGAACATGCCAGGGGGATGTGGGGAGCAGGAAGGAGAAGGAGAGACAGGTTCATTGAGAGTCCATGAGGTCATACACACAACCTGGTGGTTGATGGGAGGGACGCATGTCGGGGGTGAGGAAGAGCAAAGAGTTCTGTAAAGGTGCCAAGCCTCCAGCTGGGCTAACTGACAGATAATGGTGTCAAGCAAATACAGTATACTACAGTAGGTATGTATGTAGGGGTGGGTCAAATACAGTATACTACAGTAGGTATGTATTTAGGGGTGGGTCAAATACAGTATACTACGGTAGGTATGTATTTAGGGGTGGGTCAAATACAGTATACTACAGTAGGTATGTATTTAGGGGTGGGTCAAATACAGTATACTACGGTAGGTATGTATTTAGGGGTGGGTCAAATACAGTATACTACAGTAGGTATGTATTTAGGGGTGGGTCAAATACAGTATACTACAGTAGGTATGTATTTAGGGGTGGGTCAAATACAGTATACTACAGTAGGTATGTATTTAGGGGTGGGTCAAATACAGTATACTACAGTAGGTATGTATTTAGGGGTGGGTCAAATACAGTATACTACAGTAGGTATGTATTTAGGGGTGGGTCAAATACAGTATACTACAGTAGGTATGTATGTAGGGGTGGGTCAAATACAGTATACTACGGTAGGTATGTATTTAGGGGTGGGTCAAATACAGTATACTACAGTAGGTATGTATTTAGGGATGGGTCAAATACAGTATACTACAGTAGGTATGTATTTAGGGGTGGGTCAAATACAATATACTACAGTAGGTATGTATTTAGGGATGGGTCAAATACAATATACTACAGTAGGTATGTATTTAGGGGTGGGTCAAATACAGTATACTACAGTAGGTATGTATTTAGGGGTGGGTCAAATACAATATACTACAGTAGGTATGTATTTAGGGATGGGTCAAACGTAGCTATTTGAGTTTGAGGGACTGTAAAATGTCCTTGTACATCAGGTAAGCAGGTATACTTGTCCAAGAGTCAAAGTAACTTGGGCTTCTCAGTACAGGAGTATCAGTGGGAGGAAGAAAGATGTCTGTCAACCAAGAAGGGCACAGAAAGTGAGACGAAAGTTGCTGATGAAAGAATTCTAGAAAATCCCATTATCTAGAGCAGACACAAAATAAAGGCTCACATGGAAAAAGAGCAAGACACTAAGAAAAATCCTAACTTTCCAGAATCCCAAACAGAGCCTGTTCATAAGTTGGGCCAGCAGTGCTAACTGCTCAGGTCTGGATGATTCCACAGGAGCAGGGCAGATGTTATATTAGAGGGATGTGGAGGGAAGAAGTCACATCAAAGAAACAGTATTTAAAAGTAAATTGTAAATACAGTTTCTTGGCAAAAAATTACCTAGACAGGAGAAAAGATAGAATATAATCATAAGGAGGAGATTGTAGGTGAAGAGAGATTGGTCAAAGCTGGACATAGTGGCTCATGCCTGTAATTCCAACACGGGACATGGAGACAGGAGGATGGGGAGGCCAAGGCTAGCTTCAGCTAAATAGTGAGCTCAAGGCCAGTCTGAACTATGAGACCCTATCACAAAGAAAAAGAAAAACAGATTACTGAAATGGAAAGAGATACAGCCACTACAGGCTGAAAATAAGACAGTGGGAAACTAGTAAGTTTCTAGAGAAGAAAGAAGGGATTGAGCAAATAATTTATAATAACAATGCTAATTTTCCCTTCTGTCTCTTGTTTATTGCTTTCTTTATTATTTTACTTATGAATAAGCATACATATACGTGCCCATGATCAAAGGCATGTTGGCATTATTCTAAGAGACGTTTATTAGATCAATTAAAATGAACAAAATACAAGATCATTTATCTTCATTTTCTCTTCCTTGGATGGTTGGTACCTCCTTATGTAAACACAGATTTCTCAATCATGTAATTCCCTTCCCATTGAAGAATTCTTAATATTTCTTGCAAGACAGATCTGTTTCTTCTGTCTTTTAGCATACTTTTTTATTCTTTTCCTGACAGACATGTTGTACTGGGCAAAATCAATCTTCAGAAAACCTCTTATATGTGAGGGTGAGATGTAAGGGGAGTCCTTTGTGCTTATGAGTCCCATAATTTGGTTCCAGTCTTTTAGTGACCCTGTGTCTCTGAACTATGAACTTCACAACAGCTTCAAAGTTTGACAGGTACTTAGTTCCGGATGACTAAAGCAGGATGGCTTTGAATACTCCCCTGCTCCCAGGTGGTGAGTCTCTGATAATCACCTCTGGATGGTAGCTCTTGTTAAGAGAATGCTCTAATGCATTTCAAAATAGTTCCTTTTGTCCTCTCCCTGCCAGAGTGTGATGAGATTGCTCTCCATTATTTACTATGAGGACTTGGTTGAGTTCCAAGAGATAAACTCACAAGAGAATGCTATAATGAGGGACCGCTTGGGTTTTTAACTCACAAAGTTACTGATGCAGAGTCCACAGGCATTTTCAATGGTAGCTTAGGACTGACTTCTCCGGCAGTAGCTCCCCCAGGGTTTCTGCTTATGAATTTCTGCTCTACTAAGTTGTGATTCTCAGATGCTTTCTGCAGCTTTGTGCAGCTATGTCTGAATAGCTCCTCCCATTTTCTTTTGATTACTGGTAGCATGAGATATTTTATAGTGTTCTTCATTTGTTTTCTTTTAATTGATATATCATATATAAAGCAAAACTTCCGTATGACCTCTATTCCCTGGCAGATCTAAGAAGAGTTGTTCATTCTTTAGTTTCTTCAAGCTATTGAGATGGGTTGACAATGCCTGAACTCATTATATGGCAGACTAGAAAACAGAAGTTTCAATGCATTTTTCTATGTCATCTTTTTAAGGTATAGTTTGTATACCATAAAATTTTTACAAAAATAGAGATTAATGATACACTGTGTAAAAACTTTTAGAACAATATGTTTCATCACACTATAACGTTCCTGTGTGTTCCTTATAGATTCCTGTTCCTAACATAAGTCCTAGGCAACCAGTGATCTACTTTTGTCTCTATAAATTTGCCCCTTTGGGGATCTTATATGAATGAAATCATACAACCAATACATAGTTTTTTAAATCTATCCATCTTCTGTTGCTTATCATGTTTTTAAATTTAATCTGCTATGGCATGTATCTTAAAGACTTTAAAACTAAAAGTACAAATGTAATAACTGCTAGTTATTAGCAAATATTTAACCAGATTAAGAATGAGTCAGCATATTACTCCAACTCAATGTTCTATAAGAACACCATCTGGTGAGCTTATGACCGATAAAATGTGACTGTGCTACACACATATGATAATCAAAGGCTATTAGCTAGCCAAAATGATTCTGAAGAACAAAGTTTGAGCAATAGAACTATGTTTTAAAATACAACTATATTTATTTATTACAATATTTTATATCAGGTGTCTGGAGAGATGGCTCAGCAGTTAAGAGCATTGGCTGCTTTTGCAGAGGACCAGAGTTTGGTTCCCAGCACCCATATGGCAGCTAACAACCATCCATAACTCCAATTCCAGGTTATCTGATGCCTTCTTCTGACTTCTGTGGGCATTGCATGACATAGGTATACTTAAATACACAGGCAGGTAATATACTCATACACATAAAACAAAAATAAAATAATAAAATACTTTACAAAACAATATATTATACCAATAAGCAGTAATTCCTTCCAGTTCTAGAAATGGAACCCAGGGCCTCACATGCTCTAACACTGTGTTACAGTCCCCATTCCCCAGTAAATAATGTTTAAGCAAAATTGCTCAGAAGAAGACATATCATAGTCAGATTTACATGACTAATTTCCACTTGAAGGTCTAATTACCCTTGTCAAGCTAAGGGAATAGTTAATATCTGATTATTCTGGAAATCATTCTGAAAGTTGTAAGGTTGTGATAGACTTATCATTGACAAAATCCATTGAATGCTCATGTAGAGAATCTGTTGTACTTACAAATTGTCCTCAAGTCTCTTCAAGGATTCCAAAACTAGTGAATGGACACTGTCTAAGGAGCAGGATCCAAAGCAGTTCAGAGTCGGGATGTATCTGATTTTCATAACCCAATCATTATGTAGCTTCCTTTTAACACTGGGAATGAGGAAGGGGGAGCATTACGTTAGATTCATATATTCACATTGTTGTTTTCTTCTAGCATTTCACTTGATTTTAACCAAAACTGCAACTGTGAACCATGCTAAAGTGTTTGTGTACTGTATATCCTATGTGTTATACCATTTTAATCTAGCATATTTAAAGTAGAAAAACAACTTTAAAAGACTCTGGTTAAATGTTGATCTGTAAATTCAGCATTAAAGGTGTGTCAGTTTGATTGAATCTAGAATCAGCTGGGACACAAAGATGTGATGCGTCTGTGAAGAGAGGTTTAACCGAGGAGGAGCACTGACTGTCGGTGATGCCATTCCATGGGCTGGACCTCTGAGTGGAATAAAAGACGCATGCCAGCGTTTATCATTTTCTGCTTCCTCACCGCATACACAAGGTGACCAGCTGCCCCAAGCCCCTGTCACCATGCATTCCCCACCATGATGGACTATATCCCTTCTTATAACCAGAGCCAAAATAGGCCCTTCCTTCCTTAAGCTAATTTTTGGGGTATTTTGTCACAGTGACAAGAAAAGTAACAAATGAAAAGGAAATAATCTAGAAGAATATCAGTTTAATACAGGTAATCTTATTCTCACTTTAATGAAAAAAATTCTGACCACCCAAATGGTTCATTAAGTTTCATACTGTTTAATATTTTCTCAAGAAATTCATTTCAAAAATAAATCCACGAATATATCCATTAGTACTTTGAAAAGAAAAGATCTGGGAATTTATGATCTAATCACTGGTAAGGCTAGGGTATTATCATATCTCTCATCAGCATTTGAGTGAAAAGCTTAAAGTTAGAGACTAAAATTTCTGCCTCAAAATCCTTGTCCTTGATTAGAATACATGAGACACTAAAGAAAAATGTCATTATGAATCCTATCACTAAGTAAAATCAATATATATATAAATTAAAAATATATTTGATTTATTATTTTCATCTTGTATATGAGCGTATTGCCTCCATGTATGTAAGTGCAATGCCCTCAGAGGTCAGAAGAGAGTATTGGAGCCCTTTGGAACTGGAGTTATGGATGGTTGTTAGCCGCGGTGTGAGTGCTGGGAAAAGGAGATTCCTTTTATCATCCTAGATTTTGTTTAATTTTTAACTCAGAAGTTGGCTAATTTTTTAATGTGTACAGTGTTCTGTATGGGATACCTGCTGGCCACATCCTCACTGACTTAAAATGAATAGAATCTGAGAATGCCAACTTGAAGGAAACTTTTATGATGGCTCTAGAGTTTAACTATCATTTTGGCTTTAATATTTTTCATTTGTCAGGTTTCAGTATGTCTTGGAGGACGAAAATGTCTCAATACTCAGTCTGTATCTACACTTGAGTCTTAAACTATGTAATAGACAGCATGGTGAGCATCTTGTGTGAAAATGATCCCCGGAGGAAATGGTGTGACTTAGCACTCATCTGACCATTCTGAGTCCCCACTTCCTCCAGTTCCCTCAGCCCATTTCTGACATATCTCATGGGAAGAGGAACTGAGGATGAACCCTGGATTTCTAACAAGTGGCCAACACTCCAAGTGGAGAGAAGGGTCTATTCTCTGGGCCTATCATGACTGGAAGGAAGGGCTCGTAGCACACAGGGCAGCACACCACACAAAGAAGGCCCCATCTGAGGTCTAGTGCTCTGGTGGGACCAGTAACAGCTCAGATGTGAAAGATGGAGGTAGTTTCTTGACTACTGTGTCATGCTAGAATTCTAGCAATGGAGAACAAAATAAAACACTTCTCTGAAGTCTCATTGAGAATTCACTGTTAGTGGACGCTCCTATTCAATGCTTTTCTAAATATAAACACACACGAGCATCCACATATATCTGCCATATGTACAAAACCCAATTCACGTGTTTGTACAAAAATAATATTTGTGATGTGGGGTATCAAATCCAGGGCCTTGCTCAGGCAGGCAAACTCTCTTTTGAACCACACACTCAACTGCAGATAAATCTTCTTAAAAATAACATATCATAAATTTTTTCACATTATTAAATATTTTTTAAACATAATTTAACTGGCATGTGGAATTTTTGATATGCTAGGATATATTGAACATCTTTGATAGCATATATTTAGAAGTTTGTCAAAAATGTCTTGTTTATTCTTCGTTTATTCTTTGCTTGTTAGGGCTCCTAGCCAGACTAGCATCAGATTCATATCTAGCCCAAGTTGGCCTCAAAGTCACAATTCTCCTGCCTCAGGGCCTTTGTAGTGCTGTTATTGCAGGAGTGTGCCACCACACCTGGCAAAGAAATGTATTTTATATATAAATATATTAAGTATGTATAAAAATATCTATCATATAGATGAATATTTATGGATAGAATTTACATAACAGTATTATTTATACCTTATGTTTTATATATCAGAATTATTTATGAAAATTATTACTCATTTAACTAAACTATTCTTCCATTGTTGTACATTAGACAATTTACCATTGGGAATGATGTCATAAGGATCAGACTTACTTTTTGAGCCCATAGAGACTATGGCTCCCAGGGCATCAATGCTTATTAAGACATCTGGCTATCTTCCCCCATTTGCTTTCCAGAAAAGTTGATGCAATTCCCTCTCCCATCAAGTGTATTTGAAAACGCCCACCTCACAGCATCTCCCTGTTTTAACTAACGTTTCCAATTTTATAAGTGGAAAGTTGTACCTGATTTTAAATTGTACTCCTTCATTAATAAGGAAAACATAGAATACATAATTTAAGGTTTTCTGATCATAAAAGTGATATATACTTTACTCTAAAAGGGTTGCAGTTGTCAGGAGGACAGTAATAATCACCTACTACCTCACCAGTTGGTGACAAGCTTTGTCTGATGATCAGTATGAGATGTACACTGATTACTTATTTGCATTGTGTGTCCATGCATTGAACCATCTGTTCCTCGTCTTTGCTTATTTTTCCCTTAGAGAATTATTTTAAATTGAATTCTAAGACTTATTAAACCCACTTATTAACCCACTGTCTCTCATATTTGTGATATCTATTTCAAACAGTTATTCTACTTTTTAAATGAATATACAGATATCTAAGAGGTTGAGTTTGGCACATACTCAAAGTTATCTATATCCATTGCATTTGTGTTTAGAATATTCCATATCTGATTGCTAGTAAATAGTTTTTAAGTTTCTTAAATCCATTCAAGTGTCCACAGTTTTAGCTGCCATAGCATTGACACAAGGAATTTTAATTGCTAATTATATGTCTTCCCTATTATCTTAGAAGTTTCTTGAGATGAGAAGCAAGTCTTCTGTTTCTTGTGTTTTGTTGAGACAGAGACTTTGCTGTATAAGCCCAGGCTGGTCTGGAATTTACTTGTAGCCCAGGTTGGCCTCAATCTCATGATTCTTTTGCCTCAATCTTCCAGAGACTGGTTCTACAGATACGCACCACCAAACCTAGCTTAAGAAGGCATGGTGGCACACGCCTTTAATCCCAGCACTTGGGAGGCAGAGGCAGGCAGATCTTTGTGAGATGAGGCCAGCCTGGTCTACACAACAAGTTCTAGACCAGCTGGGCTGGGGCTTCAGGGAGACTCTGTATCAAAAAAAAAGAAAAAAAGGAAGCAGTATTACTTGCTTAGCTTTCAGTCTTAGATCTGTATTCTGGATCTTACATCTTGTTTATGCTATATTTGTTTATAAATAAATAATATCAATAATATCTATAATTAAAGCAAATGATCTATCTATGTACAACCCTTACCTTTTAAAGTTCTTGGAATCTAAGACCTGAGTTTGTAATTTCTTTTTGGTTTTTGCCTGTTTGAGTCCAAAGTCATCGCTGTTTACGGTGAACCTATTCACAAATCCTCCATCATCCCCCAGGAGGATGTCATCTCTGCAGAGCTGGTCAGGTAGGGGCACCACACACACACATAGCAGGCAGTGGTCCATGGGCTTGATGATGAAATAGTGCTCCTAGAAGCAGAAGAGTACTTTGAATGAGCATTAATTACTCTTAGTAATGCACCTAGTTAGGATTTTTGCTCAGTTGTAGAGCTAAAGCATGTGAGTTCTACCTCCAGTGTCACATACACATGAAAAAGAAAAACAGAGGAAAAATTTGTCCCTATTATTTGATAAAAGTTTTATTCTGTGACATATCTCATTTTAGATATTCCCACAGCAATAAAGGAACTTAAAAAATATAAGCAAAATTAAGCAAATAAAAAATAATGACTACTTACTGTAAACCTAGCGTTATACTTTTGGGTGTTTTGTAGGGAAAAGAGCAGAGTAACTCCCTCTGACTGAAGAGGCAATGAGGTTTTAGGACATATGACTGTGAATTGCCTTCTCTTGAATTTGTAAGTAAATATGGACAGGAAGCATAAAAAGGTCATAAAACTAGATAATATATAAGGAAAGCTCCATGATTAACTTTTTTTTTTTTTGTGCTTCCATGCCCAGTTTATAGTGTGCTGGGCATCAAATCTTGGACCTCGTGCAGATTAGGCAAGGCCAATAAATTTTATAACAAATTATCAGGAGAACAAAACATATCCTAACATCCAGCTTTACCCATAAATAATCAACAACCACTTTCAAGCTGACTCCAGCCTAATGAACGGATTTACTGCGCTGGGTAGCTGTTGTTCTTCCAGAACTCAGGCTCCATTTAAGATAGTTTTTGTTATTTGCTCTATTTCCTTAGAATGAACAAGAGTTAACACATTTAGAGGTCCATTTAAGTCATTCAGCAAATATCTTGTGAGCACCAACTATTATGTGCCAAAAATTATTCCAGGCATGACTGTACGGTGATAAACATGACAAGTTTTCTGACTGTGGCGCTGCCTTGTGAGCAGGGAAGACTGCAGAGTAAAACAGAGCATGTACTAGGTTCCGCCTTAAGGAGATGAACTGGGGTGGTGCTGTGTATCGACAAGAGGACACTTAGATTCTGAGGATGGGGAGGTGACTGTTGATGTGGAACCTGAACTGATAGAAAGAGACAGGAAGTGGAAGGGAAGTAACTCTAATTAGAAGATTAATATCAGAAAGGTTGGAGAGGGAGGAGATTATGGAGCTTTGTCTGGTCAGAATGCAAAGGTAAGACTCTGTTGCTGACAAGACACACTTTGAACATAGGACCTGGAACAATGGAACTAGAACTGACCTGGAAGCCTTCTCCCTGAAAACTAGTGCTCATAGTTTCAGAGGAACTCTATGCAAACTGCTAAGGGAGAAAATCAATCAGTGGTCCAAACCCAGCTTGAAAGCCAAATAACCATAACAATGACCAGCACAGCAAACTATATTGGTGCAGTAGTGGCACTTTTATCTTGGGGGTAATCAACAGCTACCTAATTGGACTTAAAACCCACTCAGTGGGAGGGAACTCATGTATGGTACTGTAAATAAGCCAAATATCCGTGGCTGAGAGGTTGCAGATCCAGAGAAAACCCCACATCTGTCCCATTCCTAGACAAACATAATTTCTTGCTACATGCTAAATATGGATCCGTATATTTACAATTATACCAGTCACCCACTCATTGAACAAGTTTCTTTTGCAACATACAGAGTCTAGTACAGAGTTCTATAACTGGTCACACACAGAAAATAAGTGTCTGAAGATGCCCAACCCTAAATGACACATTAGCAATGGAACCTCTACATCTAAGCCTCATGGAACATGGTGGAACAAGTGGTAGAGAGAATACTGATGCATCTCTCAACTCTCATCAGCAAATCTTTCTCATGCAACAGAGCGCACTGAACACAGAAGGCCACAACTGGCCAAAGTATTGAGAATAAGAAACTGTGGAGCATATCCCTGAATAAGACTCATACTAAACCTCACCTATTTAGGGCTCAGGAACTTTTGCAGAAGGGGATGGAATGCTCCAGGCTCCCTGTAACTTACTCATATGAACTTACAACAATGGTGTCAACATGCACAAGACCCAGGCAAACTCAGTCAGACAAAAATCAGCATAGAGCTGGGGAAATGGTCAGGAGGTCCCAGCCTTAGCTGAGGAACTATTGGCATCTGTTTACTTCTGGGTGAGGGAGACAGAATGCATGAAATACCGTGTGTGGGCTCTGGGGTGTTTGGTGGGGATGGGGTATTTAAATCTAAGATCTATTGTATGAAATGCACAAAAATTCAATTAAAAATATACATTAAAAACATTAAAAGAGAAAAACCCAATATTAACAACAGAATCTTCCTCTCAAAATAAAAAAAAAAAATCCTGAATGAAACACCAAATGGAAAGAGTATTCCTTTTCCTTTTCCATCACAAGGTATTGATGCTGAACTTGATCTAAGCAGTTAGTCAAGTCCTCTCTCTCATTTTAAATAGATGGCATTCCCAGAGAGTGGTTGGCTTGTATCATCACCCACACTGAACTGACAGTCTCATTTCTTCCTGTTATTTCTCTTGGTACAGTACCTGGCTGTTCCCTTGAGCTTTATAATCCCAGACAATAATGGTCCTTTCTGTAGTAGCGACAATTCGCTTCAGCTGGCCGAGGTAATCA
The DNA here is from genome assembly GCA_035773235.1 of Eospalax fontanierii. Classification (NCBI taxonomy): domain Eukaryota; kingdom Metazoa; phylum Chordata; class Mammalia; order Rodentia; family Spalacidae; genus Eospalax; species Eospalax fontanierii. The sequence continues at coordinate 20,068,931 of CM069535.1, forward strand.
CAGCCTGTAATCCAGGAGGTATCCTGATAGAAAAATGTAGAACTGGACGTTATAGGGCTAGGGATGCAGCTCAGTGGTTGAGCATTTGCCTAGCAGGCAAGAAGTCTGGCTTCTAAACTCAATCTCCAGCATTTCGGAGGGAGGGAGGGAGGGAGGGAGAGAGGGAGGGAAGAAGGAAGGGAGAGGAGAAAGTGAGAAGAAAGGAAAAGGAAGAGAGAGAGAGAACTGGGAATTACCACGAGTTCCCTTCCACTACATGTTTGTTGAATACCAAGAAGTGGACTCAATTAGAAGCCGCATTTGGCACAGGAGGTGCCAATGTGTCCCCTTTGAGTGGTGTAAGGAAAGGGAAAGGCTCTGCTCTTACCCTGGGTGTGTCAGCACTGTCATCAGGAGGCTGATTCAGCTAGTATGGGGATTGCTCCTTAGAAGGACATAGCAGCTGGGTGAGCAGTCAGTTTTTGAGCTATTCACTTCTGTGAGAATGGTTCCTTTTAAAAATTAATTGCATTTATTTAATCATGAGGAGTCACAGGACAACTTAGGGGAGTTGGTTCTATCCTTTCACCATATGAGTCCGCAGGGACAGGTTGTCAGGTTTGGTGACAAACACCTTTACTTGCTGAGTCATTTTGCTAGCCTGAGACCATTTCTTTACTTCGCAGATTAGATTCGGGGCTATTTATGCAAATTCACTGGCCCTGCTACTCTGATGACTGATAAACTGTGGCCCAGGAATCTTTCTCGGGTCTTGACAACAGCAACAGCATAGGGCTGCACAGAAACAACAGTTTTCACTGGGCTTCCCTGGCATGCACTTGAATCTTCCCATAAAACCACCAGGAATTCCAATAGATTTGTTCTCTTAAAGAAATGGAGGCTCAGGAGTTTAACAAGAGTTCAGGCTCCCTTGCCAGTTAGTGCTGAGCCTCTTGGTAGTTCAGTGCACTCATTTGGTATAAACAAACACAGTAAAACACTCCAGCATTCTCGAAGCTCTCCAGAGGGGAATTCAGAAAGCAAGCCACACTGCAGTTTGTCATCCGCCACAAGGTTACTGTTGAGACTAGAGACATGGAGTAAGAGAATTACAAACTTGCACTAGAATTTTTACAGTGCTTTCAAGTTTACTGTAAAATGTTCTCAAATTACTTCCATGATGTTCTCACAATTTGGGTTATGTCATTTTTTAAAAACGTCTCTTAATAGTGAGCATTCTGAAAAACAAGAGGATTTGAATTAAAATTCTAAGAAGTAACCGATTTCTGAGCAATTCTCGGCAGATAATTTAACTGCAGGAAGGAAGACCTGGGTCCTAGTCAATAAATATAAGTTTATAATCTATGCAATATCTTTTTAAAGAGATAAAATTTTCATGATGTGCGTGTGTGTGTATATGTGTGTGTGTGTGTTAACCTCAGGTATCAGTCTTCACATTTCATCTTGTCAGAGACCCGGGCTCTTGTTTGCTGCTGCATATGATATCCTATCCAGTTTACAAGCCTCTCTGATCTTCCTGTCTCCACTTCCCACTCCCCATATAAGCACTAGGATCACCGACACGACACGTACTACCATGAGTTTTACAAGGGCCCTGGGGATATGAACTTAGATCCTCACACTTCCACAGCAAACACTTTCCCCACTAAGCCACCTCCCCAGCCCCAGTTCAACAGTCTTAGAGCCTAGTCAAGGAGGTACTTCACGGAGACAGTCTGATTAATTGTAGAGGAACCATCACAGATCTAACTTTGGTATAATTCAAAAAATTTTACATGTACTTACTGTAACATTGGTGCTGGTCTGAATTCTCATCTGCGAGTAAAGGGGGAGAAAAAGGAAACCTGGTTGACACTCCCATTAAGGATAAGGAAGCTGTGACCACACTGTCTGCTGGTTTGGTCTTACTCATTATCCTTCCTGCTGAGAGTTTCCTTTCTACTTTTTCCCCAGACACATCTAGTAGGTGTAGTATTACAATACAGTTTGCATAGAGCAAGATTTCCACCTCTTTAGCTGGTGCTCTTAACATTCTTACATTTTTAGCAATGACTTTGTTCATTCTTCATGCAAATCACCTCACTGTTTTCAAGGCAACATTGATATCAAAAGTTAAAAATGCAAACTAATATAGCAACAACCTGACTACATCAAAAAAGCTAAACAGAGCAATAGGGACATACAGCAAAGTAGGAAAACAGCTTTGTTTCATTTGAAAGATCTCTCAAGTTACTAGAAGTCTTAAACATTCTGTCCAGGAACCCCTCTCTTTTATCCAGTACCTGTGAGTGAATATTCTGCTCTAGGCACTGGGCTCATGTCATAGACAAGGCCCATGCAGAGAGCTAGAGGGGAGAAGAAGCACTCATACCCTGGAGACATGACAGCTGCTCCCAAGGTGAGGGGAAGCAGAGGTGTCTCAAGGACCCAGTTTCTTCTTTGTGTTACAGGGTCTTGGGAAATGCCTCAGAAATGGCTTCCCAGAAGGAAATGAATATGTGAATAGAAAAGCAGATGGAGGGAGCTCTGAAATTGCTTCTCAGGGACACCCACAGACTGTCTTTCATTGGAAGAGTGCCAAAAGGCTTCCCAACCAGGGACTTATTTCTAGATAAGAAAAACCAGTGCTGTAAGGAAGTTGGTGAACAGCAGAATAGAATACTGTGGTTTTCTCTTTCCTTTCCTGGGATGATTAGTGTAGTCAATTCGACAAGTTCTAGAATCTCCTAGGAGAGGGATCTCCAGGGATTATCTAGATTAAGGTTAGCCTCTGAGAATGTCTGAGGGATTATCTTCATTAGTTTATTTGATGCGGGATGATCCATTTCAACTGTTGCCAGGACCATTCCCTCAGCAGGGATCTTGGACTGTAGAAAATGGAGAAAGGCAGAATACATGAATTCTTTGCTCTCTTCTGACTGCTGACACAGTGTGACCAGCTGCTTCAAGCTCCTGCTGCTGCTGTGACTTCCTTACTGTGATGTATTGCACCTTGAACTGTGAGCCAAAATAAACCTTTCCTTCCTCAAGTTGCTTTTGTGAGGTGTTTTTATCAGTGCAATAGGAAGGGCCATGAGGAACTTCCTACATGTACCTTTGGGGGAATCACCTGTTTAAAGTCTTCTTTATAATCCTTATGGATATGTTTGAGTCTCTAAGGTGTGCCTTTTATGAAGGAATTTTTATTAATGACATTTCCAGTCTGTATCACCAAAAAGTCCTTAGCTGTATTCATTCTACTTCAGAGAAAGTCTAAATTATAATCTACGAAAAGATATTTGGAGTTATTAATGACTAATTTTCAACAAGTTATCATTGTGACCTATACAGGGAGACACATGATTTTCTCTGACAATGAGTCATCTCATTTTAAAGGCATGTAATATTCAAAATATTATTTGTTGCTTTTCACATCAAATCTTAACATAATTTTCAAGCAATCTTTTGTTTCCAGTTATGTCTGTGGTATGTATGTGTGTGTATGTATATACCATCTCTGGAGGTATGGCAAGGCCACCTCACTTCTTTCACATAATCAAGAGGTATGTTTTTACATACTTCATTTGCTGTTTTTATTTTATGTGTATGAGTGTATTGCCTGCATGCATGTAAGTGCACCAGTGTCATGCAATGCCCAAGGAGTTCAGAAGAGGTCTTTGGATTCCCCCATAACTAGAATTATAGACAGTTGTTAATCTGCCATGTGGGTGCTGGGAATTCAACCAGAGACCTGTGCTTTTAATTGCTGAGCCATCTCTCCAGTCCCGATCAAGAACTATTTTACAACATCAGTCATTATTTTCTTGCTCACATTATTCTTTAGATCTCATCTTAGCTCTGTTTTTGAAGATACAAGGGTCAAAAATAAGAAGGAAACTAATGTTCTGAGGAAGGAAAAGGAGATAGAGAAGGACTTCATATCAAAAGAGGCTACATTTCAGATCAATTGTTAACAATAGTAACTGCCAACATTTACTGGGAGCTCAGTGTAAAGCTAGCACATTATACATATTAACTCATTTAACTAGCACTCTCCTTGGAAAGAAAGGGTTTTAGCTCTTGATAAATTAAGTACCATGCCCTGCTAAGTCTACCATAGGCTGGAGCCAGGCCCAGCTCCACAGTCCAATACTCCAATGCCTGGTTGGACCCTCTTCTGACAACCTGATTACCCTAGATCCTCACTTTTGGAAGACTCTCTGAGTTGAGCATTACTGAACGACCAATGATTATTGCTGAAATTTTTTATTATTTTTATTTTATGTCTATGAGTGTACTTCCTGCATGTCGGTAGGTGCGTCCGTGTCGTAAATGCCCGTGGAGATCAGAAGAGGATGTTGGATCCCCTGGAACTGGAGTTACAGATAGTTGTTAGCCACCATGCGGGTGCTGAGAATTGAACCTGGATTCCTTTGCAAGAGCAGCCAGTGCTCTTAACCACTGAGCCATCTCTCCAGCCCTATTGCTGACATTTTAATCATATGCTAATTATTTCAAATACATTTTACTCGTATACATTTACTTAAATTTACTTATCTCTAGTTAGAAATGAGCCTAGAATTTTTATGTATATTTAGCACTAAGCCTTTATCTTTTTCCCACAGAAATATCATATAGGATATGTCATTATACACATTCTATAGAAATCTCTCGTGTTTTGATAATTGAAAGCTCAGCATTTATAAATTTATAATGAAGTAATATTGCTAATAGCAATGTCTTTGACATATGAATGTATTATTTACAGTGTCCCTCCATTCATTATTTAATTTGATCTTCAAAGTGTCCTCATCCTGCAGATGTGAAAACAAGTAACTGCAAAACACATGCTAGAGCTTGAGCCATCGCAATGCTCCTCCAAGGCCCATGCTCCAGGAGGCTCTGATATTGAAAGTCACTAGGCTTGCATGAGCTTCTGGCTTTATTTAAGGAACTACCCAGGACCACCCTTTGAGAGTGTGGATGCCCCATGATTCATCACAACACCGAGAAGCAATGCCAAGTGTGGTCACCAGGACCCCAAAGCTCACCCCGAGGCTTAGCAATCTCTGCTTTCCTGAGTATTTTGGTTTTAGTTTTGGGAATAATTCTGCAATGAAGTTTTGTTCCCTGACACATGTGCACAATGTATAGATGAAACAGTGGAGAGGAAAGAAGAAAAGAGAGATTAGGGAGGCAAGCTTCCAAATTACCTGACTGTTAAAGACTGTTATTAATCCTTTCTGAGAAGCTGTTATCAATAAATCCAACTGGGGGACCTTGACAATGCACTTGATCACATCTCGTCTTCTACTACCTGTCAACAGAACAAGACCGACGTGAGCTACCAGTGGTAAAGGTCCTGGAGTTCATTTGCCATGTTGGTCTAACATAAAAAAGAAAGGAAGAGAAGAGAACCAATACTGTACTAGGAAGCCCTGAGTTTGTTAAAACTTGGGACAAGGCCATAAACCCTGCAACCGTTCTTTGATTTTTATTACCCTTAGTGCTGCAGTATCAATACAGAGCATTCCAGCTAAATGTGGTGCCTGAATTCTCAGAGAACACACGATACACATACCCGCACACCACGCATACACACTGATAGGGGCACATTTCACAGAGAATGGGGTTTCTAGACATCATTTGGAATCGCTCCTATTTTGAGGTTTTTCACGTCTTTTTTTTCTTTGAAGGGTCACCATCATGGTCTCACAAAGAATAAAATCCTAATGCTATCTCAGGCCTCCAGTGTAAAAAGAATGAAACTATTTTAATACTACTTTAATGCTTTTAAAGATATTATATGCATTTTGAGAAAAAAAGAAAAAAACCACCAGACACTTTGATGTTCCTGTACCCATAAAGTCAGATATATGGCACTTCTTAGGGCCAGGTGACTTGTTTGGCTGTTTTTTAGGTTTTTGTGAGACAGAGCCTCACTTTGTTCAAGGCTGGCCTTGAACTCATGGTGCTCCTCATGCCTCAGTGTCCTGAGTGTGCTCAGATTACAGGTGTTTACCACCATCCTCAGCTCCATGGTGGTTTAATCTTTTAACTGTAAATGATTAAAAATGCAAGAAGCTGAGCAGATCCCATAATCTAGCATCCCCACCTCACGCACACATCAATAGAAAAAACACTGGGTGTGCAATTGGTCACTGGGGATAGGTGATACTCTGTTGCATATGAAACACAGGTACACATAACCAGATGCACTTATTAATATCTGAGAGACAAATACCCTGGAGCATGGTGTGCTGGGAGAAGGGCAGGGGGGATTACAAAGAGATGTCTAAAAAGATTCCTTGGGAACGTATAATGTGAAAACGCCACAAAACACCAGGAATATTGTCCTAGTCCAAGTCACCGCCTGCGCTCTGCTTTCACTATTTTCAACACAGAAGTCAGGAGAAACATTTAAAGAATGCCTCATGGTGCCTCTCTATCTAGAACTCTCTTGTAGCTTGCCTTCCCACTCGGAAGTCTTCACATGGTCCTACGCACCTGTCCTCATGCTGCTCCCTAACCTCTGGCTTGCTGTCCGCCCCACCTCTGCCCGAAATGCACACTTTGCTCTCTTGCTTCCTCTGGCATTTCACCGCCAGGCAACAGGAGCTTCCCAAGCTACACTGCTGCTTCCACTCCCAGCCAACCTCTCCTTTCTGAATTCCTGCTTGGTTTCACAGCACGACGACGTACTGACATCTGACCTGCTGTGTTACTTGTTTGATTTGTTTTGTTGTCTGTCTCTCCTTACATGTCCATCTAAACTACATGAAGCCAGGGAGTTGTGTCCATTTCTCCACTGAAGTGTCCCCAGAACTCAGAAAAGTACTTGACCTACAGCGTGGACCTTAACCCAATGGTTTAGGGATAAGTTAAACACAGAAACAACTCCTAGCTACAGAAACTCTTTCAAAGAGCTGACATAGGATGCCAGCCATACTTCTGCATTCTGAACCCTCTTTAGCTCAGTAGGGTTAGTAGCAGGGGCTACGTCTGTTTGGGGAGATGGTTCTTATGGCCAGAAGTTGGGCTGTGAAAGGGTCAAGGGTCAAGGCCCAAAGTGACCTTTGTGTTCAAGCAACTGCTGTCAGTCCATGTGTGCTTCCCTCCCCTAATGCAGAGTATCATATACCCCAGCTGAACTTAAATCCCTTTCGTAGCTAAGGATGACTTTGAACTCCTGATCTTCTCACTTCTACCTGCCAAAGGTGCATAGATTACAGGCATGCACTACCACTCCAGGTTTATGGGGTGCTGGTAATCAGACTCAGAATGTCCTGTGTGACAAGCTAGCACTCTGACAGCACAGCTACACCTCCAGCCCTCCAGCCTCATATTTAAAAGAATAGACTCAACCTAGGCTGTGCGCCTCACCTCAGAATATGAACTGAAATACTGAAAGCAAGAACGCTCTATGGTTTACCTTTTCTCTTCCCACCCTCCCTCATCGTGAGGGACTAAGGGAAGAAAATCCGATGAGTCAACATTACAGAGGGACGGGAGTATCCCAAGTTCCAGGCTCAAATTTGAAAAAGACAACACACTGGAATGGTCTTAAGCTGAGCTAATGCCCCTCCATGACTGGGTCAAACTCAGTTTCAGAGATGCCATGGCATGTCCAGTCAGTGTCCCCAGGAAAATCAAGGGTATGAAGGAGTCTTCCCTTGGGAACTTAACTTTAGGAATGTTGTAAAGACACAGTTCTTTTTGGTGATAACAGAGCTTGTGCTACTGAAAAGTCATCATGGGGAGGCACAGACCTCTTCCAAGTTGCCTGCTCTTTATTTAGCATCCTTCAGAGTAATCATGGAAGTAATCCTTCCATCTAGTTACAAGCAAATGAGCAAGTGATTCTATGGAACTAATATGCTCCCAATACTTACTTTTGAGAAAAAATTCTAAAATGCATACTAATTTGGAAGAGAAATGTAAAAGTCACCTGAAATCACAATTCGCTGCTTTCTAGACACAAGGAAAACCAAACTCTCTTCATCCATCTGTGTAGCAAGAGAATCTTCATCGGAGGAGAAATATCCAAAGATCTATAATGCCAAACAATGTAAGTAAACACACAGTATCTCAAGAATAACAGACTTGGTGCTGGCTGAATTCAGGCTGATTTACATGGACAGCACCTTCCGTTATGATGTCAGGGAACAGGGAGACCCCTGAGAAGAGAAGGCACTTTGACATTCAACACACTGCTCTCTGCTGGCGCATGATCTCTGAAGTCACAGAGGTCTCTTTTCTAGGATCATGCACATCACATGACCTATTACCATGCCCATAAGTCTGCCTTCATCAGATGGGGCCTCAGCTAGGAATGTTAGCAAGGAATGTGGTCACTCCCAAAGGACTATTCCTATCCATGCTCCATGAATCCTACTGGGCCAAATTCTTCATCCTAGCTAAAGGGAGCGTCTCAATTTAAAAACTACAGATTTTCTATTAACTCCCGTCTCTTTAGCTCGCAGCTTTAATCTCAGCACTCTGGAAGGCAGAGGCAGGTAGATGTCAGTGAGTTCAAGGCCAGCCTGGTCTACATAGTGAGTTATGGGACAGCTGGGACTACAAGGAGACCCTGTCTCAAAAAAAAATAAAGTTACCTTTCACAATAGGTTATTCTGAAGATGAAATGTGACCTTTGTGAATAAATTGTCAAGTTATAATAACCTGAAAGCCGGAGGCATTTGAAAAATGTAACTTTGATAAACCAGGCACAGTGACATGAGCCCTGTAATCTCAACTCAGATAACATACTTGAGACCAACTCAAGGCTGGCCCAGGCAGCACAGTAAAAGTCAGTCTCAAAACCAACAACATCAATATACTGTTCTTATTAATAAATGGAAACAAAAGTTTTACAAAGTAATGAGAATTTTAGAAAGAATTAAGAAGTTTGAAAACTGTGTATGTGTGTGTGTGTGTGTGTGTAGGCCAGAAGTCAATGGTGACTGTTTTCCTGTATCACTGTCTATCTTATTTTTTCTTATTTTCTTTTGTTTTTGAGACAGAGTCTTACTATGTAGCCCTGGCTGGCCTAGAACTTGCTATGTAGACCAGGCTAGCCTTGAATTCACAGATATCCACCTGTACTTGCCTGCTGAGTGCTAAGATCAAAGGTATGTTGCCACCACACCCCGCTTCTACTTTATTTTTTGAGGCAGGGTCTCCCACTGGACCTGGAACTCATAGATTCAGTCACAGGGGCTGGACAGAGTGTTCTGGCGGACCCACATGTCTCGTGTCTCTGCCCCAGTAGGGCTGGAGTTACAGCTGTGTCTGCTGTTGTACTGGCTTTTACGTGGCTGCTAGGGATATGAAGTCGTCTTCATGCACGTGCCCCAAGCACTTACCCACTGAACCATTTCTCCAGACTGACCAGCTTTCTCTCTGTATTATTTTTTCTATTGTTGCCAAAAAAACAAAGTGGCCACAGACCTGACTTAAAATAATATCTCTTGATTAATCCACAGTTCCATAGGATAGAAGTCAAAAGTGGGATCACAAGGCCCAAATCTGAGTCAGCAGAAGGGTGTTTTTGCTGGAGCTTTTTGGGAGAAAAATCAGTTTTCAAGTTCATTCAGATTGCTGGTATGAAGTCAAGCTGCCTACTGTCTGTCTGCTGGGGCTGCCAAGCTTTTAGAGGCCTCTACTCAGTCCTAGAGCCCAAGACTTCCCTCTAAGCAACAATGGGGCTTCAGGTCCTCTTCAAGCTTTCCCTTCTGTCTTGATTTGAGGGAATTTGGGCCACCTAGATAATCTAGGATAATCTCCCTACATTAAGTTCAGATGATCAGTTCCTTAAATCCATCTGCAAATTCCCTTCACAATTACCTAGAACACTGCTTGATTTCATGATATTGGGCCAGGACTCTTGGGAAATGGGGACACCTTTATATGATCTCATTTTATAAACCTTACCTTGTAGAATTTAGTTATATAATTCTTTTAAAAATATTTAATAACTGCTTAGCAGCCAGTTTAACGTGAGATAATGGTGTGAAATAATACTGTTCAGACTGCAGTGTAAAATGACAGGGAGATGACTCCTCGTTCCCTGTTAATGAATTCTGGTGTTTTTCTGGAGTGGGAGAAACATGATATGTATAGCCATCTAACTCTAAACCATATGTTATATTTATGGTATGTAACTTCAAACAGCAGTTTAGTCATTCAACCTGATGATTTGTGACGCCTGTAGAATTGGGGAGATAACGACAATGTGTCTGTTCAGTGATTGAGAACAGATGTGTGAGGAACTTTAGGAGCAATGTCCCCTGCAAGGTATATATTAGATATTCTAAGGCTTGGAAATGGTTCAAGACCTGGTTCTGTCATCACTTAGTCATATGATCTCAAATGAGTACCTAGACTTCTCTGTACCTGACTTTCCCCCATCTGGATAATAATCACTAACAGCCCCATGTTCAGCACTGTAGTGAGATCAACCCAAAACACCAATGCTTAGAGTACTTAGTAATTAGGAAGATTAGAAAGAACTTGGATTATCTAAGCGCCAGGTAGGAACTCAATCCGTGTTAGTGTGTGAGCATCAAAGGGCCTGAGGTCTCCAGAGTCAGCACAGGAAACGGAACCTTGGTGACCTCCTTGAGTGTTTAAAACTGCCCACTAAGTGCTTTTGTTGTCACACAGATACCACAGATACATGCTTTTGTCATGTGTGCACTTTGTAGTCACGTGGAAGTTCAGGCAGTACATCTGTTCCTACTGGGAGGAGCCACAAAAGGCACAATGGTAGAAGAGTGACCAGTTGGGAGGAAGTAAGAGATCAGTGAAATGAGGGCAAATATGATCAAAGTGCATCAGAACATTATATACATGTAGGAAAGCACCATAATGCAACCCATTATTAAGTATAGTTAATTTATGCTTATGAAAAACTTTTTAAAACGAAACGCTCAATTTTGCTACTTTCACTAACTCAATATTTTCCTGCATGATAACTTTCTAAGGCAACCAAATACATTAAATTATTAAAATTTATTGAGAAAAATTTAAGATATCATAACAGGTAGACTTCAGAAGAGATGGTAAAACTTGAAGTTGAAAGGGAAAGTTTCAAGGAGAAAATGCCATGAAAAGAAAAAGCCCTTCTTTTCCTGTGATGAGATGTAGCCTCAAGGATCTCAAATTTCCTTTTTGATATTTTAAATTTTAGTCTAGTGGGTGTACTTGAAACATGACTGTACTTTGACTGTGTTACTAGCCTGAGCACTTTATGACTAATAGGCGTAGTATAATAATTACAGTCAGTGTTAATTTTCTTTTAACAATGCCGTTTACAGAACTGCCCCGTGCTTTCAGTGACTAATTTTTAAATCAATTTTGTTCAGACTACTTAAGGAACATATGTTCATTGTAGAGCATATGGAGAAAATGAAAAACAGATTGGTAAAATTAAAAACCTGGGGGCTGCTTATTTTTTTAACTCACTCTGGAACATTCTTTTAACACTTTGAAGTTGGCAAATATAATTTTAACTTTATAATAATTCACTTTTGGTAGGAACATGATAGGCATCCTGTGTGCTGTTCTATGACTCTTAATGCTTGAATTAATTTGTAATATAAACTCATTTGTGGTGTGCTCCTGAAAATATTCATGTGCTACTCTCTTAAACTAAGTAGAAAACACCGACAAAAGCAACTCAAGGGAGAAAGGGCTTATTCTGACTCACTGTTCTAGAAGTTTGTAGTCCACCATGACAGGGAAACCTGAAGCAGACAGGAAGAGGGGCAAGCTAGCTGGTCACACAGCATCCAAACTCAGAAAAGCAGAGAAGGAACAGGAAGTAGGGCTGGGCCACAAAACTACGGGACTCATCCCCAGGCTCCAGCAGGTTCACTTCCTCCCAAAGGTTCAATAACCTTCCCAAACAGTGCCATCAACGGGAGATCAAATATTCAAACACGTGAGCCTGGGGGGATACATTTCATATTCAGCAGAGATCAATGTGGTTTTGTATAAAAAAGCAGACCATGTTGACATGGAACTTTTCTGATTAGCTTTTTAAAGTTCGACCATCATATTTCTAACTTTCTTTACTTTAACTGTTTCCATTATATATTACAGGAACAGGTCTAAACTGTGTCTAGTTGAATTCTAAGATTTCACTGTTCTGTTAACCTCAGATTCTCCAAGAACGTTTGTTTTCATCTGAATCTAGAAAAAGGAAAGTGTAACTTTTTGTGGCATTGCTATGACAAAGAGCTTTGTATTGAAATCAGAATCACATATCTGTGACTAACTTTTGAAGAATGAGTCTAACTCTTGGTACCTGAAAGATGACTACAAACTAATACATTGCCTTTTAGAAACTAGGTAATCAATACTGAAATGAAGTGAGTCATCAGTTAGCAATGAATTTCTAGTTTACAGATGACAGATCTGAAGCTCAGAAAGGTTAGGTCACAGGGTTTGAGATGGAAAAACGTCTCTGAGCATCAGCACAGATCTTTCTTGAGAAAACAACAGCATAATGAAAGCAGAGCTGCCTGAATGGGTTCCTCCAGCCTCAGCTGCCTTCCATATGCATAGACTGTGTCAGAGGCTGGTCACAAGCAGTCCTGGGAAACCTATGTGAGATTTATAGGAACCCAAGAAATGGAATGGGATAATTTTTCCAAAATTACCAGACAGACAAGAGCTCAGCTCAGAGACCAAAGCCCATTTTCTGTGTGGCTTTAGGTAAGTCAAGTAACCTCACTGAGCTTTATCATCCTCTGTGGTGATTTAAATGAAAATGTCCCATAGGCTGCAAGTATTTGAACACTTTGTCCCCAGTTGGTGACATTGTTTGTGTAGGAGGAAGCACATCACTGGAGGTGGGCTTTGAGAGTACATGGCTTGTGTACTTCTGGTCTGCTTCTAAGACATCTGGGAAAACTGGTCACGGATACAGGACTATATATAGTGAAGCCTCTGGTATAACATCATTTTTATGACAGTAATAGGCTCGGGAAAGGGAGGGGAAGGGAGAGTTGGAGAGGAGAGGGGGGAAAAAGAGGAGAGGGGAGGACAGGGAGTTTAGGGGAGCGGGGAGCTTGGCAATCAGAACTCTCTATCTTTGATACATGAGCCTTACAGCCTTACAGTGATTTGTATTCCTTTTCATTTCTATTTTCTCACAAAACATGCATTTCCATCTATATTAGGCTTATCCAACCTCTGCATGTGGCTGTATATAGCTAAGGATGGCTATGATATGAGCAAAGCTCAATGCAAAACTGTCAACTTACTTAAATCATGAAACTTTTTATTCCCCATATTTTGTAGCGTTCATGTGTGATAAACTTTACAAGTGATAACAGCATTTTATTATGTCAAAAAAGTTGAACATATATGAAGTGTTTTGGTGTGAAGTGGTACGTTAAATTACGTTCTGGAGGTTGCTAGGGTTCATCGAGTAGTAACATTCTAAAAGTTTGGGTGTGGCTAGGCAAAGGTGTGGCCCTGTGTTGAAGAATAAAGCCCTGAAGTTCACTGTGCACCACCACCCCAAAAGCAAGAGGTCCTCAGTTTTAAAACAGTAGTGACTTGATCCAGTTAGCGACTTTCGAAGTCAGGAGAATTCTTCTCAAGTGGGGAAGCCAAATAGAAAGTGCACAGCCCAGCTTATAGCTGATTGTAGTTTATGAGACTTTGAGCAGAAAGACCCAATTAAGCCATTCCTAAACTCCTGGTCAATGGAAACTATGACATAATGTGCATTTTTTTTTAATTATTAAACTTATGGTCATTTATTATAGTTGTACATGAAGAAACAAACAAACAAAAGAAACAAAAATCTAATACCGGCTCCATTATCAGTTAATTTCCATTTATTCCTATTCAGTTTTGCTTTTCTTTTAAAAGTACGTAAAGCTGAGGGATTTTTTTACTAAATGTCTGCCTTATTTTTATTTTACTTAATTTTAAGATTAGGAGTCAGCAACTTTTTCAATAGTCAAGGTTCATAGACCGTTAGATGTCTGCTGTTCAATTTTGGGAGTGTGTTTCAGGGCCATCTGTGGAGTATTTGTGGATAACTGAACCTTACCTGTGCTTTAACAAGCTTTATTTACAAAAGCTGTAGCCTTGGGTTTAGTCTGTTGCCCTCTGGTTAAGATTATTATTTTCCCACCTACGTTATTAGAAGAAATCTGTTCATGGCCTTTCTAATATTGAAACATCCTCACTTTTTCACTTGGAAATGATTTTTTTATGCACATACTGGAATTAACATAAAATGTTATTTAAAGCTTTAGCATTTATGGGCTGGAAAGATGGCTCAGCAGTTAAGAGTATGTTATTAGTTACTTTTCTGTTGCAGTGATAAAGTACTGTGACCAAGAAACTTATAAAAGGAAGAATTTATTTAGCTTACCATTCCAGGGGAATTAAAGTCCATCATGGCGGGGAGGCATGGTGGCAGAGGTGGCTGGAGTAGAAACAGAAGCTAAGCACTCACATCTTCAAGCAGGCACAGGAAGCAGATGGCAACTGGAGATCCAGCAAAGCTTAAGAACTCTCTAAGTCCTCACCCCAGTGACGTGCTTCCTTCAGCATGGCCATACCTTCTAAGACCTCCCAAAACAGTGCCATCAACTAGGGACAAAATGTCCAAATACTTAGAGCCAATGGGGGACATTCTCATTCTAACCATCACATTCCACTCCTTGGCCTCCATAGGTTCATGAACATATAAAATGCAAAATGCATTTAGTCCAACCTTAAAAGTCCCCATAGTCTTTACGAGTCCCAATACTATTCAAAAGTCCACAGTCCAATGTTCCTTCTGAGACTCGGCAATCTTTTAACTCTAGGCTCCTATAAAATTAAAGGACAAATTACATACTCCCAACATACAATGGAACTGGATACACAGTCCCATTCCAAAATGGAGGAATGGAGGCATAATGAGGAAATACCAAACCAAAACAAGACTGAAAACCAGCAGAGCAAACACCAAATCCAGTAACACCATGTCTGAACTCTGGTACTTTACTTCCAAAAGGCTTAGATGGCTCAACTCCTCCAACTTTGCTGCATGCAACATGCATCTCTCTCTTGGGCTGGTACCAATCTCTGTATGCACTTCTCACCAGATGTCTCACGGCTCTGTCCTGATGAACGTCTTCTTGAGGTCTCCACTGCCAACCAGGCTTCACCTTCACAGTTTCACTAAATGGCCTATCAGGGCTTCTTGGCCTGTCAGGGCCTTCTTTATGCACAGATGCCCCTCCTGCACGCTGCCTGGCCTCAGCAGCTCTCTGACACCCTGGAGGAAGAACCCACGGCCCCTCCACCCCTGCATCTTTCATGTCTCTAAAGCCAGAACCAGGTAAATGACACTGCCAAGTTTGGCTGCAAGTTTGGGATGGACCCCAGCCTACTTCATCCACTTTCAAAGCTTTTCTCTTCAGCATTTCCTTGCAGCATTTTCCTTTCATAGGCTGGAGGCTCAGCTGAGTGTGGGTTTTCCTTGGAGACACTCTCTCCATTGTTTAAGTGCAAATCTCTAGGCCTCTCCTTAATCACGCAAATATCCTTATCAAGAGATCCTCTCTTTCAGCACATGCCGACTCCAACATTCCTAGGCCTCTTTTCAATCCAAACTGTACATTCTGCATTTCTTTCTGCCCCATTTGTTGTTCTTCACTGTAGATCTGCATAATATTCACCATTATTAGCCACGCCATTTGTATGTTAGACTGCTTTGAAATGTCCTCTGCCAAAGAAATTAGTCCATTGCTTTTCCACTTAGCCTCAAGCAATTTTTTAGCTGTGGGCAGACTCCAGGCAGATTCTTAGCTAAAATATCCCAACTGCTGCTTAAGTCCTTATTTCCTTCTGGAACTACATTGTTCTCAGCACTACTTTGTTCCAGGCTTCTACTAGAATGGCCTGATAAGCTCTGCTTATAGCAATCAAATGCTTTTCTAGCCCAAACTTCCAAAGTCTTCCACATTTCTCCAAAAACCCACATGGCCAAGCTGTTCATAGCCAACAGCCCACTCTCTGGTACCAATTACGATATTAGTTAGTTTTCTGCTGCTGTGATAGAAACACTGACCAAGAGAATTTATCAAAGGAAGAGTTTATTTAGCTTACAGTTCCAAATGGGCAGGACTCCATCATGGTGGGGAGTCATGATGGCAGAGGCGGCTGGAGTAGAAGCAGAACCCAAGAGCTAACATCTTTAAGCAGGCACAGGAAGGAGAAAGCAACTGGAGATCCAGCAAGGCTTAAATTCTCTAAGCCCACCCCCAGTGATGTGCTTCCTCCAGCAAGGCCACACCTTCTAGGACCTCCCAAAACAGCGCCACCAACTGGGGATAAAATGTCCAAATACTTAGAGCCCATGGGGACATTCTCATTCAAATCACCACAGAGTGCTTATGGCTCTTCCAGGGTACCAGAGTTTAGTTCCCAGCAGCTGCATGAAGCATCTCACAACTACCTGTAAATCCAGCTCCAGGGGATCCAACACCCTTTTCTGGCCCCGACAGGCACGTGAATTCACATAGCATACATCACACAGACACAGACAGACAGGCAGACAGACAGACAGACAGACACATACACAGAAATAAAAATAAAAATAAAATCTAAATAAAAGTTTTAGCCTTTTTATTGGTCATATTGACTTATCATTTCTTTGTTCAATGCTGTATTTAATCTCATGAGTTGGATAACGTTTTAGCTTTTACCATATCAGAAAAATATTAATGCGACAGGAATTATGTGTCCTTGAGAGTCATAGAAGCTAATTTTGTTTATAATTTCTCCCAAAGTAAATTATTAATTTTTGCTATGATTGGTTTTAGCATTTGGGGTATATTTTATTATAAATTATATTATATTGGCATACATTTTTAGCATCACATATGGCCAGTTTGTGATGGTCCATATGTAGATGAACCCAAGATAGATTTTTCTTAAGTTTGGCATTCATCAAAGTTCCATTTATACATATAGAGTGTTGCAACACCCTTGGCAGGAAGAGATATTCTAGGAAGACACTTGAGCCCCTCCTTTCAGCTACAAACTTTTGGAACAGTAGATCCCAAATCAATGAAATTTCCCTAGAATCCCATACTGGGGAAAGAGAAAGACTGAACCTCTGGTGCCAGTCAGAGGAACCTCCCTCCAAGGAAGACATTTCACATGGTTCTAACAACTTACTGGATCACTTCACAGGACAACAGGGGATTGGACAATTACAGTCAATGATGGGCAGGACACACTTTGACCAAGACTACTTCGTTAGGAGTATCTCTTGTTTTCTATTTAAATTTAAATTTCCCATTAATACCCCAGAGACAGACTGGTGGGGGGAATCACTGGACTCCTCTATCTGTTTCTCTTTCCAGTCTGGCCACAGTCAAGAAATCTGTGATTTCCACTGTTACTTGTCTCTTTAATTGACACGTTGGGGGTTGAGCCTAGCTTGTCAGTGCTACCACAGGCCAGGCTTTCCCTAACAACTCTGGTAATATTAAATGTAATGATCAAATCCTCTAAACTGTTATCTTTTATCTTGTCTACTATTACCTACTCATTTCTGAAAGTGAACCAGGTAAGTTGTAAAACATCATTAATTATTTGCATGTTTGTGTGTGACTTTTGAGTCAATATTCTGGAAATACTTCAAGGACCCACAAAAGTCATCAATCATAACCTCTTAGTTCAGGATTTGAACACACTGAAAATGTGTACAATACTCACACTACAGAAAAGAAATATTTAAGAACACAGAAAAAGCACTTAAAATTGTGTTGTGGTTAATGGCACTGACAATTCTTCGAGTTGGTAGACTCATCTGAAAGTGTCACTCATTGGTCATACAGCTAAACAGTTGCCGGCTTTCCCCATTTTATACTGTGGGCCATATCTTAATGGCTGTAGGCACTAAATGATACCATATAAACACAATGTGGATTTAACCTCTGTGGGAGTAACACTGCTTTAATTTCTTACTCTGAATGAAGTCAACTATGATCTGGTTTCAAACTATGAGTGCACAAAGCAAATACCTCACACCAGTCGAAAGATGCATCGGGGTTGTTGCAGAGTTTCCTGTAAAAACATTTCACATCTTGGTTTTTCACTTCAGGGCCAAACAGCTGCTGCACGGTTGTGTAAAACTTCTCAAAATCAATGGCATCTGCAGTGGGGAGAGCAAAGTCTGTTTTCATCAGAGTCTCAGCTACTTCTCCACTCTATAATCTCATTTCAGCTAAGAAAACCAATTCTAATTTCATTTTAAAGATCTTGCCTTTGGAAACATAACCAGGTCTCCAGTTAAAGTGTTGCA
The DNA here is from genome assembly GCA_035773235.1 of Eospalax fontanierii. Classification (NCBI taxonomy): domain Eukaryota; kingdom Metazoa; phylum Chordata; class Mammalia; order Rodentia; family Spalacidae; genus Eospalax; species Eospalax fontanierii. Next base: position 20,087,241 of record CM069535.1, read on the forward strand.
AAATCACAAGAAATCAGCTTCATTTTGGTGTTCAGGGCTCTCTTTTTTTCAGCTATTTTAGAAATTTTGTGCAGGAATGCAGAGATAAGAAAATCATTTTTTTCTTACCGTGAACAGCTAATTTGACAGGCTTTCCTAGAATTCATTAGATCTGTGCTCAGAATAATTACTGTATATATACATACATATGTAAACACACACACACACACAAAACTAGGAAGGAGCTATCTCTCCTATGAAAAATAAAATATTCTAGGCTGTAGAGAATGCTCAGCAGTTAAGAGCAATGACTATTCTTTCAGAGGAACTGGATTCAAATCCCATCACCCACATGGCAGCTAGCAACCATCTATAACTCCAGTCCCAGGGGATCCGTTGGCCCTCTTCTGTCCTCCGTGGGTATTGTATGACACTGGTGCACTTACATACATACAGGCAATGCACACATATACATAAAATAAAAATAAATAAATAAAATTTCTAAGAAAGAAAAATAAAATAATTCTATTTTGTTCATATTTGATTTGAAATTCTTAGGAAACATCTATGTGTTTATATAACTATTTTAAATTTATATGGAAGTAACACAAAGACACATGTTATATCTTAAACGTCTCTAAATGAGGGGATGATATTTTCTGGATGTAGAATAGTCTGAATTCTATTAGGTCATCAGCAAGATCTAACAGTAATGTTACAGGAACAAATCTCTGTAGTCTACTAATATCATTTTTGAGGTAGATACTACTGCATTAAAATTTTTTCTCTGTTTTTTCCTTGCCTTCCATAAAAAGATAACTCTACTTTGTGAATATTTATTAATGAATATGAACTTATGTCAGTTGGTATTAGCAACTTGGTATAAATTATGGTTACATCACATCACCTCAGTCATTTAGAAGAAGGTCATTTGTCTAACATTAGCTTTTATTTGATCTAACTTAGTTTTTAATCTAATCTTAAAAACTCCAGCAGAAGGAAATTTCAATCACAAATTTGAAGCTGCAAGCTCCCAGAGGAAAGGAAGGCCAACTCATCTGCTTGGCACATGTTTAAGGAGCACCTCTTGACACCAGATACTAAGTTATCCTTAGGGTTGAAAACTTTAAAGGACTCACAGGTCAGTGGTCCTGGAGCAGGTCAGAAATGAATGTATGTTTATCAATGTCAGCAGGTAAGTTCCTGGAGATAGTAATAAATGCCCCAGCAATGCTGAGGATGGCTTTGCTTGGGGACAGTTTGGGGGTGTTTGTAAAAAGGTGGCATTTGAGTTTCTTTAAAAAAAAAAAAAAAAGGAGACAAGGAGACATACCCAAGTTGAGGGAATGGCATATATAAAATCAGTAACTAAGAATATAACTAAAGGAAAGAAATTAAAAGCGGTTGAAGCAAATCACAGAGTTCACTTCAAAGACAATAAAAGATATTTTATTTTGAGCCATGTATGGGTGACCATGGCCTGGGGACACAGATTCAGGTTGCCCTGAATAGCATGTTCCAATGTGGAAGCAGTTAACTTTTATATAAACACAGAACAAAAGAAAGTCATAGATCAAGTCATAAATCATTTTTTCAAATACACTGATGGGAATGCCAAAGTGGACAAAACTTTGCTATCCGTCTTAGATACTAGCTGATGATATCCTTAGCATTGAGGTTGGTGGAAGTTAGTGATCTGTTAATATAATTCAAAGATTTTTGCCTGAAAGCTGAAAAGTCAAAGGAGGATGAGAATTCAAGTCTAATCAGTCAGAATTTTTAACATAGATATGTCTTTTTATCTGGGAATGTCTATTCAAAGTTGAGGATACACGTTAGTTGGTAGAGTTTTAGTTCAAAAAATAAGTAAACAGTTTTTTAAAGTATGACGTATTTAGAGCTGAAAAGTGCATAGTCGGGTAGAAGACGCAAGGCTGAGGCTGGGAAGTAGTAAATGGCTCTGCAAACCCAGTTAACAGGTGAGTTAGTAAGCCCGGAATATGGCAGACCCATTGGTTCTTCTAAGAAAAACTTCTCTGCAGAAATAAACAGGAAGGAATAACTCTGGCAGGAAGACTTACAGTAAGAGACAAATGTGAGATAAAACTACCACAACAGAGTCCAAAGCTATACTAAGAGGCCTGGCTAACAAATTAGCTTATGACATAAGATTTGGGCAAGAACACAGTAGACAAAAGTTTAGGAAGGGAGAAACAGAATAAAAACAATGAGAAAGGAGAGAAATCAGGAGGATGGTAGAGACAGGAAGAGGTGTTTCTTGAAGCAGAGGCAAAGACCAGTGTTAATACAGTGAAATCGCCATGTGGGTTGCAAAAGGAGGAAACAAAGCCAGACATGGTGGTGCAAACCTGGAATCGCAGCCCTCTAGAGGTAGAGGCTGGGAGAATCCTGAATTCAGGGCAGCCTGTACTACATGGTGAGACCTTCTCTTTATAAAAACGGAGGGCGGTGGGGCGCAGAAAAAAAGAAAACCAACTTACTGACTTGACAAGCATATTAGGTTACTGAATACATTTTCAGCAAAAGAATGGAGGCAGCCTGGAGAAGGTGGGGAGAGCGATGGAAAGGGTATGGACAAATTCAGGAAAGAAGCAACTGAAAGCCAGAAAGCAGCAGCTTAAAGGGGAGATAAAGTCAAGGACAGGACAGTGGAGGATGTTTTTAGACTGTGAGGACAAGGCCAGTAGGAAAAGAGATTTTGAGGCTATTGTGGTGTGGAACCCCCTTCATTCTTCTCCCCTTGCAGTCCCCGTGCTGTCTCAGTCTAATCGCTCTTTTGGCTTCCGTATAAAAATGCTTGGCTTTAGGATGGCAAGAGTCAGACTACTGTGACTCCATTTTATAATCAACTGCCTCCATTTTGTAAGCCTCGAGCTGTTGTAAGTCTCAGATCACTGGGGCCAGAAAAGGAAGGACAAGCCTGGGCATGTTGAGCAAGCCCATGCACAATAAGACTTATAAAGTAAAGACAGGACCCTGCAGTGGACTTAAGCAACAGTCAGCACATTCCTTTGCTCTGAAGGCAGCCCCCACTAATGAGAGACCACTTGACTCTCCTCCAGTCAATTTAAAGAATGTTTAGCATGCACATTCTTCCCTGACCAATCACAATATGACACTGCAATTCCCCTCCCCTCTTTGTCTCTAGTCAATAAAAAGCCCATTCCCCTTTACTCCTGGCTCTCAGTACAGATCCATTGTGTTGGGAAGGTCTGAGAGTCTGAGTTTAAGCAGGAATAAAAGCTCTTTGCTTTTGCATACACTCTGGATTCCTTGGTGGTCTTTGGGGACTCCATTCTCTGGGCATAACAGGAACAAACTGATAGTCTTAAAGGGGGAGGGAGGGAACAGTGCTGCATTGGGGACTCTGGGAGCAAAGGACAGGAAAACTGCAAGAATTCTAGTCTTCGTGTCTGTTTCTCTCCTATGACGTAGGAAGCTTGACTGAATCCCATTGAGGATTCAGAAATGTAGTGAGAGTTTGGAAAATCAATTGTAGAGGGAAGAAAAACAATCTGGAGGGAAAGAAAAGCTTTTATGGGTAGTTCAGAGAGCCTGGCCAAGACCAAAGATCTGAAGGACATCCTGAAAGGTCGAAGCTCTCCTGACACTTGAGTGACTTGGGCAGGTACCTCCCCTTACCTCCCATTGTTTTCACAAGTAAAATATTAATATTAATAATATTTAATAATAATATTGATCTGATCAGATTTTCATGTAAATCAAATGAACTTGCATAACTGACCTGAAAATTACTAAATACTATACAAGCAATATGTTTGAGTTTGAACACCCAAAGTCAAGAGTTTTAATTAAATATGACTACACAGTCCAGCTCTTAGCTGCTATGTCAGCCTTGCTCCTTTTATGGTAACACCAGGATTTGTTCTGTTGGGTTTGACTGCTATGTTGCTGTACTCTTCATTGCTGTCACCAGCACTCTGAAATTACACACTACCCTGCTCCCTTTAGCCACAGCTTTGATGACATACTATAATCTCTACATTGGGTTCTTTGCTTCTCAAATTCCTGGGAGACTACATCCTCCACATTCCCCTTTTGTTAGCAAATTCAAGAGTGTGGAGCAGACAGTGGAACCAAACAGGAAGCTTTCAGTTTTCTAGAAAAGTCTTTGTGGTCTCATGATACTCAGGTATAGAGGTGGTAGGGTGACAGCTATGGTTTGGATAAGTATCTCTCAAAGACTTATGTGTGTTAAAGGCTTGGCCACCAGCCATTGGCACTATTGGGTAGTGGAAGAACCTGTGAAAGGCACGATTATAGGAGGAAGTTAGGTTGCTGGGGGCATGTCCTGAAGGCACTATTGGCACCTTGGCCCCTTCCTGTCTCTTCCCAGGTACCATCAGGTAAGCAACTCTACCACATGCTCTCATCGTAATGTACTATCTTACCACAGGCCCCAAAGCAGCAAGCCAACCAACCATGTACTGGAACTTCCAAAAACCTTTCCTCTTTTTCCAGTGATTATTTAGGGTACTTTATTACAGTGTCAGAAAGTTAGCTAATACAGCAGCACAGGTGGCCTCGCACACAGTCACTATGCTATCCTGAGTCTCAGGTTAGCCAGTGCCTGAAGAAGAACCCTTTGATGCCTGCTAATCCAACTCTCTAATATTATAATGGAGATAGCTAAGATTCAAACAAATAGAAAAGGCTTCCCTATGTCCAGCTAGCTATTTATGGACAGATAAAGAACTCAGCTCTCCCCCAACCCCCTCCTGCTCCAGTTGAGTATCTTGGCTATTAAACTGGGCTGCTATTCTTTCTTTCGTTTTTCGGGGGCCATCTCCCTGGAGCCTCGTCTCACCTGGAACTTGCTATGTAGACCAGGCTGACTTCAATCTCAGAGATCCACCTACCTCTGCCTGCCAAGTGCTAGTATTAAAGGTGTGCACCACCATGCCCAGCCAGGCTGTTTTTTCAGATAGTTTAAAATATTCCAGTTCTTGTCAACAACCCCAGATGGACTTCCCTATAAAAATCATTGATCTTACCTTCTTTGGAGATAAACAAGCCTGCTCTTTCTTCTTTTTTCTGGATTATTGTCTTTTCAACCAACTTATCAAAATCAACCAAGGCTGCTTTGAATTTGTTAATCTGAAGTGAAAGACTGAACCGCTTTTCATCTCTGACATCCATGCAGACATAAAGAATCTTTTATTTCTGCATAGAAAGAATACTGCTAATTTGCCAATGTGGAAAACTTCTAGTTCTTATAAGACCTCTCTGCTGCCTTAATGTGTGCCCTAGGTCTCATTCCCTTCCTTTAAAATCCCCATTCTATGGGAGTAAAGAGAAAGAGTTCCCTTAGGAGGCTAGCAGGAGGAAAGCTGAGGTTTACTCCATTTCACGGAGGCAGAGGTATTAGTGTGAAATCCTGACCTCATAATGCGAACATTGCCCTTCATGCTCTCATTACATCATAGTGTCTCTGTAAGTCCTACTGGAGCCTGAGATGAGAGCCACTTCCTGACAGTGTGTGTGTGTGTGTGTGTGTGTGTGTGTGTGTGTGTCTGTCTGTCTGTCTGTCTGTCTACTTCTTAAGACAGAAGGTAGGTGCATAGAGACCAGTCAAGGAAACTAGGCATCTTTTTCCTCTTCCAAATGAATATCTTTTCTGAGATTAAACTTTTTGTCTCACTCGTGATACTGTGGAGAACAAATCTCATCTTCACATTGTTCTCCTGGGTATGGAATTTGAACAGGTAAGGATGAAAATGTATTTCAAAACCTGTCATACCTGTCATTAAATATATTTGTAGAGGATATGGAGAATAAAAATGTTTATCCTCCATTTGTGCATTTACCTTTAGTTAAAATAATAAAAGAGCCAAGAATAAAGAAGGAGTCCTCATGAAGGGAATTTCCCAAGAGACAGTCTCCTTCTGATGCTGAAGGAGAGAAGGCCTTTCTGCCTGGCTCTTCCTTTAATTCTAACCTTTAGTTCTAATCTCTAACCCCACTTAGAGATTACATTACATTTTCCAATCTACTACCTTACATTTTCCAATCTCCAATTTTATGTGTATATGTGTACATGTGTATGCATTCATGTGTATGTTGGTATGTTGGTATGTGTATACATATTCCTGCATGTGTGCATGTGAATATAAGCATGTGTGAGCATAGAAGCCAGAGGAGGACATCATCATCATTATTATTATTGGTGTGGGGAGTGTTGAGACAGGGTCCCCCTGGAGCCCCAGCTGGCCTGGCACTCACTATGTAGACCAGGCTGGCCTCAGCCTCACAAAGATCCTCCAGTCTCCGCCTCCTGGGTGCTGGGACTAAAGACATGCGCTAGTATGCTTGGCATCCACCTTAATTTCTGACACAGGGTCTCTCCCAGAACCTGGAGCTCATTGACTGACGACACTGCCTGGCCACTAAGCCCCAGGGATCTGCTTGTCTGTGCATCCACACTGTGCTCCTCTTTCAATGTAGGTGCTGGGGCTCTGAACTCAGGTTCTTATGCTTATGTAGCAAACACCTGACCAGTGGAATAATCTCCCGAGTCCCAATTCCCAACTTTTTATTACCCTACGTGCTGTCCATTACCAGTTAGTTAACTTCGTGAGGTTTAGTTAGATGAGGTTTCTACTCCTTGGAAGTCTGTCTTTTAACTCATCTTATAAGACTTTGTGTTCAGTGGTGAAGCACATGGCATTAAGAGGCGTTTCCATTTCCAATCCTAAATCCCTGGAATCCATCTCTGATATCTATTAGAGGAGAAAAATCTCTACAGAGTATATTACATGGAGAACCTCCTAACTCAATTCTTTTCCCCTTTAAATCTTTCAAAATACTATTCAGCAATAGCCAAGGAACTGCCTTTCCAAAGAACCATCTTTGTTTCCTACAGTCCTTTTGCATGAATTCTTAGATTCATCCATCTATCCATTCAGAAAATATTTATTAAATACCTACTTCATGCTGAGGGAAGTTTTAGGCAGTAATGATATAGTTAGTAACCAAAACAGTGTCTTGAATTTACAACCTAATGGAGAAGATAGACAAATTAGCAAGAAGACAGGAAGCTGTGAATACTCTGAAGACAGAGTAAAGATATGTGCACTGAGGTGAGGTGGGGGAAGACCAAGGAAAATAAATTACATCAATAAAAAAAAAGATATTTTGCAGAATTCTGCAGCAGCAGAGGTATGTGAGTAAATGGCAGAAGGGTGTTCCAAAGAACCATAGGAATGAAGTTCTGACATTATCACGTGCTCGACATGCCTTTGAAACAACAAGAAGCCAGTAAAGCACAGGCAGCACACAGGAGGAAAGGAGATGTAGAGAGGTAATGTCAGGGTGGTGGCCAGATATGGACCACAGGGGAATTAGAAAGACCAGTAAGCCGAGAGACATGGAAAGGTTTTGAGCAGAACAGTAACAGGCTCTGACTTGTGTGTGAAAGGTTTGTTGTACTTTGTGGAGGTACTTTAATCATTTGAAGATAATTTTCAATAAACTGAAAAAGGAAATGTGAGAGAAGCAGAGAAACCAGTTGGGTGGCAGCTGTTTAATAACCAAGCAAGATGGCAGAGGCTCAGAGTAGTCTAGGGTCTAATTCCACAACTTACAGTCTTATTCTACAATCAAACTGGGAAATTACAATATTTACAAAGCAGTCAGAAAACTGGAATGCTGCTCTTCTGGATGGCTTCAGTGGTCAACATCACATACCTGGGAAGAAGGAACCTTATCTGAGGTACTGCCTCCATCAAACTGGCCTGTGGCCATATCTACCAGGTATTTTTTTAATTGCTGGCTCATGTTGGAGGCCCACCCAATGAGGCAGTGCTACCACTGAGCAGGTGGTACTGGGATGGATAAGAAAGCAGGCTGAGCACAGGCCAGAGAAGGAAACCAGTAAGCAGCATTCCTCCATGGTCTGTACTTCAGTTCCTGCCTTCACATTCTCAGCCTGAATTCCTGCTCTGGTTTCCCTCAGTAAAAGATGATCACTTGGAAGGGTAAGATGAAATAAACTCTCCTCACCAAGTTGGTTTTGGTTAGTATTTTTGTTGCAGCAATAGAAAGCAAACTTCAACAGCTGCCAAAATTATTGATGATATTAAGAAATTATTGGTGGGGTTGGAGAGATACCTCATCAGTTAAGAGTACATTCTGGGGGCTGGAGAGATGATTCAGTGGTTAAGAGCACTGACTGCTCTTGCAGAGGACCTGGGTTCATTCAGTTCCCAGCACCCACTGGTGGCTGACAACCATCTGTAACTCCAATTCCAAGGGATCCTACACCCTCTTCTGACCTCCTTGGACACTGCACAACACGAGTGCACTTACATGTATACAGGCAACATGCTCATGCACATAAACTGAAAATAATAAATAATTTTTTTAAAAAAGAGTGCATTCTGCTCTTCCAGAGGACTGATTTCAGTTTCCAGTACCCATATGACCCAATTAAAAAATGGGCTTTGGATCCAAAGAAAGCATTGTCAAAAGAAGAAATAAAAATGGCTGAGACATACCTTAAAAAGTGTTCAATCTTCAGTAATTAGGGAAATGCAAATTAAAACTACATTAAGATATCATCACCCCAGTCAGAATGGCCAAGATCAAGAGAACAAATGATACCAAATGCTGGTGAGGATGAGGGAAAGAAGAACCTTCATTCACTGCTGGTGGGATTGCAAACTGGTGCAACCACTATGGAAATCGATCTGGAAAACTCATTAAAAACCAAAACTAGATCTACCATACAATCCAGTTACACCATTCCTTGTCATATACCCAAAGGATTCAACATCCTACGGCAGAGATACTTGCCCAACCATGTTTGTTGCTGCTCTTTTTCAGCATAGCTAAGAAATGCAAACAACCTAAATGTCCTTCAACAGATGAACAGATAATGAAAATGTCGTACATTTACACAATAGGGTTCTATGCAGGAGTAAGGAAAAACGAAATCATGAAATTTGCAAGTAAATGAATGGAACCAGAAACTGTTATAGTAAGTGAAGTAACAGACTCAGAAAACCAAGCCACATATGTTCTCTCTCATTTGTGGATCCTAGATCCAAATCCATAGATTTGTGAGTATTTATCTTGATGTAACCACAGAAGCTAGGAAAATGGAAACCATAGGTGTACAGGGGAAGAAGGAACTCCAGAGAGGGCAATTATAGGTGTTCTCAAGAGGGAAATGGGGAAAATGGGGGGTTACTTAAACTGGGGAGAGAATAGAGAAGGCTATACAGGGGTGAGAGAGAGGAGGAATACATGATGCTTAGGTGGTGTGAAAAACTAGAGGGAAATGTGTTAGTTCAACAGACTTTGAAAAATAAAAATTTTATACATATATGTGTGTGTGTGTGTGTGTGTGTGTGTGTGTGTGTGTGTGTGTATGAGTGCATGTATATTGTTGGAGACTATATGACTAAAAACACAGCTCCAAGCAAGGATAAACTCCCTTCAAATTGTTGGTCAGGTGTAGTGGTTTGAATGAGAATGTCCCCATAGGCTCTAAGTATTTGGACATTTTGTCCCCAGTTGGTGGCGCTGTTTGGGGAGGTCTTAGAAGGTGTGGCCATGCTGGAGGAAGCATGTCACTGGGGATGGGCCTAGACAGTTCTTAAGCCTTGCTGCATCTCTAGTCACTTTCTGTTTCCTGTGCCTGTTTGAAAATGTGAGTACTAGCTTCTGCATCTACTCTAGTCACCTCTGCCTCCAGGCCTCCCCACCATGATGGACTCTTGCCCCTTTAGAACTGTAAGCTGTTGGGCATAATGCAGGATGGGCCTAGCTAGGCCACCTGCTTGGAGGAATAGAGGAATGGCTCCTGTGGGCATGGTGTTCTGCTCTGGCCAGTTGTGAGAACAATCTCCCCTCCTACCAGGTAGCCTACCTGGGGAGAAGCTTACTATTGGCTGTATCTGGGACCCCACCCCATAAGGTCATTGGCTATCCAGACCTATAAGAGCTTGTGCACCTATTCAATAAATGAGCTTGCTGTGCCACCCGCTTGGCCTGCTTCCCATCCAGCTCCCAGAGTTTGTGTCTTAACTCTGTGTCTGCTCACCCCCTCCCCACACGGCAGAGTTCCCCTTGGTCCCCTTGGGCTGGCCCTGAGTGCTGAGACCCCTGATAGTAAGCTAAATAAAATCTTCCTTTTATAAGTTCCCTTGGTCAGAGTTTCTATCACAGCAACAGGAAAGTGACTAATACAGTCAGAGTAGTCGAAAGGACTCCAACAGTAACACAAGCTGTTGCCACAGTTCTTGATGGCCTCCTAGAACTTGATGGTAAGACCATATTACAGAAGATAGGACATGCTTTGAACAAAGGACTTGGAGCAAATAAGCTAGAACTGACCTGGAAGCCCCCTCCCTGAAGACTAGCTCTTGCAGTATCAGAAGATACTACTCAAATTGTCAAGGAAGTAAAACAACCAATGAGCCCATCCAGCTGGAAAATCTACAAATCATAATGGCAAGCCCAGCAAACAATCTCTACTGGTGCAGTAGTGGCATTTTTCTCTTGGGGTAATCAACAGCTGTCTAATTGGACTTAAGGTCCCCTCAGTGGGTGGAAATTTATGTGTGGTACTATAAACAAAATACACATGGATGGAGAGGTTATGGATCCTAGAGAAAAATCGACTTTTGTCACATTCCCAGACCAACATAATTTCTTTCTGCATTCTAAGTATGTATCCTTATACTTACAAACAGGTTTTCCTTTCACCACTCATCAAAAAGCCTCTTTGTCTAACAGATGGAGACTATTACAAAGTTCTACAACTGTCAAACACAGAGAACAAGCATATCTGAAATGCCCAGTCCTACATGACATACCTACAACAATATCTCTACAGCTACCGCTCAGGGAACATGGGGTGGGTGGAGTAGGAAGAATATTAATGCATCTCTCAACTCTCACCATGAACCTTCCTTATGCAGTGGATGCTAATTAACACAGAAGGCCAAAACTAGCCTAAGTGCAGAGAATAAGAGATGGCAGAATGCCTTCTGCCCCCCGAATAGGCCACTTATATCAAATCTCTGCCAACCGAGGCTCAGGAACCATTGTGGAAGAGGGGGCAGATGACCACATCCAGACAGCTGGGAGGTTACTCATGTGAATGAACTCAATGCAGTGGTGACAGTATACACAAAACCCATGCAAGGTAAAGTCAGACTAGAATCCCAGCATAGAAGAAGGGAAGTGCAAGAGCCCCAACCTTAACTGAGGAATTACCGGCAGCTGATAATCACTGGGAGAGATAGAGTCAGTTTTCTTTAAGAGTGTGACATTAAATAGGTTAACCAGGCTCCAGTGAATGGACCCAGACTTAAGGACATCTGAGGACACAAACTTGACTTGATAGGACTAAATATATATGATAGAGTACATGAAATTTGGTGGAGAGCTGTAAGATGGGTAAGATAGATGGGGAGGGACATCTAAATATAATTCATATATATTATATGAAGTCTGAAAAAATTCAATAAAAATACTAAAAATCCCTTAACAATTCATAGAATTATGTTTTGTATTTATTTTTATTTTGTGTCTAAGTGTACTTCATGTATATAAGTGCACCCATATCATGCAGTGCCTGTGGAAGTTGGAAGAGAGCATTGGATTCCCTGGAACTGGAGTTACAGATAATTGTTAGCTGCCATGTGGGTACTAGGATTCGAACCTGGTTCCTCTTGCAAGAGCAGCCAGTGTTCTTACCGACTGAGCCATCTCTTCAGCCCCCAATTCACATATAATACTAATGATCAAAATGGTTATGTATTTTCCCACAGGCTGTTTTTTTTCATTACTGAGTATGATTCCTGTTGTGGGCATTGCTCTGGTTGATAGAATAGAGCCAAATTCCTTTCACGACAATGGGTAAGGCGCTGATCAACTCCCTCTCTAGTCATCTCCTGGTCTTATACTGCCATATTGGCTTCCTTGTTCATCCTGTGGTGCAAGTACAGTTCCTCCTTGGCACACAGCCTGTGTGTACCATACTCTGTGCACTGTCTAAATAACATCATATTTTTTCTTCCATACCCTTCTTTATGATACCTAGCCTCTGACGTTTTCTCCATGAACTAATCTGATTATTATAATGTTTGCTCCCAACACCACTAGAATATGAGCTTTATGAAGAAAGAACTCATCCTCAAAGAATGACTGCTTTAGGAAAAAAAGAGTCATTCATTCATTCAACTAACATTGATTGAAAATCTTATTGTAGAAGAGGCATTACAGTGAAAACACATAAAGAACTTGCTAAATGGTTGCATAAATCTAAATTATAAAATTAAAAACATTTTTCAGGGTAGATGGGCAAGACATTCTCATAGATGGGCAAATTCCAAGAAGCCCTATAAAGGAAAATCAAGGTTTTGAGGTCAGAGTACACTGTCCCTTGGCTAGTGTTCAGGGCACCAGAATAGAGAGCTGTCTACCCACCTGATTCTCCCAGGGAAATTGGAGATTCACTGAAACTAGTCCTGGACTAATCTTTTGAACAGAAGTGGAAGAGGTGAACAGTCATGGACATCAATTTCTTTAACTCCCACAAACCAGTGTCCAAAACAGCTGCAGATGCAATTCAGGTCTTCCTTCTTGTGGGTTGTTGTGAGAGACTGAGGGAAGAGAGAGGGGTGAGAGTAGTCCTTAAGGAGTGTCATCACGTTCACAATCTATATTTGACTTGTACTATATTTTCATCGCTACTGGGGAAAGGCCCAGTGGAAAACGCCTGCAGTGCTAAATATATCCTCTCTATATTTGCTAGATTTGGGTTGAAGCTTTGGGGGACACAGCCCAGGCAGTCACCACCAGTGAAGTGATTCAGCAGGTTTCTGTCCAAGGCCTGACCTTCCCAAAATGCAGAAGACAAGAGCTTGGGATTCAGCCTGGGGGTGCCTCTACAACGCCATTTCTTTCTTTATCCTGGAGCTCTGATAGCAGCAGGCATCCTATCTCTCGGCAGCTCGGCAAAGTTATAAACTCTGGACATGTCTTCCAGCTTTTGATTTTTTCGTTTTTTTTCCATCAGTTTCCCTGTTTATAAGATTGTTTGGTTGCTACCCTAACCTGTTCATTCTAGTGTTTTGTTTGCATTCTGTGTAGAGGCAGGGTGAGGGCTCTTACAGATACGCAGGAAAGGGAGATGCCTAGCTGGCTATTTCACGGAGCTCTACGGCCAGCACGTGCTGAGCACAGGCATTCATAAATATTTATGAATGAATGCATGGTGAGTGATCAGGTGATTGGATACATGCTTTCGAGATGAGTGAGGGGAGACTGGCTAAGGAGGCACCGAGGCCTTCTTTTCTTCTGATCTGGTCTCTCCGCTCATCCAGGTTGTTGAGGGTGAAAGGGCCAAGTAAGAGGAGGCCTGGTATGGCAGAGGTTCTGCAGACAGCGGGGACGGTCCTGTGAGGAGGGGATGCAACCTAGGAAAGATAAAGGGCCACCTGGAAAGCACCGTAGGGAGGGAGGGAGGGGGCAGGGCCACAATCCAGAGGGCGGGACCGCATGCCAGAGGTAGGTCATGGATGTAGATGGGGAAGGCGGGGTCTCCGGGACTCAGGGGGGTGGGGAGAGGGCGGGGCCGTGTTCCAGAGGGCGGGGTCAGCGGGGCGCCGGGAGGGCGAGGCCCCACATCGGAGGATGGGGTGAGCCAGGTAGGAGGGACAACGAAGGTGCCCAAAGTAAGACCCTCATGCAAGACCTCCGGGTCATGAATGCGTGAAGGAAGGGAGAGGAGCCTTACGCCAAAGGGCGGAGCCGCGAATGCACGCTGGGGAGGTGGGATTAGTAGAGGCAACAAGTGGTGCGGGCCTCACGCGGAAGGGCGGGGCCGAGACTGCGCGGGAGGCGGGTCTTCACTTGGGAGGGCGTGGCCGCGAGATTGCGCTTGGGGGCGGGGCTGAACTCCGGTGGGTGGGGCATCTGGTCGTTGGGCGGGGTCATAATTGCGGGCTGAAGGGAGACCTGGGGCGATGAGTGGGCGGAGCCTTCCGCCGAAGGGCGGGACCTCAGTGTGCGCTCGGAGGGCGGGGATTCACTCGCGAGGTCAGCCACACGCCTCAGGGCAGGGCCCTTAGTACGCGCCGGAAGGGCGGAGCTACAGGGCGCGTGGGCGGAGATTTTTTATCGAAGAGGATGGTGGGCGCGCTGAGAGGGCAGGCGCGCTGAGAGGGCGGGCTTCACTCTGGAGGACCCGGCTTCCAGCCGGAGGGCGGTGCCTCCGGCGCGCGCGGGCTGTGGGGTCGAGCCGGCGCGGCGCCTCGGGGTACGATGGTCTGAGCCGCTGACCGAGCGTGAGCCTCGCCCGTGCGCCTCGCTGCGGGCCGCCCCGCTCGCCGAGCCCTCGGCCGCACAGCGCGCGGACAGCGGGCCATGTACTCGGGGAACCGCAGCGGCGGCCAGGGCTACTGGGAGGACGGCGGGGCGGCGGGCGCCGAGGCCGCGCCGGCGGGGACGCGGAGCCCCGCGCCGCTCTTCAGCCCGGCGGCGTACGAGCGCCTGGCGCTCCTGCTCGGCGGCCTCGCGCTTCTGGCCGTCGGTGGCAACCTGCTGGCGCTGCTTCTCTACTCCAAGTTCCCGCGGCTGCGCACGCCCACCCACCTCCTGCTGCTCAACCTCAGCCTGGGCGACCTGCTGGGGTCCCTGTTCGGAGTCACCTTCACCTTGGCGTCGTGCCTAAGGAGCGGCTGGGTGTGGGACGCCGTGGGCTGCGCGTGGGACGGGTTTAGCGGCAGCCTGTTCGGTGAGTCGGCGGGACGCGCCCTCCTCTCTCCCCCAGCTGCCAGGCTTCGCGCCCGGGTCTTCCCTCCATCCCCCGTCCTCCCATCCCTCCGTCCTCTCATCCCCCTGCATCCCAAACTACCTGTGCAGCTGCAGCCGCTCCCCGACTCTCCCCTCTGTCCAGCTCCTGTACTTTCCTCTCTGTTTTCACTTCCTCCTGTGAACTCAACAGGGCATTTCGTAATAGCCTTTCAAAGAAACCAGGACCTGTAGTGTCTAGAGATGCAAGAAAAAAGTCACCAATTCATGAAAAGTTGGAAGAGAGAACGAGAAGGGATTTAATTCATATATTTGTTTAAGTGACAGGTAGAAACCCAAAAGTGTCTCTCTCTCTCTCTCTCTCTCTCTCTCTATCTCTATCTCTCTCTCACTCACTCAGTAGTGATTATTAAGGTTTGAATTTCCTAAGGAGTGGAACTGTTAGATATTTTTACTGTTTTGCTCATTATAAGGTCTGGCACACCGGAATCTTAAGGTGAGGTTATAAAAGGCTTAGGGGAACTGCCAACTCATTCGGGTGAATAAAAAATTAGCTTGGCAGCCAATATATTTCATTAAAGCAGAACTTGGTTATTTATTGAAGATTCGTAGTGAGACTTGACAAGTTAAAGGTTGACTAACTTTTTAAGCTTGGAAAAGACTGTGTATGTGGAGGGTGGGTGTGGGTATGTCCCAAGAATTTCATTTGTACCAAGATTTAAAACAGAAGTGTGTATTGAGTCTTAAAATGCCTTTTTTCAGACTGAAATCCATTGACACCTTATTACTGCCTTTATCTTAGCAGATCTTGGAGAACAAAATCTGTGTAACATCACCAAGATTTTTTAATGCTTTTTAAATTGAATTTTTGTGAATTTCATACAATATATTTTGATATTTAGATTCCTCTCCATTCTGCACCTCTTTTTCTACCCCCATCCAATTTCATGTACATACACGCACACACACATATATGTCTATAGAGTCAAATTTGTGTCCTCACATTACATGCCCTTTTGGTGTGGCTCCATCTCCTGGAGCCTGGTCAACTTATCCAGAGTATCACCCTTAAAGGAGTATGACTCTCCCTGTCCCAGCGGCCATTGGTTTCTAATAGTTCCTCAGGTCGGGTTAGGGTTTCTTACCTACTTCACATCTGTGCTAGGATTTTTGTCTTGCTTGATCTTACGTATCACCAAGATTTTTGTTCACCAACCTATGTTGTGGAAAGCAATTATTCTTTTTTTTTTTTTAAAAAAAAGAAAACAAAATGCATTAAGTTCTGGTTTCATTTATTTCACTGTTTGATAATTTTCTTGTTCTTTTCCTCCAGTCCAGTAAGCATTAATCCATTTGTTTCCTTTGTTAAAGAAAAAGGAAATGGGGTAGGAACTGTAAGAGTATGCAGGTGATAATATCTGGTGACTGTGTGATTAGATTACACTTCATGCTAACTAAAAACATCTGACAGACAATTTTTTTTTAGGCAGAACTAATTAAAAGAAGGGGATGTCAGGACTAGCCTACAGAATCTCGTGGGGGGATGACAGATGTTTGTTCATAGACATGAAGGTTCTTATTTCCATGAAATACCTTTTCCTGTGCTGGGATTTCTGTGTCTGTACCTGGGAATGGGAAAAAAAGAACGGATTGAGTCTTTTTATAGTGCTGACAGCACCCTTCTTATTTCTCTTCCTTTCACTCTGCCAACCCACCTCTGTCTCCTGCTTCCTTCCATTTTCTCCTTCAGCATTCCTCTGGGGTCTTATTACCATCAGAAGTGATTTTATAAGACAACTAGAAGCATTTACCACACAGTGCTTTACCTGCTCAACCCCCAGGCATTTAGTTGATACTTTTAATCATGATGTGATTCCCATTCTAGAATCCAAGGTAGATCTGGGGTTAGAGGAATGGAAATTTGGTTAAACCTTAGGTACAAGTCAGAAGTGAGGTCACTGCAGTTAAAATACTCCTAGCATAGATAATTTCCTTCCTAGAATGTGTTTCTAGGTTAGGGTTAAGGATAAAGGACAGGAAGGTACTTCCTTGTTGGTCACTGAGCCAGGGGAAAAGAAATTTTTAAATGCTGGAAATCTCTGCATGCTTCAGGACATGGGAGAGGCTACACTACCTCTTGGAAGGACCTCTGGTCTAAAGCACCATGGTGGGTCCTGTGGCTACTTTGTTGTGTGGGCTTTCCCAGGTTTTTCTTTCTCCCATGTTACCTCTCCCACCATCAGTTTCCCATCTTTGTTATCTAGTAATTGAGCTTAATGTGTTTAAGGTCATCCCTTACTCTAATCTACAGATTCCTTTGGCATCTGTAGATTAGAAGGTGCCTAGACTTAGTATTTACAGCCTTTTCCCTTCCTCTTACAGCTGCCCTCAGCCTTGTCCTCTTTTAAGCCAAGAGGAAACACATACTGTGCTTACACTTCATATACCCTCATAGATTCTATCTTCTTCATCACACCCTCCTAGAGGAAGGGTGGATAAGGTATTCATATACATGAGTAGACCTGGCAACTGCTTTATTCTGTACTCTGGTTTCTCAGGCAAGGCTAAAATTAAGTACATTCCCTAATAATCTTGAGTCAGAGGTTTTTGCTAGCTGTGCTTCTTAAGGTCACCATTTCAGTTGGACTGACCCATTAGGCCAGTGACCTAGTGAAATTCACCTGCATTCCAGTTGAATGGTATATTTTACCAGTATCAGAATAATCATTCTCTTACTGGTTATCTAGATGTCAGTAGATTTAACTGTAGTGAAAATTAGAGGTCAAGAACCCGCACCTGCTACTGTGCATGATGAGCTTTAGGAAGACTGGTAGTTGTATGTATGGGTAGTGCTTTAGCCCGAAGACTTCTAGATGAGTATATGCAACTGGAACAGCCTCTGGCCACACATGGCATCACACAGATATTCCACACACAGACTACAGCTGACATTACAGTACAGTGAATGAAAGAGTCTTTCTTCACTACCTCTTTAGAAATAAGATAATAGTATGTTAGGCCTGGCAGAGTATGTTTAACAAGACTTCATTCTTGGGATCCAGAGTTTTATATTTGCAAAAATGCAAATATTACCTTACTTAAAAGTTATAAATAGACCTAATTTATGTTAAAATATTTTAATATATGAAACTGGGAATTTTCTTTTTAACTTACAAAATACAGTCATATGCACTTTAATAGAAAATGTTATAAAAACACTTTCTGTCAGGCCTCTTATTTTAGGCACCTCCATGTTTTTAAATGCCAGTTATTGAATTAATTCGTTTGCAGTATCTGACTGGCTAACTGAAAGTGGTCCCGTATAGGTACCACAAGATCCTGAAGGCAGTTTAAGCATGGAAGAATCTTTTATTTAGTTGTTCTGGAGCAACCTGCAGACTTTCTTTGCCACAGTAATATTCTAGATCATGATAGTATGAACACAGGATATAATTTGTTTCTGTAAGCACAGAAAAGCCACACATAACTAGCTTTGATAGAGGTTTGTATTCAGGTAACAATTCAGGCACCAGTGTAATGAAATTGCTGTTGCATGAAATTGCTTTTATATTATTTACAATTGTATTCTTTCTCGAATTTTCTTCTTTCAGAGAAGAGTTCCAGTCTCAAATGCCTATGTGGTGCATTGTAACTTGTACTGCTAAGGTGAAGGGCAGAAGTGAAAAGGCCACATCCATTCTAGTGTTCTCAGATGTCATACAGGCATTGTGGCGTGTTTCCATGCTACTGACTTAGTATCCTAATGTTTAATTGGTAACAGTTCAGCAGCTTAGGACTTGCAAACTCTTAGTTTCTGGAATGAACTTGAACATGACAAGGAGAGATTTTATCACAGCATAAGCACCTCAGAAGAGACCTCAACCTAGATCTGTGCACAGTTCCTTCATCAGCTGTCACTGGACGCTTCAGCTCCTAGGATGGCAGACAGGCTTCCCACAGAGTTTGATGTGATTATAGTAGGAACAGGTCTGCCCGAGTCCATCCTTGCAGCTGCATGTTCAAGAAGTGGACAGAGAGTTCTGCATGTTGACTCAAGAAGTTACTATGGAGGGAACTGGGCTAGTTTCAGCTTTTCAGGTTTGCTTGCCTGGTTGAAAGAATGTCAGGAGAACAGTGACAGTGAGGAAGACCAGCCTGCTGCCTGGCAAGACTCAATTCATGAAACAGAAGAAGTTGTCCTTCTCTCTAAGAAGGATGAAACTATTCAGCACATAGAAGTCTTTTGTTATGCTAGTCAGCAGGTGGGGGACAACATTCCAGAGACTGCCATACAGAAAAGTCCTTTCCCAGAGGCATCTGGTACCCCCCCTGAAACTTGGGATTCTGTGTGCTTGCCCACAGAAATGCCTTTCAGACAAACAGAGATAAGTGAAAGAGACCTTTCAACGGTTACACCTGATGTGGAAGTGTCACCAGAGAAGGAACAGTACTGTGGAGATAAAACCTGTGTCCACACAGTTTCAGGTGAATGTGGAGATGAAAACAGACTTGCCGTCAAGGACCACACTGATCAGCCAAAGAGAAGTAGGGTTACATACTCTCGGATGGTTCAGGAGAGCAGGAGGTTTAATATTGACCTGGTATCAAAGCTGCTGTATTCACAAGGATCTCTGATTGACCTTTTAATAAAATCAAATGTTAGTCGATACGCAGAATTTAAGAATGTCACTAGGATTCTTACGTTTCGGGAAGGGAAGGTAGAACAGGTGCCTTGCTCCAGAGCAGATGTCTTTAATAGTAAAGAGCTCACTATGGTTGAAAAGAGGATGCTAATGAAATTCCTTACATTCTGTTTAGACTATGAACAACATCCTGATGAATACCAAGATTTCAGCCAATGCTCATTTTCTGAGTACTTAAAAACTAAAAAACTAACCCCCAACCTCCAGCATTTTATACTCCACTCAATTGCGATGACATCAGAATCACCTTGCACTATATTAGATGGCCTTAAAGCAACAAAAAACTTCCTTCAGTGTCTTGGACGGTATGGCAACACTCCCTTTTTATTTCCTTTGTATGGCCAAGGAGAAATTCCCCAGTGTTTCTGCAGGATGTGTGCAGTTTTTGGTGGGATCTATTGTCTTCGCCACAAAGTCCAATGCCTTGTAGTTGACAGAGACTCTGGAAGTTGTAGAGCAGTCATAGACCACTTGGGTCAGAGGATAAATGCTAACTCTTTTATTGTGGAAGACAGTTACCTTTCAAAGGAAATGTGTTCCAACATGCAGTATAAGCAGATCTCAAGAGCTGTGCTCATCACAGATCAGTCCATGCTGGAGACAGATTCAGATCAGCAGATTTCCATCTTGATAGTACCTCCACTGGAATCAGGAACCTGTTCTGTTCGAGTCATAGAATTATGTTCA
This sequence comes from Eospalax fontanierii, assembly GCA_035773235.1. Taxonomy (NCBI): domain Eukaryota; kingdom Metazoa; phylum Chordata; class Mammalia; order Rodentia; family Spalacidae; genus Eospalax; species Eospalax fontanierii. The sequence continues at coordinate 20,107,418 of CM069535.1, forward strand.
TCAACTATGACATGTATGAAAGACACCTATCTGGTCCATTTGACCTGCTCCTCCTCAAAAACAGCAAGAGAAGACTTAGAACCAGTGGTGAAGAAATTATTCACTCCTTTTGCAGAAGCAGAAGCAGACAAGGAAGAAGTCAGAAAACCGAGACTCTTGTGGGCTCTTTATTTTAACATGAGAGATTCCTCAGGTGTGAGCCAAAGCTCATACAGTGGCTTACCTTCCAACGTGTACGTCTGCTCTGGGCCTGACTGTGCACTGGGGAATGAGCATGCGGTTAAGCAAGCGGAAATGCTGTTCCAGGAGATCTTTCCCAATGAAGAATTCTGCCCTCCTCCTCCAAATCCAGAAGACATTATCTTTGATGTCCCGCCAGACACCCCTGGAACTGATAACATACTTATGACCAAACTAGAATCCCCTGAGGAAAGCAAGAACTTAGAAAGCCCAGAACACCTCCAAAATTAAAAGAGAACAAACTGGAAATACTTTCATCCTGGCATCAAAATTGTCTCATTTGAAAAACAGCTACCATAATAGTGATTAGAGGTTGCTATGTGTATGTGCTGTTCAGATCTTATCTTTTAACTCTGAGACATTGGGTATCAGATATCCTTGTTAACCTATCAACAGCAGATTTCTTGTTTATGAAATTGAATGTTTTATTTCAGAAATGGCTCCGGGATCCAGAATCTTAAGACACTGTTAGCTTATTTTACTTTTGAGTGTATCTGTGAGGGTCCATTATTAGCAACTTTGTTAAAGGAAAGTGATAATGTTCTTGCTACTGTATTCAGAGTTTATCAAGGTCTACAAGAAATTGTCCATGAAATAATTTAGTTATTTTTGCAGCACTTTCTGTTGCTATCACCTCTGCTGAGTAGTGAAACACATAAAATAGCAAATTATGTGTTTTTTGTACATAATATAAACATGTAGAGATGGTGTTGGGAGTAGCAGCTAATACCAGGTGCTATTAGGACAGGACACAGCTGTCTGATTGGGAAAAGATCAGCTGTGCTTGTACTGTCTTGCTATGTACAGTTTGAAGGTCCTTCCATCTGCTTGACCTTTGTAACCAATGAGATGATTAGACCATTGTAGCCTTCTGCTTCACAGAGAGAGTGGGAATTAGTAGTTGAGCTCATTTTTAAGAGATAAGTTGCAGTCTGGGTGTAGTGGCTTGCTTTCATAATCTTACCATTTAGGAGACTGAGGCAGGGAGATTGCTGTAAACTCCAGGCTAGTCTGGGTGACAGTATGAGACCTTATTTCTTTTTTAAAACATTTTTAAATTTTATGTGTGTGAGAGTATTGCTTGCATGTGGGTAGGTGCACTCATGTCGTGCAGGAAACCTCATTTCAAAACAACAGCCACCACCAAAAAATAAAAAAGAAGTACATTGTAAAGAAGACTAAGGGGACAAGATTAGTTCATAAAATCTCTACAGATCCCACCACTAACACTTAAAAGAATTTCAGGATTAACTTGAACTAACAAAATAATAAATTACCCCAGAAAAGGATACTGCCAGGTAACTGTTGAGAGGAGCAAGGTGGTGCATTTTAAACATGGCATTGTAGGCAGTCTAGAGGCTTCTGAATAGTTCCCCCATCCAAGCTTTCTCAAGAAGAAGCATGCCACCTTGTTGGCTGTACTGTATGCCTTTAATACATGGCATTAACTGGTAGAGTGAATCAGAGGAGGAGCAGCCTTCATGATCACTTCATAACATGTCTGTATTTAGAGAATAGGAAGTCAGGACTCATAAAAGCAGTTGCACTCTGTAGTGCTGTGAGAGAGACCAGCTCCTCATTCCATTCCTCAGGCAGAGAGGACAATCTTGCAGGAAGAAAATCCTTTCATAACAAGTTTTTGCTCCAAAACCGTATTTGCTCTTTTCGGGCACTTCACACTGTGCTCTCTGATTACACTATCTTGGCACTTCTGGGAGGCAGCTGATATGGCATAGACCTTCAAAGGCAAAATGTAGACTTAATGTTTAATAATTTGCCCAGAGTCTGCTACCCAGAGGAGGCAACATTGGGGCCCAGTCTTTTGAGGATTCCCAAGCCCTTCATCTTCTACGAACATTCAGTGTTAGAGAAGTCAGGTACTATAAAAGAAAGAAAAGGTGCCCATGGAGATAAGTCTAAGATGCTGAGAAGAAAAGAATAGAGTCCTGGTCTTGTGGCTTATTGAATGAGTAAAAAAGTAAGTCAGATTAATTTAAAATAACTTTTAGAACTGTGGATCTTATCAAAGCAAAATCTGTATAAATTTTAGCAAAATAATGCTCTTTGGTATCTTACCTTTTGATCTGCATATTGTAAAAATATTAGTAGACTAAAATGTGTTCTTAATATACTCTTCCAAGACAGACTTAAATAAATGACAATATATACTGAAGATAGGAAAGTCTTAGTTGGCATTAATATTGATTTTTTTAATGCAGTAAAGTGATATTGGGTAGATCCTAAAGTTTAAATCTGTCAAAATCATTGAAATACCTGAAATGAGCCACAGACTAGCAGTTAGGATAAAAACAATTTTAAGATAAACAAAATGAAGGTTATTGAAAGGTTTCTCAGAATCACAGATAACTCATAAGAAATTGAACAGTGGGGCTGGAAGAATGACGACTCAGTGATTAGGAGTGCTTGCTGCTCCTGCAAAGAATCTGAGTTCCATTACCAACATGCATGTGGCAGCTTATAACCATCTGTAACTCCAGTTTCAGAGGATCTGATGCTGTCTTCTGAGCTCCATAGGAACACATACACACGTGGTACATATACATGCATGCAGGCAAAACAAACATGTAAAGGAAAAATGAATCTTTTTAAGTTAGGAATTGAGGGTGAGGGTGGTCAAAGCAAGGGTTGCTTTAAAAATTAAGAAAATGAAAGTTGGAAAGGAGGCAAACTAGTAGAAAGTATTTAAAAATTTAGGGGACATTATAATTTAATTTTCTTACAAGTTAGGGTAGGCTTATTGAGTTTTCAAATATTTAAGGAGTAAAACCTCTGTAATCATAAAAAATGATACTCTGGTAATTACAGTTTGATGCAAGTAGGGCTTGTACTGAGCACAAACTTGGCACAGAAAACAGCAGCAAATAAAAGTAATTGTTTACTGTGACTCAGGAGTGTAAGGCTGATGTTCAATAGAATACTTATGCATCAACATTAATAGAGCAAAATGGCAAAAATCCAAAATATTAACTGTATAACGAAAGATTCACATTTCGTTTAATTATGTTTGCTAATAACTTCATGAACTGTTCATAATATGATAAGCAGTTAGTTAAAACTTCATTCATATTGAGAAAGTGTGTAAGAACATTTCTCAATCAGAAATTCAGCAGTGTGGGCCCCATTTTAACTGTATATATGGCTGAAGAAAGTTGTCACTGGAATAAGGTATTAGGAATAAAGGTGCAGAAAGAAAGCAGCACAAATATATTTTTTTCCATGTCCTTATAAAGTCACTAAACCTATATTGTATTTAACATATTTACTAAACATACTACTAATAAAAGACTAATTCTACAAGTACAAGATAATTTTTTAAATTCTCATTTCTAGATACCAACAGTGATTGAATTATAAAGAATATTGGGGTATTATGTATGAACCAACTTTAAAAACATAGATATATTAGAATAATTTAAGAAAGAAAATCATAAATAGGGGAGGCGTCACACCACTCCTTCCAAGTTGTCTTAATTTCAGGACCATTACTTTTGGCTCTCATATCACCACCTATAAAATAGAAATAATATTCAACAGGATTATTGTGAAGATTAAGTTGGATGTATATAAGAAACTGTATTCACAGCAGTGCCATCATGTGATGTGAGTACGTGAATTTATTATAATACCGTTTGATATTCCAAGTGGATACTGTATATAGTTCAACAGAATTGTAACTTATCAAGGAAAGCAAGCAGGCAGAGACAGATGCTTTCAATTTTGGAGAAAAAAACAAGGGCTTTGCTCTTCAAGTCCTCAAGGCAGGCTGTTAAGCAAGCTTTCTAAGTGTTCTGTGGTGTTGAGTTCAAGGAATTGTAGGGCTGGTAAGCAAAGCACTTGCAGAGAAGTAATGTCTGCGAATAGAAAGGCTTGCTGGATCAATGTGGAGATAGATTTTTTCTTATGAAGAGCAATGTCAGGTGCATGACAATGCTAAGTGTAAAAGACCATGATTTTTTATTCCAGCAATTGTGCAAAGGAATGTTATGGTGGTGAACAGTGCTGACAACAATAGATGAACTAAAATGAAAAATACATGCAAGATAAGGAGAAAAGGTGGGAAAAGGCTGTATTGCACAGCTGTGTAATTTTTTCTTTCAGTGGATACAGATTCTTAAGGCTTTCTGCTCTTGCCTGTGCAGTTTAAGGTGCTAGATTATAACTGGGAAGATAGAAGTGAACACAAATTATTTGATATTTAACAGGAGCGTTCTGTTTTGACATCCTCCGTCACTTTGAGTAGTGTATGCCCAGGAAACTAGTCAGAAAGAAAAAATAATAAAGTTACTTCTACAAAGATGTTTTTAGCAATTCATTTGCAAATTTTTTAAAAGCCCGTCATCTAAGGAATGGTAAATTTTGGTGCATTGCTCTCGCTGTCATAAACTTACATAGAATTTAAAGGTATATATAAAATTGTATGCAAAAGTGTTTTGAGAATCAAAGAATGTTCATTACAAGAGAAATTATTGTGTGCCAGTTATATTTTGTGTAAAATTTTAGATCTCTGTTGCAAGGAGTCAGAAGACATGTAATTGCAGATTAATATTAAGAGGGTTTTTATTTCTGTAAAATGTTGATCTGTACAATAAAAATAAAAGATTAATTGAAGTGATTTGCTTAATTGGTGGTAAAATTACTGATTTCTTAGAAACATGTAAACTTCTTTAAATAAATTTAAAAAATTCTAAATGTTAAAAGTAAACAAGATAATGTTCAAAAATGTGAGGCAGAAAGTTTTGCAAGACACTGAGAAATTTCTGGTGAGCACTAACTTTTCTGTCATCTCTTTTCTCAGTTGCCCAGTGTTAAGAAATAATAGTAGAATTAGTAAGTGCATTTGAGTTCATCAGTGTGAAGATCTTTTATGGCCCAGCATGGTGGTACATACCTGTAGTCCAGTATTTGGGAAGCTGAGGCAGGAGGATTGCTGTAAGTTTGAGGCCAGTGTGGATTACATAGTGAGATCCTGTCCCTCCCCACCCCACAAAAGACTGGAGACAGATCCACAGTATGACTGGAGACAAACGCAGGAAGCGCAGGTGGCCGCTGAGGAATTACAGGGAGTCCTTGTCAAGGACTTATCTGGGGACTGGGTGTAGGCCTACACTGCTTCAGTCAGCCTGAGAAGTGCAAACCAAGGCTATTTAACCCAACCAACATCAGCTGAACACCTAATGTGATTATGAGTTGGCATCTCTACGGGTTAAAAACAGGACCATTGGAATGTTTGCCTGAAGGTAAGGTACCTTTAGGAGGAATTTACATCTACTCATCACTCTAACTACCACTACTCCCTTTCCCTTAATCTAAAAGCAATAACAAACTCTTGAGTTATGATTATGATATTTCCCCCCAGTTTTAATTTGTATACTTTTGTTTTTATTTTTACAGTGACAGTTTGTAAGAACTTGCAAACTCTTTATGGCTTTTTTTTTTTTTTTTAAAGAATGCCAAAGTGTTTTCTTGCTGAGTTGAAAGCAAGCTGCTTAAGGACGAAAAGCTTGACTAGTTAACACACTCTGAAATCCGTTTCAGCTAGTCTTCAGAAGCTTTGTGTCCTGCCTTGGGGAAGGAGTAAAAAGGAACTACAAGAGAGATTGAGCCCCAGAACACAAGTGTCAGTGTTTAGGGAGGTGCACCTGTAAACAGTAAATGAGGGAAGTAAATCGTGAGTATCAGTACCCCAACTGACCTGCTTATAATCAGTTCTGTTTGCCTTCATGAGAGAATCTAGCCTAGTAGAGTGAAAATATTTTTGCTTCTTAGTACGTTAACATTATTGTGTTTATATGCTTATACTTTAAAAGTTTTGAAACAAATTTCAAATCATACATTATAAACAAGAAACTTCCTAGAAAGTCTTGCTAAAGAGCCAGGGATCATCTTGCTTTGAGGCAATTCAAAAGGTAATTGTGAGTTTTAGAGTTAGAGTAGAATGACTCTAATAGGGTGTTTACATTTAAATAATTTTAAGGTGTTTTATTAATAATTTTCTCCCAGTAGGGCAATGGTTCTCAAAAGAAGCCTTTTGCCCTTCAGGAGCCATTGGGCATTATCTAGGAAATGCTTTGTTGTCAAAACTGGGAAGGGGGCTCTACTAGCACATAGATTCACCCCTGCCCAACTTCATAAGATGCTCAAGATGGTCCCCTCACAACAAGGAATTACCCAGTACAAACTTCAGTACTGCCAACACTGAGAAACTCAGGACAGATGAACGTTTTGAATGTTGCCGAGGAATCTCTTCTCTGAGTCCCCATCTCTGCCTCTTGTCCTCAGGATTTCTGACCAGGCCACTCGTTCTTCGTACCGTGCTGTTATTGACAGGAGCTCCAGTGGTTTCACTGCACTGCTTCTATGACCTTTGCCTCCATTTTCCACATCAGCAGCTAACTGGAAGCTTGGGATCCTGTAAACTCTGAAACAGTTCAAGGATTTAGGGAATCCTTCCCATCCTTCTGAAATCGTCAAATATGGATTCAAAACCACACGGACTTATTTAACATGCCTCAGAAATAGAATAAGTTCAAAGCAATTAGTGATGCCTTTTAGCATAGAATTGGTATGTATTTTTGTATGCTGCATGAACTATCTGCAAACTAATATTAAAATAGCATATTTCAAGATGCATTTTGAAAGGATATTTGGTGAGAGACCATCAGCAAATTAGTCTCATATGCATCTGACAGTACCCTGGGAGTCTTCCGGTAGCCATTCCAAAACCAAGTCAGGCACAGTTAAACTACACTCATTTGACATTCAACCAGTGGTTTACTAAATATTGAGAGTGTCTTAGCTTAGCATTTAATAGATAGGTGTTAACTACATAAAACACCTAATTGTAATGGAGTGGGTGTGTATGCCTAGTACAGAGAACATTAGATTGCAACTGTAGCAGGAAGGCGAAGGTTGAATGCAATCAACATCCAGTGAGCACAGGTTATGGCCCAGTTTCTGTGTTTAACTCTAGGACATAGGTATCTGTAGTGAACATTGTTCAACTGCTATATTCCAAGCATTTCTGTAAGTTCTTGCTGTTTATTTCAATTAACCTTTGCTAACCACCCTGGTGGGTAATTAATTCCTTTATTAGCCTTTGCAGAAAGGGAAACACACACTTTGAAGGCAAGGAATTTGGTGACCACCACACAGCTGGTAAGTGATAAGAGGGCAGAAGTGGGCTTTTAACTAGCAATCTGATACTATAACCCACATGCTGCGGCGGAGAGGAGCTGTCCTGTCTTCAGAGGTGTCAGGTGGAGTCCAGAAGCACATGTAACCTCTTATGTTCCAGAAGCTGTTGTCATTTTGTTTATATATTAACAGATTTTTTAAAAAGAGCTTTGTGATGACAAACAATGTTCTTTTCATGTATAGACAAGACACGAGGCTCATTCACTCAAAATCACTAAAAGCGTAAGTAGTGCAGCTCTCGGTCTATGGGGCTGACACTGGCAGTTAGCTGCTACATTAGACTGTAATAAGTACTAGCAATGTAGACATAGGTCAGTGAATACACAGGACAGTTGCTTCTAAGGAAATCTGGGAATGTTTCACAAATGATAAAGGAATTTGACCTGGACTGGAAGGCTGAAAAGGATATTCATGGACTGATATGAGGGATCATCTCCTGCTGAAAGCATGGTGAAAGCCAAGGCCTTGTCTGATTTGCGCTGGTAACTGTCACCCCTCCATTAGTTCTGGACTAGCAAGATTCCTTTTTGAGGATTCCTAAACACACACCCCACCCCTGTAGACTTGTGAAAACTCAAAGGATTTGAGTCAAGGACTGCTAGTACCATGATTACTGTCCAGGACTTGGTTCACACAGAACCTAGTCTGTGATACTACAGGGAGACACTGATATTTCAGTTCTAGACTATAGAGCTCACATTTTACCTTCTGATGGAGCCAAGGGTCCTTTGGATTTCCAGTTACAGAACATTATCCATTCACTTTGTCCTTAAAGGAGGAAAGAAAAAACAACACATAATATAGGAGAGAAGCGTTACAGGAGATGAGAATTTCAGCAGACAGCCTGGCCCAGTGTTGACACTGCAGAGGCTCAGTAAGTTGATGCTTCCATGCTGCGGATGTTGGTTGTTGAGTGTGGACTTAGTACTTTTAAACTGAAGAGTGGGTGTGAGTCAACAAGAAGTTCTTTGAAGATTACCAGATAGCTCTCTGGCATATAGTGGACAGTTGCAATCATTGGGTGAGTAGGGTAGAGGCAAGTTATGTACTGTGACATATAAAAAGGGAATAAAATGAACGTTTGCTCATAGTTACTGGGGATTTCATTTCTCTTCTGATGGCTATTTTGGCAAGTTTTATCAGAGAATTCACATTTTGTACACTTCATATAATAGATTACAAGGAATTGCTTTCAACAAGTAATCATAGATATTTGTAAAAATATGGTTACACAAATTATAATCCAACACATTGTATTATAATACTGGAGCCAGGGGCTATTATCGTCAGTGCTTTATGCATACTAATGAACTCACTTTTCATTCCAATTCTGTGGGACACCTGGATAGTATTACACCATTTTGTTAACAGTTAAGAAAATGAAAGCTCCAGATGGTTAACTTGTTCAAGGTCATACATGAAGTGGAGGATATGGAACCTGACCTCAACACCCTTGGTCACCGTGTTGAATAGTCTCACCTTGCACCACTGTTAGAATGAGAAGCTGCAAGAAATCTAAAGCTCCACAATTTAGTATCAGAAAGAGAAATCAGTATACCACAGACAGACCATTCAGGACCCATTGGAAACCCTCTGTTCCAAAAATTGGTCTGTTGAGGTCAGTCCTTGCAAGATCTGCCAGTCTCTGCCACTTGCATTGACTAATCTCTTTGTGGCTTATGTGTTTCTTGAGCTTGTTTGATCCCAGTCTCCCACTCATTCTATGTCCTCTGGAGTCTCCCCTCATGAAGAGTAAACTCCATTATCTCCAGCCTCTCTGAACATTCTGCCTTCCTATTTTAACTCTGCCCTCACTTGATCCCACCCCTTCCAGCAGTTTTATTTCCCTAGCACTCCAAATTCTCCAAGTACTAGAGTACGCAGCACAGTGGGCACCTCCCACGCTTCCAAGGCGTCGCTCCCAGCCTGTGACCCTCTCAGTTACATGCTCCCAGTGAGGCTGCAAAGCTGAACTTACTACCCTACAGGTATGAAAGAAATATAAAACTTTAGCTATCATATCTCATTTCACATCCTCTGTTTCCTTTCTGGGTCACTCCTAAGCAGTTGGCGTCCAGTCACCATTCCAAATGAGCTCACCTGAGCAGTCTCTCTCTCTCTCTCTCTCTCTCTCTCTCTCTCTCTCTCTCTCTCTCTCTCCTCCTCTCTCCTCTCTCCCCTCTCCCCTCTCCTCTCTCCTCTCCTCTCCTCTCTCCTCTCTCTCTCTCTTTCTCTCTCTTCTCTCTCTCTCTCTCCCCACCCTCCCTTCTCTCCTGTGTATACATGTGTGTGTATACCTACTTACATGTGTAAACACACATGTTCTCTTTACTGAAGGCTTCAGAATACACTTTCCAGTTTTAAAGCTATAGAAGAATTCTTAGGAAGAAAAGGCCACCTCTTCCAGTCATCCAAACCCAGAGGTAAGCCAAAGATTATGACAATGAGAAAAGAAAAATGACTGACATCCTGCTATATATGTGAAGGCCTCATTGAAGAGAATCATCCCATAGAATACAAAGCTCCTTAAATGTCTCCAGTGAAAGCACTGCCCAGACAAAGGCACACAGAGACGGCACTGTTGCCCTGCTGCAGATGGTGAGAGTTATGGTGGAAAGACTTAAGGAGCTGGAGCAGAAGCAGGCTGAGTACAGAGGTGACATGGGTGTGGGCGGCACAGTTGAAGGTGGTTTGCTGGGCATCTGAGCATAGCAATGATACTAAAGGTTTCTGTACCGGTGTGTGCCTGCATAGTGAGTGGACCTGTGATGGGAAGCTTGAGAAATGAGAAAAAAGCACAAGATTACACCAAGGGAGATTTTATTTCAAACCAGACCAATTGCTCTACAAGTTAGAATCAGCAGAGGAACCTTTTACACATAGAGATCCCTGGGTTCCATCTCAGGGCCTACTGAATCTTTGGAATCAGCGTTTGAAACAATCTGAGAGATACACATTAGCTATGTGAAGGGCCAGCCACTGGAAACATTTCCTCTCAAGGGAAAGGGCTGCTGCTCTGTCCTAGAGGACATTAAATTGTGTGTGCACAGGGAGAGTTAAAACCACACTAAGCCCAAGTTGGCAGTGAGGGAGAGAAGCTTGAAACAATGTGAGTGGTTCTGCCGATCAACCTTGTTCTAACACCTGCAAGCATTACTTTGTGCCCTTGAACTGAATGACTCAGTTATAAAGGATGCTTCTTCCTCAGCCTCCAGTTTCTCTATAGATTGTCTTCCTTTGCTTTGTAGGCCAGGATGATTAGGACTTCGAAGGAAATTATTTTCTTGCCTATCTAAAATCCCCACCCTGGTCACTGAGGTGGATTTCACCTTACACTTCGCATACAAGCCTCCTGACAAATTAATGCTTGAAGCACTAGATATTTTGTTCCTGTGTTGTATTATCCAGCCTATATACTGTCTTTTAATGCATCCCATAAACTTTTTCCATTCTCCTTTTATGTTCCTGGGTAGCTTATATTTTCTAGCTGATTTTACACACACACACACACACACACACACTCCTTCAGCTTTTCATTCTTAGAAAAATAATATGGACCCTCTGGCTGGCTGGGTACTTTCCAGTTGAGTCAGTGGCATGATAATAGAGTGACTTAAAATACAGTTAGTGCTGTTACCATCTGCTATATAATAATATAATATATATAATATAATAGAGTGACTTAAAATACAGTTAGTGCTGTTACCATCTGCTATATGATATAATAATATATATAATATAATAATATAATAGAGTGACTTAAAATACAGTGCTGTTACCATCTGCTATACAACCTACACTTAGTCTGGCTCTCTTGAGAATTTTTAAATTATGAGAAACCTGAATGGGTAATTCAAGAAGGTACTTCTAACATTCCCTTCTGCTGTTTATTTCTCTGTCCTGTGGTGCTGGGAGTTGAATCCAGAACTTCACACATGCTAGCACGTGCTCTCCCACTGGGCTACACGCCGAGGCCCCCCCTAATATTTTTTAATTTGTTCATATGGGTCATCTTTGATTTTGTTGCCTTGCTGCCAGATTAATAATGTGGTATGCTGGAATATACTCAGATGTCATTGCACTCAGAAGGCCACTGCAGCACTAGTCCATAGTTTATTCATATGTACAAAAAAAATTTAATGGAATTCAAAAGACCTCAAGCTTCCCCCATAGTCACAACCAACCTGCTTTGGGCAAATCAAAAGTTCTGGACCAGCAGTCAGGTGATCTGGGTTCTTACCCAGGCACAACTTTGTGACCTCAGACTAGTCACAAAGCTTTGCTCATCTTCCCACATACTGATAAGTAGGGAGATTAGCCTGTCTTGTCTCACACGTTTATGAAGATCTGAGCTGAAAGACATGGGGAATAGAACTTTTAAAAATGTAAGCCATCATATGAGATGAAGTTTTATTGTCTGGTGACTGAAGAACAGGAGATGATCAATCTGATGGATATATTGAGTTTATAGCATTCATAAAACACTCTAATAGTCAAGAATTATCTTGCAAGGGCTGCCAGTATTTTGAGTTGAAATAGGGATCTTTTAGGCATTGGTTATTATATATTTTACACACACACACACACACACACACACACACACACACACACACGAGTCTCCCCTGGGAATGCTTTATTGAAATCTTCCCATACCTGCTTTTTGAGACAGACTCTCCTTATGTAACTGAGACGTTCCTGGAACTTGCAGTCCTCTTGCCTCAACTCCTTGTACAGTGGGATTTCAGGGCAATAGCACCATACCTGGGTGGACTGTGGCTATTTCTAAACACTGTTTTTCAACTTAGTGTTCAGTTGACTATAGAAGTGTTATAGAGCTTTGTTCGCTTCACAATAGAAAAGAAATATAGTCATATGTATAAAAATTTTACCAACCAATTATATAATCACTTGTCAGCTATACCAGGTGCCAAGGAAGATGTCAAAATACAAAAGACTTGGCTCCTACCCCTCAGGTAGAGATACAAGACATGAGTATACAGAATCCCACCAAAATGTGGTAAATAGGAAACAGCGATCATGAAGACAAGATCTGTATAATATTCCTCAGTGCAGCATGCCCTAAGGAATTTAGATATGGGGAAGGAGTAGGCTTTCTGGCAGAGCTCTTTGAAGGCATTCTCCCTGACAGCATGCTCAACAGAGACCTTTGCAGAAAGGGCCATGTGGAAATAATCATTAGCTTAGCACAAGTTCCCGCAGAATACAGAGGTAAAACAAAAATGTTATCGACATACTGGGGAGTATCAGTCTCGGGAATCAAGAGTAAGGAACAGAAAGAGGAGGTCAAACATCAGAGTTGAAGCCCCTGAGCTGACCATAGCTTCACAGAAATCACAGCACATTGCTTGGTCTGTTCAGACATCTTGAGTAAGGCAATATGAAACCAAAGCTGCTTGGGATAGTTCATAGGGTGGCGGGGGGATGTGAACTAGCACTCCTGTGGTTTCTTCTTGCCTCTTGTCATCCATGGGCCAAATCTGCCCCTCAAGGTTACTTCCCTTAGCATTTGAGTGAGGTAAGCCGGGTCCAGGGAGTCACTGGGAAGTCAGGGAAGGCTCAGGGAAACCAGAGCCCCTATAGGCCTACCCCAGCAAGGTTACAAGGGCAGGTTGGCAGGTCTGTGGTGATGATTCCAGAAACAGAAGCTGGGCCCTTGAGGCCATAGAATCGCCACTACTGGGAAGCAAGACAGTGAATCAAGGCCTGCAGCTGAGAGACTTGTAAGCTGAGTCGAGGAGGCCTGGGACAGTGCATTACTTGAGTTCAGTCTACTATTTCTTTGATATCAAGAGTATGATAGAAGCTGGATAAAGAAAAACATCAAATAAGGGAAGAGGACGGCAGTCATTTACGGGACGTGAGCCTTCATTGAATGGTGAGGGCGGAGCTTAGAAATATTTCAGAAAAGCCTGTTGGTTTAAATGCAAATATGAGGCAACAGAGGGGATGGAAAGTTAAACAAACACATAGATCAGAGACCAGACTCTGTAAGCAAACCATCCTGGATCTTTTTTGGTTTTCTGGATCTTTCTGTGATGATTATTGTCACATGTAGATTGATGTATAAGAAAATATTTTGATTAATCAGCCTAAAACAGGGAAACCATATGCTTTCCATTTTACCTCAAAGTACCACACCTGTTCCATGGATGCAGCTGAATTGGAAGCAGAACCTAGAGTATCTGTTCCTGATAAGTGCTTCCATCTGACTGTTCTAGAGATCAGTTCATGGTGTTTATATGTGCTATTCCTCCATAACTTTAAGGACTACCACAAAGACGTTGTTCTATATTCAAATGGCCCTTTTCCATTGGAGCTGTAGACTCCAATACCAATGGGTATTTCATGGGTCTTGCTAATGGTTTAGAGGTAGGGTTCATGTAGTGGAAACTTGATTCTCAGCATGATGGTGTTGGGAGGTAATGGAAACTACACAATGGAGCCTGGTGTAAGGTTGTTAGGTCACTGGGGGTGTTGCCCATTGAAGGGATTAGTGGTATTAGTGAGACCACAGTTCCCATAAAGGGGGTCGTTATAAATCAGCATGACCCTTCATCTCTGGTTTCCTGCCTCACCATGTGATCTGTCTCCTGTGTAATGGATTCCCACCATACTGCCATCTGTCGTGATGTGGCACAGCCAGGGAGGCCATCACCAGAACAGGTGCCATACTGTTTGGACTTTCAGCCTCCAAAACCTCATAATAGACCTAAATAAATCTCTTTATAAGGCACCATTAGCTATTTTTATATCAACAGAAAGCAGACTAATCCATCTCCCTTAGTATACTAAGTATGCATTACCCTTTTGGAATGCAGAAATGTATGTACAGCATAGGTTCTAGCGAGGCCCTTTGACTTGACTACAGTTGCCTGAAGTAAAACAGTTATCTGGAAAGAAGAGATAAAAGTGTCAACTCAGGATGAAACCTGGGGTGTCTGTCCAGATGGGGCTACAGAAAGACAAAGAGCTAAGCTGGAAGCCAAAGGAGTCAAGAGATAACAAAAGACCTGAAAATAGTGGGATGAAATGATGGAAAGAGAGCCCCTGTGATGTCTTCCTGGCTACTACACAGGTGTCCACACTGCGTTTTATCAGCTGTATCAACAATTACTTGTCCCTCCTCCTCCAAAAGTAATTATCATGTTTAATGGGGAACAAAACCCAGGCAATACCAGTGAGGGGCAGCATGAATGAACAGGAAGAACAGTAGACGTTTGAACTGTGAGAAGGGAGCCGCAGACCAGAGCATGAGGACCGTCTGGCTCAGTCACTGCCCTCTGGGAACTCTGGCGGCTTTGGTCAGGCAGCTCCTGGCTTTTAATGCACTACAGGCTTGGAGTGGTTATGTTTCTACCCGGCAGGGAGGAGCAGATTTGCTTAAGATGAAATCATTTTTAACACATGGAGAGTTCGAGAACTTTCATGCTATGCTTGGTTTTGCTTGGTTTTTTGTTTTTTGTTTTTTTTTTTTGAGCTGAAACTGTGTATTAAACATGAGGAATGTAGTTTCAGAATAAGTCATTGAAAACAAGCATTTGAGAAGCAGGGAGGCAGATAGGAAAAAGGAAACCATTAGCTAGAACTATTTTTCTATCTAAACAAGGAACATTTAGGATCATCTGTTGCTTTCGAGAAGTGCCTTTATGTATGGGTCCAATGGAAAAAATTCATTCCAACAGCTTGAAAAATACATTTACAAAATGACCTCTTTTGATATCTAAAATAAGCACAGTTATGGAACACACATAGGAGGTTGTTAACATGAGTTAACTCTGCTTTCTGTGTCACCCCACCAATAGGAAAACTTAGATGATCCTCAAGCTTAGACTTCAAAAGCAGGCTGTGGGATTGCCACACTGGCTCTGCCATTAGCTTGTGACCTTGCTAAGATAGTTCACTGTTTTTTCTTCAGTTTTCTTTAGCTATAAACCACTATTGTTGACAATAATTTCTACGTGTCTCGTCATGGTGAGAAGATTAGGCGGTGCTGAGAAGCAGCTTAGAGCCACCCCTGTCAACTGTGAGTCCCCCTCTCTGTGTTTGTGGTCTAGAATTGACACTGTTCACACAAAGAGGTGACATGCCCTGAACAGGCAGTGTGAATGAGATTTCAAAGAGTTGCATCTTTGCTAATATAGCAAACGTTTTTAGACATCAAATACACCTCTTTTCCTTAATGTTCAAATGTAAAGAGGCTGGTAATGAAGAAAGCAGCATCATTATTAAGTAGCCTCTAAATAGTTTGCTTTCCACTACTATTTGGGTAAACATAGCTTTATTCCAAGAATTTCTACAAATTAAAATGTCTTGAGGAAACAGAATTGGGAATTGTGTACTCACTTAAAATCTGCTTTACATGCCACCAGCCAACTCTGAAAATCACAGGTAGGGTTTACAGTTGCCCTGTGGGATAGGATTAGCAGCCTCTACACCTCTGCCCTCTTTTTTAAAATGTTGGTAACCTCTAAGACTTTTGGTTTTACCAGCTTTCCTCGAAAGGCCTGAGTTGGATATTCCTCCCCACCTCTTAGAAGCTTTCCTGGAGTAAGGGGTGTGCTCTTTGGAGTGATGGGCCATATCATACCAACTTATAAAAAACATGTAGCAGATAGGGACAAACAGATCTGACCCATGAGCTAGACAATGCTCTAAGCACTTTATTCAGTCTAGACACTTGAACTATAAATAAGTTATTCAATGTGACCATCTAGTGGTCAAGCTAGGAAACAACTTCGTCCCTAGGTGACACAATATATTGAGTCTCAAGAGCTTTCTCCATTTCCATGCTTTTGGCCCACTCTTCAACTTTAAGCAATTTTGCTCTCAATTGTTCAAAATTATCCTATGTATTGCCATTTTACTAAGTTCATTCACATTTAATACATATATACACACACCAAGAGACTATATTTTTACCAGATATGTTAATTTTCTTGGGGTCAAATGGGTAATTATATAAAGAAACTGGCATTTGATTCAGGAATACAGGCTCAAATACACTCCTTTATTATGGAATGGTTCACCTGTTTTACAACTATTTTGCCTGTAACTGTTTCTGTTTATGATTTTTATCTCATCGCCTAACTTGGTGACTGGCATACTGTGTGTATGTCATATGTTTGTTGGTACATGTAAATGGATGCATGATCATCCAGTTATACTAATGTAGGGAGATGACATTTCAACGTCTTTTTCACATCTTAGCTTTGAATATTCTTTTTCTTTAATATTTTTGTGTTTATGATGTGTGTGTGCATTCTTGTATGTGTGAGTTTGGGTGATATGTATCATGTTGTGTGTGTGTCTGGAGGTCAGAGGACATCCCCAGGTGGGGCCCTTGTTTATCATCTCCTATGCCAGGTGAGCTGGCCTGCCAGCATCCAAGGATTCTCTTGCCGCTGCCTCTCACCTCACTTCAGGAGTGCTGGGACTGTAGATATATGCTACCATATCCAGTTTATGTGGATTGTAGAGATCAGAATTCAGGTCCTCACACTTTCAAGGCAAGTGCTCCCTACCTTCTCTCTCTCTCTCCTTCCTTCCTTCCTTCCTTCCTTCCTTCCTTCCTTCCTTCCTTCCTTCCTTCCTTCCTTTCTTCCTTCCTTTCTTTCTTTCATCTGCTTTCTACAGAGGCTGGAAGAGGGCATAGAATACCCTGGAACTGGAGTTACAGGCTGCCATGTGGGTTCTGGGAATGAACCTGGGTCCTCTGCAAGAGTGGCAAGTCTTCTTAATCAATGAGCCATTTCTCCAATACCACTGGGTATATTCTTGACCTTGAAGTATGCACATGGTTATTAACTTGATAAACTTCCTGCATTTATTAATTCAAACATTGCTTCTCATATAGCCGGCCCCAGTATTTCCCAGGCAGAGATAAGTCCTGCCTCCACCGCATTCTCCAGCTCCCAGCCAGCTGTTTTGGCACTTACAACATTATTGTAATTGTTTGTGCAGCTGTCTTCTCCAGCTTCCAGAGACTGTTATCAGCATTTATCAAAGCTGCCAGCTCTGAACAGCTGGCAGTTTAGGGATGGCATGAGCAGCACAACTAGATTTGATTTTATAGAATATGGTCTTTAGGATGCTAAGGGCACATGGCCCTGCCCGGTGGCTATGCAGGGATTGATTGGAAGGGTCTAGCTCTCCATTCTTTGTTTATAGCTACATTCTTCCCTGGTGATGAGTTTCTAGTCCTTAAGGCACTTCTTTCCTTTGTCACCCCTCCCCTAACTTATAAAGGCTGACTCCTATCCCTTTACAAAGAAAAATTAGTCATACTGTGGAGTGTGGCCAAGGAAGGAGGAGGGGGCCCAGATGGCAACACAGGCGATTTAAAATGTAGGTGAAAATACTGAAGAAGTGAATGACCACTCAAGAAGTTCTTCATAATTTAACAAAATTGAGTCGTTAGATGGGTAGATCATTAAAAAAATTTGCTGTGGGCCAGTGAGAGGGCTCAGTAAGCAGCACTTGCTGCCAAACCTGACAACCTGAGTTCTGTCCTGGGTTCCACACGGTAGAAGCAGAGAACCAGCTCCTATAAGTTGTCTGCTGATTTCCACACATAAATCTGGGTTATGAAACTTCTCTGTATTGGTCTTGTCTCTTGCTGTGATTCCTCTGATTTTAATCATATATATATATATATATATATGTATATATATACCCAGTTATTCATAGGAATCAGATGGTAAATAGGAATTGCCCCCTGAAAGTTCACCTAGAGGACAGTTTGTCTTATTTTTCATGTACCCAGATCCAGTCCATATGGGATGGACCCCCTCATTCCTATACCTGGATAAAGCCAGGAACATATTTGAATAGAAATTTTAGGACAGGACAGTCTTTGATGCATTGTTTAGAGTCAGGTGTGTGCATAATACATCCAGGTGAGTCTTCTGGATTGCCAAGTGCATTCTTTGGAGTGTGCACATAGGCCCAACCAAGTGGAGTAACACATTGTTAAGCTATTTCCTTGGTTGCTTGCTTGCTTCAAAAAAATCACTAAAGTATTTATAATTCATTGGATATATTTTATAAAAGGGAAGCAATAACTTGATTTTTAAATTTTAACAATTGTGTTACTGTTGAGGGCACTACATCAAAAACATGGACACATTTCCACAATGTAAGAATATATTGAAAAACAGTAAATTCACATGTTCTGTTGGTTTCATTGGCTGTACTTTGCCAGTTAGTCCCAATTTCCTTTGATAGTTAGCAGTTGGCAAACATTAAATTAATTACTAATTTAATTACTAATATTAACTCTCAGATCATATGTTACACATATCACAGTAATTCTACTTACTATTTAGGTTGTATAATGACTACAAAAGGTATTAAAGGTTACAGGGTTCAAAGAGGCCTTAATGGAGGCAGTGAACTGACTCAGCTGTAAAGAGAGGCCCTGCAGGTGGTTGGACATTAAGAAACCCAATAGAGAGCTCCTGGAGGCACATAGCTCAGCTGCGGGGTTGCAGGTTTAAGCCAAGCTGCAGAGTTGAGCTGCAGACGCCCAGGACACAGCCTGGACGGAGAGAGGCAGACTGACTGCAGTTCGAGTGGATCAGTGTCAGAACAGTGGGTACCAGCTGAACCACCAGAGACTGCCAGAGTTCGCTGTCTTGTTTGCACCAGGTGGTCAGATGAGAGGTCAGTGGGGCCATCTCGGCATCAGGTGCCCACTTTACAGGGTCCAGGTGAGGGCGTTGCCGTGTTTGTTGGTCCGGTATGTTCTTGAGCCTGATTTTTCTGGTGTGGTTTTAATATGATTGTGTGTTTATGTTTCCAACCTAAGTTTATAGGTGGAAACTTTTTACTTTTAGGAATGTTATGTACCAGTCTGTTCCTCATGGGTAGGGTGGACAGGAGGTGGTGCTTGACAGAAATTGGTGTCTTAAGTGCATAATTCAATTCAGGGTCACCATCCTGTATTTGCACTAAAAATGGAACCAAAAGCTGGTTTATAAAATGGAGTCACCCAGGACTAGGCACAACCTGAAAGCCACAGTTTCACAGAACATGGAGTGATTTAGAGCAGGGCACAGCCTGATCTCCACAATTACACAACATTTTAAACATAAGATTTAAAACTTGATTATTAGGCAGAGTGTGATAGTGCATGCCTTTAAGTCCCAGCACTTGGGAGACAGAAGCAAATGGATCTTTGTGAATTCAATGCTAAACTGGTCTACATCATGAGTTCCAGGCTAGTTGGGGCTACATAGTGAAACCTGTCCTCAAAAACCAAAAATAATAATAAAGAATAATAAAAAAATCATTCTTTAAATATATGAGCCTATAGGTAGTTTTACAAATATTTTTAGGAGCAAATACTTGAAAAGCAAGGTAAGGAATCCTGCTAAGGACTACAGACACCCACTAGGGGCGTGGACAGTACTGCCCCCTCCCCTCCCCATGACCTGGCTCAAGCATTCCGTCCAGGCACTTACACAAGAATCCCAGGACGCTCACCTTGCATTTGTACAAGCTGTTCTTCCAGTCAGAAATATACACCTGCTGCATCTGTTATGATCCACTTTCAGGCGCATCTTTCTGAGAGCATCCCTGTAATACAATCCATGAGGACCTCGCTCATTCCTACTTGTTCTTGCATCTTAACCTTAACACAGGACTCTACATCATCTCATAGTACTCTCCACTGCCGCGTGCGAGTTAGTGTGGCTTTACAGGAATGCCTGGGCACCTCGACGAGAGGGATCCACACCTCTAATTGTTCAAAGTCTACTCAGTGCAGGGATAAACACTTCCCACACTTAATCAATCCACAGCTGTACAAGAACATCCCTGTGCCTCAGTAGGATCAGTGGGGAAAAGAGTCTCCCTCTAGCGGCAGTAGGTGGCGTCAAGCAAGAATAGTGGTTTCCAGCTCAAAAATGAATTCTCAAGATTGTCTCTGTCACCTACTGGATTCTCTAATCCTTCCAACCCACAGATCTCTTTTTTCTGAAAGAAGGGCATCATGTGTAGAGGGACTGTCATGAAGTCTGATGCATAACTGGAGTCCAGTTTGCAGTTCTCATCTCTCTTGCCTCCCCTGCTGTTTGATTAAAAAAAAAATTGATCCCTGAGTATTGTCTTTACATTATTTCCATCCCTCCCAGTCTCCCACAGACTCTTCCTAGTGCCCCTGCTCCCTCTCAGTTTCTTTTCATCTCCTTTGATATTGTTACATGTACATAGATTTATATGTACATATATGTGCATATATATTATATATAGAGAGAAAACTGAATCTATTTAGTGGTGTGTATATGTACCTATGTTTAGGGTTGCCCATTTATTGTTTCTTTTTTAATATTCTATTATTTTATCATATTTTACTTGTATGAGTGCATTGCCTGCATGTATGTAAATGCACCCATGTCATGCAATGCCCATGGAGGTCAGAAGAGGGCATTGGATACTCTGGAACTGCTGTGTGAGTGTTGGGAACCCAGGTCCTCTACAAGAGCAGCCAGTGCTCTTATCCTCTGAACCATCTCTCCAGCCCCAACTGTTCCTTTTAAAAAAATATTTATTTTTATTTATGTGGATGTATGTTTGCCAAGTGTGTGAGTGACCACAGAGGCCAGATGAGGGCATCAGATCCTTTGGAGTTGAAGTTACAGGCTTTTGTGAGCTTCCCAGTGTGGATACTGGGAACCAAACTCAGGACATCTAGAAAGCAAGCAAGTGCTTTTAGCTGCTGAGCCATCTCTCCTGCCCCATGTGTACTGTTTCTTAATGAATATTGCCCATGAAGTAATTGTACTCAACATTTGCTGATCTTCTGAAATAGTCATAAGACAGTATATTCATTTTCAACCTTCTCAGAAATGTTCTAAAAATTAAATAGAATATGTCAAAGAATTTGTGTGTGTATGTGCATGTTCACGTGTATGCAGATTCACATGTATGCATGTGTGTGTGGAGGTCAGAGGTCAGCCTCGAGTAACATCTCCATCCATCTTGTTTGTTGACACAGGATCTCTCACTAGTGTAGAGTTTGCACACTAGGATAAGCTGCGTGGCTTGGCAGCCTCAGGGATCTGTCTCCATGTACCACCATGCCTGGGTTTTTTTATGAGGGTTCTGGAGATCAAACTCAGATCCTCATGCTTGCATGGCAAGCACTTTTCCAACTGAGCTGTCTCTCCAGTCTGACTCAGAGTCAAAACCAATTGGTAAATAAAGTGACCAAGGAGGCAGGGGATAGGGACTGCTGCCTATTTTGGTAAGAAGCTTAGAGCTGTAGTTTAGAATCTTTTAAATGGGTCACCCTGACGATTAATTCGGTCTGACTACAGCTACCATTCATTCATCCGTGCATTCTGTCCAGAAGGGCCTGAGAAAGGCAAAGCTTGTTTCCCTGAAGTCTTCATTAACATGAAATGGTACTGAACGTTGGTGACTGAAATCGAGCACTTGAAAGTTAATGTGCTTGCTAAGACAGGCAAGGCTCTATGAACAGATTATAAACTCTTTTTGGCCTAAATAGTCAGAGAAATTTGCTAACTTTCAGTAGGCTGACTTATCAGCACGCTGAGGGTTTTGTCTTCAGTTCTGTCACCCTGACAACGTTCCCAGAGCCCTCCCTGTGTCCCCTCTCTACAGGCCTTTTGTTACTCCTTGTCTTCATTCATCTAAGTTCACTAACATACTTGCTTACATTGTTTTCTGACTTACCACTGGATTTTAATTTCTGTGAGGCTCTGGAAGCTACAAGGATCTCTATATGTAGACTTCTAGTACAATGATTGACATGCACAGATAGGCAATGAATCATTAATGCTGAGTGACAAAGTCAGTACAGGAATATAATTGTGTGCTCGTACCAGCTTATTACTTTGCCCCCAAGAACTCATTTATTCCTCTCCAAAGTGTGAGACATATTCATTTACAACAGTGCAATTCTTTGCCTACGTTTTCTTGCCTGTGAAGAGCTAAATTGTATTCAGTGTAATTAACTACAGGTTGAAGGCCGAACTGTTTTAATGTTTGATGTTAATTATAACACTAAATGTCATTACAATTAATAAGAAAGTTTGTGAACTAAATGGAATTAGAAGTACTCTAAAAATATTTACTTTTATTTTAGGTGTATGAGTGTTTTGCCTGTGTGTATGTTAGCGTATCACATGCAAGCAGTGCCCACAGAGGCCAGAAAAGGAAGTCTGATCCTCTGGAATGGAAGTTACAGATGGTTGTTAGTGGCCATGTGGGAATTGAACCTGGGTCCTCTGCAAGAGCAATCAGTTCTCTTAACCTCGGAGCCACCTCTCCAACCCCATTAGTCGTATTTCTTTACTGTCAGCTTTTTATGTCATTTGCTTTTGGTTTCTAGATGTCCTTCTAGGAGCATAATTAAAGGACACACCATTCTTTATACAAAAATTTTAATAAAGTAAGAAGAGATTTCTGAAAGAACACATCTAATTTATCTATTAGCATTTGGATTGAGGTGCGACATTTGCTAATATATCCCTGCTGTCGAGAATTTCCTTAAACTGTATTGTAATACCATCTTGTAATCATTAAAGCATATTCAGTTATTTACTCAAAAAATACTCGGTGTGTACCATGTGTATCAGACACTGGCATACTACCCCTCCACCCTGCAGACATCCCCAGGACGTTCAAATGAACATTAACTGTTTTGCCAGTTTCTGGGTCAAGCATCTCTTCATTCCACACTTCTCTAATAACAGAACCACAAGACTTTATAATGTGAATGGACCTTCAACTTTATGAAAAAACAACAATCACCAAAGCCTGAAGAGATCGTCTGACTCAGTGGAAGCAATGGAGCCAGAGAGAGAAGGAACTTGGACACGCCCCCCCCTTCTCAGCACTCCAGCACCTTTGTTCTGCTTCTTAGTAGACTATTATTTTCCTTCTCTGGTAGAGCCGCCGTTCTCTAACCCCATGCTGCCATCCATGCAGCAAACTCTTAACTGCAGTGTGTTGTGGGGAGTTCAGTCTCACTCTCCTTTCCATGTCACACTCTGTGTTAGTTACCTCTGTGGACAAAACAGCTTCAAAGAAGGACAGATTTATTTTGGTTCATGGTGGAGAGTGGCAGAGATGGGCAGCTCACATCACAGCTGGTCACAGAGCAGAGCACAGAGGATGCTGGCTTCCTCTACCTTTCTCCTTTGCCGCCTTTTAGTCTGCCCAAGTCCCAAGACCCTCTCACATTCAGGTTGGTCTCTCCTCCTCCATTAGTCCTCTCTGGAAATACTCACAGATTCAGAGATGTACCTCAGTCTCCAAGGTGACTCTAAGTCCACTCAACTTGACAATGAAGATTACCAGACATCCCTTAGAGCATAAATCAGTGTAATCATTCTCTACCCACTGGGACAGTTAGAAATCTCCAGGTTATTTCTAACTCCTCTCTCTCTCCTTCGCTCCTTTCATTCAATGAACAGGTGGGTTCTGTTGGTGTCACATGCTAGAATCTTTGGGATGTAGACTTGGCTTGATGCCTTTAATATTATCCAAGTTGAGCTCCATCATGTCTTGCCTGGCCACAGCAGTAACCGTCAAGCTGCTTTCTATATTACTGGCTATGTTTCTGGTTCTGACTACTGCTGGACTGAGTGTCCATTATGAAGGAAAAAGAGGAGGAAAAAGAACTGAACGTGTCACATTCATGACAAGGGAGTAGCAGATTTACAGTTTGATTTTTCATATAGAAAAGACTTAAAGACAGCAAAAAAACAAAACAAACCCCCACCTTATCTAGAAACTGAGTGGCTGTCCCAGTGTGGCCTCATTTGCTCTCTCTTAATTTCACTCTCCATCACCTCCAAGCTGGGCATCTCAGAGTTCTCTCAGTGTTCATCAATGCTTTCTGGCCTTTTATGTAAGACTCTTCGTCCTGTTCCTTGAGTCTTCATTCTCCCTAGAAGGTGCACTGCTCCTGTCTTGTTCACAAATGCTTTCTTTTCTGTGACTGTAACCCACTGTGTCACAATGGTGACATCTGTCATCCTAATACATTACACTTGTGTGTACACCCACATTCAAATGTCTCTCTGTCACTACTGAGTCCCCAGTGTCACCACAGTAACTGGGGCTTGTTGAGTGAAAGTCACTCTTGGGAGAAATACACAAATAACTCTGTTAAAATGGATTTGCGTGTGCATGCGCACACGTGTGTGTGTGTGTGTGTGTGTGTGTGTGTGTGTGTGAAACTGAGGTATAAATGAAGATCAGAGTACAGAACACATCCCCCGCCTTGTATGGAATCCAAGGACTTGTAAATAATTCCTGTGCTGGCGTCTGTGAGGCAGGCAAAGTCTGCCCTCTGCATCAGTTGACTGACTGGCCAGCCTGAGTTTGAGGAACCCACTGTGCTTTTGTCTCCATTAGTTGGACAAAAGCAAAACTACGGGAGACACTTTAACAACCGGCTCCAGAGTTGCTCTTTGTGTGAAGTTTCTGTAGCGGCATCTTTGGGGCAGAACTGATCTTAGGACATTGATCTTTGTCCTATAATGCATGTGTCATCTTTTATTCTCCATTTTCTTTTACAGGTAAATACATTTCCAGTCGGGTTTCTGGGGGAGTCTGGGGTGTCATCACTCCTGGAGCTCTTGGTGCTTCTAGAGCATTCTATCGACCTCAGATTCTCATTGCAGCATTTCTCATGGAATGTGTGGTTTCCCTGTGGTTTCTCCCTGTCCCACACTCTGCATTCTCTTCTTTCAGGCTTTGTCTCCATCACCACCCTCACTGTGCTGGCTTATGAACGATATATCCGTGTGGTCCATGCCAGAGTGATCAATTTTTCCTGGGCCTGGAGGGCCATTACCTACATCTGGCTCTACTCTTTGGCATGGGCAGGAGCGCCTCTCCTGGGCTGGAACAGATATATCTTGGATGTGCATGGACTGGGTTGCACCGTGGACTGGAAATCCAAGGATGCCAATGACTCTTCGTTTGTGCTCTTCCTGTTTCTCGGCTGCCTGGTGGTGCCTGTGGGAATCATAGCCCATTGCTATGGTCATATTCTGTATTCAGTTCGAATGGTGAGTTGAAGACTGCAGATACCTTTCCCTAAACCATGCCCACATGTAGCGTCTTATGTGAAAAGAACTAAACTCCTCCTACATAGTCACTTAGTTGCCCAGAGTTAAATGACTCTACAGGACTTCCTGATTAGTAGAAATTTGCACTCTGATTCATTCCCTAAGGAGATCACGGGGAATAACATTTATTCTATATGGACCATGTACTCTGTTCCTCATTCTCTAAACCAAAAGAAACAAGGAAAAGGCAGATAGACAGTCAACCCCAACCCTTTAAAATTGCAGCACTCTTAAAATTTAAGAATTTTAAAAAAGAGAACTCTACAGTTTCCATAATTTTGTTCATTCAAGATCACATGAACGTAATACCTGAGACAGAGTTGTCAAGCACAGAACCAACACTGAGCAGGTTTTATGTGGGAGCCAGCAAGAGGGATGTGTGCGGTCACTGACAGAGTGGGGCGAAGCCACGTGCATTTTCCTTCCTCGCGGCTGCTGTGCACCTGTCAGCACCACCAAACTGGTTTCCTCAAGAGCAGACACTGAAGCTTGCTTACTCATTTCATCTAGTTCAGACAGAGCATAAACTGAGAGAAGGTTAAGACAGGGGAAGTGATTAAAAAAGAAAATAGAGACTTGACTTTAGCCTGTGTTGGTCTCTCAACAGAGAGCTTTATGCAATTAATTTGCCTGTATTTCCTTATTTGGAGAGTGGGATGTATAATAAAATGGAGACTCAACTACTCATCAAGGAAGAGGGCTGTCTTGTGTGAACTATTTTCCTGTCTCTTCCTGTCTAGGACAATAAACTATAGGCAGCAACCATTTTTAAACATTTCTGAAGAGAAATTCTAGAGGATTTGTCTTAAGTGGCTCATGTGTGTGGTACTAGGTATTGAACCTAGGACCATGCACATGCTAGGCAAACACTCTACCACTGAACTTTATGTCCAGGCTTGAATGATTTCGGATTAGGATAAAGTTCTGCATGTATTCTTGCTTCATTCACAGCAATTTTTTTCATAAGCTACTTTTTTATTTTGACAAGAAATTGAAGATTATATTGTTATATCCTAAGCTAATAGTAGTTCTGATTTTTAAGCCTATTATAGCAAGAAACACAGAAATACCAGAGATAAATAAAAGCAGTGCTAATTATTTTTATGCTATGGATTCACAGCAAATTTGAAAACCATCTTCAGGTAATTGCATAAAGGGATGAACCATTTAGTAAAACTCTGTACTTAGAAAATGTTGGATGAGCCGAGTGAAGGATTGATTAAGGGACCAAAAAAGATAAATAAAAGATAACGTAGGGCTGGTGAGATGGCTCAGCAGGTAAGCACACTTGCTGTCAAGCCTTATGATGTGAGTTCAGTCTACAGGGCCATCATGGTGAAAGGAGGGCACTAAGTCCTGCAGACCATCCTCTGACTTCCACAAGCATTGCCGTGGCGCTCACACACACACTTGCACGCATGTGCACACATACACACACAAATGTATACATACAATTAAATTTTTAAAAAAAAGATCCAAAAGGTAAGCATAGAAACTTCACACATACAAACCCAAACCACATTAGTCAGGATCACCCAAAATAGTCTAGTTCTAAAGACAGAATAATATACTGTCACAGTCAGTAAAGATTTCTTTTAAAATAGAATTGTAGGCATGCAAATAATAGTACCAAAATCTGCTCCCTCCACATACATTCTCTCTACTCTTAAAAATAGTCAGGTGGGGCTGGAGAGATGGCTCAGCAGTTAAGAGCACTGACTGCTCTTTCAGAGTACACAGATTATGTTCCCAGCATCCACATGGTAGCTAACAACCATCTGTAACTCAAGTTCCAGGGGATCTGATGTACTTGTCTGGTCTCTGTATTTGTTGAAATACAATATATTTAAAAAAAATTTTTTTTTTTATTTTATGTGTCTGAGTGTACCGCCTTCATGTATATAAGTACACCTGTGTCATGCAGTGCCCGAAGAGGTCAGAAGAGAGTGTTGGATCCTCTGGAACTGGAGTTACAGATGGTTGTTAGCCACCATGTGGGTGCTGGGAACCAAATCTGTGTATTCTGGAAGAGCAGCCAGTGTTCTTAACTGCTGAGCCATCTCTCCAGTCCCGGCAACAGAAATTTTTTTTTTTTTTAATACAGGATCCCACTAGGTAGACCTGGCTATCCTGGAATTTGCTATGGAGACCAGGTTGGCTTCATACTTACAGAGATCCACCTGTCTCTGTCTTGGGAGTGCTGGGATTAAAGACATATTCCATCACACCTGGCCCACTTGAAATTTTTATTTAGTTAGGTAATATATGAGTAAAATAAACATTCAAAAGGAAAATGCAAGAGACTATCTAATGAAGTGGGCTGCTTACTTCCGGCAGGCAAATCTTGCTTCCCAGTTACTGGTGTTTTTTCCTATATATACTGCATTTGGCATCAGTCATCTCAGGATTTGGTGACGGTTGTTCTGGGGATGGAACCCAGGGCCTTATACACACTAGTCAGCTTTACCACTGAGACACACCCATAGCCCAATAGCCCAAGGCATGGATACAATAAAATTTATTCTTCAAATATCTTGCAAATTGAGGAGCTCCTTAGACATATCAGTATCTCTGCAGTGACAATCACATGCCTAGATTTTGATGCATGTTTCTGATCATTTTCCTAATATAAATTCCTAAAAGAAGCACATCTAAATGAAATGGATTTAGATTTAAAAAATATATGTTGTGCCAGTTCCTACTCACCAGAAATACACAACACTAGGAAACCGATTTTCTAATCTAATATCATTACTAGCTAGTACCACCAATTTGCCAGATACCTTTAAAGAAATCAATGTTAAAGCATTTGTATTCTTGCAGCAAAATTAATGTAGCTTCTTAAAATGCTCAGAAATAGCTGTTTCTATTTAAGGACACATCTTTGTTGTTTAAGATCTTTTCCTCACCTTAATAACACCTGGTAGTGATAGGATAATCTCTGAAGAAACGTCCACCCAAGAAACTCAGCTTCATCACTATGTCATTACTCCTTGAACCTCTGAGGGTAACACAAGGGGAGTGGAAGTGTGGTCCAGAGGAATGGGCTCCCTGGTTCATTCCAAGTGCTTCCCTCGGCAAACAGTCCCCCACGAACCTTACCACAAACCGCATCAAAGCCCACTTTCTATTCATCCAAAGTGAATTGAAAGACATGGTAGTTCCCAGTGAGAGCTCATTTGGGATGAGGTTCTTATCTAGACTACCTGTGGGTGGTTCTCTGTAGATGCCTCTCATGGCATGAGCTTGTTTCCTAGTTGGAGAATTTGGGAATCAGTGCTGCAGACAAAACTGTTTCATGGAACATGAAAAGATTGTTTACGTTTGATGATGATCCTTTCAGGCTGTCTTTTCAGGAGCTGAAGATCTAGGCAAAACAATGTATTCCATCCTTATTAAGCAAATCAGAAAAGCATTATTAAAGTGGGCTGGGGAAATGGTTCAGTGAATAAAACATTGGCTATGTGTACCTGATGACCTGAATTGGAATCTGCAGAACCTAGGTAAAGCTGGGTATGGTACGGTATAGTGATATATGTCTGTAATACCAGCACATCTACAGCAGGATAGGAAGGAGAGACAGGAGACACTCTGCAAGCCTCCAGGCCAGTTAGCCAGGCATAGACAGAGGCAAACACCAAAGAGGTGCCATCTCAAACAAGGTGGAAGACAAGGACCCAGGCTTGAGTTGTCCTCTGACCTCCATACATGTGCATGGGAAGTGTGCACCCCACCACCACACAATTAGGGGGTCTAAGAGGCTGCTTAGCTCGATCACAGCAGGTTTCAGTTGAGGAAACTGAGGCCCATGGGGAATAAGGCTGGACTTTGGGTTAGAAGTCATGTGCCCATGATCCAGTCCCTCCATTTCTTCTTCCACAAAGGCAGCACCTGTTGTGGGAATGGTGACTGCTTCTCTGATACTAAAGAGGGGAAAGGGAACCAGCTTTAACCCTTTCTTTCCCTTTTGCTTTCTGCAGCTTCGCTGTGTTGAAGATCTTCAGACAATTCAAGTGATCAAGACTTTAAGATATGAAAAGAAAGTGGCCAAAATGTGCTTCTTGATGGTCTTTGTCTTCCTGACCTGCTGGATGCCTTATATTGTGGTCCGTTTCTTGTTGGTTAATGGCTATGGACACCTGGTCTCTCCACTAGTGTCTATTGTTTCTTATCTCTTTGCTAAATCAAGCACTGTGTACAATCCGGTTATCTACATCCTCATGATCAGAAAGGTAAGCTCTGGAATTAAGTGCCTGTTTTTACCTGGGGACTTGGTAGAAAATAGATTTTATATGGTGCAGCAATTTAGAACAGTGTCAATAATTAAAAACTCAAGTCAAGAAGTTTGTAGAAGGGCACTGGAGAGATGGCTCAGCAGTTAAGAGTGCTTGCAGGTCTTCCAGAGGACAAAAGTTCAATTCCCAGCACCCATGTCAATGTCAGACTCATAGCTGCCTGCGACTGCAGCTTCAAAAGAGAGAGAGAGAGAGAGAGAGAGAGAGAGAGAGAGAGAGAAAATTTTTAAATTTTTTTTAAAAAGTAGTGGGCCAGAAGAGATAACTCAGTGATTAAGAACACTTGCTGCTTTTGCCTAATCTGAGTTAGGTTCCCAGTTCCCAGTCCCCACATGGGGGCTGACAACCATTCATAACTCCAGTTCCAGGAGATCTTCTGGCCTCCATGTGCATTGCACACATATGGTGAACTTACTACATACATGCAGGCAAAATATTCATATATATATAAAAGAAAAGTAAATAAATAATTTAAATAGATAAAAATTTAAAAGTAATTAGTAAAAAAATAGTTTCAGGAAGAATATTGATAAGAAAAGGTCTAAAGTCTACCAATGATGTGTTGTACTTGGTAGTTATTTTTATTAATATTTAGTTCATCAGAAAATACTTTATCTACCACTAATAAGTTATCCCAATAATAACTAAAAAGTTCTTAATACAATGCTACACTATAAATTTTACACTCATTATCTTAAAAACTCCATGAAATAGACCCCAATCTTAGTCCTTACTAACAGGTTATATAATGAAGGACCACCATTTTAATAGGCAAAATTTAAGTGCGTTCACCAAAAATTATTTGTTGTGTTTTTTCCTCTCAGCTAATAATCTATGAACTAAAGCTTCTAACCTTGAACGTGAATTCACCGAACCTGAACTTGTAGTTTTAGAATGTATATCCTGGTTCACAATGTCTGGGTTTCCAGTATCCTCTGTACTAACAAGCTTCTGAGTAATCCTGATAATTCTGATTCTTGGAAGCACACTTTAAAACCATAAGTCTAAGAGATACAACAAATTAACAAAAACAAGATAATGATTCTAACCATGAGTAGTTTAATATAAGGAAACTTATTTTGTCATACACATGGTGTCTAACTCACAGCAACAATGAATCTTAAGCATGGAACTTGTCTTACAAATCAGTGGTGAATACATATTCAAATGAGTGTTTTAAATTAATATAAAATGTGATTTTGCATAGAATTGTTGAGGGCTTCAAAGAACACAGAAATCAGTGTAGCTATTTTTGATATTTTTATTGATATTTTCCTGATCCTGGAAAACCCGTATATTAAATTTTCATTTTGTTTTAAACAAAAGGAATAGCAAGGGACTGGAGAGATGGCTCAGTGGTTAAGAGCACTGGCTGCTCTTGCAGAGGATGCAAGTTCTGTTCCCAGTGCCCACATGATGGCTAACAACTATCTGTAACTCCATTTCCAGGGGATCAGACAGAAGAAAAGAGACTTCTGGCTTCTGTGGATATTGCATAACCTGGATACACTTACATAATGCAGGCAAAACACTCATATACATAGAATAAAAAATTAATGGATAACTAGTTAATTTCATCTTTACATGTTCTGTTTGTCATGGTAGACTTAATAATTGATAAACAGCTCCAGTATTTCATAAGTTTGACAAGGAGAGAATGCATACAGGGTCAGAGACTACATAGGTCATTTGGTGGAGATGCAAGGTTTTCTGTGCAGTCAGTGAGGACTCTATGTCCCCTGCATTTTGTGATGCTTCCATCTTCAGACCTTGGCCTCCCGAGTCCTTGTAGAAAGGCCCTGAAAGAGGCTGAAAGATGTGGTTCATTGTGGTGCCCAGGACACACGAGAATCATGCATGCATGAACATTAGTACTCTCCACTAGAGTATTTTCTACATAAATGGTTAATGGCTTCAATAGAATAAACCATTCTTTACTCAATTATAGAACAGTAGTGAGTCCAGCAGCCTGGGAGGTACTATAGGAGTATCTCTTGAGCACAGTACAGATGCTGTCACTCAAGAGGTGCTCACTGTGTATTTATGGACTGAGCTCATGTTCAGAATCCCTTAAACCCACAGGTAAACTGCTCTGGAAGAAAGTATATGCACAATGAAATCCTGGTAAATGTAGAGGATTAAAATATTCATAGTGTGTCTAATTATAAGATTTATAAGAAAGGGCTGAAACTCAAGGGAGGACCTAGGTAGATCTGAGCATTATGGTGTAAATCCACCTACAGCAGTCATAAAGAAGAGAACAAGGAACTGGGGAGATGGCTCAGTCAGCAGTGCCTGCTGTGAGCCACGAGGGCCCAAGTTTGTAGAAAGGGGTGTGGTGACGTGCTTGTTGTCCCAGCCCTGGGAAGACAGAGACAGGTGGATCCCTGGAGCTTGCTGACCAGCCCCAGGTCTCCATCTTAAAAGACAAGGTGGGTGATACTTAAAGAACAGCATCTGAGGTTGACCTCTGGCCTCCGTGCGCACACGCGCGCATACGCACACACACACACACAAAATGAAAGGAAAACCCAAATTAAGTTCAGCTAATTTTCTTGACTTTTAATCCAGACTAAGGGCCAGATGTTTACTTAATAATCAGCTTCATCGTTCTCTTTTTTCTCCGCCCAGTTTCGAAGATCCCTTCTGCAGCTCCTATGTTTCCGGCTGTTGCGATGCCAGCGGCCTGCTAAAAACCTACCGGCAGCTGAAAGCGAGATGCAGATCAGGCCCATTGTGATGTCACAGAAGGATGGGGACAGGCCAAAGAAGAAAGTGACTTTTAACTCTTCCTCCATCATTTTTATCATCACAAGTGACGAGTCCCTGTCAGCCGACGACAATGACAGAACCAGCGTATCCAAGGTCGACGTCATCCAAGTTCGTCCTTTATAGGAACTGAAGATGGAAACTTGGATATAATGCCCATTTGGACTTCAATTGTCAAGATTGTTCTGGAAACCCACTTAGTGTAATATCACCAGAACCTCTGTGGCCCAGCCAGAAATCTGAATTTCCTTCACCCTGTCTCGCCTCATGAAGTGACGGAGCAAGACGAATACTTTTAATTCAACGGGTGCTTAAAACCACGAGAAAACCCTAGAGGCACAAGATGGGCCTCTGGCACCATCATCTAGTATGTTAGGAACTAACATTTCAAGTATATTTTTTAATCACTGCATTTGCCAAAGCACATGATACACTTTTTTTCCTCAAAGATATTTCACTGTAAAAATAACTGTCTTGTACACATGTGCAATAGATGGGACATATTGAGTGCACTGCAGTGTCGAGTCCTATACTGGGTCCTGTTGTGTGTTTAACCAGTCTAGTTTATTAAAGAGATAATAACCCTTACTTTTATCTGACAATAAAAGACTACTGTCCTATGTGTCTTATGACTAAGAGGACTTCAGGGGAACTGAGAGAAATTTGCAGAAGCTACTGTACGAAACATGGTAGCAACGAGGAGACTTCATGCTGACCACGTGATGGTTCGTGAAGATTGTGCATGGAAAGAGGGTGTTGAGGGCAGGTTGATGCCTCTGTTTCATTTCAGATGAGTTCGGCATGATTTTCTTTTCCTTTCAGTAATTTACCATCATTTTATCAAAAGTTCTGCGCTTGGGGGTTCCCGGTAAACAGACAAAATTACATTTGAAGAGGGATGAAGATAAGTGTTTCAGTGCCTTTATAAAATGTATTATTTAAAATTTTAGTAAACACACACACACACATATACATAGAGAGAGAGAGAGAGAGAGAGAGAGAGAGAGAGAGAGAGAGAGTGTTTGTGTGTATGGAGGCCAGAGGACACTCTCAGGTCATCAGTCTTGATGGCAAGCACATTTACCCACCAGGCCATCTCACTGGACCCACACAATTTATTATTTAATCTTCATGGCTTACCAGGAAGCCCTTGAATAACAGGCCGTATTCCCAGGGGTCATTGTTTATCCCTGAAGCACAGAATGTACTACCCTCAAAGATGGCCCATTTTGCGTTAACGGTTATTTTGAGCTGGAGGTGACTGATACAGCAAAGGCCTGCTTGCCTAAAAACGGGACATAGTTTACAAAGGTGAGCGCCTGCGGATTGCTGCCCAGCGACTCCAAGCCCTCCTCTGTCTTGGCATGTCTAAAATTTTACTTCTTTGTTAAAGATGCTGTATATCCCGGGTCATTGTAAACCAGCACATCAAACATGAATTCTTGAGACTCAAAGACGTCTTTGACAATATAGAAAATGCCAAATCGCTTCATTTTATTACCTCAGTTTCTACTTCTTAGATAGTATTGCCTATTATTGATTAACAGTGTTTGAAGAATTTCTAAATGCCCCAGTCAGTCTACTAATGAAGAAAGCACCAAAGAAATGCTTTCACTAACTGCTCTTCGGAGAATGAAGTTCAGTCCCGGTTCTGTCACCATATGAAGTTCAAGAAAATTGCTTTTGGGTGTATGAAATGAAATAAAGTAAAACTTCACATTTCTATAAAACGGTCTCCCTGTTTCCTTTCCATCTGTACGTATAAATATTTTATTAATTAATAAAAATCCTTTCTATCCTTCATTCACTAAGTATGGTATTGATAACCTTTTTCTTATGTTCAAAAGATCAGAATTCTGATATCTAGAGACTCAGAAATAAAACGTATTTAAGCTGCAGCTTTGGGCACCCCTGACTCTTGTAAACACCTCTAGTTTTTAAAAAAATTATTTTTATGTTGTGTGTATGAGTGTAGTGCCTGCATGTAGGTAAGTGCATCTGTGCCATGAAAAACCTGCAGAGGTCAGAAGAGGGCATCAGGTTCCCCTGGAACTGGAGTTCCAGATGGTTGCTAGCTGCCATGTGAGTGCTGGGAATCGACCCAGGTCCTCCGCAAGAGCAGTCAGTGTTCTTAACTGCTGAGCCATCTCAGACAACTCTAGTTTTATCAAGTGGCTCTGAGCTCTGGTGGCTAGGCAGGCTCCAACCATGTGATGAAGAAGTGTTTGGCATGCTGTGGTTTTCAATGTTCTGTGTTACCATCCTATTATTTCCTCTTTTAAAGAAAGTGTGATTGGTGTCTTCCGAGAAGTCTGTGGGACCTTACTCAGTTTATGAGAAGTGAAAGAGACCTTGGTTATTGCATTTTTAAATTTAGAATGACCCAACCCAAGTATGCAAAGGTGACAGGAAAGCCACATGTTGCGACTCAAAACTGCACATCTCCTCCCTAAGCAATTGCCAACAAATACATAGAAGAAGTCTACATTGGACTTAATTATAATTATATGCCGACAATTATTTTCCAGCAGTGAATTAAATATGATGGTGGTGGAAACGTGCTTTTTACCATTGGTTTTGGTCACAGAAATCAAACATTTGCTACCCAGGACCTTTCTATCACTGGTTAGTAAACAGAGACTTTGTCCCAGCAACTCGGTACAATGTGCAGGGAGCTGAACCCACACTCCTAGCTCAGAAGGCAGTGATTTCAGTTCCATGCTGGTCTTCGAAAGTATTCCAGAGGTTTCCAGGACATGCGGTGCACAAGAAGGTGGGCACTACCCAGGACTACCAGAGATCCAAGGAAAAAGAGTCCTTTGTTTATTACCTATGAAGACAGCAAACATTTCAGATCATTCATCCAGAAATCTTGTAATAAGCTTCATTCCTATGGCCCAGACAACTATACAATCACCTTTTGGGTTTTAACCCAAAACCAATTTAATTGCTTGACCTCTGATTCCTGCCTTTCTTTCAGTGCATTGTCTGCTGTAGTCTCTTTCTCTCTGTATTGGTTTATCTCCTTGAAGTCAAGGACCCTATTTTGTTTTGTATGTGTGATACGTGTCTGTGTGCGTGTGCGTGTGTGTGTGTGCACGCACTTGAGGGGGGTACTTTACAATGTGTGTACATGTAGAGGCCAGAGATCAAAGTCAGGTGTCTTCTATCTCTTTCTCGCTTATCTTTTGAGAAAGAGTCCCTCTCTGAACAGGAAGATGGCTGTTATGGCTAGCAAGCCCCTGGGACCTGCCTGTCTCTGCCGAGCCACCCCCCGCCTCAAGGCCTGGGGTTACAGATGTACAGGGTGTACAGCTTTTATGTGGATGCTGGGGAGCTAAACACAGGTCTTCTTGATTGCACAGGAAGCACTTGACGGACTGAGTCATCTCCATCACTCCTATTTTATTCATCTTATAGAGATAAATCTTACAGATAAATCTTGGTTCTTTCCAAACCACTCTCTACACAGCAAATTTTATGTTTTTCTAAGATCCAAACCTGGTCTTTGAGCTTTCTTAAGCTACTATGTATGATGCTGACGGCCCTGCTTAGCTCCCCAGCTTCCTCTCTGGCCATTCTTGCACCTACCTGTGTGCTGCCTTCAGCTCCACTGAAATGCTTGCCCTTTCCCCTGCCCTCCTGGATCCCGCTGTCTGCCCCGTTCCCATCCTCTGCTTCTCACAGACCAGGCATTGTTCTCCACCTTACTTGTCAGTCTCCTCCATTAACCCCTGAGCTGCCTGTAGAGACTGAATCTTATTCATCACAGTACCCAGGCAAAGGTTTTTACAACCAATAAACTATTGAATGAGTGAAGTTGTAAAATTCCCAAAGCAGACAATGAAGAATCCGAATTCCATTCAATGGCATCTCTGAGACAACTGCTCAAAATGAATGTAACATTCCATTCCATGGGAATGAAACAGCGTTTTACAAGGGATTCAGTTCTGTGCGATTTTACAAATGAAACCCATAACAATATTGTGTAAGGCAAGAGTCGAGGATGGATCACAGTGGTAATATAAAGTAAAAAGATGAGAAATGTTAGCTTTTGTTTGTCTTCAAATCTCTCTTCACTTTTTCTTTTTCATCCTCAGTGTACACTTTACTCTGTATACTCAGGACAGGTTTTATCTGGAAGACAAATACTAAGTATGTGTCCCGTCATGTCTGAGTTTAGGTGAAACAAATATCACTGTAATACTCTAGGCCATCGTGGCTTTCAATAGTGTAATTCGTTC
Organism: Eospalax fontanierii; assembly: GCA_035773235.1. Taxonomy (NCBI): domain Eukaryota; kingdom Metazoa; phylum Chordata; class Mammalia; order Rodentia; family Spalacidae; genus Eospalax; species Eospalax fontanierii. The sequence goes on from CM069535.1 coordinate 20,144,309, forward strand.
CCACCTTTTTTTGCCAACGCCAGCGCAGCACTGCCTCGTGGTATCTTATCCTGGTGAAGGCGACCTGCGGGAGATTTAAAAAGCAATCTGGCGTATTCTTGAATAGCTCAAGAGAGGTTTCAAATGAGGAAAAGTATTAAGTCCTGTCCTTACCATAGTATAGAGAGGTATGAACGTAGAGGGCATAAGAGCGTGGAGAAACGTCTCTATGATCCTTTGAAACAGGAACCACCGAGAGTTGACGTGTGCCCTCATCTGCAGTGGGAGAGTCTCGATTGCTATCTGGAAAGAAGTTCCTCTGCTTCCTTACAGCAACTCATTCCTAAGCTCCATTCACAGGTGTCACAGTGATGGACCCCAACACATCAGTCAGATGAAATACCATTTCCTTAACTGTGGTTCCCAGTTCCCCTGAGGAAATTTCAATACTACGAGACACTGTCTTGAAAATCTAGTCAGAAGACAATTTCAATATCAAAATTCTTTTTCAGCAAAGGGTTTGCTCAGCCAGATTTTGGAGTGACTTGTAAACTCAAAGATTTAACCAGTTTCTGTTGCCTCCTGGTTACTTGGTAATACTGTTTATGGCAACAAAGTATTATTTAAAGCCCTGTTTGTCTTGATATATATTCCTTATTAGGACAAATATTGAGTTGTAGCTGCTCTGTTTTATTTTTTATGTGTATTTATATGTGCATGTGTATGTGTGTGCGTGTGTACACACGTGCCTGCACACATACATACAAACACATACACACACACATTCTTGTCTATATTCTTATGCAGCATGCATGAGATAGGACTGGAACAAAGAGAAGGAAAAACAAGTATTATTAGCATATCAGAGAGCCACATGGTAGGATGGAGGTAAACCTTACTCACCTCTATGTAGTTGTACATAGATAGGTCTGAAATTGCATGGTCATCTGGAATCCTCAATCTTGAGAATTCAGGAAGACACCTATCTGGAAGCCAAAATTAAATAATGCATGTGTGTAGGACAATCTACAACAATATTCTGGAGAGATGGCTCTGTGATTGAGAACACTGGCTGAGTTTGAGCAAGTTACTTAACTGGCACTAACTTTGACTCTTCAGCTGTAAAATAAAGAGAAGATGAGTACCAATGGCCCAAAATAAAATAATGCATTTTGAAAAGTAGCAAGCTATCCAACAAGTGTTCGCTGGTGTGTGTGTGTGTGTGTGTGTATGTGTTTATATGTACATGTATGTATGCCACCTCTGTGTATTTATGTGTTTGTAGGTGCTTGTGTGTATCTGTGCACACAAATATGCATACATACATGTCTGTATGTGTTTATGTATGTGCACGTGTGTATGCATGTGTATATGTGCATATGTGCATATATCTGTGCATGTGTATGCAGCTGATGTGTGTTTATGTGTATGTATGTATATGATGTACACATGTGCATATGTTTGTGTATGTGATATGTACATGTATGTATGTGTATGATGCATGTCTATTTGTTTATGTGTGTGTCTGTGTATATGTAAGTATGCATTATGTATATGTGTGTATGTGTGTCTGTGCATATATGATATGTATATGTACATGTGTGTACGATGTATGTGTATTTGTTTATGTGTGTGAATGAGTCTGTGTATATGTGTGTATGCATTATGTGTATGTGTGTGTCTGTGATATGTACATGTACATATGTGTATAATGTGTGTATATTTGTTTATGCGTGTGTCTGTGTATATGTATGTATGCATTATGTGTATGTGTGTGCATATGTGATGTGTATATGTACATGTGTGTACGATGTATATGTGTTTGTTTATGTGTGTGAATGAGTCTGTGTATATGTGTGTATTCGTTGTGTATGTGTGTGTGTGTGCATGGAGGAAACAAAATGCCTCAAGGTCTGAGTGGATGAGTGGGAAGGAAAAAGGAGGAAGAGGAAAGAGTAAGCGGACAAGGCACAGGCAGAAGAGAAAGGGAAGAGGAAGAACGTCCCGAAGCCCTATAATCCCGTGTGTTAGTGTCTGCTATAACGTTTAAAAATATGTACTATGAGCTTATTTTGTGCCAGTCTTTTTCTTTCTCATTGATCTCTGAATAAATTAACTTCTCAATTCTCTGAATTGATAGTATCTCATTTGTAGATTAACAAGAATGGGAGCTTTAAAGAAACTAAGTGATTTGCCTAAGCTCACATGGCTAATAATTTGGTAAATCAGCACTCAGCTCAGGTGGTATGTTTCAAGGCACGCTCTCTCATCTGCTTCTTACCTGAGACATGTTCAGATTCAAAGCAAGCGTTTGAGAGTATGTGATTCTGGGGGCAGGAAAAATCTGCTAAGTTCTTAGGGTGTCATTTCTGATTTCATATGTGTGTGCATATGTGTGTATGTGTATATGTATAGGTAGATAGATGATCTTGTGCACATATTCATAAACCATGTGCATATATCTGTGCCGATGCATTTGATGTAATTTCTTAATCATATATGGAAACTTAAACCTTTACTATCTGTGAATGAACACATTGGCCGAATCCGTTTCAATTAGAAGACAGTGATACAGAAATATCAGTGCTGTCTGTCACAGGATAAAGCAGTACTTGAGCTACTAATTGCTTCTGAAGATGTGCTCTGAAGGTTAGAGCAAAGGTGAACTAACGAGGTTGGACCGGAGGAAAAGGAGCACAGGTCTACCCAGGCTTTGAGACTCAGAACTTTAATGTGTGTGAATCACTTCAGGGACCTTGTCCTTGAAGGTCCATTTGTGATAGACTTGCTCTCCAGGTCAGTGCTACTAGAAAGCAGTCGGGCATTTAGGTGAGGCTTACCAACAGGTCCTGGGGGTCACTGGATGCCCGTTGGTCCCCAACCTGCATCTCAAGTCTTTCTCTCGCTTCCATTTGCAAGCCAGAAGGTGAGTGGCTTTTTGCTCTGCGTACTTCCTAGCATGATGTCCTGCCTCTGCAGGGGCCCAGAGCCTAGAACCAACTGATCACGAACTGGAACTTCTGAAACTGTGAGCCACAATAAATCTTTTCTCCATGCATGTTGATTATTTTAGGTATTTGTGATAACAACGGAGAGCTGGCTAATGCAGATCCTCCACAAACACACATAGTTTTCCTCTCTGGTGCTCACTGTATGATGTGGGTAACAGCTCTGGCAGAGTTGCTGTTAGAATACCATGGATCATAAATAGGTTCACACTTAGCCATCTGGGCTACTCTGTGCTCAGCTGAGAAACTGTACTTACTAAGATCATTATTGAATTTATCCATTAATTCATCAAATACCAAGCAGTCTTCAAAGCCCTGAAACAAGAAAAAATGGGAAAAGAAGCCAGAAATGGTAAAAGACTTCAGAGCACTTATGAACAGAATCGGCAGGTAATGCATAGGCTGTTGATCCTCATTCTGTGCATAAGAGGTGAGCTCTCACTTTATGCCTAATGGTGGAAATAAGGCACCAGGACCAGGACCAGAAGCTGCACACTTGGTGGGGTTGTCTTTGCCCAGTTAACATTTGTAATAATTATGATGATTCAGATATTTAAACTAAAAAGTTTAAATATCGCCATCATTTTGTTGAATTTCACTGCTTCTTTAAGAATAACAATTATTTTTTCTCTACCATGAATTAAAACTATTCAGGTCTTTAAGATTCATAGTTGGTGTAATTGCCTACCACGTACAAGGCCTTGGGTTCAATCCCCAGTACTGCCAAAAAATTGACAATATAAAATGAATGTAGTTTCTATACCTCAAGATTAAGGCAAATTTTCAAGTATCAAGAACTCCCCCAAATTATAAAGTAATATGCTAATGTGTCTTTTCTTTAAATTTAAACTATAATTTTATAGACAGTGTGATAGATATGTAAAATGTTTTTGTATCAGTTTTAGTGATTACATGTGAAGCAAGTACATGTTTTTAAAATAAATTATAGCATATAGATTATGCTATAGAAGCTTTGAAATAATAGGAGGTTATAACATATAAGGGCTGACACAGCACTTATAAATTCTTTTGTAGAGTAATTCATTTTCTCTTCACAAGCATCTAATAGGCACTATTAAAACTGCAGTTTTACAGGTTAGAAAGTGGAGATTAGGTAAATTGTGTAAGAACACACTGTCTAGTGAAAGAGAATGTTTTGGATACATCTTTTAGTTAGGATTCATTAGTTGAGACAGACCTGGAAATATTTCAGGAACTTTCCTAGAGAAAAAGAACTCACCGCATTCATTCCTTGCCCAAAAAATGGGACGATGGCGTGAGCTGCATCTCCCATCAGCACACAGCGTGACTTCAGGTGAAAAGGAGAGCACTTTACGGATATCATGGGCTGGGCAGGCAACAGAAAGAAATCTCGAATGAGGGCTTGCCTTTGGAAGAGAGTAACATGAATATATGAACATTTAGGTGGGCGCCAGACACGGTTGTACTCTTTCAGATTTGTTAGCTTTATTGCTGTAATGTTTTGCTGAAAAATACGCCAGATTGTGAGGTAAAACAGAAGAGAAGGGCAGGGGTAGCCAGTGGTATGGTGTTCGCCTAACATACGCAAGGCCCTGGGTTCAATCCCCAGCATCTGGGAAAAGTACAGAGAAAAGAAATTGAAGTTTCTTCTAGTCTTAAAATTCTACTATCTGGGACTATGGAGAAGGCTTAGTCAGTCAAATGCTGGCTATGTAAGCATGAAGATCTGCAGTCAGAACCCCAGGACCCACATAAGAAGTCAGGCATGGCAGTTTGTCACCATAACAGTGCTGGGTGGGGTGGAGTCGAGAGGATCTCTGGTGCTGGCCCTTAGCCAATCACTAAGCTCCAGGTTTAGTGAGAGTTCCTGTCTCAAAAAATAAGGCACAGAGCAATTGAAAAAGACACAGGATGTTGACCTCTGGCCTTAACATGCATGTATTCACGTTCATGCACATGTACATGTTCACATACATGAATATGTACACACAACATGAACACATATATACATGCAATTCCACTGTTCTAACTACCATTGTCTGTGATAATGTTGACCACATACAAAAAGTTAAGCGTGGCAGCATATGAATAACCTGAAACATTTCTGTATATTATATTATATTGTATTGTATTTATTATATTATATTATAAAAATATCATGCATGGAGAACATGGAATTCTCAGATACACTGGTTTATTTTAGATGTCTATGGAAATATTGAAAAAATACTATTGTGTATTTTATTAGATTTCAGTAAACCAAGATTCAAAATAAATGTTAATCCTGATATATTAGGAGAACATGAATGAAACTAGTATTGGGAGACTGGAAGAACTTGGGAATAGATACAAGTTTTCAGTTATGCTAAAGAAATAAACAGCATTTCTCTTGTGTTACATGATGACCACAGTAAAACAAAGCCACTCCTATTTGCAAAGCATCATTGGAGGAAACTAAATAGGGAATTGGTACACATTCTCAAGAATCTTAATTGAGATGGCTCAGCAGGTAAAGGCTGACAACCTGAATTAAATCCTCGGGACCTGAATAATGAAAAGAGAGGACAGACTGTCACAAGTTTTCCTCTTCCTTCTGCATGCACACTGGCAGATAGATGATAGATAGATAGATAGATCTATAGATAGATAGATAGATAGATAGATAGATAGATGTAATATTTTTAAAAATAATCGTAAGTTTGGCTAAAGAGGCAAGAAGTAGATATGGAACAATTTTCAAAAAATTTTATGAGTATAAGTGTTTTGCCTGCATGTAAATGCACCTATGTCATGCAATGCCCACAGGAGTCAGAAGAAGGTGTCAAATGCCTGGAATTGGAGTTACAGAGGGTTAGACCGAATCTGGGTCCTCTGGAAGAGCAGCCCGAGCTTCTAACCACTGAGCCATCTCTCCAGCCCCAGCTGTGGAATAATTTAAAAACTACCTAAGAGCTACACTTGGTGTGCAGAAAGTGGTTCTCTCCACGGGTGGAGAAGCATGGATCTATACAGACTGAATCAGTCTTCAGGAAGGGATGCCAACCAGCAGTCTTTAAGACCTGCTATGGGCCAGGAGTACACTTTCCCATTTTATGTAATTAGCTCCTTAAATTTTCACAACTACAGTACGAGGAAACTCCACCTTAGCAATCAGTTTAAAAGTGAAAATCGTCAGTAAGAGGCAAAAGAGGAATTAAAATCTTGCTTTAAACAAGGTATAGGGGAACATGAATGTAATCTCAGCTTTCAGAAGTCTGAGGCAGGACTGTAAGTTCCAAGTCAGCCTGAGTTACAACAGTAAGACCCCACCTCAAAAACAAAAGTAAAAGGGTTGGAGAGACGGCTCCGTGGTTAAGAGCACTTGCTGCTCTTGCAGAGGACCCAGGTTCAGTTCCCAGCACCCGCATGATGGCTTATGACTGTATGTAACTCCAGTTCCAGGGAACCCAATGCCTTCTTCTGATCTCTGTGGGCATTGCATATATGTGGCAAACATATATATGCAGGTAAAACACTCACACATAAAACAAGATAAAAATATTTAAAACAAAATTCCTGCTCCTTTATAGCTTGACTATGCACCCCTAAAATTCATACACTAAAATTCTAATCCTTAGTACAATGATATTTAGATCTGGGAACTTGGGAGGTGATTCACTCATGAGCATGGAGCCTGAATCAAGTGGGATTAATGACCTCATAAATGAGGCTCCAGGGAGAGCTCTTGTCCCTTCAGCCATGTGAGTTCACAGAGAAAAGGCACTTTCTGTGAACCAGGACGCAACCCTCACCTGCGGCTGCCTTGATCTTGATTACCTTAGCTTCCGAACCGTGAGAAGTGATCTTCTGTTACACCTAAGCCGCCCAGACTCGCCCCATCAGTAGTTCTTTTATTGTGGTAGCCTGGATAGACAGTGTTCTTTCTAAAGCATTGTTCTGTCTCCATGAAGAGAGCATTGGAGGCTTGAGACTTTGTCAAGTATGTCTCCCAGTATAAGGAGGCACAGTTTGTGGCACGCCAAGCCTGAGGAGCTGAGGAAAACCTGGGGACTTTCCAGGATAAACTGACCACAGGATGAGTTTTCTCAGAATCCCTGCTCATAGCAGAGAGCCCGCTTAGACTTTCACTCAGATGCTGGCTTCTCTCCAGGTTACTGGCCTAATCACTTTTAATCAAAATTGACTATATACAACATTTTATTTGAATTTGGAATTTTGAATGGGAACAGATTAAGCCTGTGAAGTGAAAGATACAATTACATATCTTGAAACTTACTCTCCCATTAGAGGGATGGCATCTGGGAAGTTCTTCTGGAAGAAATTCAGCACATCACTACCCGTTGGAAGTTTTTCAAATTCTTCGAAGGACATGAACAAAGTGCAGGTGAAAGACTTGTCCTGAGATAAAGAGACAGGGTGAGAGAGAAAAGAGGCTTGTGATGCTGAAATTAGAGTTGGACCCCTAAACCACAGGGTTCTTGCTGATCAGGAAGCTCCTGGAGGGACTGTCCAAACCAGTGGACCACTGCTTTGTCCCCCCACCTTGAGAAGGAAGCTCAGCCAAGTCTCAGGGGCCCTCCCTGTTTCCACAGTCATTAGAACAATCGTCACTTTGTAAATTTTTATGTTTCCCAGGTAATCCTTATATGATTTGTAGCTTAGTTGGTGTGATTTTCCCTTTCTTTTCCTTTTAAGACAGCATTGATCCCTTGACAGACAGTAGCAGAAAGAAAAAGACTACCACAGAACATACAGCTATTTGATATACGGGAAAACCCCCCAAACTCTGGGGTCCAATGAAAGAAAAAATGTGTGTATGTGTCCCTAATGTTCCACAGACCCTCCAAATTAAAGGGGCTCTTGGCCATTTGCTGCTGGATGATCTACAGTGGAAATGATGATGCCCCTGGTTAGGAAGTCTTCATCATTAAAGTAGTGAAATCTCCTTTCTGAAGTTAATAATTGGACTTGATTTTGGTTTTTCCTCAGAAACCCAAAGCTGCAGAGATAGAATCACTAAATAGAATAAATAATGAAGAGGCCAACTAGGTAGATAAATATATTCAGTACAAAAATCAAGTAATGAAAAACATTAATTACAGAAGCGAAATTAGCTGATAGAGAGTTGTATATTACCATGTTAGGAAGTGCAATCATCATAAAGGCATTTCTGGGCCAAATATGCAGATAATTAGGTTCCATGGCATACTGCAGGGAAAAGAGCATATGTTTGATTAGCATATAACACATCTATAACACTCTACATTGTTTCTAGAGTGATCTAAATCATCACTATTCACATGGAACTCTGCATGCCTGTTGCTTCATGAAGTAGATGCTGTTTTAGAAAATGCTTTGAGTTCTATCCTTATTTGGGCAACCTTAGATGGGAACAAGGGGCTGGAGAAATGGTTCAGCAGTTAAGAGCACCAGCTGCTCTTCTAGAGGACCTGGGTTAAGTTCTCAGCATCCACATGGTGGTTAATAATGTCCCTAACTCCAATTCCAGGGGATCCAGTGCCGTCTTCTGGCCTCCATGGGCATTGCACACACTCATACACACAAAATTAAAAAAATGAAACCTTAAAAAAAGTTGAGAATGTACTATAATAAGATACTATTTTTCTCTCTTGCTCTCTGTCTTTATTTGCATGTGCACATGTATACATGTATGCATATGTACATAAACATACAAAACATGCATGTGGATGGATGTATATGTGTGTAATATTTTATCTTGAGTACTTTTATATACTAGACAGAGAAGTCTTAAGTTGAAGTAATAAGAAGATACTGAAGGAAAGGAAGAGTTTCTCAGTTAGTACGGTCATGGTGTATTGTAGTCATCATGTCCTAGGAGAAGGGTCCGTGTCTTGTCCTAAAGAAAGCCCAACACATAAATGCCTGAATGAATAAATGCCCAACTCTTTGTCTTCAAAGATTGTGAAGTGACTTGACTGTGTAGAAAGTATGGAACTATGAAAAGCCAACAATGTACAGACAGGAAGACAGCAGTAGTTTGTGCCCAAGCTGCTTTGAGGTGAGCCTTCAGGGCTTGGAATAGGTGTAGTTCTTAGAATAGCACCTGCCAGCACCTGCAAGTCTCTGAGTTTGATTTCATGGTACAGACAAAAGAAAACGAAAAGAAAAAGATGGAGCACCCAGTCGTTTATCCTCAGTCTTTTCTTTTTTCAGTATTTTTCTTTTTTTTTTTTCCACATCTAGAGTCTTCCTGCCAAGGCTCAGGGAACATCGCATGTAGAGGCAGAAAGGGTGAACGTGATGGAGGACAGGAAGGAATTCTGTCAAGTGCTGTCCTTTGGATTTGACACAGCGATTGCATTGATGAACGCACAGCAGCTGTGGTTACTTGCACAATATCTATGCAAGAGCAAGCCGTCCAAAAATTCCTGCATAAATGGGGGAGATGGTCTGAAGGCTCCACCCCTTACTGAGGTGGATAAACCTTTACCACTGGGAGAAAGAAATGGAAAGATAATGAAATGTTTCACATATACACTTGACTGGCCTATGCAGTGTGTTAGGATGTAACACTACTACCTCAAGCTGATTATCTAGTTACTGATGACTGCACTGCATCTGTAAGAGAATAAACCAGATCCAGCTTTTAGAATAGATAGTTGCAAATCCAGTATCTAATGCAACCTATTTCTTTTGTAAGTTAATATCCTTATATTGCATCTGTTAGTATTTTACTTTTTGTTAGCAAGTATCTATGTGTATTTGATTATGAGAAAGTAAAATATTTTCAAACATAAGATGTTGCATTAAAATAAGTTTTATTAAAACTTTTCACACTGCTCATTTTGCCTCTGGAATAGCATATTATTTAATAGTGGAAAATTATGGGAATGAAAAAGCACAGTTTAAATCTCTTTGCAAGAACTGATTAATCCACTCCACTAACTATGCTTCTGTGCTCCTGTAGGAGGAAGGCAAGACTTACTTCCCCATTCTTAGGTGGAATTTTCAACTCCATGTACCCATGAGGAATGTATTTCTGACTGTAATTGAAGCGGGGTTTCTTCATGATGTGGGATCTGACGGTTGAATAGGCTCCATCACATCCTACGATAAGGTCACAAGGGACATCTGTGGGAACTTTGTCAGGTCTGAAAAGCAGAATGAACCATACAAGAAAATTTCTTGTCAAAATGATAATATATTTCTACTTGGGTATAAAAAGCAATCTCAATAGGTAACTCAGAAAACTTGCTATTACGCTGTAGCTTAAAGTCTAACTTTATTTAGTTTAAGTGAATAGATTTAAAATCAAGGTGAAAAAACTTGTCCCAGACATAATTTTACTTATGAGAAGGAGATGATATACAGTTATTCTGACACCAAAGATATGCAATGCAACAGAAATGGGATAGAGCTGAACTTTTGATATGTAGGAAGAAGATCTTGAGAAAAGGATAAGGTGGTCCAAGCATAGGAACAAATACATCTGTACATCCCAGGTGTGTGAATGAAGGTGTGAACACCTGCAGGGATGCCACCGGGATTTGCTAAGAGCAATGTTTGGCTGAATCGAGAACATCAGATAACAAGCTTATGAAAAGAATACAGTTGACGCTCATTACTCTCCAGAACTGACTCTAAATACTCAGATGCTCAAACCCTGTATGCAAAATAGCACGATATCTGAATCTCCTCCCAGAAGCTCCAAGTTATCTTTAGATGACTTATTATACCCTGCCCGGTGTAAATGCCTCGTGAGTAGTTGTTGCAGTACACCATTAGGGAATAATGACAAAAGAAAAAGTCTGTGCATGCTCAGTGCAAGTGACCTTTAAATAGTTTTGTTTTTCCTTGGAGACACAGCCTCTGTTTGGGGAGATTTTTGATCTGAGGCTGGTTGAATGGATGAAGAATCGTTAGATATGAAAGGTTAACTGTACAATGCACAGACGGGAAGAGAGGAGAATCGGGTGTGAAGACAACAAGTTTAAATACGTGACTCTGGCAAAAGGAAGAAAATGGTTTTCTCCACTTGAAGGATGATGACTGAGGAATGGCAGTTTCAGAAAACTCATGTGGCAGTTTGAAGTGAAAGAGGGAGAGCAGGAGGCAAGGGCAGTCGTCACACATGCACTGACGAGAGCCCGTCACTGTCATGCTACAGGAAGAAAGAAGACTGACTCTAGAGGTGAGGGAGGAAGACACACTGGGGAGAATGGACAGGTTTAATGTGAGAGAACAGAGAAAATGGTATGGCATGAAGGACGGTAATTACGCTGGCAACAGCACCAGGGATGTTAGGAAAGGTCACATTTTGGGGGAGATAGAGACAGTCATGGCTTCCATGCATTTCAGATAATACAAGCTGATCAGGACTTCAGAGAGGATTGAGAATGAAGACAGAGGCCCAGAAAGACATGTTCATGTTCAAGATGCAAATTTACAAGTGATTGTGTAACCCGTGCCTGGATGTGACATTCTAAGAGCAAGACTTTTGAGGACACAGAATCAGTCAGAGGTTAGGCAAATAAATCAGACCCAGAAAGAGATCAGGAGATACAAGGCGGGGAAGGGCTACCTACTTCCAGGGAAGAGACAGTCTGAACGGAAAATGACCAGCAGAACATGGAACTCAAGAAGAATCACTGGTCCGGGTGCTCAGGAAGCCTCCAGGGATTATTTTCAAACTAAAACTCCTTGATTGTAAGGATTATTTGATTTCCATTATAGGAATCACTGAACTCTTTCAAAAGATCCAAAAAACAAAGTTTACAGACCAGTTCTCTACTCTCATCCTTGCCCTCGTAAGCAAAAGCCGAACTGTGATTACCCAAGCACGGTGACCGTTCCTTCCTCGGGACTGCATTTCAACAGCCTGTGGTCAAAGTGCAAGTTGGCATTAGGGTATGACTCCATGGCTGAGGAGAGAAACAGAGGGCAAAGGGCTGAGTTTCAGTTGTGGTTTCATGTAATCAAATGGAAATGCTGAATCTTCTGTGAACAGTATAATGGAGTTATTACTTAATGACCTAGTTTATTTGTGATAGGGTCTTACTATGTAGCACAGCCTGACTTTGATTTCACTGTGTAGTCCAGGCTAGCCTCAAACTCATGAATGCTGGACTTCAAGTTGTATACTGCCACACTGGATAAGATATTCATTCTTAACAATATAAAATGAATTTGTTAAAATGGTGATTTGGCAACCGATTTGTAGATTTCTTAGTATCATCTTTTACTCAGACAGATTAAAAACACAGCCACTTGCATTTGTACAAACTCTTACATCCCTGGGATTGTGCCCTTGGAAAGGAACAGCTGTCACATATTTCAAAAGTCGCCCTGAAGGCTTGAGTTCTGACCAGGAACACTGAGCCAAACAAACTCTTTCCCCATCTATGCATGTCTATCTCTTTCTAATAAGTAATCAGGGTTTCTGTTTTGTGCTTCCTCAGCACAGAGTGTGGATACAAAGTAGTTCTGGAATTAGTGGTGGAGCATACCTGTAATCCCCATAGTCAGGAGGCTGAGACAGGAGGATTATTACTTAGATACCAGCCTGGGTACATAGTGACATCCTATCTCATAAAACAAAAGCAAAAATTTTAAAAAGGAAAGTTTGTATAAATCAGAGTTTGTCTAATACAGGTAGGGAATCTTTTTTTTTTTAAGTTTTGTTATACAAGACCATTTTCATACAAATACGTCACGTAAGTTGAGCATATTTTCTCTCACACCTACTTATGGTATCCCTTACAAATTCCAAGTTGGCTTATAGAAAAAAATTCTTGTGTAACTGAAATATTTTACGTTAGAATATATTCTTTCTATTCTGAAGAGTTTCCCTTAAAACAGCAGGGTTGGATGGGGTCCCTAAGATAGTAGCAAATGTTGAAGACTCAGGCTCCCCTGAGCTGTGCTGTGCTGGTCCCTAACTATGTAAATTGAACTTGAAACGCGGCTAGTCTGAATCAAGACATGTTGTATATACTGGATTTTGAAGCCTAAAGAATATATAAAGCGATGAAAACACCTCAGGAATAATGTGTGTGTTGTATGAGGAGTGTGCACGTGTGTATTCAGGAGAGCTTGCCTATATGTGCAGATGGTCAGAAATTGACATCCATCCCTTATTCAGTCACTCCTCACTTTATCTTTTTGAGAGAGGCTCTCTTCACTGAGGCTCACTGTTTCCACTGGAGTAGCTGACCAGAGAGTCCGTGGGATTCTCATGTCTCATCTCTAGCACTGGGTTACAGGTGTGTACTACCATGCCCAGCTTTTACATGGGTTTTAGTAATCTGAATTCAAGTCTTCATGCTTGTATAGTAAGCAATTCATCCACTTAGCTCAGGGAACAACTTTTGGTCACACACTGAAATGGCAATATTTTTTAAATATTAGGCTTATATAGCTTATTAAAATTAATTTGACTTAAAATTTTTACATGGTTAATATGAAGTTAAAAATCATACATGTGACTTGCATCTGTGGTCCCAGACTGGACAATTCTGCCTTTGGAAGTGCACAGACAAGAAGAATAGAGTAAGATCCTGAGAATTATTGAAAATAAAAAAGAATTTGCAAACTGGATTGATGCAGGATTTGTAAATGCCCCAATCACATCTGTCATTTTGTGCTTAAATTAATGTTTTATGGAAGAGAAAACCATGAAATAGTTGAACATGAAAAGATGATGCATTTAAGAACGAGATTTGGTTATGATGCTTTCAGAGAGGAGATGGCTCAGTTAGAGAAAAGCAAACATTTGAGGTCAACAAGATGGTTCAGCAGGTAAGGGTGCCTGCCATCAAATCTGACGACCAGTGTTCAATCTCTGGTACCCATACAGTTGAGAACTGACTCCTTCAAATTATCCTCTGACCTTCACATGCAAGCTGTGACACATGTGCATGTACAGGCACGCACATGCAATAAATAAATAAACAAATTTTAACAAGAAACATTTATAACTGATGGAACATACAGAGCAAGTGGCTGACATATTTGATGCCTAAATTTCATATGCTAACCAGTATTCGGCTAAAAGTATTCAGCATATATATTTACATTTATGAAACTGTATGTGGTTCAGCATATCCCTAAAAAGAAAAACAGAACGGAACTTCCAACAGATATACCAATGCCGTCCCCTCGTCATGTTTCAACTGCTTTGTAGGAGCAGGCATTTTCTACATAATACCGGAGGCAAATGCTGAATGACTGAAAGCAAGGACTGGAATCAGCCGACTCAAATTCAAGTCCTGATCCTGCCACTTGTTAACGGTCAGATCAAACATCTCCAAGCCTCCAGATTGCCATTTGTAAGGGAGAGATAAAATTAATTGCCATCTCATGTAGTTGTGAGGAGAGTTGAGGAGATCAGTACACGTAAGTCACGTGCTATAGTGCCCGGTGCTTCCATGAAAGCTTGCTATTAGTTTTATCTTAGTAAGTTCAGAAGATGCTTGAAGTAGGTCTGCCCGGCTGCTTTTCTCTCTCTTTCTCTTTTTCTTTCTTTCTTTCCTTCCTTCCTTCCTTCCTTCCTTCCTTCCTTCCTTCCTTCCTTCCTTCCGTCCTTCCTTCCTTCCTTCCTTCCTTCCTTCCTTCTTTCTTTCTTTCTTTCCTTCTTTCTTTCTTTCCTTCCGGTCTTTTTGAGACAGGAATTGCATGTAGTCAGAGCTGGCCTGGAACTGGCTATATAGACCAGGCTGGCCTCAATCTCATGAAGATCCACCTGCCTCTGCCTCCTGAGTGCTGAGATTAAAGGCATGTGCCACCATACCTGACTCGTATTTCTTCTCTAAAATCCTGTGTGGTGTTTATTTGCTTTCTTAAGATCAACATGAGTGCATCTACTTCACCGGCCCCACACCACCCATCTATCCAAAGATAGGTCCAATGGGATATCTACTTTCTAAAAGGTCAGAGGCTACTGAGCTGCCTCAAGAAAAGATGGTTTAAAAGATAGGAACGCTTGAGGGACATGCTCTGAGGGCCGTGAGCCTGCCCCGTGCAATTACGGAAGAAGAGAAACTAGCATCATCCAGTGTTAAGTTCAATAAAGACTGACTGGAACCAGGGCTGTGATGACACAGCTTATCTCAACAATATTGAATTTACAGTCCAGTGATTTTCCGTTTATGTGTAGGCCTCTCTAGCTACTCAGAGCGCAAATGAGAGCTATATTTGGCGTCTTCCTCTTTCTCCGTCTCCTCTACCCTCAGCTCTTTAGTTTCCTGTAGACATCATGAATCTTCACCCTCACCTCACCATATTGCAATAACTTTGCCCAGGTCCCAGGTCTTGCGCCCAGGGACTACAGCGAGGCCCTTGAGATGGTAGCCCCATCTCGGCCAAGTCTCATACTTCTGACATGCACATCTAATTGTCAGCTCATCTGTGTTGACCCACTGACCGGTCAGTCTTGACTAGAGCGTAGACATTCAGTTCAGCACCTAGCAGCGGATAGGGTCCAATACATAAGGAATAAGTCATTTTCATCTAGATAATAGATAGGATGAAAAAGGAACACTGAGGCTGTTTTACTACTGCTTTTCAAGGGCTTTGCAATGTGTGTGATCTCATTCTTTATAACCCATAAAAAGTAATAGTAAGTGGAGCTCTGTAAATCATGTGACAAGATGAGGACTCTCATGGGCTGTACTAAATCTGATGAACAAAAGCATTGGACTTACCTGTCAGTAGATCCTTATTTAGATTTTCTCTGCTTATTGAAAGGATGTACTACAAGAAAAACAAGGAGACATTATTCCTACAGAATGGGCAACTGACGGCAACTCTAAGCTACTCGGCAATAAGAAATATTTATTATTTAGCAGAAGCTTACAAGCTTAAGTTTTAGAACCATTTAGCCAAATGTTCTTTTAATTAAAAACAGTTTAATCGAATATACTTAATCCAATAACCTAGTCATAGTTTACTTTTCCAGCATTTGATAATGTAAGATTCAAAACTTCTCATAAAGGTAAAAAATTAGTTTCATTAAGATAGTTTTGTTTTAAGAGTGAGTTACAAATTTCACATCTTTGTCTTAGCTTTAAGTGTAGTTGTTACAACATTTCAACAATGCTAGCATCGCTAAAGGAAATGTATTATTTCCCCCCAAAAGTCTACCTTGAAGGCCTTCATTTAAGTGTGAAAAAATGAGCAGAGAGTGTTATTAGGCATAAGACCGCCTCTTGTAACATATGCTGGCTGTTTCTAACTTCGTGGTACAATTAAGCAAGCTGACTGTCCCATGAGACCATGCACACATGGTGGGCCCATATTTCAGGCATCAGTAAAAATGTTTTCTTTTCCATCTATTTTAAAATCAGAAGTAAATTTTAAGTAAAATAAAAACTGGTGTATAATAACATAATTTTGGATTGTTTATAGTCCCTCTTTATGCCTGTAAACTCATAAAAATCTGATTTAAAATATTTATTATTTTATGCCTACCAAGGACAATGAAAACCACAGCACAGTCTTGTGATTTAGGGCGAATCCATTACATTAAGCGTTTAATGCACATTTAATTTTTTTCCAAGTTATGTGAGACTACAATTTTTTAACATGAACGTGCTGACTTACGAATCTTCCTTTCATTTTAAAGTAGAACTTTTACCTTAACAGCCAAATATAGAGTTAGTGTAAAAATAACTTAGTCATACCACAGAGACAATGGAGGAGGAGGCACATCCTGTCTGTGATGTAAAATAGAATCAACACAGAGATCTCTTCTTACTCTGTGTTGTAGTTTTCTGGGCTTCTATGCCATTGAGCATCATGTTTTAGTAGAACCAAAATTGCTCAAAGTATGTTAGTGAGGTCAGGGGACGTGTTAATGTGACTCACTGGTAAGAATGCCTGCCTAGTATACACGAGGCCCTGAGTTTCACCCCTAGCATGGTCAGAAAACAATAAAAAACAGAGTATGACAAGAAGCATTCTTGTTCATGAATGAATAAAAGAAGATTCATTTATATTAATGTGAAGAGAATACTCTTTGCATGTTAATGATCAGGCTTGTGTCCTCTGGGAACCAATAGACACCAGGACATCATTGTCCAGTCTAGTTCAGATGTCTGGATGACATGGCCTCTTAAGCAAGGGCGAGCATCGCTCCTACCACAGGGCACTCCTCCAACACCTAGTCTAAAAGGCTGATCCACCGAGGAACTAGTAAAAGCTGAAAGAGAGAAATTTTCTTTGGAAATGTGTAAAACAATAGTTTGAATGCTGGCTATTTCAAATATATTAAGGGGAAATATTTACTTTTTCTGCTCTCAGTGCCTCCTACTTAGGGGAAGAGGTATCTTCAATTTGAGTACAGCTCAGGCGTATGAAGGAAACTTTGACTTGCTCTGTGTATTAGAGAGTATCCCCACAGTTACCTAGGCAGTCAGGGAGGGGACTGGGCAGGTTCTGCAAGACAAGTAGAGTCTGTATACTGATACGGGGGAAAGGGCCAGGTGGACAGCTGAGGAACGGGCCATAGAAGTGGACAGAGGATTAGGGATGTCAAATTTTGCACAGTGCAAATATATAAACTGTGTGCCTTGTTCAGAGTGGCTCCTCCATGGCTTAGAGACTCAGTTGATCCATGCTATTTGGGGAAGGGGAGTATGTGAGTGTGGGGTATGTGTGTGTGTGTGTGTGTGTGTGTGTGTGTGTGCATGTGATATGTGTGTGGTGTCAAGGCCAGAAGAGGACATCAGGTATCCTGCTTTACCACTCTCCACCTTATTCTTTGGAGTCAGGGTCTCTCACTGACAGAACCTGGAGCTAGATTGTCATTTAACAAAATCTAGTCATCTTCCTGTCTCTGTACCTCACAGCACTGGAGTTATGGGTGTTCCCATGCTTGGCTTTTGATGCAAATATTGAGAGATTTTGAAGTTTTATTTATGTGTATGTGTTTGCCTCTGTGTAAATGTTTGCTGGTGCCCATCGAGAATGAAAGAAGTCCTTTAGAGCTGGCGTTACAGGTGGTTGTGAGCTGCCCAGCTTGAGTGCTGGGAACTCAACCCAGGTCCTCTGGGAGAGGAGCAAGTGCTTTCAACAAGTAAGCCATTTCTCCAGCCCTCATGCTGGATAT
Organism: Eospalax fontanierii; assembly: GCA_035773235.1. Taxonomy (NCBI): domain Eukaryota; kingdom Metazoa; phylum Chordata; class Mammalia; order Rodentia; family Spalacidae; genus Eospalax; species Eospalax fontanierii. The sequence goes on from CM069535.1 coordinate 20,162,366, forward strand.
CTCAACTCAGGGCCTCGTGCCTGCACATCAAATGCTTTTATCAATGGAGTCATCTATCTAGTTCCAATTCATGGTCTTTTGAGGAAGTGTTGTGTGTGGAGACTAATGAAAGAATGAATTTCATAACTGAATCTTGATGGCAGCCAATAAATTCCTGTGAATTTGGTGCTAAGAGACCAAGGAAGTCAAAAGAAGATGGGTTTCCTGAGGCCCTGAAGGATGTGAAGCAATCCTGGGTTTGTGATGATGGCTATGCTTCCATAGGCAAAGCATTGAACAGGTCAAAGTAACTTTGTGTCGTTCTTAAGGGCAAATAGGCTGTGTTTGGGACACAACAAAGGTAAATGTAATGCAGAAACTGAAGAATGAGGTGGCTATAAACTAGGCGGTCACTCAAACTGAGAAATCAGGTCTGGCGGGGAAGGGACTACTTCCTCCCTACTGTCGTGAAGGCTCCAAAATGGGAACACCACATACACTTTCACTCACTTACTAAGGTAATCAATTAAGAGAGAGAGAGAGAGAGAGAAGAGAGAGAGAGAGAGAGAGAGAGAGAGAGAGAGAGAGAGAGAGAGAGATAGGATGGCTGAGGTGAAGAAGACCAAGGGAATTGGGGCCTCAGTTCAGATTCTGGAGAGGGCTTCAGTGATGGCTCAGTATGTTCCATGTTAATGCAAGATGCAGTGAGATGATTATTGAGAGTCACTAACCATGAAGTAACAGAGCTGTGTAGCCGTGGGCTCTGCTGCCCTGGGAGGAAACCTGCCTTACTTCTCCCTCAGTGCCAACTCTATAGCCTGTTTTCTCTTCTATACAACAGGTCAGCTGGGTTCAATAAATCTAAAGAGTCTGCAAAAGTTACATACAAGTTCTTTTCTTTGAAACACAGTTTGCATTTCAGAGTTACATGCCTTAGCAATGAAGTCTCAGGCTTTCCCCAGACACAGATCTACATTTGATTAGGATAATTCTATTTTGCTGCTGATTTAAGATTTCTAAAAAATGTCTTAAATCTCACTTTCTCTGCAGTCTTCTTGAAAACTGAAACTTCCCTCTTCTAAGCCTCTTCAGCATTTTCTCTCGACACCACAGAGTGATGCTTCCCTACCTCATTCAGCTGATGTCTATTCCTCAAGAACTGAGAACTGTCCCTGTCCCTCTACCTTACCGGTCCCCAGCTTTGGCTCCTCTCTGCATATTCAGTGTCATAGTTAGTGTTGTTGTCAGCTTGACATACCTGGGAAGAGGGAACCTCGATTGAGGAATTTCCTCCATCACACTGGCCTGTGGCTATGTCTGAGGGTCATTCTCTTGATTACTAATTATGTAGGCAGGTGCAGACCACTGTGGGCAGTGCCATTCCTAGGAAGGTAGACCTGAGCTAGTAAGAAAGCTAGTTGAGCAAGCCAGTAAGCAGGGTTCCTCTGTGGTTGCTTTTGGTCAGTGTTTTGTCACAGCAACAGAGGAGCAAACTAGGACACTCAGCCACTAATGCAGCATGTGGCATGTGGGAGAATGACTGTCGCGCATTCAGGGCTCAGGGCTGGTGGTTGATCTGTATGTGTAGCCCTCACTTGCCTGTTCAAGAAAGACAATTCTTCAGTCTTTTCTATAGCATTGTATCAGTTGGCTTTTCATTACTGTGCCCAAAATGCAGATAAACAAGTGAAGGAAGGTTTGTGTTGTCTTACAGTTTCAGAGAGTGCAGTCTGCCGTGGCCAGTGGGGAGGGTATAGGAGAACAGGCCCCTCACAGTGTGGTACCCAGAAAGCACAGAAGGGCATCGATGGTGCTCAGCAGGCTTTCTCCTTCTCTCCCCCTTTTATTCTGCTCAGACCTTTCAGTGCATGGGGTGGTGACGCCCACATTCTTCTCTCAGGAAAGAAGGTGTCTTCTACCCTCAGTTCAACTTAAATGCCCTCACAGACATAGCCAGATGGTCTCATCATTCTGCAAGATGTTTGTAAATTGGTCAACTAGACAATGAACCGTTGCTTAGTAACCATTCCTAAGTTCCTGGCTGACTTGGGGTAGAAAGTATAGTAGTTGAAAATATTCATCTAAAGATGGATCTGCAGACTTTCTTCCCTTCCTTCTCCTGGCAAGTTCATGCATTAAGACTTTACCTATGTTTTTATAAGTCAATGTGGGTAGCTTGCTATTTCTTAGGGCTTTAAGTCAAAAATTTGATGACACCTCAGTTTCAAAGTTCTTCATTACTGTGCTGTTCTATTGCTGAGCTACATTTGTAATCACAACCTATAAGGGCCTGTTCTCATAAGCATATACTTCATGTCTGCTACTCAATCTAAATGTGGTCCACGGACATTCACTAGGAGCAGGTTAAATATACAGAGCCTCAGCCTTCACCAAGCCTGCTGAACCAAACTCTGCACTTGACCAAGACAGGTCTGAGAAACGCTGATTCACCTGCAGCTCAAACTCTGCTCAGAAGATCCTGAACCTCACTCGGGCTCTGTGCTTCACAAGACCAAGCCTAGTAAAAACAAAGCAAGATAGAAATTCCCCTCTTGTTGGTGGATGTTTGGAACCTTCATTCTCTCTCAAGGAAATAAACTCAGAGTACAATTAGATGAAAATTTATTTTCCCCTAGTTATGTATGTCAGCATGTAAAAGGTAAGAAAAGCAAGAGCAGGAAAATGAATTGTCTTGCAGAAAGTCTACATCACCATCTGGCCCTGGAAATTATGGCGTACTGGGAGCATGTGTGGTTCAGTCTATACATTCTGTTACCAGAAAATGCCGAGCAAGAGGGTCAGTTAGGAGAAGGGAAGTGTGTCACAGAACCCTCCAGACTGTGCTTGTACATGATGCCCAGCAACAAATAACACGGTAATTTTCTTTAATTGAAAAGGAGATGGCAGGCAAAGAGCACCCCAAATAGCCAGACAGCTGGAGTTCAGGATAGAGTAAGAAATGTCCTCATTAAGAGACTAAAAGCTCTTGAGTCTTGTCATGCGCATTGCGGAACAGGCCCTGGCTCAAATATCTTCTCTGAATTAACTTGGCAACTACTGTATGCATTCCTAGGGTCTAGACAGAAGTTGGTGATGTCAAGAGCAGGACTAGGGAGGTGAGGAGGGGCTGGTAACAAGCGGTACATAATGGGCATTAGGCTCAGTTAGAAACAATGCCCACATTGTTGTCTCCAGGGTAAACCTACCTGAGACTTGGTGCCATAGGGAATTGCAGACTTCTTTCCTGAGAGAGAGTGGATCATTCTCGCTCTCATGGGCACACCTTTGGAGACAATCTGAAACAAATCAGAAACAACCATTTTCATCAGTATGACAGCACTATATGAACGAGATAGGTGCTGAACTTAAAATATGATTTTCATTTTTTAAAAACCCTTTAAAAAAACTATACAGAGGCCCAGGAAGCCCAGTATGGTTGAAACTCATTCAGTGACAACTTTATTCTTATATATTTCAGTGTCTCTTTACCTTTACGTCTTGGAAGAAATGAAAGTCTGTCTGATCTAAAATCAAGTGTCACAGGCTAGGGGGTTAGCTCACTGTGTGGATAGTGATGAGAAGAGTCATTGTGAAGGGCAAAGCACAGGACTTCTAAAATTCAGTGCAAAGTCCCTTCTTAATAACTAACTTGGGACGCAAGTAACACTCATCCACTCATTGGTCAAGGACTTGTGGTTGTTCTGAGGACACAGCTCAGTGGGAGAGCACTTGCCTAGCTTGTGCAAGGCCTGGGATTCTATCCCTAGCAGAAAGGCAGTGGGGAGGAGGGGGTGTATGGTGGATTTTCAATGAAAAGAGTGTCAAGAAAAACATGTCACTTCTGTTTGTATTTTTAAGCATCAGTAGGAAGTTTTCCAATATTAAGTCCTTGTGAGAGAAATCTACTGCAAGCTTGTAATTCCTCATCCAATCCTGTAGGGTATGATGATTTCAGAATTCAGAATTTTTCACATTTTAAACAAGTAGTACAGTACATATATAGCCAGTAGGCCTGGGACATTGGTGCATACCATCCCACACATCCCATAAAACCAGTGTTTCTGTAGCTTACTTCATTCATTTAACTGTTTTTTTTAAAAAGACCATTAAAAATCTCACATGGGGCTAAAAACAGAAGGGTTTCATCAGTCTTGTAATGTCATCTCTGCGCCCCACCTCAAGTCCTTCAGATGCCTCAAGTGTCAAACGTTCACTTGTCAGATTTGGAATTTTCCAAGTCTTTGCAGAATGGGTTTTCATGAAGAGACTGTTGACATTTAATTGTGCTTCAAACCAGACAAAGACAGTGTCAATGAATGGTTGAAAACAGTCGAGCACTACCATCTTCAAGAAGAATGTGTGAGGACTGGGAAGGCAACTTAGCATGTAAGGGCACTTGGTCAAGCTGCAGAAAGCATGCTTGACTACATGTGCAAAGTTGCCAGCAGCCAAGATCATCTATGACGGCAGAGTCAGATAGGCATGCATGCCAAGGCAGGGTTCTGAAGTGCAGGGTCCCTTATATTTATATTAGATTAAAAAACTGTGCCTTATGTACACCATCATGTGAACATTTGCTCTATATCTTGCAGTCAGGCACATTTTGTTGCTAATTGTTTTCTGAGCTCCTGCAGAGAAACATCCTTTGATCTGCAGACCATTTGTTCCTGAATACCTGCTTAGAGCACCTCATCCCTTTGAATAAAACCTTGGCAGTTAGAGACTCAATGATCTTTGTTCTACAGAACTGGAGCCTCCTGGTTCGAAGCTTTCTTAAATTGCCTGGGTGTGATATTTTATTATTAGATTCCTCCCCATCCTTCTTGGTGTCTACCACTATCTAGCCAAGCAAGACGTAGTAGTGTGCACGCAGCAGAACCTGAGCTTAGATCTCCAAGGATATGCTCCAGATTGGGCAAGAGACCCTGTCCTGAGGGGAGAAATCAGAGAGTGATAGAGCAGGTCACCCAAAGTCCTCTGTCATCAAGAGTGCCAGCATGAGCAGGGCACCCCCACACATCCGTGAACACACACACACACACACACACACACACACACACACACTTTTTGAAAAAAGAAAGAAAATGCCTTAACAAGGTACCTGATCTTCCAGGCCAATGGCCTTCAAGGCCTGTCGTCCTCTGTAAGAAAGGGCCAAATTAATGCTTCTTCCCCGCACAAATTTAGCCACTCGAATATCTAGAAAACGGGAAACAGACTCCATGTTATACACAATTCCTGAAGTGCTGCTTCGGGGTAAGCAAATGGTTGTTCTAGGACAATCGTGCCTTCAGAGTAAAATGAAAAGACCCTAATCCTTCCTAGGAGACCATCAAGAGTAATCAGTATTCAGTTACATAAACGTCATTGAAGATCTAAAAGGGTTCTTATATTTTAAATTTATTTTGTTGAAATTTCTTTTACTCAGACGATCCCAAGAGAAGGAGATGGAAGAATCAGAATCCCTCTCCCGTTTCCTATTGTTGACTTACCTTCTCTAGCTTCGTACACATCAACTTGGAAATTCCTCTTTGCAAGAAAGCACGCATTCAATGCTCCGACCTAAGAATCAAAACCAGTTTTTAATCCCATCTGGTGTTATACATACATGGAAATTTTATTGGCGAGGCAGTGTTGTGTATGGATCTATTCATTCATCTGTGACACTGACTTAGCTATAGTCATCGCAGAAGACCAGATGCAAACTCAGTCATCATAACTGGCCTGGGCTTGCAGGCTTATAATCCCACCTGAGGTAACAGGATCTTGAGTTTAAGACCCACCTGGGCAACTTAGTATTGTCTCAAAATATAAAAAGACTGGGATACAGCCTTTGCTTAACATGAGCAAACCCTGGGTTCACTCCACCATAATGAAAAAAATCCAAAACGATCAGATAAATTCAAGATTTGGTGGTACAGTTAGAGAGAGGTTTGATTTCTCCGTTCTCTTCTTATTTTTACTTCTTTTATAGTGAGATAAAACTTATAAATAGGAAGCACATAAAATGCATACGGTTTACAGAATGACTATAAAACAAACTTCTATGACTTCATAGCCATCATAATCAATACTTGGCTCAAAATCTTTCAACCTCTTCTAACACCCTCCACCTCTATCCAATTACTATATCATTCCCACCTGCAGACAAACATTATTTTGGTTTTTTGATAACTGATTCTTTTCTCTTTACAGTTTTACCACCTGGGTATATATCCTAAGCAATATAGTTCAATTTTGCCCATCTTTGTATTTTTTATTTAGTGCCTGCTCTTAAAGATAACATCATATTTAGGAGGTTCAAGCATATACATAAAAACTTCAAATTATCTTTTATTTATTTATCTGTGTGTGTGTGTGTGGTGTATGCATATGTGTCCGTATGAATGTATGGGTGGCACATGCCTGTGAATATATAGAGGCCAGAGTTCAACACTGGATGTCTTTGTCTATCAGTTGCCATCTTATTCTTACTGAACCCGAGACTGGCTGGTCAGTTAGTACCACGGATCCTGCCTCTCTGCCTCCCAGCATTAGGGTTATACACACACACACATACACACACACACACTGCCTTTGTTTGGGTGCTGGCAATTTTACTCAGAGCCTCCTGCTTGTACAGCAATAGTGTTACCCATTGAGCCTACACAATAACAATTATAAAGACCTGGAGACTGTCACAAGTGAGAGGCCACAGGGACTGGCCACATGTAGTCCACTCAGACAAAAGCTGGCCAACTCCAGCTATAGACTGTGGGCATGCTCTATCTTGGATGGCTAGCCTGATGAAGGCTTAAGGATGACTGCTGCCTCATCCACATGACAGACTACTCACCAACTGAGATATAATCATTGTTTTATCTGTGGTTTTTTAGTCATTGTTTGTCTGTGGTTTATTGTACAACAACAGATAATCCTAACAAGGCAACTGGTAAATTTTCCTGGAGATTATTTCTGGTCAACCTTTGAGCAATGAGAATATTGAATCACACAGAGGAGAAGCAGTAATAATGTGAGACAGTTTTCTTTCTCATAGAAGTAGAATCATAATGACTTCTCCTAAGGTGATGGAGAGCTGTTCAGGGAAGGATACGGATCAGGAGACAACAGAGTCAGGAGGGTGGGAATAAGTTCAGGAGATTCATTAGAAATGTATCCCTCTTACCAAAAAAAGAGCCCCCAAAGAAAGCTGTATAGCCAGGAGTGTTAGTAGATGCCTTTAATCCCAGATCTCAGGGGGGAGAGACAGGCAGATTTCTGTCAGATCAAGGCCAGCCTGGTCTACAAAGTGAGTTCCAGGCCAGCTGGGGCTACAGGGAGACCCTGTCTCAAAAAAAAAAAAAACCCATAAGAAAGAAAGAAAGAAAGAAAGAAAGAAGAAAGAAAAAGAAAAGAGGGAGGGAGGGAGGGAGAGAAGGAAGGGAGGGAGAGCTATGTAAGACACACAAGCTACAATCTAACTGATGGGTGTCAGGGAAGCAGGGGTTAACAGAGAGACTGGGATTCAGAAGCAGGAAATCAATTCACCAATCCTTGGGAACAGAACTTCTGCAAAGGAGAGATAAGGAACAATGTAGCAAATATGGATCTCCATTGCCAGCACAGAATCTGGTCCAAACCAGTAGTGGGCTGTGGTCTATTTTCATGGGTTTGCTCTTTTCCTTTTCTTGGATGAAGGCCGATTCCAGAATCTGACCTAAGTGGAGGGTGTGCTCAGTCCTTCCTAGGGTTGGCTGCTGCCATCCATGCCTTACCAATGCTTCCTGCTTTTTTGCCAATGGTTGTGCATTTGTGGTTCCTTAAGGCAGGGGAGAGGAACGTGGAACCTTTGGTGTGTGGACACGTGGATTAAATACAGTCCTTGCTTCATGAAAACACCCTCTGGAGACGATGAGAGTCAAGGGTTCTCTTCCACTTCACTTGTAATTATACTGTCGAGTTAAATACTAACACACCCTACAAAGCAGCAAATCCTCCTCATGGCATATATCCAAGAGAAGATTTTTCTGTGTGCATACATGAAGACATATATCAGAATGTTCAAAGAAGCCCCTTTTATATCCTGCAGACATCCCAGATGTTTGACACAAAGAGATGGATAAGTAAATTATGGTATAGTCATGTAGTAAAATGCAATACTGTGAGTGTATCAGCCATGGTATAAGTGAGGAGAATATGTTGCAGATGATTTCACACTTCATAATATTACTACAAGATAAAAATAATCAAGTGGGTACCAGATATATGCATGAACCTCATTAAAGTATATATATTATTTATATATGCATATATGGTTACATACAGGATAAAATTAAATAAAAGACAAACATTCATGGCAATGGTCTAATGGGTAGAAGAGGAGACAACGGAAGTCACTGCAATATATTAATTCTTATATTGAGGATAGTTCACTGATGCTTATTATAAACAAGCAAGTGAAACAGTCTAGTCACAATAGTCCATCAAAGACTGTGATAATACCTATCCCATGTTCCTGAGGTTCAAATGAGGCTAAAATGAAAAAGATAAGTTCAGCTGCAGGGATTGGTCATGTGACTAGAAAAGCAGATTTTGCAATCTAGCTTTATTTCCTGTTCGCTCTTTCTGTAGGAAGTCATGATTTGGAAGAACTGTCCATGCCACCTTTAGCTGTTCGATGGTGCAGTGACTAAAAGGACAAGGAGATATAAATGGAACTGTGGCGTGTAAGTTGCACCAAGCCTGCCACAGCTCTGTAAAGGCACAGCTGGGTTCCCGACCATAAAAGAAGAAGGCTGTTGAGAAGAAACTGAGCAGGATTCGATTTCATGAGGGCAGTTTCCTGTAAGTGCATGGACAACTCTGAGGTGGTTCCACATTTGTCTTAAAGCATCAAAATCTACAATAGCAAGGCAGCAAACGAAGTCCAAAGGGTGAGTTCTCTGCATGTAGGCAAGAGTAAGTTCTATGAAGCACTTTACAAACCACCAAGATTATTAAAGAACTATTGGCAGAATGTGTGAGTGTTAAACTTTCTTCGAGAGAAACTAGAGCCCAACTAAAACCTCAGGAGACTGAAGAAGGTTCACAGAGAGATCAAAAATGTCCCTTGACCCACTTAACATAGGAATATTGACTTCCACAGCCCATCAACATCCATCCCAGCTGTCATTAGAACATTCTAGATATGGAGTGACAGCGAGGGCGTTTCCTAATTTAGAAGGCTCAGAAAACAAAAATGACTGGTCACACAGATGACCCTGGTTACACTAAATGGGCCACATAACAAAACCCAAAGTCATGAATCTGATAGACAGGTGGAGATGTGGGGGGGTGGTGATGGGGGTGGGAGGGGAGATAAGAGAAGGAGGGAGAAGAAAGTAACCAGGGTGCATTACCACGTCTATGAAATTGTCCAAGAACTAACTGAACAAGTAAGTATAGAAAAGAAAAAAAAATTGGCACAGACACACAATTGAATTTTATTTATCTGCAAAGAAAAATGAACTTATAACACACACACAGGAAAACATAGGAAGAGGGGGATTATTAAGTGAAATAAACAGACTCAGAAAGACAAACGGCACATCCAGAAACAGACTGGGAAGAGGACCAGCAAGATGGAGAAAGAGGAGACAAGGGAGGGCACTGCGCGTGGGGGTGAAGAAGAACAGAACATAATGATACATACGCGAATGAAAAGATCACAGTGAAATCCATTTCTTTGTGTGCTTGAACAGAAGCTAATCTAAATATCAGAAAAAGGTAACTAGAGATTTACTTCAGTATTAATAAAACAAAAGCACTGAGAAGGCTAACAGCAAGCCCTTAATGTGGTAGATAGAAACATCTGCAACAATGATGCACTTGACCAAGCTACACACTGTAAAGCACTGTCACAATCACATGGTGTTTGTTGATTTCCACGTGTCAGGGTGTCAGATGGCCTTTGCTGGTTTCTGTGTGTCAGAGATCTTTATTTCAGGGAAAGTGGAAGTTCTGAGTGACTCCATTTCAGCATTAGGAAGGACTAGGCTGAGAAACAAAGATCTGTGCTTGAGAAATACAAAAAACTCAAAAGTGTGGAGTTTAAAATAACTCCTATCTAGGTTTAGCCCAAGAAGAAGAAACTAAGACCCGCAGAGAGTAGGATTTTTGGACCCCTGGCTGCTGGCAGACTCTGTTGTGCCTCCCTATTGTGGGGTGAGAAAACCTCAGAGTCCTAGGCCAGAGATACCAGTTTAACATCAACAGCATTCTGAGGCTGGAAATCAGAGTTAGTTGTGAAACACTAACTCTGGCGATGTAAGCTGAGCAGCTTGAAGGTACGTATAGGAAGTAATCCCATGGAGAAGGAAGATAAAGGTCAAGTGCACTTCCAGGGAATAAAGTCCCTGGAAGACAGTCACGCTTTGGGGTCTTCCAAAATCGTATGTTGAGACATGGATTGGTTACCTCCTCCTTGGGTTTCTGAGGCATTTTAAAAATCATTGCTGCCACTCTAGTGTGACTCCTGGATGTATAACAGCTTTCTAACTGGTCTATGTTGTCATCTCAAATTTCTCCATCAAAAGCCTGATAATGATTGCTTGAGGTCTTGCTGGATAGCCCAGGCTAGCCTGGAACTCACGGCCTCAACCCTCTGCCTCAACCTCCTAAGTGCTGTGATTACAGTCACATACCACCATGTCCAACATGAGATCACAGTGTACCTTCTTACCTAAAATCTACCATGATTTTCACGTGCAATGCTACTTTGAATGAAATCTAGTCTTCTGCCTGATCTTCTAAGACCTTGCAAGCTGTGGTTAGGCCAGCTTTGCATTGTACTCAGGTATTGGTCAGAGCTTCTTGTCAGAGAGGCTGTCCGTGACCCCTCACCCCACCCCAACAGGAACTCAAGACTCTCAACAGCACTGCTCCACTTGCATTGCTCTCTGACTAACTGTCTTGTTTGTTTCTTTTCTCGTTACCTTTCTCCTCCATGAGATGACCAATCCTATGTCCGCACTACCTAAAATAATGTGGGGAGGATTCTGTGGAATTGAACTTTCATCTTTTTTTTTTGCTAGGAAAGAGCTAGACTAAAGCCTGGCAGGAAGCCTTGATAATTACAGTGCATGTCAGTCCTCAGTTGTTTGGCTTTGTTGAAACACAGGGTCTCGCTATGGATCCCAGGCAGATCTCAAGCACACATGAGTCCCCTGCGTCAGCTTGCCAAGTCCTGGGATTACAGAGATGAGCTATCATTCCTGCCATTCCTAGGTATTTTAAATTTTAGAATCAGAAATATTAAAAAGTCTGTGTATTCATTTTCCTGAAAACAACATTTCATTATTCTTTATGACAGACTAATACTCCATTGTGAGTTGTGGGTTGCGCTGTCTGTATCTGCTCCTTAAAAGCATTTATTTATTCATTTATTTTATGTGTATGACTGTTTCGCCTGAATGTATGTACGTGTATCTGTGGGTGCAGTGCCAAAGGAGGCTAGAAGAGGACATCAGGACCCCTGGAAATGGAGTTAGCTGGCATGTGGGTGCTGGAAACTGAACCCTGGACCTCTGCAAGAGTAAGCCACTGCTGTAAACTGCTGAGTCATCTCACCAGCCCCTATCTCCTCATTTTGACAGGTACCTAGGCTGATTCTCTAACCAAGCTGTTACAAATGTGCAGTAATGAACATGAGCTGGCAGAGATCTCTCTGCAGTGAGCTCATGTTGAGTCTTTTGTGTATAAACTGAGAAGTGTATCTGTGTTGTATAGAAGTTCGATTTTTATGTTCCATGATGATTTCCATTAAGTGGAATATTTCTATTCTGTAAGTTCTTCTGAGAGGGAAAGATGTTCAACTTCCTGGTGGCATTCCCCGGTGGAAAGTATTGGCTTTAGTACCACAGTAGGGAATCAAAGAAGCAGCCCTGTCTTACATTTTCTAAAGTATGTAGCTAGCGACAGCATGCTGGCCTCAGGTGAGCACCTGGCCCCACCATCCTGTCACATTGGAACGGCCAAGTGCCAAACAGAGGTAACTCCCACTTATTCAAATAATCAGTGAGCACCCAACATGTTTTTTTCTTAAACATTAACTTCTTGTTTCCGACCCTTTTCTTTCTCATTAGACAGTACTGAATTTATTAACTAATGTGGGGCAAAATGTTTTTATTGAGATGATCACTAAGACTCATATCTGTTTTTAAAGCATGGCCACATTTGGGAACAAAATCAAGTTCATTTTATTTTATTTTTAAGAAACAGTAAACCAAAATGACAAGAGAAAACAGACAACTTTATACTTAATGGGTATAAAATACCTTTCCTGGGAAAGAAGAATTTAAACAAATGTGATAAGCCATATTTACTGCCTAGATGCCTGTCAACGGATGGATTGATTGGTAAACAAAGTGGGGTACACATCTCAATGGAGTAAGATTCAGACATAAAGAAGATGAAATGCTGTTATCTTTAGGAAAATGGGTGCGTTTGGAGGACATTAGGCTAAATGTAATAACATAGACACAGAAAGACAAGTATTGTGTATTTTCTCTCATACATGGAAACCAAAAAAGAAAGAAAGGAAGAAAGGAAAAAGAATGAAAGAAAGAGAGAGAGAGAGAGAGAGAGAGAGAGAGAGAAAGAAAGAAAGAAAGAAAGAAAGAAAGAAAGAAAGAAAGAAAGAAAGGAAGGAAAACCAGAAAGAATTAAGTTTAAGAGGTACTGGAAGGAGGTGTGAGGAAGAGAGAAGACATGTGCAGAGGCAAGGTTGGCACATGATATATGCATATATAATATATAGAAATTCAGTGAATCTTACACAATAACAATAGTTTAAACAATTATTATGTGTCATCATTTATAATCAAAACAATGTCATATTTAAAACAGGTGTATTTAAATGTTAAAAAATTGTATAAGAAAATGAATAATCTACACATGATAAATAATCACTGTAAAGAAGAATCACAAATAACACCACCACAAGCAGTAACACATCTGAACAGAGACTTACCAAGCCACCACCGATAACAACCACTTTTTTCCTCTGAATGTCAGATGAGTCCATTGCTGCCAACACACTTCTGACCAGGTTGGAGCTCTCTGTCCTACACTGTGGTGCCTGGCGGTTTTTATACTCCCAGAAACCCAGGGCCTCCGTGGGCCAAGAGCAGTGTTTGGTTAGAGCTCACTTCCTCTGATTGCATTTAACCCATTAGAAGCCCAAAACATGACCGTCTCAACTTGCAGAACAGAGAGAATTCAGTGCAATAACGAAGTTTTGAAAAACCCAGCCAAGTATAACACACTGGATTTTTATAGCTTTTCTTTTTCTACAGCATGTGTCAGTTTCATTTTCATTCATAATAAACTATGAATGGAACTTCCGCCATCTGAGGCTCCACAGCATCTTCTTTTCCGAGAATGAGAAGACAGGGTTTCACAATATATTCATGCTTCAGAGACCCAGCAAGAACTCCACCTGAAATGTCCCCTTGGACTCATTGCCTTTTACAGACACTACTGGGGGAAACATTTTCTGTGGGGTCTTAATAGCCTCCAGAGAAAGATTTGTAGGTGTTTAACTGACAGACCCAGCGTCTTCTTGTTAGTGTTGCACTTTAGAATGGAGCCTGTGCCTTTCCCTTTAGGCGAGATGGTAAGCACACTGCTGGGATCATTTCTGCCTTCAGGGAATCTGCCTGCTCCTGTCTTTCCCGCTTCGTTGGAGATGTATGCTACTTGGCTTTTGTTTCTATTTATGAGATGAGCTTCTTTTCTGGCACATATTGTGATATAACATAAAATGAAAAAGTAAATGAGGATTTTTTTTCTCTCACTTTGAGAACAAAAAGAATTCAAAGGGATGTTCCCCTGGGCTGGAACCAGAATGAAATACCGCTCAATAGTGACCCCTGTAGGTAAGTATGTTAGAGTTCCTCAAAAACTGCTGCACATTTGTTTATCTGCTTGTCTGTTTATAATAGGTAATATATTCTATAAAAACATCTAGGACTTATAAACATGTAATATTTGTCTTTCTGAGACTGAGAATTTGCTGAATAGGATGAGTCCCATTTGTACATCTTTTGGCAGACTTTTTTCTGTTGAAGTTTTGAAAATTTCATGCAATGTATTTTGTTTTATATTTACTTTTTATTTTATGTGTATGAGTGTTATGTCTGCATGTGTGTAAGTGCACTGATGTCATGCAATGCCCGTGGGGGTCAGAAGAGGGCGTTGGATTCCCTGGAACTAGAGTTAGAGATGCTTATTAGCAGTTGTGTGGATGCTGGGATTCAAACCCAGGTCTTCTGCAAGAACAGCCAGTGTTATTAACCACTAAACCATGCCTCCCGCCCCATGGGCAATGTATTTTGATCATATTCAGACCCCCTTCTCTAGTTCCACTCCCTTCTCACTCCTCCTCATTGGATTCCATGTTCTCTATGTTTTAAGGCTCATCAAGTCTAGTTTGTGGCCCTAATGTTCTTCACTGGAACCTAGTCAACCCACCCAGTGTCACATCTTTTAAGAAAACTGATTCTCTCTCTCCCAGCATCTATTAGTTGCCAATAGTTCCTCATCTAAAGTTGGAGGCTTCTTGTCTACCTCCCCGCTCCATGCTGGGTTTTCTCTAGCTTGAGCTTACATAAATCTTGTGTGTGCTGTTACACTTGCTATGAGTTCGTCTGGAAATACTTTCTCTGTAGCCTTCCAAATCCTTGCCTCTCAAGGCTGAGGGGTCATTGGAAGAAGCAAAAAGCCTGTTATAGAAGACTACGCTTTTCAGTCTCTATTCTATGAACATTGATCAGTTGTGGGTCTTTGTGTTAATCACCATCTGCTGCAAGAAGTTTCTCTGGTGAGAGTAGAGAGATGTATTAATTTATGGGTATAACAACAAGTCATGAGAAGTTGTTTATTTAGCAGAATAATAGTAGTGGGTTCTCTCCTATGACCTGTCTTGCCTACAGGTTCCTGAGCCAGATGTCAGTGCTTATGTATGGTCCCTATCTTGTGAAGTGGACCTTAAACCCAATCAGAAAGTGTCTGCTTACTCATAAAATGTTCATGTCACTACAGCATCAATGGGCATATTTTGCTGGGCTATAGCTCACAAGATTCACAGATGGGTAAGGTTGATGATTGCTTTTCCCTTCCAGCAGCATACATAGTACCTTCCAGCACTATGAAAGCTAGCCAGTAGAGATGAAGTTTTCAAAGTCAATAGTAACTTGATTTCTTCTTGTGTGGTGGTTTGAATAAGAATGTCCCCCCTAGGCTCCAAGTATTTGGATGCTTTGTCCCCAGTCGGTGGCGTTGTTCAGTGGCATTGTTCAGGGAGATTTGGGGAGGTGCAGCTATGCTGTAGGTAGCATATCACTGGGGGGAAGCTTTGAGAGTTCTTAAGTCTTTCCGGATTTCTGGTTGTTCTCTGCTTCCTTTGCCTGCTTGAAGATGTGATCCATTCTGCTTTCTACTCTGCCTACTTCTCTCACCATGTCTTGCCCTCCATTATGGACTCTAATTCCTTTGGAATCACAAACCAAATAAACTCTTTCTTCTGTAAGTTGGTCATGGTGTTTTATCATAGCAACAGAAAAGTCACTAATACATCTTGTTTGTTCTAGGGCTCATATACTTAGCATCTTCAATAATTGGGTCTACAGAGCTATAGTAATAAAAACAGTGTGATATTGGCATAAAAAGACACAGTGACCAATGGGATTGAGCACCCATATTTAGGTGCACACACTTAGAGCCATCCAACTTTTGACAAAGGGGCCAAAAAGATACATTGGAGAAAAGACAGCATCTTCAACAAATGGTTCTAGTAAAACTGGATTGCTACACATAGAAAAACAAAATTAGAACTGTGTCTTTCACCATGCGAAACTTCAACTCCAAATAGATCAAGGACCTCAACATAAGACCTGGTACCTTGAATCTGAAAGAGGAGAAAGTAGGGAGCACATTAGAACTGATAAGTACTTTATCTAATCATAACACTTTATGATTAGAACATACAATGCAGATACTAAGATCAAAAATTGGCAAATGGGCCCTGAAAGCCTTCTTTACAGAACAGGACACAACCATTCGAATGAAGAGGCAACTTATAGAATTGGAAAAAAGCTTTACCAGCTCTACGCTGACAGAGGGTTAGTGTCTAGACTATACAAAAACCTCAGGAAACTAAACACCATAAAACCAAACAACCCAGTTAAAAATTGAGGCATGGAACTAATCAGAGTTCTCAAACAATGAAACACAAATAAATGAGAAATAGATTACTCATCAGGAAAAGGCAAATTAAAATCACTTTGAAGTTTCAGTGTACCCTAATCAGAATGGTTAAGATCTGTTCATACAATGAACAAGGGTGAATGCTGGGACGGATGTGCACTCTGCTGCTGGTGAAGTGCAACCAGGGACAGCATCTACGGAAATTCCTCAAAAGGCTAGAAATAGATCTACCACATGATCTAGCCACACCACTCTTGGACAAATATTCAAGGGACTCTGTATCCTACTACAGAGGTACCTGTTCATCCTCGTTCACTGCTGGTCTATCACAATAGCCAGGAATGAAAACAACCTAGACGTCCATCACGTGATGAATGAATAATGGAGGAATGGCACATTGCACAATGGAATATTGCTCAGCTGTGAAGGAAAACAAAATTATGAAATTTAAAGGTAGACAGATGCAACTGAAGTAATTCAGACCCAGAAAGAAAAACTTCATGTGTTCTCTCAGATGTGGATGCTGGCTTTGAATCTTTAGATATGTGTGTGTCATTGGGAAAATCCATAGAGGTTAGGAAGGGAGAAAGGGGAGTAATGGAATAGGAAGGGTTAAATGAGGGTGGGGGCTGGAAGGGCAGAGCAGAGGCGGGAGTGAGTAGAGGAATAACTAACACTAAAGGTCTTTGGAAAAAGTCACATGGAAACCTATCAGAATAGAAGCTTCTTAAAGTATGCATATATACAACATGAAAACAATTTAAAGGTAGTTGCCCTATAATGGGGACATTGCCTCTGCCAGACACCAGAGGCTAATAAATAAAAATTCAATGCCCGGAATGGACTCCCTCTTTTGAAGTTGTTGACCAGGGTTGCAGAGACACTAAAAAATAATGACTATTGTACCCATTTTCTTAAACATTATAATTTTATTCTTCTTGATGCCCCCCAAATTTCATTATACACACACAGATACACATATAACTCCCCAATTTTTAAACATCATAAATAGTGGTATTGAGATAAACATTTTTGTATGCACAGGGAATATACATATGTACATACCTAAAATTTTGATGTTGGTTGTCCATATTCTTAAACTTTCTAATTCAACCAAAGTTACCTTCCAAAGTAGTGAACTCACTTCCTTGACACAGAATACAGAAGTTTTCCTTCTGCCACATTCTCACAAACCTGTGTAGACCTGGAATTTTCCGTTTTTACCACTCCTGTGGATGTGAACTCTAGCTCACTGCCTTTTAATTTACAATCTTTTGATGGTTAAGGAAGCTGAGCTCCTGCCTATGTGTTTACTGCTGTTCTCTTTTCTCCTTTTGCATAATGTTTTCTTCAGAATCTGTTTTCAATTAAGTCTGTTTTGGGGCACTTGAGTGCCCACAGGGGCCAGAGATATCGGGCAACAGTTATAGTCGTGTCTGTTACCGTTGTGTCTCACCACTCTCCCCGAGTGGGCTTTGGGGAGCCAGCCCGAGGGGTTGGGAGTGAGTAGACGCAGAGTCAATCCACAGACTCTGGGAGTTGGATGGGAAGCAGGCCAAGGGCATGGCACTGCCAACTTGCGTGGCACTGCATATTCGCGTGGCACTGCATATTCGCGTGGCACTGCATATTCGCGTGGCACTGCATATACGCGTGGCACTGCATATTCGCGTGGCACTGCATATTCGCGTGGCACTGCATATTCGCGTGGCACTGCATATTCGCGTGGCACTGCATATTCGCGTGGCACTGCATATTCGCGTGGCACTGCATATTCGCGTGGCACTGCATGCTAGGCCCATCTTGCATTATGCCCAACAAGATCCTATGGAGCCAGAGTTACAGATGGTTGTAAGCTGCCCAATGAGGACTTGGGGGCCTCTGCAAGAGCAATACCTCTCCAGTCCTGCACAGAGCTTATTTAGAATGGGGTGCTTTTAAAGATTTGCATTGGATATGAGTTTCATTGTTTATATATACTTCAAGTAATTTCTAAAATGTGCTTTCTTAGT
This sequence comes from Eospalax fontanierii, assembly GCA_035773235.1. Taxonomy (NCBI): domain Eukaryota; kingdom Metazoa; phylum Chordata; class Mammalia; order Rodentia; family Spalacidae; genus Eospalax; species Eospalax fontanierii. Next base: position 20,180,581 of record CM069535.1, read on the forward strand.
GTTGTCTTTTGATGAAAACGAAATATTATTGATTTTAACAGATTCAAGTGATTAGAGATTTTCATGCCATATTGTATAGTTTTTTTCATAATACTGAGATCATGAAGATATTCTTAATATTCTATTTATTATTTTTATTTTATGTGTATGAGTGTATTGCTTGCAGGCATCCCAGTGCACCTGTGTTGTGCAGTGCCTGCAGAAGACAGAAGAGGGTGTCGGATCCCTTAGAACTGGAGTTACTAACTGGATTGTTAGCCCCTGTGTGGGTGCTAGGAACTGAATTCAGGTCCGATGCAAGAACAGCCAGTGCTCTTAACCGCTGAGCCATCTCTACAGTTAAATACAGAATAGTATATTTAAACATGGAGTTATTCAGTCCATCAACATGGTACACAGGCCTAGTGAAAGAACAAAAAACACTTCTTTGGTGTTTGGTTTCTTTACCTCTATCCTTCCTTCTCCCTTCCCTCCCTCCCTCTCTTCCTCCCTTCTCCCCTCTCTTTTCTCCCTCCCTCCCTACCTCCTCCTCTTTTTTCTTTGTTTTTTGAAGAGGGTATCATGTGCCCAGGCTGCTTTCAAACTCCTGACCCTCCTACCTCTGTCTCTCTGATGCTGGAATTACAAATGTGCATACCATGTCCAGCGATATTAATACTGATTTCAATACTTAGTTACCATTCCATATTATATGCTTTCCAACCTTTTTATTTCAATTGTCGTATACCTTTCTGACTGTACTTATTTAAACTCATATATGTGAAATATTAGGACTTATCTCAAATATGACTAAAATAATGGTCTGGAGATATAGCTTGGTGGTAGTTTGCTTGGCATGCATGAAGACCTGGGTTTCATCCCAGTACTAAAAACATAGTCATCTAGAGAAAACAGTGTTTTATGACATTGAAATTAATAAGGAGCTGCTGATAACGATGATGTTTCCAGATCATTCATGAGGAGCATCAACCCTCTAGTGATTGGACAAAACAAAATGTACATCATGCGAGTACTTGAAATGAAAGAGAATGATAATGATTCAAGCCATTCTAAGAAGTTTGTAAAGAATATGCTAATAACGGGTGCTTAATGGTTCTATGTCTTTGGCAGGAAGTCTCTTTTCTTTATTCAGTTCACTCACCGTAGATGAGATGATTTTGTCTTGTTATTATCTCACAAGCATTTCCCCAGCTTCTGTAACAAGGAGTTAATAAAGAATACTGATTTCTCTAGAGGTGACAACTCTCAGATTTCATCTTATTTCCTTTTAATTCTGACAATTAAAAGCAAAATGAAATTAGACTTGAAAGAGAGCTGCATTTCATAACACCTGAGTAATTTGGATGTGATGTTACTTGGATGGGAAGAGAAGATAATTCACTTTTTCTCTAAGGCTTGGTAAGAGAAAACAGACCTGCATAGAATAGAAGAGCTGATGGCTTTTAAAAATTGAGAAATTGGGCCGGAGAGATGGCTCAGCAGTTCAGAGCACTGGTTGCTCTTGCAGAGGATTTGGTTCGGTTCTCAGCACCCATGTGGCAGCTCACAACCATCTGCAATTCCAGTTCCAGGGAATCTAGCACCCTCTTCTGGTCTCTGAGAGCACCAGGCACACATGCAGTCCACATATGCAGGCAAAACATAAAATAAGAAATAAATCTATTAAATAAATGAATAAATAAGTCTACGAGGTACTAGCAAGAGAAAGCCCAGCAAAATGGTTAACAAGTTGCAATTTGACTGTGTCACTTACTCCTTTTTTTCCTTCCTAAAAGATAAATGAACGGTAGCTGGGAGGGGCTTCAGGAAGATCAGTGTCACTTTCTCCACCTCTTAGAGAGAAAAGTGTCATGGTTGTTAACCCCTAACTTCTGAGCCAGAAGAACTCCAAGTTACAGGGCAAGTTAAGGATTTATGTCAAGAACAGCAAGCACTTTGACTTAATCAGAATTTGGTCATTTGTTAATCCTCTGAGTGTTTTTATAGCCAAATAATCCAATGTTTTTCTGCTGCTTTTCTCATTCTCACACTGTTGCAACTGGGAGAACGTTTTCTCTGTCTTACCAGTTTGCTCAGTAATCATTTACTCCCTTAACTGGGCCCTTTGTACTTGGAGCTTTCTAGTCATAGTGCTCTTTAATCCTGGTACAGCTGGCTTTCGTTCAGCTCTCCACTCAAATGCAATATCCTTTACTGATGGCCTCATCTGAAAGCAGGACTCCAGCAACATTGCTGTTTCATTCATTAGGCTTAATATGCAACTACCTGATTTATTTATTTACTTATTTGTTTAACAAATAAGAACTGGTGGAAAGGAGAAGAGAGGAAGGTGGAGGGGTCCAAGATACAATTTTGAGGTGCAACAGCCAGGATTTGTTGGCAAGCTTGGCATAGAGTATATGTGTGTTTGGGGAGTGCGTGCACTGTTCAAGGACCAAGGGAGAGTCAGGATGCTTTTATGGGGAAACTGAGGTGGGGTGCTAACAAGATTTGTCACTAATGTTGAAATGTGAGCATTGAGTTAGGTAACAAAACAGAACTATTAAGTATATAATTGAATACACGCCTGGAACTAGAATGAGTCTATACTGGAAAAGGAAGTTTGATATCATTGGTGCATCAGCAGAAAGACAGTATTAAGAATCATATGAATGGATAATTTGTTTAAGAATCGAGGGTTAGCCCAGTATAGTGGTGGACACCTCTAATCCCACCATTCAGGAGACTACAGCGAGAGGATTGAGAGTTTGAGGCCAGCCTTTGCTAAATAGCAAGACGCTGTCTCAAAAAGCAAACCAAGGGCTTAGAGTGATGACTCAGTGGTTAAAAGCCTGACTGCTCTTCCAGAGAATCCCAGTTTGGTTTCTATCACCCACACCTTGACTGACAATGGCCTGTAACTCCATTCTTTCAGGGGATTCAATTCTGTCTTCTGGCCTCCTTGGGCACTGTATGACATGGGTGTACTTATATGCAGGCAAAACACTCATATATATATATATATATATACATATATATATATATACACATTAAAAGAGATAAAAATTTAAAAATAAAAATAAAGGGGAGCTGGAGAGATGGCTCAGAGGTTAAAAGCACTGGTTGCTTTTGGAAAAGACCTGGATTGGTTCCCAGTATCCATGGCAGCTAACAATCATCCATAACTCCAGTTCCAAGGGGTCTGACAGCCTATTGTGACCTCTGCAGTCACTGCACAACACAGAGGCACTTACACACATGCGAGCAATATACTCATACACGGAAAATAAGAATAATAAAGAAAATATTTTTAAATAAATAAAAATTAAGAAACTTTGTGGTTATATCTTACAAACTTTTTGTAGAACTATCTTATAAACATTTTATGGTCATATCTCATAAGCTTCTTCCAAAAATAACTCTCAGGTAACTACCTTGGCTAGGAGGTACACTTCAAAGTCTTTGTTTAGAACTGTGAGAACCTCCTCTCCCTGCCTCACCTGCCACTTTCCCCACTGCTGGATTGGAACTCTGAGCCGTTACATATGCTTTTCTTTGAACCGTGTTACCAAGTCTATCAACTAGGAGTTGAAATTTAGAACAGAAAGCTATTAGGTTTTCATTTGTCTCCTAAAGCAGGGCATAGGTCATATCTTGCAAAGAACAGAGAGCAAATAAAACAGAAACAAACCAACGAGTACCATCAAAAACAAAGCAGGTCATTATTAGCAAATAAGTCCAGAATTTCAAAAAAAAAAAAAAAAACCAACTCTAACAAATGTAAACACATTCTTTTACATAAATGTTGCATCTTAAGAGAAGCTATATAGTGTCAAAAAGTATTTAAACTTTTTCATTTCTAAACATTTAATTAAGCCAATGCTTCCCACATTTCAGTCAGTCCACTTTCACAATACTCTTCACTTATGTTCCTAATTGATTTACATTCCAGTTAAATAAAAATGAAACTTTACATTGATGTAAGTAGAAAATAACTTCCATTCCATTGGTAAATAGAAGGCAAACTTACAAATAAGCACTTGGGTGTTCTCAGACATCCATTTTCTCTTTTATCCAAGAGGCTGCAGTAAGTGCTACCTCATAAGTTGTTTTCAGCATTCAAAGAATTAATATATTTACAGTGGCCTACATTTGTAATCACAGTCCTTGAGATGATGAGGCAAGAGGATTATGAGTTCAAGGCCAGCCTGGGCTACTTTTGAAGACTATTTGAAGGAAACAAACATTTTTAAAAAGAAAATATTGTATATATTCTGTAATATGTGTTATAGGTGATTGTTAAAAGGATTCTATAGGTCACTTATATGATCATCATCCTGGATTTCTAAAACTTAAGCTGTGTGGTAGAAGCCAGAAATATGCTCAAATCATAAATGAAACAAAAAATAAAATAGTAACTCTATCAGAATAATAACTGACATAAAACTTGTATAGAGATATCAGTATTAAAAAGAATTTAAAGTAACATCCCTGCCACAATACAGTAACAGATACAGACAATTCTGGGGCCGGGAAATGGTTCAGCCCATAGAGACACTTGCCACTAGCTCTGAAGACCTGAGTTAATTCCCTGGCACCCACATAGTCAAAGGAGAGAACCAGCTCCTGCAAGTTGTCCTATCCATGCATGCTGTAGCATGAACATGCACGCCTATGCACCCATGTAAAGAAAAACATTACTCACTGAAGAGATTATTCATGAACAAACCATAAATGTATGTGCACTAAAGCATTCTGTGCCATAGCAAAAACTGCCACTTCATTAAGAAACTTGAGGGCCAGGGGTGGTGGCACAGGCCTATAAACCCAGTATTTGGGAGGTACAGGGAGGAGGTTCAGGAGTTCAAAGCTGTATATCAAGTTGAAGGTCAGCCTGGACTACACGGGACCCTATCTCAAAAAAACAAAACCCAAACCAAAAACCAAAAAGAGTAAGTGAATTTTTTTCCTACGCATGCAATGGAATATTATTATGGTCACATCTCAAAACAGTAAACTTTAAAGTGAATTTCTGAAACCATAGTTTGCCCACCAGAGACTGAAGCACAAAATACAAAGAAGACTTGGAAGGGAACATATGTCAAAACAGCGAGAGCTTCTGGAAAGAGGAAGAAGAAAATGCCACTCACTTTCAGAAATGTATCTTTCATTTCATGAAGAGTACAGAGCAAACATTACTATTTCCAAGGAAATGGAGGTAAACGATAAGAAATGTCCCTGCAGTTTTGTAGAAGAAGAATAGGGCCTGGAGAAACAGGCATTAATATTAATACAAAGGAAACCGTGGGCAGAGGAAGGCTGGAACCCGGGGGCTCCCTCCACGCAGAGCTGCTATATATACTGCAGAGCCAGCAATCTCCAAATGCTGGAAAATGAGAGTGCCATGTAAGCGACCTGTAAAGGGCCACGGCACAAGAGGCTTTTGAGCCTTGGGGACCTGTCTCAGCTCTCTAGATCATGTCTGTTTTCAAAAGTATCTTCCTCTTCTTTTTCTTAATAAGCTGCCTTTATTTCAGTCACTATCCACGTGTCCCTGCTCCTGAAACACAAGGCCCTGGAAATGTCATCCAGTATCCCTGGACGCTACCCATAGCAAATTTCTATCAAATTAATTGCAAAACTTCACACTAGCTTCACAATTAACTTGTGGTTGCCTTTTAATGCTGAAAAAGTCTACACTTTGGTGATAGATGGCACACTGTTGTATAACACCATATTTTATCTTATTGTTAGGATTTTTTTCCCCATTTATTCTAATTTAACTTCTGAATAATCCTTGGCTTCACTTTTTCATCAAATATTCTAGTAACTTTTTAACCTGTGTTGAGAGAGGGGGGAGATATGAAGAATTTGAAGGTTTTATGGAGTGTTTTGATTTTAGCTCACCTATTTAACCTCATATTTACTTATTTCGTTTTGAGACAGGATCTCCTATGGCCCAGGTTGGCCTCAAACTCATGGTCTAGCAGAGGATGGCCTTGATCCTCTGGCAACCACTTCCCGAGTGCCGGGATGAACGTGTTGACACCACACCGGATTTTAAGTGACAGGGGCTCACTGTGTAGCCCAGGCTGGCTTTCAACTTGAGATCTTTCTGCCTTGGCTTACAGAGTAGTGGCTGGCCTTATAGATCTGGGTCACTATGATCAACACAACTTTCTTTTAAAACTGTCATCTGGTTCCAAGCGACAGAGAGAGCAAATGATGTGATTAAAAACGTAGTTCAGTTGTAATTTTAAATCAGTGTCATTCCTAAAAAAAATACGTTTCTTGAGTCTGAAAGCACAGACATTAGTAATCATATTGAAGAGAACCTAGAGGTCTTTATTAACTGTGGACACCTTCCACGTTGCATTTGGAAAAATATTCTCAGAGTACACGTTAAAAGACAAAGGAAAACCGACAGAATCCAAAATGATGGATTAAAAAAAAAAGAGTGAGTACTTTCAGTGTTGTCACAATGAATAATTGTTTCCCTCTCTAAAGTTTGCTGTTAACTTTCTAAAAGTTTAGCTAAGGAAGAAATGAAAGAAACGGATGGTGGCATGTTAAAGAGCTTGCTAAACTCTCTAGGCTATTTCACCAACCAATCGTTAAATGTTTCGTCAGCTACAACTCCGGCCTTCTCTCAGCCACACTTAATAATTGCACCGTAAAAACGACCCGAGTTTCTTTCCCATAATTCCTTGCCCACTATTTTCCCATAAACCAGAGGGCTTCAAACACCTCCAAGAAAATTACTCCGCCCCCACGGTTTACTGGCCATCCATGGTTAGTCCCGCCCCCACGCTCAGGATGAGGTGTTTGATTGGACGCTGGAGAGGGCGGGCTCTGACAGACAGCGCGGGGCGTGGCCGCGGGCTGCTATCCTTCCACCCACGCACCGCGGCACCATGTACCGAACACTCCGGGTTCTCGCGCGCTCCCGTCGGCTCCTGCGGCCCCCGCCGGCGGCCTCTGCTCCGGGCTCCGCTGGCGGCGCGGCCGCCCTCCTGCTGTGGCCTCCGAAAGCCGCCCGAATGGTGAGCGCGGGCCGCGCGGTCTCCCCGGGGTGACCTTCAGCCGCCCGCGGTGTCTCCGCCGGGCCGGGCCGGGCCTGGGCTCCGAGCCCGCCTCCAGCGCGAGGCTGAGCGTCCGCGTGTGCTCAGAGATGCGGGGTTGGCTTCGGGAGCCTGGGATCGGGTGGAGGCCGGAGCACGCCTCAGGGAAAGTGCGGGCGTGGAGGAGCATGCGGGGATGCAGGAGGGTAACGGACGCAGGAGGACGTGAGGATGACAGCTGGATGAGGAGATGGAGGATGATGCGGGGATGCAGGAGGGCCCCTCTGCCCCATAACGGGGTCTGGCTGGTGGATGGGCAACCAAGTGCTCTACTAGGCGTTTGGCTTGTGATTTCTTGGTTCACCAAGTTGCATTCTCCTGCTTTCTGGCCCTCGAAGTCTTCTGGACGCAAAGACTTTACTTTTGAGAAAGTTGTCGATTTAGGTTGCGAGGTTGCATGTGTTTTCTCTCACAACTTTTGGAAAAACCCTGAAATTCATAAACATGGATGTCGTATTTTGAAACATTCCTGAAGAAATTTAATAAGACCGAATGGTAACTAAATTAGTGTTAAAAAGACTGCTAAGGAATTTAAAGGACCGAGTGAGTGCAAGGTATAGCAATGCTTCCTTAAACCCCTTTGCTGTTTTAGAATTACCTTTGGTAATTCGTGCTTTAGAAAGCAGTAAGTGCGAATGTATATTGTTAGGAAAACTTTGAGAAGTCTGGAAGAGATCAGCTCCTGGCTCATCTCTCTGGGATTACATACGTGTCCTTGGCCGTGTGCGGTGTGATTTCAGTTCTTACTCTGCTCCCAGGCAAATTGTATTGTGCCTCAGTTTCCACATGTAAAATTTAGATAATTACAGAGACTGAGAAAAAGTGACCGTGAGGAAACACTGTGCAGTGTGCTCATTAAATACACCCCCTCTAGAGTATTTCAAAGGGCCAGTATATTTTTTGGACTCTAAGTTGGATGACATCACCAAACATAAAGCCACAGAGCCCAGGGTGCTTAGTATTGCAGCTGTCTGCTCTAGTAATTCCAGTGCATTTTCGACTGTTTTAAAGAAGAATGTTTTGTTTCATTGTTTTAAAGTCTGTTAAGGGAGAGCTGGAGAGATGGCTCAGAGATAAAGATCTCTTTCAGAGAACCCAGTACTGGTTCCCAGTACCATGTTGGTGACAAACAGCCATTCAGACCTCCAATTCCGGAGGATCTGACTCCCTCTTCTGACCTCCGGGGACATTGCACACACATGGTATACTTAACATGCACTCAAATAGAAAAAAAATTAAATCTGTTTAGGGAAACAGAAAACTGGAGAATTTTGAAATCTATATTGTGGCAAACGTGAAAAAAAAATCACTATCTTGCTCTCAGGGTTGTAATGTCAGAAAATAATTCGGATAGTTTTCTTTTTCCATAGTTTCAAGGACATTTTTTGCCCTTTAACCCTTTCATTTCTAACAAGTCTGTTGATTTTGTTAAATGTTATTCTCCAGTGTTGGGAAACGCTGTTATCTTTTATTTAAAAGAACACCTCAAAGTTCATCTAAAATGCGTCATGTAAAAGGAAATATGACGCATTTGTTGAATGCTTTCTCTCTGTTTTGGACCCAGTAAATAAGATAGTCCCTGTGTGCTTAGAGTTTAGAGGCTACTGGCAAAGATAGATGAAGCTAGGGGGGTGGCTCAGAGACTAACACTGCTTTGCTATGCAAGCATGAGGACCAGAGTTCAAGTCTCCAAAGACCCTGTGAAGCGGGGCCTGGACCCCTGTAACCTGTGCTGGGGAGGGGGTGTGGAGACAGGAGGATCACTATGAATTGCTGACTGCCTGCCTAGCTCCAGGTTCAGTGAGAGTCCCTGTCTCCAGGGACTAAGACAGAGCTTGTTAGAGCAGGAGGTCTGACCTCTGGCTGCCTTATGCCGGCGCCTGCACCTCCTCACACATGTGCGTGTACACACATCACATGAAATAGGCAAAGAAGCTGACTGTATATCTCTCTGTATAAATCTTATCACATGAATAATTACAATGTCATAAATACTCGGGAGGAGAATAAGTGCAGGGATTTAATGAGGAGGGGCTGAGACTTTGGCAGTGTTGTAGACTGGTAAGCCTGCATATTTTTAAGATCATTAATGACCTTCAGGATGACCCCAAATTTGGGAAAGATAAATGTTTTTTCTGAATCACTATATAAATATCGATAAACCATTTCATTGTATATTGGCCTGTTTTGAGACTTGGTGATCATCCTATGTTTTAGAACCAGACAGGTTTTCAGAAAGAAATTGGAAACTCAAAATGTAGTGAAATATAATGTTGGATTTTTACCTATTGAGTTGTTTTGTATGAGAAAGTATTTGGGTTTTATTGAAAATGTATATATTCTTTTGAACCACCTGAGACTGAAATTCTGGGAAGTATTTTACCTTGTCTTTAGGAAATGCCATAGTTTAGTTTAATGCTTCTCTTGCCCTTGCATTTGCACAGGGACATCTTCTAGGCCTAAGGCCTCTGACTTTTTGGCTGGCCTTTCTGGCTTATACTATGTATAAATTTTAAGACCCCTTTTGTAAGGGTGAGTCTCTGTTGACGCATTTCTAGACCTGGCAGCAATCGGGTCCCCATGAATGCTGGACACATTACCCATTCATTCCCTAGGAGATGAAAGTATGGATATGTGAATGCATCTCCCAGAAACTACTGGGAAATTGGGTCTTTGTGCTGTATTGGGCCTAGCTGGTTCTTGCAACCATGGTGTAATTCTTGAAGCACTGGAAATTCCTTTACTTGATTAAAGTGTGGTTTTCAAAAAGACTAACTTTTGATCATTATAAATTATAAAAATGATAGTTATACATTATAATTACACCTGAGAGATGGCATCCATCAATAGCAGTGTTATCATTAACTTAGGTGAGTCCCCATGTTTTCTTACCTAAGCCACTGGGTGATGAGTATAATACTGTGATTTCAGTTCTGAGGTGGACTCATTTACTTATTTGTAGCTGGTGAAATCAGGGTAGTGGGTAATGATTGGTATTTGTTTTTAATTAAATAACAGAATAACAAAATAGAAGTGTGAGTCCACGCAAATGTATAGGTTCATGAACATTTGATTTCAGGTTTTGGCATTTGTGTGTTTATGTATACCATGACAAACACTTTCTTCATAGGACATTGCAAGGAATGCTTGAAGAAACTTGGCCGTCATCTGCCTGGGTTCCTTGCTCCTTGATTTTCATATATGCTTACCCAGCAGATGCTGAGCCCCAGGGGATCACCTCCTGCTACTTTTTCTCTAACTCCTAGTACTTGTGTAACTTTCTGGTGAAATATAAATGCTCCTCAGTTCTAATTTTTGCCATGTGAACAAAGTGCCATCGTAAGTGAATTTTACACTATATACACCCTCCTGTTCTGTTCTGGTTTTCCTTCCATTTTAAAAAACTGCATCTTTCTTCAGATCGTTGATGTACATGTAAAGAGTTCTCATTCTCCACGAAACAATTATGTTTGGGCTTTAATGTGCCAGCCCTGTGGGACACACCCTGCCTTCTGCTGCATGTGGATTTTAAAACCCTTGACTTTTACTTCATTTTCTTGGGGGGGCAGGGTGGGGGCAGGGGGCAGGGTCTCCCTGTAGCCGTAGCTGGCCTGGAACTTGCTATGTATACCAGGTTGTCCTCAATCTCACAGAGATCCAACAGCCTTTGCCTCTGGAGGGCTGAGATTAAAAGCATGGGCCACCATACCTAACTTCCTTTACTTTGAGTCTGTTATGCACAGCCTTGCAGAGCATTGGAGTGTTGTTCCTATTTCTATCCAGCAAGATCGTTCAGCTTCTGCAATTCCTGGTGTATTAGGTACTTTTCATATTGCTATGGTAGAATACCTGACAAATACCACTTAAGGAAGGAAGGGTTTTTCTTTATTATTTTATTATTTTTATTTTATGTGTATGAGTGTCTTGCCTGCGTGATGTAAGTACACCCATGTTGTGCAGTACCTTTAGAGGTCAGAAGAGAGTGTTAGATTCCCCTCGAACTGGAGTTACAGACGGTTGTTAGCTACAGTATGGGTCCTGGAAATCGAACCTGTGTCCTCTGCAAGAGCAAGCATTGCTCTTAACTGCTAAGCCACCTCTCCAGCCACAGTATTTTTGGCTCATAGTTCAAGGTACAGTCTATCATAGGGAAGGCTTGGCAGCTGGAGCTTAGAGCAGTTAGTCATATTGTGTCCTCAGAATGCAGAGAGAGAGTGCATAGTGGTGGAGCTCAGTGTTTCTTCAGGTCAGGACCTACCTGTGGAGTGATACTGCCCACAGTGAAGGTGGGTCTTCCCATCTAGACCTAGACCAACCTAATCCAGATAATCCCTCACAGACCTGCCCAGAGAGCTGCCTCCTGGGTGAAAAAAGATCCCATCAGATTGAGTATCCAACCATGGCATTAAAGACAGGAAATTAACCTTTTAGAGTAGTTTATTCAATAACTGAGATGCTGCAGTATTTGTTCTTGTTACATACTTAGGATTTTTTTTTTCCAATACGGGAAGTGTAGTTTTTAAATGTTTCCTGAGATTGTGATTTCAGCTGTAATTCACTCCTGCACCTTTAAAACTGTGGGAATCAAAACCCTAGGATTTGATTCAGATTCCTACCCTCCCTCTTCAGCTCCTTTCTTCCCCTCACCTCCTTTGTGGTGCTGTGACTTGAACCCAAGGTCTCTTGCATGGTATGAAAGTAGAGCTAGAGTGTTCAGTTCCAGCTCCAAGGAATTAAACTTGATTTCAAATTAACTTTGTCCCTAAAGCTAATGGACGTAATTAAAAGGAATTTTCTTCAAGTAACTTTGATTACAGATGTTACAGTAATCTATTTAGGAGATAAATTATTGCTGTTTAATGATGAAAATTTAGTAATTTTGAACACAGAAGGTGATGAGAGAAATTTAAAATCTGAAACTTGATTTCACAGACCTCTGGTGAAAATCAGTCACCCTTTGGTGCCAGCATCCTGGTACTGTTTCCTGGGACTAGTACTTATGTGCTACTGCTGTGTATTGGTTACTTTTCGGTTGCTTATGGTAAAACATCATGATCAAAGACAACTCAAAAATGGAAGAGTTTACCTTGGCTTATGGTTCCAGAGGGATGGTCCACAATGCAGGAAGTCCCAACAGCAAGTGGCAGCATGGCAGCAGGAACAGGAAGCCGAGAGCTCACATCTTCAGCCACAAACATGAAGCAGAGGGGGACACAGAGAACTGGAAGTGGGCGAGGATATGACCTCTCAGGGCCTACCACCAGTAATATGCTTCGTCCATTGAGGCTGCACCCTCTAAAGGTTCTCTGACCACCCCAAACAGTGTGACCACCTGGGGACCAAGTGTTCAGATACTTGAGCCTGTGGGGGACGTTTCTCATTGAGACCGCCACATGTTGTCATTTGTTATTTGACCCATATCTTAACATGGAATGCTTATGTAGGACATCGGGAACAAAGGTTGTGCTACAAAATACTTGTGCATTTCAGATACAGAGCTGCAGCTGCAGTTGGTGTGCAGCAGTGTCCATGTAATTGAACTCCACTCGAGACAACCTTACTGCACTCTGACTCCTGCTACAACTTTTTATAGTCTCAGGGGAAAACCAGCAGTTAAGTTTCTCTTGACAATGGAGTGTTTGTTAAAACAATTAGAAATTTTTAAATCTTTTGAAATCATCTGATGACATTCAGTTTATTATTAATGTGGGATGCGTGCTTTTTGTGTGTGTGAGAGGGTGTGTGCACTTTTCTGTGTGAAAGCCAGAGAGCTACATCAGGTGTCCTCTGCAGCTTTCCACTGTGTTATTAAGACTTTCTCACCAAACCTGGAGCTTAACATTTGGTCTGGAGTGACAACCCAGTCAGTACCCGAGGGATTCCCCTGCCTCTGTTCCCACAGTGCTTACAGTTGTGGGCTGCTGCGGCTGGCTGTTATGTGGGTGCTGGGGATCAGAACTCGGGTTCTCCACTTTACCCCTGAGCCATCAACTGCCCCCCACAAAATGCGTATATTAAAGTTCTGAGTATGTCTCTGAAGTAGCCTTAATGAATGGATCATGTGTAAATTTCAAACATCTAGTGTTTTATAGCGAGGCTTTTATAGTGTTATAAAATATTTGTTGAGAAGTTACTAATTTTTTTTTTGTTGTTGGTGTGAGTTGATGTATGTGGTAGAATTCCTGCTTCTTCACAAAAGAACCTTTGGGCTCAGGATCTTATTCTGGGTAATGGTTTAGCTGTAAGCTCCCCAGATTATATATAAGAGTATATATACATGTGTTTATATTCATTTTTCTAGAGAGAAGCACCATAGTGTTCCCCAGAATCTCAAATGGTTTCAGTACCGTAACCCTGAAAGGTAAAGAAGTGACTTAGCCCATGTCATCTCTGCTCCTCACCTTGATTGCTAGGCAAGAAGAGCTGACTTGTAGAAGGCCATTCAGCTTGAACCATCTCTGTCGCACTATCTCAGGACTAGTGATGGTAGGCTGTATCTTAGCTTTACTGAAATATATGCTTAAAAATCTCAAAGAATTCATCTTAGATTGTTTCCAAAAGTCTCAGGAAAAGAAACAGGTCTGAAATCTAGACCAAGAATAGTCACATACCGCAGGATGAAAAGCAGCCTGTTATGTTTCAAAATCCTTTGTATTTATATTTGAGTAGTGTATGAATTGTAAGTCTGTCTTTAACTTTAATAAATAGAATTGTCAAAAATTGCTGAAAGATGGAAGTGGGAGTAGAGGACAATTAAGATGGAATTTTGTCTTTATGATACTTGGCAAAGTTTCTTCTTACAGCTGATAAGATTCTGTTTGCTTTGATGCTGGTTTGTTTTTTTTAAAGCTGAAATAGTGTCTTATCTTTTTCTTTAGGCGAGCCAAAATTCCTTCCGTGTAGAGTATGATACCTTTGGGGAACTGAAGGTCCCAACTGATAAGTATTATGGTGCCCAGACGGTGAGATCTACAATGAACTTTAAGATCGGAGGTCCGACAGAGCGCATGCCAGTAAGTGGCTTTTGTGTGAATGCTGGCTTGTTTAGGATGAACCAGGCTGTATTCACAGACATCATGTTACTTTATATTTGATAGAGTTAGAATGTAGTTACTAGAAATGAGTTTTGTGAATAATAAGTTCTTCTCTTTCATTAAAATGTAAAAGAAGCTGTTAAGGTTTCAGAGTGGTATCATAGGATAGACAGTGGGAATGTTGAGTGCTGTGTGAGTGATATAATAATAAAAACATTTCTGCCACATCTGTTAAATCTGAGCTGCTATCCATTGGAAGATGTACCGACGTGTACCACTAAGAAAGAACAAAGCTGATGTTGTGGTTTGCCACTGATTATAGAATACATCTTGATTTCAGGGATGCTGAGGTGTGAAAGGAGTTGGTGAAATCCATTTCTTAGCCTTTAAGATCCCAACTGGAGTTTGAAAAATAGCCAGTGCAGAAATGCAGGATAGGACGTTGAGCACAGGGCTAGCCAAGATGCGTCCTGTGAGATACTGTTTACCAGTTGTCTCTTCAGCAAGCTTTCTATCTTAAGGAACTTCAATTCTATGTTTTAACTTATTTTAAAGCCTCCATACTGAATCTTGACTAATTTGCAGAATTTTATCTGTAAAAATCTCTTAATGGTACACCCATAATATGCTTCGCAAGGGGATTAACATAGAGTCTGACTATGTGTTAGGGTGGTAAAAGCCCTAGATACTCATATAATTCAGCTTCTGGGAATAAGGAAGTGAGCCTCAGCTGACTTGTGTTTGATGGTCTGCGGAGCTGCTAGCTGTGTGACTGAGGAAGCCTGTCTGCTGCTCCAGCGCCCAGGCAGCCATCTGGGTTATATGCCTGTGAAAGACGGCACCCAAGCTGTCAGTGTAATCGCACACAACTTCATCTGTATTACTATCCTGAGTTTCTTAACTATGAAAAAGGCTGTGTGCTCTGAGCTTAGTGTGATTGAACCCAACTTTCTGTACCTGAGGTCCAAACGAAAATACCCCCCCAAACCATTCTGAACCTCTACACGTGATCTTAGTGAAAGGGCACAGGGGTAATGTCAGTTAAGAATATATTAGTCCTCCCTTTCTACCTATTGAGATCCCGTGCTATGATGGTGTCTGATGGAACTTTCTTGGCTGTCACCCCTTTCATTTGATGGGTGTGTGAAGACTAGGCTCAGTCACTCTGTTCAGATAATTATGCTGATTGACCTTTAGTTTGGGCCTCACTATTAGTTCAACCCATCATCAAGGTCTGCATTTTTGTAGGAATTTAAGTCCCTGTCTGTTTTCATGCTGAAAACACTTACCTTTTTAGGTGAGTATGTATGGTGGCTCTCGCTGGAATCCCAGCACTTGGGAGGCTGAGTCTGGAAGGTAGCAGAGTTTGAGGCCAGCATGGATGACCGAGGTGTTTAGGCCAGCCTGACTAAGGCAGTGAGATCCTGTCTCAAAACTGCAGCAAAAGAAAGAAAGCCTTTTAGTTTCTAATTCTGCGTACCATTTGTCTTCGTTTTGTTTGAGGAAAACATTTTAATTTTAGTTACTTAAAATTCAAAATATAAATTATGTTTTTTCCTTGTAGTTACCCCTCACCTTGTCCTCACTTTATCTGGGTTTGTGTTTGGTCTGTCTTCCTTTCTTTTCTGCGGCGTTTCCATTTTGATCCCTCTCTGAGGATTGTAGCTTTTGTTTGGTTCATTCTTTGTTTTCTTCCTTTTCTTTGTCCAGACTTGCTTCAAGATCTGTGCGGTATTCTTTATTACTAATTTTGACAAAACCAGCTTGTTGCTATTTCATTGAAATTGCATCAAAAATTATTTGATTTCTCCTTTTAAAGTTTGGTGAAATGGTTTGGTTTGGTTTGGAAAATAAAAATATTTGCATACTAACAAATGCATATATTATATATCAGAAGTTATTAAGTTGCTAAGTCTGTAGAACCTTGCATTTTAAGAAGTGAGAGAAAGTTTTATGGCTTTCTGAGTGTCAAATCTTTAGACACTACACTGCATTAGTTTTATGATGTTGGGGTAAAATCATAGCCAGTCAGCAACTGAGTATCTCACAAGGGTTTACAGGTTAAATATGTCACTGATTTTTCTTTTTCCTTCTTCTGAGACAGTGTCTACTCTGTGGCCCAGGCTGGCCTCGAACTCATGACCCTCTTCAACTTCTCATACGCTGAGATTATAGGCATGTACCCATCATGCCCTGCTCTTTGTTGTGAAGTTTAAAATGATAATGAAGCATGGGATCCAGTGAGGGGAACTCATGACTCTTGCTGGGAAATGACTGAATACCATTTACTGTATAAAATAAATGCATATACTTTATAATTTATATACACAAAGTGTGGTTACCGGCATTGTATCTGTATTAATATATCCATGTGCAGATGTATGTTTTGGACATAGATATGTATACATATATGTGAGGCCTCAGGATTTTGTCCGATTCCCTTGGTTCATTAGACACTCACATCGTATTTCTCTGTATTCTAAGCTTTTGAGAGTCTGCAGTGCTGTTACTGTTTTAGGCATAGTTTTTGCATTTCCATAAAAGAACTTTCATGCTTATCTAACACTGGAAATTTAAGGTATTTTTCTGATTGATTTTAGATTCCTGTTATTAAAGCCTTTGGCATTTTGAAGCGAGCTGCTGCTGAAGTAAACCAGGATTACGGTCTCGATCCAAAGATTGCTAGTGCAATCATGAAGGCAGCAGATGAGGTACGAGGTGATGAGCATGCTAACTTGGTGGCTGCTTAGGAAAAGAGACTCAACAGAAGATGTTGTTTTCATATGTACACACATCTAACCCCCGACTCCCCATTGGATTCCAGAATTCACAGATGGCTTAAGTTCATTGGTGTAGTAGTTATAGAACCCGTGTACATCCTCCTGTGAATTTTGAATTCTTTCTTGCTTACTTTATAGTAGCTAATACAATATAAATGCTTTCAAAAGAGTTGTTAAGCTCTTTTGTTTAGGTAATATAGCAAGCAAAAAAAAAAAAACCTACACATTTGGTACAATTGCAGCTTTTGCTTTTTTAGTTTCTCTTAAAATATTTTTGTTCTGTGACTGGTTGAATTTGAAGGTGGAACCCACAGAAACCGAGGGTCTTCATAGCCATGTGTGCACATTGCAGAAGACAGAGACTAGAAGAGATGCTAACAAGCAGGTGGTCTGAACCTGTGCTTACAAGGCGTTCCCCTTCCTCTGGTTCTCAAACTTTTCTGTCTGATCACCTATATTTGTATAGACCTAGAAAGTG